>OY744532.1:34893074-34998074 GCA_963556195.1 Sepiola atlantica | reverse complement strand
ATGCGAGTCAAAATCTCGGATTTTCTAGCCAGTCTCGATCAAAAATATTACTGGTTAATATAACATTTTTATGCACCCATATACCCATATATATTTAAACCACAATGCCTCTTCCGGCATGTCGCCTATGCAACCTAATGTAGAAGTGCCTTTTCTAGCATGTCACCTATCCAACATCCAGCTGTATATTATTAATTTAGCCATCAGATATATCTCATTGAGTTTCATGCAGGTAGCCGCAACTTAATGTAACCACGCTTTTTCATGTATGTCGCCTACACAACTTCCAGCTATATATTATTCATTCAGTAAACCGATATATTTCCATTTTATCTAGGTGGCCGTCTTGTATTGCTACAGCTGCCAAATGTTATTCTTCCGCCTATATGGGTGGCATCTCTGTCTCACCTTGATGTAATAATTTGTTTACCTTTTTACAATTCGGTTAATTAGGTCATTCCGTTGACAGATATTCAACACTTTGGCTGGGTGTTAGTTTATTGGGCCCAGAGAGTTAGGTGGGTGATAACTTGACTCTAAGGCATTGGGTAGGTGAGTGATGCTTTCTACGCTCCAGAGCATGGGATAGATAAAGTTTTCTATCACGCCCGTTATAGTTTACCCAAAAATAAAAACTAGATTCTACCTTTTTTTGGCAAGTAAACAGTCTGACAAAATATCTGCAAAAAAGGAATTAAAAATTTTAAAAAATATATATTTCAGCTTTTAGAGTGGGGGATCAATTTCCTATATAAATTTAACGTATTTCCGGCCAACTAGCGATAAAATGGAGATATGGATAATTTTATTTAAAATTTTTTTTTTTTTACAATAAAATAATGTGTGAAAACAATACTTAATGTTGGTGCTAATTCCGAATAGGCCTCCATAACGGAGAAAGCCGAAGCAGTTCCGACTTTTACTGAGGACAACTCAGACAAATATTTCGGCAGACGACAAATTTTACTTTTTAATTACTATTTAAAGATGAACCTTGCGTTTTCACATGCAACTATTTTGCCTTCCATAGAAGTTTGCATAAGTTTTTGCAAGGATAAAGGCCTTCTACCGAAAGGATCCAACACTAAAAAAACTTTGTTTCATGAACCAAAACGAAAACCCTTCCTTGTAAAATATAAAAATAAAAAATGACACACTTTACGTTAAATAACTTTAAAAAAAGCCAAAAAACTTTCTTTTTATATCCAAATAACCAAAAACCAGCCAAAATAGAAACAAAATTTAAAATACTTAAGCACAAGAAAAAAAAAAACAAACACTTTTCATTAAATAAATTCTTGGACAAAAAAAAAAGACAACATAAAAAAGTGTGGATTCTGATTGTAAGATTCATCTATGCATTCGTTGTTGTCACTTTTACTTAGCAAAACACAAATATTTTCTATCATGGTCATCTATTTTAGTTTTGGCATGTGGTTTCTAATTTCAGAATTAAAAAAAAAAAACCCTCCCCAAGTCTAAAAACATTTACACCCCCCCCCCCTTCCAAATTGAGAAACCTGATGGACAGAGATGTATCTAAAATAAAATGCGTCTATTAACCTGCAAATTTAATGATGAAAATGTTATTTCAAAAACAGATATGAGTAGCCAATGGCTACTCCCCTACCCCCTTCATTAATTGCTTGAAGTATTAGTTTTCACAGCAAAATTAACATTTTCAGTTTTCGGAGAGAACTGTCATAAGAGGGAAAACCAACTTTTTCTTATTTTAAAAGGAAAAAGCGAATTTCAATATAAAAAGCGAGAAAACTCACATCCATGAGAGGTTCTAGCAATTTAAGTGGAAAAAAAGAGTTGTATTTTTGTTGAAAAATGAAGAACTGACATCTATGTAAATTTAACCGTGAAAGATTGACCATTGATAGATGATTTTTATTTCTCATAGAAAGGTATGTGCTAAAAGGCGTGTACGACAAGGCCAGTACACGATAACAGGCAGGGGACAGCAAAGCCGGTACGCGATAACAGGCAGGGGACGACAAAGCCGGTACGCGATAACAGGCAGGGGACGACAAAGCCGGTACGCGATAACAGGCGGGGACGACAAAGCCGGTACGCGATAACAGGCGGGGACGACAAAGCCGGTACGCGATAACAGGCGGGGACGACAAAGCCGGTACGCGATAACAGGCAGGGGACGACAAAGCCGGTACGCGATAACAGGCAGGGGACGACAAAGCCGGTACGCGATAACAGGCGGGGACGACAAAGCCGGTACGCGATAACAGGCAGGGGACGACAAAGCCGGTACGCGATAACAGGCGGGGACGACAAAGCCGGTACGCGATAACAGGCAGGGGACGACAAAGCCGGTACGCGATAATAGGCGGGGACGACAAAGCCGGTACGCGATAACAGGCAGGGGACGACAAAGCCAGTACGCGATAACAGGCAGGGGACGACAAAGCCGGTACGCGATAACAGGCGGGGACGACAAAGCCGGTACGCGATAACAGGCAGGGGACGACAAAGCCGGTACGCGATAACAGGCGGGGACGACAAAGCCGGTACGCGATAACAGGCAGGGGACGACAAAGCCGGTACGCGATAATAGGCAGGGGACGACAAAGCCGGTACGCGATAACAGGCGGGGACGACAAAGCCGGTACGCGATAACAGGCGGGGACGACAAAGCCGGTACGCGATAACAGGCGGGGACGACAAAGCCGGTACGCGATAACAGGCAGGGGACGACAAAGCCGGTACGCGATAATAGGCGGGGACGACAAAGCCGGTACGTGATAACAGGCAGGGGACGACAAAGCCGGTACGCGATAACAGGCAGGAGACGACAAAGCCGGTACGCGATAACAGGCGGGGACGACAAAGCCGGTACGCGATAACAGGCAGGGGACGACAAAGCCGGTACGCGATAACAGGCGGGGACGACAAAGCCGGTACGCGATAACAGGCAGGGGACGACAAAGCCGGTACGCGATAATAGGCGGGGACGACAAAGCCGGTACGCGATAACAGGCAGGGGACGACAAAGCCGGTACGCGATAACAGGCAGGGGACGACAAAGCCGGTACGCGATAACAGGCGGGGACGACAAAGCCGGTACGCCATAACAGGCAGGGGACGACAAAGCCGGTACGCGATAACAGGCGGGGACGACAAAGCCGGTACGCGATAACAGGCGGGGACGACAAAGCCGGTACGCGATAACAGGCGGGGACGACAAAGCCGGTACGCGATAACAGGCGGGGACGACAAAGCCGGTACGCGATAACAGGCAGGGGACGACAAAGCCGGTACGCGATAACAGGCGGGGACGACAAAGCTGGTACGTGGAAACAGGCAGGGACAATGAAGCCGGTACACGAGAACAGGCGGAGACAACAAAGCAAGTATACAAGGTCGACAAGGCCGATATGCGAAAACAGGCCAGGGCGAAGAGGCCGGTATGCGAGAACAGGCCAGGACGACGAGGCCGGTATGCGAGAACAAGCCAGGACGACGAGGCCGGTATGCGAGAACAGGCCAGGACGACGAGGCCGGTATGCGAGAACAGGCGGGGACGACAAAGCCGGTACGCGATAACAGGCAGGGGACAACAAAGCCGGTACGCGATAACAGGCAGGGGACGACGAAGCTTGTACGCGATAATAGGCGGGGACGACAAAGCCGGTACGCGATAACAGGCAGGGGATGACAAAGCCGGTACGCGATAATAGGCGGGGACGACAAAGCCGGTACGCGATAACAGGCAGGGGACGACAAAGCCGGTACGCGATAACAGGCAGGGGACGACAAAGTCGGTACGCGATAACAGGCAGGGGACGACAAAGCCGGTACGCGATAACAGGCAGGGACGACAAAGCCGGTACGCGATAATAGGCGGGGACGACAAAGCCGGTACGCGATAACAGGCAGGGGACGACAAAGCCGGTACGCGATAACAGGCAGGGGACGACAAAGCCGGTACGCGATAATAGGCGGGGACGACAAAGCCGGTACGCGATATCAGGCAGGGGACGACAAAACTGGTACGCGATAACAGGCAGGGGACGACAAAGCCGGTACGCGATAACAGGCAGGGGACGACAAAGCCGGTACGCGATAACAGGCGGGGACGACAAAGCCCGTACGCGATAACAGGCGGGGACGACAAAGCCCGTACGCGATAACAGGCGGGGACGACAAAGCCGGTATGCGATAACAGGCGGGGACGACAAAAAACCGGTACGCGATAACAGGCAGGGGAGACAAAGCCGGTATGCGATAACAGGCGGGGACAGCAAAGCCGGTACGCGATAACAGGCAGGGGACGACAAAGCCGGTACGCGATAATAGGAGGGGACGACAAAGCCGGTACGCGATAACAGGCAGGGGACGACAAAGCCAGTACGCGATAACAGGCAGGGGACGACAAAGCCGGTACGCGATAACAGGCGGGGACGACAAAGCCGGTACGCGATAACAGGCAGGGGACGACAAAGCCGGTACGCGATAACAGGCGGGGACGACAAAGCCGGTACACGATAACAGGCGGGGACGACAAAGCCGGTACGCGATAACAGGCGGGGACGACAAAGCCGGTACGCGATAACAGGCGGGGACGACAAAGCCGGTACGCGATAACAGGCAGGGGACGACAAAGCCGGTACGCGATAACAGGCAGGGGACGACAAAGCCGGTACGCGATAACAGGCGGGGACGACAAAGCTGGTACGTGGAAACAGGCAGGGACAATGAAGCCGGTACACGAGAACAGGCGGAGACAACAAAGCAAGTATACAAGGTCGACAAGGCCGATATGCGAAAACAGGCCAGGGCGAAGAGGCCGGTATGCGAGAACAGGCCAGGACGACGAGGCCGGTATGCGAGAACAAGCCAGGACGACGAGGCCGGTATGCGAGAACAGGCCAGGACGACGAGGCCGGTATGCGAGAACAGGCGGGGACGACAAAGCCGGTACGCGATAACAGGCAGGGGACAACAAAGCCGGTACGCGATAACAGGCAGGGGACAACAAAGCCGGTACGCGATAACAGGCAGGGGACGACAAAGCTGGTACGCGATAATAGGCGGGGACGACAAAGCCAGTACGCGATAACAGGCAGGGGACGACAAAGCCGGTACGCGATAACAGGCAGGGGACGACAAAGCCGGTACGCGATAACAGGCAGGGGACGACAAAGCCGGTACGCGATAACAGGCAGGGACGACAAAGCCGGTACGCGATAATAGGCGGGGACGACAAAGCCGGTACGCGATAACAGGCAGGGGACGACAAAGCCGGTACGCGATAACAGGCAGGGGACGACAAAGCCGGTACGCGATAATAGGCGGGGAAGACAAAGCCGGTACGCGATAACAGGCAGGGGACGACAAAACTGGTACGCGATAACAGGCAGGGGACGACAAAGCCGGTACGCGATAACAGGCAGGGGACGACAAAGCCGGTACGCGATAACAGGCGGGGACGACAAAGCCGGTACGCGATAACAGGCGGGGACGACAAAGCCCGTACGCGATAACAGGCGGGGACGACAAAGCCGGTACGCGATAACAGGCGGGGACGACAAAGCCGGTATGCGATAACAGGCGGGGACGACAAAAACCAGTACGCGATAACAGGCAGGGGAGACAAAGCCGGTATGCGATAACAGGCGGGGACGACAAAGCCGGTACGCGATAACAGGCAGGGACGACAAAAACCGGTACGCGATAACAGGCAGGGGAGACAAAGCCGGTATGCGATAACAGGCAGGGGACGACAAAGCCGATACGCGATAACAGGCAGGGGACGACAAAGCCGATACGCGATAACAGGCAGGGGACGACAAAGCCGGTACGCGATAACAGGCGGGGACGACAAAGCCGATACGCGATAACAGGCAGGGGACGACAAAGCCGGTACGCGATAACAGGCAGGGGACGACAAAGCCGGTACGCGATAACAGGCGGGGACGACAAAGCCGGTACGCGATAACAGGCAGGGGACGACAAAGCCGGTACGCGATAACAGGCGGGGACGACAAAGCCGGTACGCGATAACAGGCAGGGGACGACAAAGCCGGTACGCGATAATAGGCGGGGACGACAAAGCCGGTACGCGATAACAGGCAGGGGACGACAAAGCCAGTACGCGATAACAGGCAGGGGACGACAAAGCCGGTACGCGATAACAGGCGGGGACGACAAAGCCGGTACGCGATAACAGGCAGGGGACGACAAAGCCGGTACGCGATAACAGGCGGGGACGACAAAGCCGGTACGCGATAACAGGCAGGGGACGACAAAGCCGGTACGCGATAATAGGCAGGGGACGACAAAGCCGGTACGCGATAACAGGCGGGGACGACAAAGCCGGTACGCGATAACAGGCAGGGGACGACAAAGCCGGTACGCGATAATAGGCGGGGACGACAAAGCCGGTACGTGATAACAGGCAGGGGACGACAAAGCCGGTACGCGATAACAGGCAGGGGACGACAAAGCCGGTACGCGATAACAGGCGGGGACGACAAAGCCGGTACGCGATAACAGGCAGGGGACGACAAAGCCGGTACGCGATAACAGGCGGGGACGACAAAGCCGGTACGCGATAACAGGCAGGGGACGACAAAGCCGGTACGCGATAATAGGCGGGGACGACAAAGCCGGTACGCGATAACAGGCAGGGGACGACAAAGCCGGTACGCGATAACAGGCGGGGACGACAAAGCCGGTACGCGATAACAGGCGGGGACGACAAAGCCGGTACGCGATAACAGGCAGGGGACGACAAAGCCGGTACGCGATAACAGGCAGGGGACGACAAAGCCGGTACGCGATAACAGGCGGGGACGACAAAGCTGGTACGTGGAAACAGGCAGGGACAATGAAGCCGGTACACGAGAACAGGCGGAGACAACAAAGCAAGTATACAAGGTCGACAAGGCCGATATGCGAAAACAGGCCAGGGCGAAGAGGCCGGTATGCGAGAACAGGCCAGGACGACGAGGCCGGTATGCGAGAACAAGCCAGGACGACGAGGCCGGTATGCGAGAACAGGCCAGGACGACGAGGCCGGTATGCGAGAACAGGCGGGGACGACAAAGCCGGTACGCGATAACAGGCAGGGGACAACAAAGCCGGTACGCGATAACAGGCAGGGGACGACAAAGCTGGTACGCGATAATAGGCGGGGACGACAAAGCCGGTACGCGATAACAGGCAGGGGACGACAAAGCCGGTACGCGATAACAGGCAGGGGACGACAAAGCCGGTACGCGATAACAGGCAGGGGACGACAAAGCCGGTACGCGATAACAGGCAGGGACGACAAAGCCGGTACGCGATAACAGGCGGGGACGACAAAGCCGGTACGCGATAACAGGCAGGGGACGACAAAGCGGGTACGCGATAACAGGCGGGGACGACAAAGCTGGTACGTGGAAACAGGCAGGGACAATGAAGCCGGTACACGAGAACAGGCGGACACAACAAAGCAAGTATACAAGGTCGACAAGGTTGATATGCGAAAACAGGCCAGGGCGAAGAGGCCGGTATGCGAGAACAGGCCAGGACGACGAGGCCGGTATGCGAGAACAAGCCAGGACGACGAGGCCGGTATGCGAGAACAGGCCAGGACGACGAGGCCGGTATGCGAGAACAGGCGGGGACGACAAAGCCGGTACGCGATAACAGGCAGGGGACAACAAAGCCGGTACGCGATAACAGGCAGGGGACGACAAAGCTGGTACGCGATAATAGGCGGGGACGACAAAGCCAGTACGCGATAACAGGCAGGGGACGACAAAGCCGGTACGCGATAACAGGCAGGGGACGACAAAGCCGGTACGCGATAACAGGCAGGGGACGACAAAGCCGGTACGCGATAACAGGCAGGGGACGACAAAGCCGGTACGCGATAACAGGCAGGGACGACAAAGCCGGTACGCGATAATAGGCGGGGACGACAAAGCCGGTACGCGATAACAGGCAGGGGACGACAAAGCCGGTACGCGATAACAGGCAGGGGACGACAAAGCCGGTACGCGATAATAGGCGGGGAAGACAAAGCCGGTACGCGATAACAGGCAGGGGACGACAAAACTGGTACGCGATAACAGGCAGGGGACGACAAAGCCGGTACGCGATAACAGGCAGGGGACGACAAAGCCGGTACGCGATAACAGGCGGGGACGACAAAGCCCGTACGCGATAACAGGCGGGGACGACAAAGCCGGTACGCGATAACAGGCGGGGACGACAAAGCCGGTATGCGATAACAGGCGGGGACGACAAAAACCGGTACGCGATAACAGGCAGGGGAGACAAAGCCGGTATGCGATAACAGGCGGGGACGACAAAGCCGGTACGCGATAACAGGCAGGGACGACAAAAACCGGTACGCGATAACAGGCAGGGGAGACAAAGCCGGTATGCGATAACAGGCAGGGGACGACAAAGCCGATACGCGATAACAGGCAGGGGACGACAAAGCCGATACGCGATAACAGGCAGGGGACGACAAAGCCGGTACGCGATAACAGGCGGGGACGACAAAGCTGATACGCGATAACAGGCAGGGGACGACAAAGCCGGTACGCGATAACAGGCAGGGGACGACAAAGCCGGTACGCGATAACAGGCGGGGACGACAAAGCTGGTACGTGGAAACAGGCAGGGACAATGAAGCCGGTACACGAGAACAGGCGGAGACAACAAAGCAAGTATACAAGGTCGACGAGGTTGGTATGCCAGAACAGGCCAGCGCGACGAGGCTGGTATGCAAGAACAGGCCAGGGCGACGAGGCCAGGACGACGAGGTTGGTATGCCAGAACAGGCCAGGACGACGAGGCCAGTACACAAGAACAGGTGGGGACAACGAAACCAACACATGATAACAGGCCGAGATGATAAATCCCGTACGTCAGTATGCAAAAACAGGCTGACATAATAAGGCTAGTATGCGAGAAAAAGCTGGAACAACGTGCCAGTACACAACAACAGGGAGAGATGATGAGGTTCAGATGAGACCAGTACATGAGAAGAGGCGGGAAAGACGAGGCCAGTATGCGAGAATAGGCAGGTACGAGGTCAGTATTAGATATTGTGTGAGTTAACTCACTAGTATACAAAATGTTAGTTGAGAATAACAGGAAATAAAAGTTCAGTTGCTGAACTGGAGGTTAGGATTACTAGACTGTGGGAATTAATAAAAATGAATATGGCGTCGCATGGCTCAAAGAGAGAGCGAGAGAAAGAAGAATTAGTTCCTTGGAAGTACGCAACATACGAATATGAGAAATTGAGATGGGTTGACAAATTATGATTAAACAGTAATTATCGATGAATCTCTTTGTTTTTTAATGGAAATCGCCCCAGACAAGGCATGAAGCCACTTGATGTAAGAAGCTAAAAAAAATACTACTTTACGGTCAAAAACTAGCCAACGATAAGTGTTAGATGGATAGATTCCGACCCAGAAAACAGCAATTCTTCCTCCTTTGTCAAAAACATCGCTCATGGAATGTGAGAACTAAGGGACAAAACAAGGGAAGTGAAAGTTACGAGACTGCCGAAAGTAAATCCAAGGTCCACATTCTCCTTTCCTTCCTGCATGCTAATGGTCACTGATTTGAGACAAAGATCAAATTGAATAAACTTCTATCTTCCATCAGTCTTAGGTTGACTTAGTCTATTTTAAAAGACTAAATAAGCACGCAACATGCGAACATTAGAAATTGAGATATTATTAAATAGTGATGATCAATCTCTGTCTCCCCCCCCCACCCCTACCCCACTGGTTAATGATCAAGTTGAATAAACTTATTCTGTCTTCCATCAGTCTTGGGTTGACTTACTCCTTTGCGAAACTGTAAATTAGGATCTCTGATTTCAGGACGACAAGCCCTCCATCTGGAAGGATCACGTAAGGGGTGCGTACAAGAACAAGCAGCTAACAAGGTATGGGTAATAATTGTGATCTTGCATGTTTTCTTTTTTAATAATGACGACAACTTGCATTTCTACATGTATGACGCAAGGTTGAAACGCAACACATGAGAATGGTACATGAAAACAGTACAAGATAGATAACCAAAGAAAAAGAAAAGAAAACTGTCTGTAGGCAACACTGATTAAAAAGGAAAGAAGAAAAGAGAAAAGAAAGAGAAGAAAAAGAAAAAAGAAGTATAGACTGGTGAGAGAGAAGTGAGTCGAATTCCAAGAGAGATAGAGTGAATTCTGTTTGTCTCTCCATTTTCTGATGCCATTAGCCGAGATTTTTCAAACTAAAGTGAATCTGTTAAGCCAATCTTCTTGCGAGAGAAAATGGAAGCATTTGTTCAGTTGGAAGCGAACAAAATTTGAAAAAAATAAACAAAACAAAACAACAACTCAAAAGTCAATACCAATTGGTTTGATTGAAAACTTTAAGCAACAACAGGAAACCTTACATTTGTAGCACATTAAATGGAAATACAATGCGAATATTCGACGCATCAATAACTAAATGGGCCATGCTGCTCCGAGCATCATTTCATTTAGAAGCGAAAATATGGATATCATCTTTGGAGTCAAGTGCTTGCCACAGCACAAAGGTTAGCAAACTTAACTGACAAATGTCATTGGATGCTCCGATTAACGTGACCTTATGTCAAACAATGCTGATCTGAATAAAAAAAAAAAATCGTGTTATTCAGTGCTCTTTAGGGGAGGATGAGGATTTTTAAGTTTGTAAACAGTGTAACTGTACAGGTGTAAACATGCACTACGCGTTATGTTTACTTGGTTGCACAGTTGCAATGCATGTGAAAAGCAGGCTTGCTGCGAGTGAGAAATATTTAACTAAGAAAAGAGAAATCACCCAAGATGTGGGAAATATCTCTGATTTTGGGTTTGCCCACCCAGAATCTGATTTGTCCACATAAGAAAATAATGTTCCTTCAGATACGAGGTTCCCTGCTGTGGTTATTACCTACCTGAGTTTTACCAAAAATAATGGCTGCTAAGATACGGGAGCCCCTAGGCATTATTTTTTTTATGTTCATAGATAAGGCTGGCCATTATCTCAAATGGTTTTTCTGGGGTGGTCCCGGTGATTTCTATATATATTGCAGCAGAGGGGGATAGTTGGCTTTCTGAGCATCTCCTGGTCAGATTGGTTTTCTGGGTTCTGACAGTCAGTTGGTTTTTAGTGGCCCTCAGAAACAGATGGTTGTGGTGTTTGGTTGGATTTTGGTTTTGATTTGGTCGGGCTAAGAATTCTCATTTGCAAATCTGTTATTCAGTAGAAGAAAACGCGTATCATTGTAACCTCCAAAGAAAATAAACCTTTCCAACTTGTTATTGACACTGCGACTGGTGTCGGCATCGAGGCACGACCTTGGACCAGCACAATGAGCAGCCAATCACGGACTGTGCAGTGAACGCACAAAGTTGCACATTCATACAGGGTGAACCCCCCTAAAATCCTACTCATGGAATCTTTAAGTACTCATCTGGTTTTAAATGGTGCCCCCCCCCCCCCAATGTCACCCATGGAATCGTTAAAACTTACAATCCTTTTTTCAACCCAACAACTATATGTGGTACAAATAAACCTCAGTCTGCATTTGCCTTGTTCACCAAGTTTCAGTCATGAATGTCCAACAGTTCTTGTTTTATTGCCATTCAATGATATGCGGGGATACTTTAGTAATCGTCTCATCAGTAGGAGGTGTGAGCCTGAATGGGCTTCACACTCACCGGACCCTAACCTCCCAAGTTTTTATCTGTAGTGTTATTTCAAAGATAATGTCTACCAAATCAATCGCCAGACTATTCCATAACTGAAGAGGGACATTACAGTAAAAAAAGGGCAGTGCCAAGAGAAGTGTGTGCCACATCGTATCCACATTTCTTTCTTGGCACTGCCCTGGTTTGGCTGTGGTGTCCCTCTTCAATTCAGAAATAATCTGAGAATTGTTTTTTGATAAGCATTATCTTTGACTTTGACCCCACAGATAAACATTTAGGAGGTTATGGTCCAGTAAATGTGAAGCCCATTTTGGAGCACAACTCCTACTGATGCGACGATCACTGTAGTGTTCTTGCAGTTATTCCAACAAGTCATTCGAAGTGTGCGGAGTTTTTTTTTTAATTTAAAAAAAAAAATTTTTTTAATGAAAATCGCTCCAGACAATGTTTGAATCTATTTGATGTAAGGAGCTAACAAGAACGAAAGATGATTATCACGAAAACAGGAGATACCTATTGGCCTTAGTCTTGAAAGGACCAAGGCTGTAGGTAGGAGGAAAGCAGTCAGGAGGAAGAGAGTTCCACAAGCCTGCAATTCTTGGAAAGAAGCTACTGGAATAGGAAACTGTATTACAATGAGGTATCAATAAAGCGAATTGATGGAGACCACTAGACCAAAGAGTCAAACGAGTTGGAACAAAGGAAGCAGGGAATATATCACACAATTCTGAAGAACACATGCCATGATAGTATTTACAGAAAAGTCTGAGACTAGCAACACCCCATCCTGTTGAAACCATTGTTCATCCCTCACAACACCACTTCGTCTGTCCAAGCATGTCCCAAACTTTAACGACCACTGGGCAGTGCACAGTATTGATCAATGCAGAGGTTCACATTTGAAGCATATCATTGGACAGCAATAAAACAAAGACTGTTGGACATTCATGACTGAAGCCTGGTGGACAAGTCAAACATAGACTTAAGTTTATTTGTACCAAATATGGCTGGATTGCAGAAAGTCTTGTAAACTTTATTAACAATTCCATAAGTAATCTTTTTTTTTGGGGGGGGGGGGGGGGGTAACCTGTATATAGAAATTATCAAATGTAAAAAAAAAAATTATTTTCCATGGGTGGCATTGTTTTAGGGTTGGGTCACTCTATACAACCAGATTAGTACTTTTGATACATTACCCTGAGTAATAAAATCACCAGCCCCAAAATAGTACCGTGTAAACTATAAAAAAATAGTACCATGTCAACTGTCTAAAAATAGTACCATGTAAACTGTCTAAAAATAGTTCCATGTAAACTGTCTAAAAATAGTACCTTGTAAACTGTCTAAAAATAGTACCTTGTAAACTGTCTAAAAATAGTACCTTGTAAACTGTCTATAAGTAGTACCTTGTAAACTGTCTAAAAGTAGTACCATGTGAATTGTCAAAAAAATAGTATCATGTTAACTGTCAAAAAAATAGTATCATGTTAACTGTCAAAAACTTTGAGTTATTGATGCAACCTGCATCAAATGGTTAGAGTAAAAAATAAAAAAAACGAAACGCAAAGAAGAGAATGGGGGGTTAAAGCACTTGGCATTTCTGCAGAGATATTCCAGCCGAGTTGAAATACCAGCAGTCACAAGACATGATAAGAATGAGTCATTGACTGAGGCGTTTGGTTAGATACCAGCAATAAGTAGAAGTGCAGATCAATATATCAAGGCTTAGAGGACTTAAAAGCAACAAAGGACAATTCGATATGCTTGGCGAGAGATACTACGCTACATGAAAAGTCCGTTCGTCATATGTCAGTTGATCAAAAGTCTATTATTGCTTTCATATTTCAACAATCTTATGACAAAAGCAATGATCAGTTATGCAGTTCTTCAAAGCATAAGTGAGGTTTGCAGTGTTCGATATCAAAGCGATAGAGCTTTAAAGTAGTAATAATAATAATAATAGCGATTTGGTATCTGTATTTCTGAAGCCAAAACTATACTATTTCGAACTATTGAATTATTATGTTTCGGAATTTTTGAGATGAGGATTGAAAAGTTGTATTATTTCTATTATTCGGACTACTGTTCTCATTTTGGATGTTATTCTCACAACGTTTCAGCCGATGTAACTTCCGACCTTCTTGAGGTACATCTTGTTAAACTGGGGAATCTGTACGGAATTTCGAATGAAACCCTTTATTTAATCCACAGGGTTAGCTTGCTTTCTGTCAGCCATGACAGGGTAAAATCGGTTTAAGACTCCTAAAATTCATACTAGAATTGTCCGCAAGGATCTATGGCATAACGGATATAAGTGCGAAGTGATAATCAGTTTTAATTGACAGTCTTCTGGGGGTTGAAGGTTCAATCTTCAGTGCGGGCAATACTAAGAATACAATTACGAATTACTTAAGTCTTCTACCCGGTCATGGCTAACAAAACAAGAGCAAGCTACCCCTACCCAGTAGTCCGAATAATCCAAATAAAACATTGTATTATCGGACACTATTTCAGACTAATGTATTACTTTTCAATACATAATTCAGTTTATATAATGATAGTAGTAATAATAATAGAAGTAAAGAGACTTATTATTTTTTGTTGTGCAAGAAGAATGTCTTAAACAGGTCGTGGGTACGTCTACTACTACTAATAATAATAATAGACCGTATGTGATAACCAACAAGAGAGATAGAAAAAAACAATTTTATTCATAGATTTCGCCATCCCAGCAGATTAGAAGGGGAAAAAAACTAAACAAATACACAGAACTTGCCAGAAAGTTGCAAGAAATATGAAAAAATTTAATGCAATACCACTAATTTTAGCAGCGTTAGGAACAGTTCTGAAAAAAAAACCCCAAAAAACAGGAAAAATTGGAATTAAAGGAAGGATTGACGCAATACAATGCACGGTGCTGATGAAAACAACTGAAATATTAATGAAAATCCTTGATGCAGAAAACAACCTACATAACTGGTAATGGTGATCAACCACAAATAAGTTGAAATAGAAAAGATATATAGAAAGAACATTACACAAATCCAATGGAACTGAATCTGCCAAAAATCCCATAATATGAACCCCAGAGACACACACAAAAAAAAGAAAATTTTTGATATCACACAAAATGGTTTGTTTTGTTTTACAGCATATCAATAATCTATGGGTTATTTAATGCCGAATAAATAATAATAGGTAGGATAATTATTTTATATTCCTAGAATACATTGATCTTAGAATAAATAGCATTACTCTTAGAAGGAAACTTTACAGAGAGGATACCATCATTACTCTAAAATACCCCCCCCCCTTCAATCTCAGAATAGATTGCTCTCAGAGTACATTACTTTTAGAAGAAAATTTTACAGAGAGGGTAGAGGTATTACTCTAACAAAACACTACTCTCAGAAAACATTACGACCAGAAAAAATTACTCTTTGAAGACATTAATCTTTAAAAAATTACTCCTTGGCACTAGTATTTTTTTTTGTTCTCAACATGATTGACCCTCAGCCACCGCCTTCTAGTATCTATTTGGGAAGAAAAATAAAAAGAAGAAATAGGGTTTTGATTATTTGAAGAATCAGATTGAATAATACGGCTGGGGATGAACTTATAGATACAGGGGGCATGACGTGACCAGCCGATTGATCGGATCGAGCCTTATAGCTGAAGTAAGAACCAAAATGGAAGAATAGCTCAGCTACCAGGATACCATCCTAAGGCATCATGGGTCGCCACTCACGGCCTAGAGGTGGTCCCATTTTTTGTATTTTTACCCCTCTGTACGGGGTTGCAGTCGGCAAATTCATGGCACCGCAGACAGGGCGAACACAAAATGGTGGTGAAGAGTCACGGAGGATGAAAAGTGAGAGGAAAGAGAGCATCATCCAGACGTCCACTGCAAGGGTGCGGAGAGTACTGGAACCTTGGGGAGGCTTATTGCCACTCAAATTTCAGAAAAGACAAACCATTTAGCAAGGTTGAATGAGAGATAAGTAGGTTATGTAAAAATAAAATTTCTATTTTGAAGGTAAGGTTATGAAAGTGGGTTAATGTGGCAAGGAAGTGATGTAGCAGACAGGAAGTTGTTAGATAGGATACATGGAAGAAAGAGAAAGACGACAGTCTCTTTGGTTTTGCCTATGGAATAGAGCAGATGTATTTTCGAAGGTCTCCTTCCCTTTTGTTGTATTTCTGCTGTACTTAAAAGAATGACGATACACTGATATATCTTTATTGTTAGTGGCGGTGAAGGAGTACGGGAAGAAGACTGACACACAGGAATTTGATGGGTGGTCCTTTTCAGGCCCAAATCGCCAACCAACTGATGATACCAATTTCTGATTGTTATTATATAACAATTTGTGACCACCTGCAAACACCCACGTGGGACTTCGCTGTCAATGTAGCCACGCCTCCAGGACGTTTTATTCGGTGACGGATGTTTCTTGCTGATGCTAATTTTTTTGCAGGTGGTTCCAATAGAATATGTACTTTATTTTTGACGATCCAACATATTTGTTTTTCTTCCAGCCAGGTGGCTCTGCTTCAACCAATGATTATTTTATTTTTGACAATCATGTTATGTCGTTATCTTCCGGCCAGGTGCATATCGTAGCCAAGTGCACCTTCTTCTGTCAAATGACCTTTCAGTACACCCAACGATTATTCTATTTTTGACAATTGATCATGTTATGTTGTTTTCTTCCAGCCATGTGTGTGTTCATACCAAGTACACCTACTTCTGTCAAATTACCTTTCAGTACATTTGACCTGGTTATTTAACACTTTCCCTTATAGAGGACAGGTGGGGGAGGGTATACCAATACTGTGTACTGTTTATATTGTGTAACAAAACCACCCTACAAAAATTATTATCAGTAAAACCCAAAATGAAAATGTGTGCTGATTTTATTATATAATGATAAAAACTTCAGCTACAAAGAAAGAGACAGACAACTCTGCAGTCGCTGCTACTACATGTTGCATTCTACTGCTACATGGGACAATGTGCACAGCCATCTGCTAACCGTACAAAAGATTCTTCCACTATGCTACTGTGGTACAAATTTCCAACAATATTACATCCCTGAATTTTAAATTTCACCAATAATTTACTTACCGTCCCTTTTGTTGATATTGCAAGGCATTCACTCTTGTCGGGTTGAGCCAAATTCTTCTCTGGTTTGTACCACATTCCTAACAATGGAGACCCATACACAGCAGTCCTGAGCCAAGTCGCACAAAATGGTTAACCAATTGCAATTCCACTGTAGAAGACAACCACCTGTGGACATGAGAGCTCAGTCATGTCCTCCCTGATGGTTGTCGCCTATGTCCTCAGCTGACCACAGATACACTTGCGCCACCCAGGCAGAGACATAGGGAGATTACATCGCAAATCAATTCCTCCTCTTAAAAGTAATCATTTTATGCTCTTGTTCAATTTTAGCGCAACCTACAAAAAAGTATTTCTTGTTTGTCTTATAAAAAAACTATTCCAATTAGGAAGATTGTTACGATGGTGACAATTTTAAAATCTAATTTATATTTTATACTAGCTGTACTTACCCAGCGTTGCTCGGAATTCTTTTACTTTTATTTTGCTTTTTAAATGTATAACTTACATTACATATCTTTGATATAAATCTATTGTAATTTTACCTCTTGAAAATTTATGTACATAATATTTTTTTTAAATTTTGGTTTTATCATTTTTTTTTTATTAAATCACTATAATTACTTAATGTTAATATCGACAAAACTATTGCATATATATAAAAAAAATAGGACAACAAAATTACAAATGAATCACACCAAACATTAATTTATTATAAACTGTTTAAAAAGTAGTTATGCAAATTAGACATACAAAAATCTGTCTTATAAACTTTGCTCTCTACTATAGAGTATGTTGTATTATTGATTTAAATAAAAGTAACCCGTTTTGATGGTAATATAGGTGTGATAAATGAAAACAACTTTTTCATTTATTCATTTAGATTGGACATGTAGCAGCGTCAGCAGAGGACCGCAAGCGATAAAAATACACTTGTCTCTTTGACACATTTTTATTCCAACCGATTGGCGTAGAGACGAGTGACTTCCTCAACAGCCTTGGTCCACTAATGACGCACCATACCAGGGACCATCGTGAATTGACTTGGCTTTACGAGCGCCTCTCCATTGCCACTATTCGAGGAAATGCCTTGAAGCTGCTCTTGGCCTGTCAAACCAGCAGGACATCCGATCAAACTTTCTGATATTTGCATATTGGTTTTTAACTATTTGTCGTTATTGAATTTATATATTACAATGACAAAGTTGACAATAAACAATCGAATTAGAAATGGAGCCAATTTGTATTACTTGGGCTACTGTTCTCATCTTATATACTCACAACGTTTCGGACGATGTAACCTCTTATCTTCTTCAGGTGTATCTTGTCGAACCCAAGAATCTTTCTCTCAAACTCGGGAATCTGTATGAAATTTCAAACGGAACCCTTTTTTTATTCTACGAAGGTAGCTTGCGCTCGTTCTGTCAGCCATGACTGGGTAGAAGTCTTAAGTAATTTGTAATTGTATTCTTAGTATCACCCGCACTAAGGATTGAACCTTCAACCTCAGGAAGACTGTCACTTAGAACTGATTACTTAGCACTTATATCTGTTAAGCCACATGTCCTTCTACCTGGTCATAGCTGACAAAAGGAGAGCAAGCTACCCTCGTGGATTAAGGGTTCACTTCGATATTCTGTACAGATTCCCAAGTTCGACAAGATACACCAGTAGAAGGTCAAAAGTTACATCGGCCGAAACGTTGTCAAAATAACATTCAAAATGAGAACAGTAGTCCGAATTATCCAAATAATACAAATTATCAATCCACATCTAAAAAATTCGGAAACATAAATAAGGCCAAGTTATGAAAATTAAAAGCGGTCTACGTTGAAATTTAACTAAAAAAAAATTATATTTTTCTTTCTTCATTCATAATTTTACCTCTTAAAAGCTCGTTCTGTCAATTCTGCAGTGACTATCGATAACAGATTAAACAAAATCCATTGAAGAACTAAGAATTTAGCGATCAACTTATTGATCTACTTCTTCTCAGATAACAATGCCAGAATCAGCAGGAGCCGCCTTTTTCTCTCTCTTAAGATGAAGATTCATTTAAGTTGTCGTCTGAAAGATTGCGCTAAAAAATGATAAAAAAATTTCTGTTCATTCTTTTTTCGAACAAGATTTCTTTTTATTTTATTTCTTCTTTTGAGAGATTACCTTCTTAACTTATTTTATTTTAAATTTCAAGACTTTGTAAAATAACAAACAAATAAGAGGTTGATGTAGTTTGCTTGAAGTATTGTGTGTAGTATATATATATATATATATATATATATATATATATATATATATATAAGCAAGAGAGAGAGCATTTATAGGTGATTACAATGTGGAAATGTATCGGATATAAGCAGGAGTGAAAGCAAGACAAGACAAGATAAATGCAAAAGTGAATGAGCCCCCCCCCCCTCATTTTTATTATTAGCTGACTTTGACAGTTCGCTATTGCTTAGCAAAGTTCGATACTTGAAACCAAAATTTAAAATAATAAACATTTCATTCATAAGTTTCTTGCAAACACAAAACTAAAACTTTCACATTTATTCGTATAACTAGATAAACATTAACATCTTGGTGATGTGGATACAAATTCATTTATCTTTTACATAAGTACCTAATGGAATCAATTCACTTGAGAAAAATATGGCATCGTTAACGGGAGAGAAGAAGGGAAGGAAGAGAGAGAGAGAGAGAGAGAGAGAGAGAGAGAGTAAGACAGCCATTGAGCCACCCACCCACCCGCTCTCTTCTCTTTTCTCCCTTTCGGTAAGAATTCTAGGGAGCGATGTTAGAGGAAAGGCTTTTAGTAAAGTTATTCATTTTTGTTATTAAACTATTTTAATTAATTACTGTTAATATTGACGAAATTATTGCATATATCGCTTCTCGGCCTTTTGGCTAAGATCAAAGTGTAGTATCTGTTCCGATGGATACTGCACGCCTGTCCTGTGCAGTTCTAGGAGGTCCACCTTCCCAGGCTTCGCCTCCCCTCTTTGGGGAGGAGTAAGTTTATTGCTTACTGCCTGAGGCGCCCCTACCGGGGAATGCCGACGGGGCTGCCCAGGCAATTTTTAAATGGCCAGAGTGCTCACCTCTCGAGCGCTGGCTTTTAACCCCACTTACTCGACCCAAGCTGTGGTCATATCTTACTTGTGGGAGTAAGATAAAACTGGCCTTGTGCCTAACTCCTAGCGAAGGAGTAAATAAATATATATATATATATATATATATATATATATATATGACGTCGCAAGCTTTAAAAGCATCGTTCCTTTCATTAAAAAAGTCGAACGCTCTATGACGTCAAGCCGCCGTATAAAGTGTTAAAAATTATCACCGTTTATTCGCTGTTCAATATTGGCCGAGTGGTTACGGTGTCGGATTTGAGTTGTAAAATACTCGTAATCCGAGGTTTCTAATTGCATGACCAGTAGTGAATAGTCATATCTCTATGCTGATGAGTCCCGGTTTAAGGACGAAACGTATACGTACATAGATAATAAACAATAACAAATATTTATTATATATATATATATATATATATATATATATTTATTTTGGTACAGAAAAATTAGTACAACATTCGTACCGTCGGTTTCAAGCTCGGAAAGTCTTAGCCATCCGGCTCTCTTCAGCTTCTGTTGTCATATATATATATATATATATATATATATATATACAAAATGACACAATAAAATTAAAGATGTATAACACAAAACATTGATTCATTATGAACTGTTTAAAAAATAGTTACGCTAATTAGGCATTCAAATAATTGTATTGTTATCATTCGTCGGTACTATATATAGAGTATTTCAAAATATGATGTATTTGCATATTTAAAAATATGTTGTATTATTGATTTAAACAACAGTAAGCCGTTTTGTTGGTAATATAGGAATGATAGATTTTAAAAAAAGCTTTTGCATTTATTCATTTAGATTATTATTTTACTTTTTTTTTTTCATTACACATCTTACTTGCCTTCATTGTCACTAGATGATGGGATTTGTATAAAATAAAATCCCTTCAGATGACAGTGAATGCTCAACTCTGTTCTTAAAAGATGCAAAAGATGGCCGGTGGAATTGATTCTGCAGTGAATAAGTAGTGCAGTCTAAGTACTATTTTGAGTTTAATATTTGCAACGGCAATAAAACAAAGACTGTTGGACATTCATGACTAGAAAATTGGTGGGCAAGTCAGGCATACACTGAAGTTTATTTGTACCAAATAGTTGGATTGCAGAAAAGATTGAAATTTATTAACGACTCCATGTGTGGCTTTTTTTTTGGGGGGGGGGGGGGGGTACCCTTTTTTGGATCATCATATATGTATGTATATAAGTAAGTATGCATGTATGTATGCTGCCTTTGTCTAAAAGAGATGCTATTATTCAGATCTGCCTAGGTTGTGCAATACTTTACACATGGAAACAAAAAACAATACATGCTTGAAAATAGATTGTTTGGTCTAATTATATATATATTTAAAAAAAATGGGCAAGAGAAAAGAGAAAAAAAAATTCTCATTTGAATAAGATAAATAGAACAAGTGGTTGTTAGGAAGATCCCCCCCCCCCCCCCCCCCCCCGCAACAATTGCTGGGAGTTTCAGGATAAAGTCAGGGTTTACCAAGAAGGGGTGGGGAGCTTTTTAATTAAAAGTAGAAAAAAAAAAAAAATTCATTTTTGAACCGATCAGAATTTGCTTGAGACAATCATCATCATCATCATCATCATCATCATCATCATCATCATCATATTTGGTTTAACGGCCATTTTACATGCTGGACGGCTTTATGAAACTGTCTTCCAAAGTAACCTATCTCTGGTCAGGTCTTTATTTATCCCTCGAGTCCATTTTCATCACTTCCTCTCATTGGCCTTCCCCTGTGAACTGAACCTGTTACCTCAACTGTTCTACATCTACTCACACAAGAACTCTCACTCATTCGTTCAACGTGGCCATACCATCGAGGTCTACTCTTCTGCACACATCCTCCTATACCGTCCAGATTTAATCTTCCTCTGAGGTCAAAAGAACTAAGCTTGTCTTCAAAACTCGCATTACACATGCCTGATAGACTTTTCCTCATCAACCTTATTGGACATTAAGTTCAATCGTTTATTTCATATCTAACATATAAATAGTAATCTGTCTGACATATCCATACTTGATTCAGACTAGCATATTTTTTCTTTTTTTTCTTCTCCTGTTATTGGTAGGGAATTAGCTGACAAAGGTCTTATTCTTGCCCCAGGAATCCCTTTTTGAAAATATTCCTCAACTTTGACTCTTGAAAAAATGTTTGACCCCCGATTCCAACCCTTGACCTCTGATTTAATGTTTGCAGTGTTTTTGTTTTATTTAATTTACTAAATTAGTGGCATTGGATACGGCCAATATCTAATGCGGATTAAATATTGGATTTGGTCATTGTAGACAAGACAAAAATAGGATGGGGGAAAAAAAAATCAGTATTATTACCGCAAAAGAGTTGTGGTTAACCGTTATGACTATCTAACCAACCATTATTACAGCTAATTATGTGTATGAGGGGGAGGGGGGGCTGCGATTATTTTGACATATTTCCAAACGATTACATCAATAGAAATCGCTTTTACATTTGGCTGTGGTAGAGCAGTCTGTGAGTAAAAGGTCTGGCTTTTGGCAGCGGCAAAGGAAGGGGGACGAGAATTTGCCAAATGTAAGAAACGCCCACCCCCGTGCCCACTCTATATTTGCACGGATTCTGAATGAAATAAGAAAAAAAAAGGATAAAGAAATGCAATGGAAAATGGAAAACGTCAAGGAGGAGGAGGTTTTGGTTCTCCTTTCCTTCCGCCTCGAGAGACAATGTATATGCTCAGCATGATAATTTATAGTTAATTTTTTTGGTTCTTTTAAATAACGAGTCACCACTTATGCTCGAGTGGCTTTTAGCTTTGATAAGGGTTAATGAAATGGCTAAATTGACAGTTGAATGATGATGAATATCATGAGAGGATTGAAAATGATGAATGGAATGAATAAAATTTATTATATAGATAAGGACAGTTTATGACAACTGTTATTGACATTAGATTTGAAAATGGCCATGTTGTTGTCTTCAGAGTGGCAATCTTGTGTCAACGTGTTCCATGGGAGATTCTTGAAAATAAACTCGTATAAACGTAAACTGCACAGGTTGTGATCGTCCACTCGTGTTAAAAAAGCAACAAAAGTTTATTTTCTTTGGACGGTACAATGATACTTGTTTCTTCTATTGAACAACAGGCTAGCAAAGCCCAACTGTACACCAACAGACCATCTGTTTCCGAGGGTTACCGAAAACCAACTGACTGTCAGACCCCAGAAAACCAAACTGACCATGAGATGCTTAAAGGGCTAACTAAACCCCTCTTCTGGAATATATAAAGATATCATCGGGACCATACCAGAAAGATCACTTGAGATAATGACCAGCCTTATCAATACACATAAAAAAAAACTAATGCCTCGGAGGTCCCGTATCTTGCCGGACATTATTTTGGGCAAAACTTAAATCATAACCACAGTAGAGAACCTCGTATCTGTAAAAACATTATTTTCTCAAGTGGACAAATCAAATTCTGGGTGGTCAAAAACTCCAGACCAGACAGATTTCCAATTTCTTGTGTGGCCTCTTTTTTCTTAGTAAAATATTTCTCACTCACAGCAAGTCTGTTATTCACATGCATTGCAACTATGCAATCCACTAAACATGAAATCGCCTTGTGCATTTTTACATAAGAATGACAAAAAGATTAGTTTTTCAAGTGAACAAATCAAATTCTAAGTGGCCCACCCCAAAATCAGAGATATTTCCCATTTCTTAGCCGGTTTCTCTTTTTCTTAGTAAAATATTTCTCACTCGCAGCAAATCTGTTATTCACATGCATTGCAACTATGCAACCCACTAAACATTCTGACTAGTGCATGTTTACAGTCTGTTTATTGAAAATTCTGTTTTATGTTAAACACACATACGAAATGGTGGTAAGAAGACGAGTTCTTTTTGTTAAAGTTTTACAAGGAGATATTATGATTTGATGCCCTAACAAATAATCCAAGGGCGATAACTCTTAAAACTAATTGTCTGAAGTTAACCATTTTACTAATTGTCTGAAGTTAACCATTTTCCACTTATCACTTTCAGTCACAAAAGGGTGACTTTTCAGATGGTGATCTGACGAAAGAGGACACAGACACGTATTTGCTTCAAATCCATGTGAATCATTCCAATGACTGCTTTCCTAAGTTATGAGAATTTATTTAAGAGACGAGTCCTCAGTTCTACCCTGTTCTGACACTTCCGTATGCCGCAGATTATCCAACAGACAAAGGACCAAAAGTAACCGCCGGTTTCCAATGCAGATGCCTTTTGGAATTTGCTCGGCATCTGTTTGTCGATGACTGCTACAGGAAGTACAACTGTAGGTAAAGGATAGAGAAAGATTTTATCAAGGTTTGATTCCTTTAGATCCGCCATGTCCTATCTATGCTCAAGCACATTAACAGGATTACCCCATGAAAGGTGTGACTCTTCACCACACTTGGACGGTTATTTTTTTTTACATTAAAGGTCACCGCTTACCAAGGCCCAAAGGTCACTCAGGGATAGGGGTCAAAGAGTTTGACTCAAGGATATGGGTTAAAGAGTTTGACTGGTGGAGGGTGAGACAACATCGCGTTCATAGGCATGATGGTTGTAGCAAGGCAGGAATTGATTATTTACGAACTTGTTTACATTGAACTTAGAGGTCAACCATATTGTAATCGGCAGGAAAGCAGGCTCGCGGCAATGTGTTCCACAGACGAGCAGTTCTAAGAAAGAAGCTCTACCCATGGAAGTTTTTTTCGTCTTGGGCACGCAGAGGGAGAAAGGGAAATCATTGACAGTGGTAGTAGCTAGGTGGGTTTTTATTATGAATGTTTTACAAGGGGGGGGGGGACCATAGATTTGAGCTCAGTCGAGCACCTACCATGAAAATAATGGTAGAGCAAAGAAAGACTAGCAACATCTCTTCTGTGAGAGAGTGACTGTAGGGAAGAGAAGAGGACATCCCCCACAAGATTTCGAAGTCGGTTTTGTACTCTGTCAAGGCAGGAAAGGGTGCTTTGAGCAGCACCTCCCCATATGTGACAGCAGTACTCCATCTTAGGACGTATTTGACTCTTGTACAGGTAGAGGATGGCGTTGGGCGTGAGATACCTTCTGGAGCGGTAGAATGATCCAACCATTTTTCAAGCGGTCTTAGCAACAGATTTGAGTCTTCCATTTCAAGTCTGAAGAGAACGTCAGTCCCAGGAGCTTATCAAAGCAGTGGGCTTCCTCATTCACTATAGAGAGGCTAACTATGGACTGTAGCTGCACAAAAGTGCATCATATTGTACTGGGTGCATTGGAACCAGTCAAAGGCGCCACGGAAGGTCATCTTGGAAAGGTACTACCCCTCATGGACCCCCTTAAACTGGAGTACAGGCCAGAGAAAGATGCCGGCTCAACCCGACTAGGGGGTGAACGCCATTGCAACAACAACAATAACTGTTTGTAAACGCAAGTAAATAAATTGTTTCTTATTTGTTACATGTTCAAAATAAATGCTTGGGATTTATTTCGTCTGCAGTTCTTATTCCAGTTTATACAACATTACAAACATACACACAGATACTAGACCATGAGTCGTCATCATATTCAGTTTAACAGCCATTTTACATGTTGGTATGTGTTGGACGGCTTTATAAAACTGACTTCCAAACTAACCTATCTCTGACCAGGTCTTTATTTGTCCCTCTTACTCTCAATTCCACCCTTATCACTTCCTCCCATGTTTTCCTTGGCCTTTCCCTGAGGGCTGACTCTGTGCCACCTCAATTGTTCTACATCTACTAACCCAGGAACTCATCTATTCTTTCAATATGGCCATACCATCAAAACTTCATGTTCTACACACATCTCCCTATCCAGATTTAAGGCACAAATGAATGATGGTGTTTAATTATTAGGCAGTTATAATCAATCTGATATATAAGATTAACATTTGTGAGTGGCAGTCTCCTCCTGTCTTCCGAGTGTTGTAGAGTGGAGGGCCAAAGACGTTTATCAAAGAGAAGATTGGCGAGTTTAACATGGATGTTAGTAGCCAAGGTAAAAAAAAAGGTGAAATCAAGATGAATTTCCCAACCTTGAGGGCCACGGTCCGATGTATGTAGGAAGAGGACAAAACAAAAAACAACAATTAAAAACACCTTGGATTATGTGCTAATGATAAGTAGTAAAACACATTGGAAATAATTTTTTAAATGTTTAATTAATGAAATATCAATCTTGGTAAACTAAGACACTGAGAGCGCATGTGGGAGGAAGGAGACAGAAAGTTAATCTTTGATGAAACAAAAGTCATCTAACTCCCCTACCTCCTTCATGAATCGTTTGAAGTCTTAGCTTTCATGACAAAATTAATAATTGTAGTTTTCATAGAGAAATGTCATAAAAGGGAAGACAAGACAGGAAAAGGAAGAGAGAAAGAAAGATACGGCGAGAGATACAAAGAAAGAGAACGAGATAAAGAAATAAAATCCAGCCGAATAGCACTGAAAAAATAAGGAGGTAAGGCTCTAGCAATTTGGCAGAAATCAGCTTTTTCTTATTTAAAAAAAGGGGATTTCGACCAAAAAGCAGAGAAATCACATCCATGGGTAGTTCTAGCGATTAGTGCCCACTTTTTTTCTCTTTAATTTATTACAAAAAAACTTTTGTAAATACAATATTATATTTGAGCAAAATTACTTTCAAAGATTTACTTGATTTTATATGATAGCGCATTCATTTATACTATATATAAAAAATGTGGGTTGGTTATAACGAAAACTTACCAAAAGATTTTTGATTGAATAATAGAAGAAACTGATCGTATCCTCCCACTCTAGATTTTCACAGTATACTGAAAACTGAGACATCAGTGTTGCCAATATACGTCAGACCGGGAACAGCCTGAATAAGTTTTATTCATACCAGTCGAAGATACATTCTCAACGATCAGTCTGACAGTAAGTGGGCCGTTGTGGTTTCTTTTGTCCTACCCTGCTGAGGTATGATTCTGTTCAGTCTCAGGATGTTCACCCTCCAAGGCTTTACCTTCTCTTTCAGAAAGGGGTTAGTTTATTGTTAATCGCCTGGGCTGCTCAGGCATTTTTCTTTGTAAGCCAGAGCGTGCTAATCCTAGTGCACTGGCTTTTCAAAACCACACCTGACCTTGTGTCTAACCTCCTGGGCAGGAGGTAAACAAAGTACATCAGACAGTAAGTGTAATATTTGAATGAAACTTCAATCTTTTTGTCACTAACAATAGATATCTCTGAAAAATACAGATGCTGCTGAAATATGGTTTATCATCCTTCTGGTCCTAAAAATGGGAAATCCGCCTTTTCCGAATTTTTCTGGAATTCCACTAAAAAGCAGAAGATTTACATCCCTATCAACATTGGTGATTTTGAGGACACCCGTATCCGAGATTTGAACGAGCAGTACTGATTCACATTAAAAGTCATAACGAAGATAGATTAACGATACAAAAACAAATAAAACGAAATTTCATTCTTTGATGGCCATTTATATTTGGACTAATAGAACTAGGTCACTGGCCATTAAAAAGAAAAAGAAAATAATGATAGAGAGAAAGAGACTGCGTTATTATTCAAAGAGCACCAAATTATATTCTCTTCGGGAATGGTAATTGGAGATAAAAAGAATTTGGTAATGGTACCAATTACTAACCAAAACCTAAAAGTGTAAACAAATAACTTCAGTAAAGGAATGAAACCAAATCAAGGATTCATTGAGAGAGAAATAGAAATTGTACTTTCAATTTTCTTTTTTATCACTTAGCAGTTTAGAATAATATGAGATAAAAAATGGGTGCTTCTTCATCATTCACATGCACCACTTGTTTTCACCTTCATTTACGAATAATTTAAAAAAAATCTTTTTTACAATTACCATTCCTTTCACTAGAGAATTCCGTTTTTTTTTGGGGGGGGGGGGGAAGGGGGATAATTGTGACCTTTGTAAAAAGTATAAATAATAAAAATAATTATTTTTACATTTGGTTATACGTTTTTCTTTTATACAAAAAAAGTGGCGATGGTCATAAAGAGGGTGATCAGTTTATGTTGAATTTAAATAGGAAACTGATCCCCCCCTCTAAAAATTTGGTCTGTAAAAAAAGGTAAATTACAAAGAAGCGCCAAAAGATTTGACCCATTGACATATTCAGTTTAATGTTCATTTATTCCTTCCTTTCTTTTACCTTTGACTGTTAATAAACAAAGAAGGTGATAGAATCACGGAAGCGACAGTGATAGAGACCCTATAAGATAAGAGTGTGTGTGTGTGTGGGGGGGTCAAACAAGATACAATGAGATAGGAAGAAAGTGATAGACAGAAATCTAATAATAGATGGGTGACCTATCTATTACTAGATTTTGGTGAATTAATTGCAAATTAAAACTAATTCGAACAATTAAAATTGAAATTTTTTTTCAAATATAACTTAATCTCAAAACTAAGGAATACTTTAGCATGTATTTTGTGTCAGTAAAATATATAGGAAAACGTCTTGAGAAAACAAATGTTGATTAACTCAGCTTTAGTATAATAATAGATTACTGTTGAAAATCTGTGTTATGAGGTTAAAGTTGAGATAATTAATTTGACATGCTGATGGGTTCTTCAAACATCGCTAAGATGTAAGCAAATGGGTATAATGTTGGGAAAAAAAGAGTAAAATAATAAATAAGGACGACAACAGATTAACGATTATAGGAAATAATAGTAAAAGAAAAACTGACCTATTAAGAAAATGTTAAAAATGTTCAGATGTCAGGTTCAATATCAAAAGTTATTAAAAAATCAATTTAATTAAAGCAGCATATATATCACAGGTAAAGCAACAGTGAGATAACTCATGTTATCAGTAAATCCTCTTCCGAGCAGATTATCAACCATGTGACATCAAATATCATATGGAACATCTTTAATAGTGTAAGAAAAAAAAAAGGGATTACAAAGCAATGTAGCGTTTCTTAGTCTCTCTCGCCTTATCGTTCTTTCTCTTTTCCTGTTTTTCTCTTTTAGTGACAAAAGTATGAGACATTGGCAATTAGGTTCTTCGTTTTGTCCACTACGTGTTAATGGAAGTTACGTATTAGTCAACTTTTTTGTGGGCTGAAGATGTTCTCCGAGTGCTTTTTTTCTGAGTGGGCTGATACATTCATCCAGAAGGAGACAATGACCATTTACACTTGAAATATATTTCATCATCAAAGTCTACGCTTCTACACACATTTCCCTAGACTGTCCAGATTTAATCTTCCTCTGAGCTCATCAGATCTGAGCCTGTCTTTAAGAGTTGCATTACACATCCATCGTATCATTATTATATTATTTATCTCCATGCAACACATGTCCTCGATCCTTACTGGCCAGGTTTTACTTCCATACATGATCACACTCCATACACCATTTTCCAGGGAAAAGTAAGTTCAGGAAACTTCTGTTCTGCCATTACTAACCAACTGAGCATTACCACTTTCAACCAGGCGAAGAGTCTATCAGGCATGTGCATGCAGTGTGATGTATGGAAGTGAAACCTGGCCAGTAAGGATCGAGGACATACGTTGCATGGAGAGAAATGATATGAGAATGATACGATGGATGTGTAACGCAATGTAATACTTCTGCACACAATACTTCATTACACTAGTTATCCCTACCCCGCCCAACACACAACAGATAAAATTTGACAAAGGATAAACATAACATACCTGAGATCTGTTCCCCAAAATATACAGAAACCGTGTTTGGAGAAAGCATTAAGGGTTCTTACCTGAAAAAATAAACAAAACAGACAATTAAGAAAAAGATGTCACAAAGTATAGAAAGAAATGCATTCAGTGTTTTTATTTTTAAACTAGAAAGGTAACCTGGCATTACCTGGAGAAAAAGAATTAAATAACATTTAATATTTGTCCTATGACAATGTTAAGGTGGGTATGTTTAATAGTACGTATTAGTTGAGATATACATGGCGGTTATGTTAAGAAACTGGAAGTGTTTCAGACAGGGGTCAGTAGGATTATGATATAGGCCAAGAATTGTGAGAAGAGGAAGCCAATAAAGTGGGCTGACATGACATCACCTGTTCGAGGTTGACAGGATTCTGGAATAAGATTAGTGATGGGATGATTCCAATATTTTCCCGATTCCGATACAATTACCGATTCCGATTCTTTTTAAATTTTTAAATATTTAATTAGAGACTTGTCGCTTTTTTCTTAATTTTCGAATTACTGTAAAATCTTGTGTAATGTCCACATATATTTTTGCAAACATAAAAAAGACACTTAGAGTAGGGGTGTATATTACACCAGTAGATCTTTCTAAAAAAAAATTTTCTCAAATATTTTCCTTTTAATTGATTGAAAATAGTGAGGCAACTAAAGATTTATTTCTCTTTTAAAATGAAGCCGATTTGTATTCGTTCGTCATTAGTTGACAGAATGAATGCTATATTAATTTTTTTTCATAAACAATTTAAAATAGTCTACAATTGGTATGTAAAATAAGAAAACGGTCTAGGAACAGAATAGTTAACAAAGCCCCTTCCACATATTAAGAATGAGTTTCTAAACAATAATGTTACTATTTAGAAAAACATTCTTTACATGAGGAGAGCTGGGGGGGGGGGCTTTGTTAACTATTCTGTACCTTCATTTTGTTATTCTAATTATAATGATTTAGTCGGTTATTGATACTGTCAATATAAGATATGTAGTAGATTGATTTGTTATATTGTAAATAGAAAAAAAACAGATACAGATAATAATAATACTAATAATAATGTCAAATTTGTAGATTAACACCCTCAACTAAATCGACCCCCAAAATGAAATGTGATTACGTGTAAACACCTTGAAAAACTTGTCGGAAAGAAGACAAAAACAATTATTGTAGAATTTAGAGCGAGAGATCAGTTTTGCATATAAATTTAACGTAAAATGATCATCATTTCCAGACCACTAATTTTCTTTACCACAAAACCCAAAGTCCGACCGGCAAAGTCGTAAAACCATGTGTAATCGCTTTAAAAAGTAGACCCCCCCCCCCAAAAAAAAATGGACAAACAGAAGTCATCTCCCAGAGCAAAATAAATATTTTTTGTTACCTGCTCTAAAATGCTAGAATGTCTCGAAAATAGGAGCTCATTTTACGTTAAATTTATATATGAAACTGATCCCCCACTCTAAATTCTGAAAAAGATTTTCAGGGTGTTCACCAAAAAAGTAGTAACCAATTTTTTAGGGGGGGGGGGTTAGCTGAGAGTGTTAATCTACCATAATACAACAACAATATCTTTATTAATAATAATAATAATAATAATAATAATAATACTTAGAAATTCTTATATAGTAAAAGTATCTACAAAGAAAACAATTCAAACTCTCACATTACATTAAAATATAAGTTTAAATATGAAACAAAAATTAATAAAAAAACATGTTAGTAATTAATTTTTAATTCATAAAACACATTTTAAGTTTTTTTAAAATAGTTAACAAAAATATCTGTAGATGGCAAATTTTCAGTCTTTCACGGTTGTCAGTATACTTGTCTCTTTTCAGTGTAAGGAAAATTTAACTACTGAACTGTGAAGCGGTTTCAACAATAACCAAAAATCATTTTTATTATTAGCCTTTGATTTTATTGCATTCTATCACTATCCCCATCCACCGTTAATATCTTTTGACATTTCTTTTTACAACCAGTTTACAGACATGGAAACTCAAAACCACAGAAGAACTGAGACCAAAGTGTGTTCTCACACAAAGCCGTGAAAATCTTTAAATTCACAAATTCATTTATATCTAATTCAACACCATGTTCAAAGGTTTTTTTTTTTCACACCTTTTGTCCTCATCTTGTGGGGTTTGTCAATGCTGAGGGGGTGGGGTGGACAAAAGCCCATCATATAATAAAAAAAAACGGACAAAAGCCAAATGAATTTAACTTTTTATAATGTAATATGTTTTACAGTATTTTTTTCTTGACAAAAATATTTTATTTAATTTTTAAACATTTTTCAAAACATTGTAAATAAACTGCATTCTTTTAAAATCGAATTTATGCAAAATTTCATTACACAAATAAAATGAACTTACATCGTATGTTGATGTTATTATGATCTATAGATTTTAGATTTACTGGTAGAACAATAAATATTTATCACTTCATCATTAGTACAAGCAATGGAAAAATAAGTTTTAAAAAAATTAAAAGAATCGTTTTTTGAATCGGAATTAAGACTCAAATTTTTTTCGATTCCGATATCCCCAAAATTTCTGATACCGATTCCGATTAATCATCCCAACACTAGATAAGATAGTGAGTCTTGGTAGAAGCTTCAATAAGACAACATTTATTAATTATGCTATAAAAAAACAATTATATAATTAAGCCATGCACTTAAAACATAACTCTCTCTTTTTCTCTACTCCCCCCCCCCCCCCCTTGACCTTTTAGCAAGATGATTATTTGGTTGAATGAATCCTCCGTCCACTAAAAAGTGGTTGTGTAGTTGATAGAATAATTATATTAAAAAGGCATGTCAGGTGGCTTTTATTTTAGCTGTACAAAGCAACCACCAGTTATTAAGAGATGTGCTCAACAGAGGGCTCTCCTTGTATATAGCAGGAAAGCAACAATACATGTACACATGGCAGCTTCAGCAAAGATATGGAGTTAATTTGATAAATAATTACTATCAAATGACTATTGTAATGCATTTCACACAGGGGTCACTATTTCAGACAGGGGTCACTATTTCAGACAGGGGTCACTATTTCAGACAGGGGTCACTACACCAAAATTCATGGGAAAAGAACGATGATAAATATGGACAGAAATGACGTCACATGAAACAACAGAAAGAGGCATGTGTAAAGACTAATTTCCAGATGACCGAACGAAGAAAACACATTTAAAAATGTCCTAATGAAATGAGGATATAATTAAGCAATATGCTTAACACATAATTAACCTTCTTTCTTTCTCTCCCACTACTTTCAGTTTCAGCCACATGACAATCATTTGGTTGAATAATCCTTCAATTTATAAAAACAGCTAAAGGAAATATCCTCGGCCCCGACAGGAAGATGATAACACACACATGCAGCACCGGCAAAATCAACAAAGTTATGGGTTAAATTTTATAAACAATGCCTCATCATCATCATCATCATATTCGGATTAATGTTCGTTTTACATGCTGGCATGCATTGGACGGCTTTATGAAATTGACTTCAAAGTAACCTATCTCTGTCCAGGTCTTTATTTATACCTCAGGTTCATTTTGATCACTTCCTCTCATGTTTTCCTTAACCTTCCCCTGTGAACTAAACCTGCTACCATAACTGTTCTACATCTACTAACCCCAAAACTCTCATCCATTCTTTCAACATGGCTATCCCATCGACTTCTGCACACACTCTTCTGCACACATCTCCCTATTCTGGACAGATTTAATCTCTCTCTGAGGTCATCAGAAGTATACTTGTCTTTAAGACTCATATTATTCTCATATCATTTCTCTCCATGCAACCTCACTAGCCAGGTTTCACTTCCATACATCATCACACTGCGTACACATGTCTGATAGACTAATCCCTTCGTCAACAGAGGTAACGCTCTGCTGTGTAACATGAATACGAAATAGATTTTTTTGTATTTTCTAAATCGATTCAAATGTTTTGTTTTTTTTAGTTTTTTTTACTTATGATTAGCAGGCACCCCAGTCACTACCTGGAAATGAACAAAGACTCCTGTATTCTCCTGCTCCCAGCCCTGAACCCCAAATTACTATTGTTATTCTGTTCATCACAAACGAAAATGCCACGAATTCATTGTAACCCTTAATCAAAAAAAAAATAATACCATTATTAGATTCCTCAACCTTTTACTAGAAAGGTTGTGTTTGATCTTGGCATAGAACTTTGTTTTCAATTGCATCCCCAGGCGTAGAAAAACAGACAGTGATACCACATCTATATTATAGATGGATTGGGGTCTGATTTTGAAAATCTGACAAGATAACTTTATATGTTAGATAGAATAACTAGAAAATATATATATATATATATATATATATATATATATATATATATATATATGCACTTTTTCGCCTCCAAAATCTAGGCTGGGCTCTGCAGTGAGTAGTATTAACACAGCCGTCATCATGGCTTAATAAATGTTCCTTTCAATAGTTGAACACTTTGAAGACGGCTTCTTTTAAATAGGTTCAATCTCTCGCTGATTTACCAGGTTGTTGATAACGGCCGTGTGGGCTAAAACGTTAGAATTTGAGTTTGAAATATGACTTGTGTTCTGAGGTTTGAGTCCAGCAACTGGTATGAATAATTCATCTCTACACATGACGATTCCCGAAAGGATGAAACGTATATGTATGTAGATAAAAACAAATATTTATAATTTATAATAAGCTTCTTTAGACTATATATTGGGTATTTAGATCTGTATGGCTAGGTTTCCTTCCTCTTATCTATTTGCCTTTCTGGTACCTAAGGTACTAAAGTTTTTTTGTTTTTTTTTTGTTGTTTTAATGCAACTTTAATTCCTATATAATTTTATTTCTAGCTACCATATCGCAGAATGGTTCTTGCGTGTAGTGTTTAGATAGCATTTTATTATTATTATTACTATTGTTATAAAGAATTTTATTTGATATGCAAATTACCATATCGCACGGTAGTCTTAAGGGTAGTATTTGATTATTATTATTATTATTTATTTATATATAAGTAACATTTTAAGCTGAATTATTTCGACACTTGATTGGGGAAATGGTAGTTTGATCTGTACCATTGGAGAGCCATGCATATAACTGTCCTGTTTTTAAATCTCCGAAACAGTTACATGGTAAACAGCTGATGATCTCGTGTTAATATTGGATGCTTACGTTAAGGTCTCCTGTTTTTGTTTCACTGTTAGATACTTAATCCCCCTTTTTATTTCATTTACTTACTATTATATATTTAATTTATTTATGAATTTTCCAACGAATGTTAAGTCTGCACTATTTTGGATTTAGTTAGTTTCTGTGGGAATTTAAACTGCATTTTCCTTTTCTTTTTTTTTTTGTCTTTTTGTTTAAAATAACTCAAAGGTTCTTTAGACTATATATACATATATATGTAAAATTCAATGTCTGTGTTTATGTGTTCCCTATAGAAAGAAAGCTTAGAGAATTTACATAAAATCTAAAAGTATATTATGTAGAATTTACCAGGGAAGACAATGGAAGTGGTCCCGAATCTCTATATTACCCTCGTGCCCCACCTCTAAGTGATCCATGGGCACAGAACCCCCTTAAAACTTAAAATCTGTACATCCGCTTTTAATGATATTTAAACCATATGTATAAGACAGTTTTCCCACATTTCAACGTCTTTCGATTATATTAGGGGGCGAAACAAGAGGGGGCAGTAAAATAAAAAAAAAATTAGTGTTTTGAGTATAGTAAATAAAGTACATATTAGTAATGAATGAAATGGGATTATATCATGTTAAATTAAGAGCTCTAGTCGTATTATACACCACTGCGCTACTATATAAACCTTTGTGCAAACTTAAATTTATATAATACTAGCCAGGGCTACCCGGCGTTGCCCGGAGCCATAAAAAAATAAATAGAAAAGGTTAAAAAGTTTTTATAACATCTTTATAATAAAACTCCTATCTCTCTACCTCTCTCACTGTCTCTCTATCGTTCTCTCTTTCCCCCTTAATAATGTAAGTCATTCACCTGAGCTTTCAGTTTTAAAGTTATTGCATCCAAGTAACACTGAGTTTTTTCTCACCCAATTCCTCAAAAATATAATGAAATATATATTTGTTTTAATTTATTCGTGGGCAACGCCGAGTTGCTTATCTTCCCCTTCTCCCTTAATAATATAATGAAACCTATATTTATTTTGGTGTATTCCCAGGCAACGCTAAGTTTCTTATTTTTCCCCCTTCTCCATCAAGCATATACCACATAGGAAATTACTACTGTATTATTGCACACACGTGCTCTATCTAGGATATTAAACACTGACTCTTGAGCAACGCAGAGTACCTTTTCTGGTATACAATAGTATAACAAAATACAGTGAAAATCTTTCTCCCGGGCAACGCAGTGTTTAAAAACACCTGATCTATGTAGGATTGCTCTATCTAGGACATTGATGATTCCCGAGCAACGCCAAGTAAACACATCTGCTCTATCTAGGATATTGAGCCCTTTTGGATTAACTTATACCACTTACCAAATATTATACTGCATTATTACTATTATGGCTCCCGGGAAACGAGTTAACAAAAGACAGTTCTTTCTCCCGGGCAACGCTGCGTTTAAACACACCAGCTCTATCTAGGATGTTGAGCGCTTTTGGATTATTGTATACCACTTATCAAATGTAATGCTGTAATCTTACATTTATTGCTCCCATTTAGAGCACTACTGAAACCACCAAAATAAAATTAAGGAGGCCTCCAGAGCACTACTAAAACCATCCTTTCTGAGTTTCTTGCCCTCTCTAGTCTAAAGAGATGCTTAAAAAACGTTAAATAATTTTGAAAGAAAATGCCGAGTCATTTCCGGAAGCAATACATTGACATTACAGTGTCGTCTTTCCAAATTATGGCTGACCCCCCACCCCCCCACCCACCCCACCCCAACGAAATCTGCTCCATAGTCACCTTAGGGGTTCACTTAGAAATTCGGGAACACTTCCATTATCTTCCCCAGTTGATTTTACATAAGAATACAGTTTTAGATTTTATGTAGATTCTCTAACCTTTCCCTCTATAGAGCACATACAAACACTCACACTCACACACACACACACATTGAGTCATCCACGATATATCATGAAATGAAAAGTCGTGAAGACAGAATGTATGAAAGACAGAAAGGAAAAAAACAATTAAACACGGGAAGAAATTTAAGAAAAAGGGAGATTTGACCAGTTTCGTTGATCTCTTCAGAAAAAAACATTCTGAAGACGTCTGTTGATCCGAACAAAACCGATCAAATTTACCGGGATATTTTAAGTAGGATGGCCTCGAGAGTAAATGTGGTATTGTGGTGACAGATGAGCCTAATTATAAGTAGGATAGGCATTTTTATCACTTTAGACCAAGGATGAACAACGACCCTTTATATCTCCCCACACTTTTGAAGGCCTTGTGCCTAATTTATTGCAATGTAAAAAAAAAAAAACTGATAAAAAAATAAATAATTTAAAGTGTAGTATCTGTTCTGTCTAAAGATGGCATAATAATATCGTACCAAACGTTCAGAGAATGGAAATATGTTACAAACTCCTAGAAAGGGTTAGACCCCCCCCCCCTTAACTAGATATATTCTGAAACAATATAACAGAAGGATACAATTGAAGAATTTCCAATGTTCCCGCGCATCATTATTATTTTAGTCACGTTTCATGAATCTGGGTTTAATTTTGTGTGGTTGCCTTTCGGCAGTTATAACTCGTTACCGGATTTTACCGAGCGAATATCGTTCGCCATGGGGGCTGAATCTGTAAAAGCACCTTCCTGAAAATGTAAACAAGGTAGAAACCGCTTCGGATTTGAACATGGAAAAAAAGCGACATTTTTAACAAAACAAAAAATTATTTATTTTCAAACTTTATTTTGTTTTAAAATTAAATTACATCATATTTTTAGTTTCAATATTTTGTACGAGAGATAAAAAAAAAAAATGTATTTTCACACTTCCTCGTGTTTAAAAAATTCCTCGAATTAGACCTAAAAAAAAAAATTGAATAATAATAAAATTTAAACTAGTGGGTCCTTTTCTGACAATGTCGCTGTTTATCCCTATTGCCCCCCCCCCCCCACGAGAGCAGAGTTAGACACAAGGTTTGTTTTTAATGTGGTGAAAATCAAGTCCCCCCTAAAAAGGGGCATTCTGGATTAGGACAAAACGTCTATCGAGGAAAGAAAAGGTGTCGCTGTCTGTCTATACAGTGTCTACATAATGTGTATCTCTCTACAATTAAACTACTGGGTTTCTCGGGGGGGGGGGGGGGCAGTTCTTATGAGGGTCCCGAAGTTTTGTTTTTTTTAATGGGATTTAATAAGGATATGAATAACATGAAACTTACGGAAGGCTACGAATGTTGGGGAAAAAGCCAACATTTATAGTTTAAACTAGTTTATTAAAAAAAAAAAATACCTACCCAAATTTGGGGTGCGTCTTATAAGGGCATGTGCTTTTTATAAGCCGTCAAATACGGTAATTATCTGTTTGTCAGCTTCGTAAACATTAATAAAAACGAAAAGTAGCGCCCTTTCTTTACATGTGGATAAATATTGAATGTTCGAAGTTAACTCCCTTTAATCAGATTCGATTTCTTTCCGATCTTTTTAAAAGTTGTTTCTAAGTTACCTCCCTTGGTAATTGTGGAATTTTCCATGGACGTGTCCAATTGACTGAGTCCTCCCACTTCCTCCCGACATTTTAGGGAGTGCCTTTTATTTGTACATATTTATTTATTTAAATATTTATTATTATTATCATCATCATCATCTCACTATGAGTTTTCACACCAAGTCATTATCAGTGATTATTCACTGGCAATAACAAGTCGTGTTCCCTGGAGTATGAGTGACAAGTTTCCCCAGATTTCCAGCACCCTCCACCTCTTTCAATAAGCGTTGAAAATCACCTTGCGTTATCACAACAACCGTTTACCATTGATTTCTCGCACTAACGACAGTTGACTTTCTCTGGAATTTGAATGACAATAAGCCTCCCCCAAGTTCCAGTACTCACTGCCCCCTGCCAGTGGAGGTCTAGATGGTGCTCTTTCTGGGTGCCGTCTTTGTGATCATCATCAAAAACACAATCGATTGAGCCTTAAATTTTAAAATTATATATTTTTTTCATTGCAAAATATGCCCATTCAATTTTTTGCAGGGTTTCAGTTATGTTATCAACGTAAAATGACCCCATCCCACCAAGAGTTGATGACAGGTTAGTTGAAAGATCGTCAGAGACAAATTTACTAGATTCCTCTATCTCTTATTAGTTAATTTGATATTAGAATTAACGAGTTGAAACTATATAGGGTAAACCGGGGTGAAATAAGCTACTTTTTGTCATTTTTTTCCTTTAACATCTGATAACTTCTCAAAAACTGTATGCATGGGGAGGAGTATTGTGCCAGTTGACACGGTTAAGATTCGAATAAAAATTGTTGTTTGGAATAAATACAATTTAGGCGCGCAGAGTGAAAATTGTTGTATTGGCGTGTGACAAATATAAAATAACGCCCACGCAAATTCCGATGTGGCTTTTTATATTAAATCAACTCAAAACGAGCGGACGTAATTGCAAGCACACCACGTGATATTTTTGTCCAATGAGATTTCTTCAAAGACATATTTTTCTAAACTTTTCTCAATAAGCTCGCTGGAGCCGGTCCAAATAGTATTTAAGCACACACAAACATCAAACTTTCTCTTTTCAACTGACTTTCATCCGGAGCTTACACGCATCTTACAATCACTCTTCCATTTCACCCTTTCGCGCGCTTCATACAATTTCACAGGCGAACATTCACTATTGCCTCTGTTAATATTTTATAACAAATGAACACTTCAACAAAAGAAAAGACATTCTTCTTTTTACTTACATGAAACTAAAGAAAGGACTCATGAACTCATTACACAAAGTAATATATTCTATTTGTTAATATGTTTATTTCAGTAAATAAACTTCCGTTAATTGTGCATGTAAATATTCTTATTATTATTTTTATTTGTGGAGGAAGTTGGTAACCCCGACCAAAAGGGTATGACGACCCCCACAAAGGTGGAAATGTGCTCAGAGTAGCAAATGGGGTCTCAGCATTCAGTAAAAGATAATGCATGGTAATGTTGCCTATAGTACTAAAATGTACCAAAACAATTTGATGAATAGGGCCACCTGTATTAAGAGTTTAAAAATTACCGTAAAGAAGAGCATTAAGTATTTTTTTCATCAACACATGTTGATTAGATGAAATTACTTTACTCTTGGATACATTTTTTTACAATGAAAGCCCCGTTAAAGATCAGTATCACTTGGTAACAAATAGGGTACAAATACTCGTCACAGATGTCACATATCAACCAACTCATATCATAAGGTCACAAATGTGAAACAAACACAAAATGAACTAATACAATGTTTAGACACAGTCACACCTGGAATTTTACCAAACTCTACATTGGCAGAGTTTTGGTTGGGAATTGGAATCATTATGCAGCTTTGAAGTTGTATACCACTCTCCTGTTAGATTCGATAAATATGTAAAAATGCAGAGTGGCCCACTTTACCCCGGTCGCTTAATTCTAAGAAAAATCTTGCTTCCCATCAAAAAATAGGTTACCCTAGTTAATTAACTCATAACTATCTGTATTTGGCCGGTGTATCCTGGGTTGAAGGCCTAGAGACAAGTACTTCAAAATATAGTCATGTTTACAATTTTGCTTATTTATTAAATAGGATTTGAAAATAAAAACAATTAGGGTGATTATTTATATTGAGATACATGCGAAATATGGCAGTTAAAAATAAAATATCAGGAAAACTTATGGATATACTTATTTCTTAGTTGAAAATATTAGTGTACACCAAAAATTACGGAAAATTATCGCGTAGAATTTTAGTAATAAAAAAAAATCATTTCTTTATCATATTTCCGATTATACGTTAGATCGACGCCATTTTGAGCCATATTTCGTCTTTTATTTACAAGAGTTACGTAAAAGGGTAGATAAGTCAGTCTGTGAAGAGTGTCCCTTCTTTAGGGGCGCTGGCTTGATTCTCCTCACCTTCAGGCCTTGTGCCACATCTCCCTGCGGTGGGAAGGAAGTAAATACCCAGTCTGTTAATTTTAAGTTTTCTTAGAATGGACATTCACAATGGCTGAAAATGATGTCGATCCAACATATAATCGGAAATATGATAAAAAAATGAATTTTATTTATTACTAAAATTCTACCTGATAATTTTCCGCAATTTTTGGTGTACACTCATATTTTTCTACTGATAAGTGAGTATATCCATAAGTTTTCCTGTTATTTTGAACTGCCATATTTCGCATGTATCATCATCATCATCATCATGTTTATTTGTTGAATCAGGCCACAATTAATCCTCTGATGAGGGTGGGGCCTGATTGTCTAGTCTCGATCTAAGTCTTCCCCTCCATTCTTGTGTTTGGTCAGGCCTGACGGAATCCATACCCATGACTTTCTTGTCATGTTTGACAACGTCCTCCGAAGACGATTAGTTTTAGTTTCCCTTATTTTATTTTCTATTTCAATAAATATTCTATTAATAGTAAATCAAAAAAATAATTCAATGTGTATTTGTCAAAGTTACGTATAGGCGAGAAACACAGGAGACTATGTCTCAGAGTTATATTATGTACAGAGATATTAAAACTGAATTAATCAACGTTTGTTTTGCCAAAGCTTTTTTTCTTATATGTTTTAATCACACAAAAACGTTAAAATATTTCTTTGGTATTGGGATTGAGTTATGTTTGAAATAAAAATCATTTTAATTGTTCTAATTCGCCGTAATTTGTAATTTAATCACCAAGTAACACATCTCTTACCAAACTTCTGTTTATTACTCTCACCCTCTCCTGCCGTTGTTTGATGCCCTCAATTATTTATACAGTTTCTATTACTCTCGCTTCCGTTAACCTCCCTGCCACGAAAAATGATTATCGCAAAGACAGGAGATGTCTATTGGCCTTAATCTTGAAAAGACTAAGGCTATACGTAGGAGGAAAACAGTCAGCAGGAAGAGAGTTCCACAAGCCTGCAGTTCTTGGAAAGAAGCTACTGGATAACCATGCTAGTATAAAATAATTCTATTTTACTATATACTGCTCTAAATATCATAGTATTGAGCACTTATCAAATTAAGTACAAACTGGAAAATTTGGTAATATCCATCACGAATACATATATATATATTTTATCATCCTGATGAAGTCTTATAAATAAAGACGAAACGTTGATGTACACATAAAAACATCCATTTTTTTGTTTTCCTTTTTCATTTTCCCATCATGTCGGATTACCTTCATCCTTCTCTTCCCATATATATATATGTGTGCGTGATCTATAGACAGTTGTTTCGCTGTATCACAGCTCTTCAGTGTGGCGAGATGTAGTGACTGTTCATGCTGAGATTCGAAACCGATCGCCACATCACTTTCAACTGTGATTAGTAGTCGGACATTTTACTTCTATGCTATTATGCTCACCCAAACAAGCAAGGGGATTTATATAGTGCTTATGTTTTTTGTTTACATTCGCACTACTGGCTACCAAGAGAACTCTATTGTAATTACGAAGAGTAATGCTTTAAATTACATGGAAACTGTTTTTTTCTCCTACTAGAGAGCTCAAACCACGAGTTGGGCACATATCTCTATTTATATAAAGTTAGGTATTGTTTATATGTTTATATATTTGTATGTACAGAATTCCCTCAAACTAATTAACCGATCATTATGAATTTTGGAACACAGCTGAAAAGCATAAATCTTAATGTATGCTATATTTAGTTTAACTTAGTTTTATACAAAGGGGATAAAAAATAGTGAATGGAAGCCCTTCGTGAAAATTCAGATACTTAAGATTTTTATGAAATTTTAAAACAATAGGTACGAGACATCAATTAATAAATATTTGCTAAATTTCAGTTTTATTTTAAAGGGTTTTTAAAGGGTATAATATGGGTACGACTTCCTATTTGACGATTCAAATATTTCAGATTTGCATTAAATTTGATCTTCCCATTTGAAAATTCAAATATAACGTAAACATACACAAGGCGGCATGCTACAAACGACAGGTCTGTGAGTGAGAAATATTTAACTAAGAGAAGAGGAACCATCCAAGAAATGGGAAATATATGTGATTTGAGGTTTAACCACCCAGAGTTCGATTTGTCCACTTGAAAAAGAAATGTCCCTTCAGATACAGGGTTCAGAATGAAGTTTGTCAGTTAAGAGTTCGGTATATATCAAAGTGTGCATTTCAAAAACCTCTAGCTCCCTGGTTGATCAGTGTATCGATAGGTTATAGATATCTATTTAGATCCGGTATTTTTCAAGCCGGAGCGAAACGGATAATTCCAGCACCAAACTACTACACAGACAGGATAAACGGGACGTTACCAATTGCCGTCTGAATATCAGCCTCTTAACAAAAACATTTGGATTCCTAAACAATTTGAGTATTATTCTTTTTCAAATATTAATTTCCAATATAACAGCTGTTTTTATTTTGACGTGTTTTTGGACAGCATCCCCACTGACTCTACGCTCTCATCTCAACATAAGACTTTACCTTTTGACCTTTATTTTGTTTTATTTTATGTAAAATTTTCAAAGTTAAATATTGCCGATAATATTTACAATCACATTGTCGGTTTTTCCCTATCCTCTGATGAAAAGAGTTTATCTTTGAAAATCCTTGGATTAAGGATATGAAGCGCCTTGCTCTGAACTTTGATGTTCTAATAAATATTGTATCTTTACAATTTTTTATTCTCATTTTTCATCTCTAGAATATATATATATATATATATATATATATATATATATATATATATACAGGGTGGGCCAAAATAAGGGTCCTATCTTTAAATTTGAATAACTTGAATTTGAATAACTTCCACAAAATAAAAGTTAAACTCACCAAACTTTATGTGTGTGTAGACTGACCCTTCCGAGATTTTTTGAAATAAACAAAACAAATTTTAGCCGAAAAACACTTCTTAAAACTTACAAAAACTAAAGTATTGTTTTTTACACTGTTTTGAGTTTTTTTAAGCAAAAATAATGTTTTCTAAATGAGGGTACGTTCCTTAGGGCTAATACGGCTCATGCTTGCTTTGGAAGGGGTCCTTTACTTATTCTAAAAAAAAAAAAAAAAAAAAAAAAAAAATCAATAAATAAAAAAGTTATGAATTTTTAAAAATAGGACCCTTATTTTTGCCCACCCTGTATATATATATATATATATAATAATCCAAGTAAGGTTTGTATTCGCAGAGTAAAAATCCGGAGAATCTTTACTGTGTTTATATAATATTGCTGAATAATACATAGAGCTATTTATATATAATAAAAGTGTTATTTATACAAACATAGTCGGTATAAATAAAACATGTGTGTGAATAGCTAAAAGTTTATCAGATTAATTTCCTAAATGAAGGTGGATGTATTCGTCCCAAGTGAATACCCCCCACCGCATACCTTCTCTTCCAAAAATTTACTTAAAGTTGATTAATCAACAAATCAGAGAGAAAAGACAAAAATAAATAAAACAAGAAATATTTTCCCCACTGCCAATAATAATAAAAAAAAAATAAATAAAAAATACAAATAAAAACAAAAACCACTGGATCTCCTCTTCCACCCGGCAGCTTATAACCTCTGACCTGTAGATATCAGTATAGTTGAAGAAATAACAGCTTGTGTCCATTAAGCTTCCATGATTGCTGCTGTTAAACCCAGAAAGATCTGGAGGCGATGGGCGGGTGGGGTTGTGCTGGAGTAAGAAGAAAATAATCTTTCAAGATAAACTAAAGCTAATCTTTCAATAATTTTGTAGAAAATATTTCAGTTCTGCCATTAAGTTTTTGAGGACTTGTAGTAGATGGGGAAATGTTTAGGGTAAAGAAGTTGCACTTTTTTAGGGTTTTTTTTTTTTTTTAGTTTTTCTTTAAAAAGGAATGTAGAATTTTATCTCACTGACCCTAGTTTTCCATCTAAAGTACAAACAATAAAACATTTCTGATGATCGGTGATACTGTAGCAAAATCTTAAAGCTAAGTGCATTTTATTATCAATTATTATTGATATAGCTATATTGGAGTCGCTCGCGCTGGGAGTGGTGTAACTACCGATACTCACCAGCATTACACAACCAAACCTGCACCATGATGCAGCTGTCCCGAAAAGCCACCATCGATGAGGACCACCTCCTCAACAAGCTCATCACAGAGACCCCTCCACGAGCTCGCCTGAAGTCATGATGCCCATTCGCAGAGCATGCCCACCAGCTCTTGCTTTCACCACCCGGTGACGTCACAAAACGAATCTGGCTTAAACGTCACTGGATGAAGGAATAGAAGGCAGCAGATCAATCAAGGCTGCACAGATTCATGGAGGAGCCGGGCGAACTACCGGGCATGGACCTCCTCCGCCGGCAGTAGACAGTGCTCAACTGTCTCAGAACCGGTATCGGCGTTTTCGCCGCGACCATGAAAGGATGGATACTCAGGGACTTGGCTGTCTGCGATCTTGGTCATCGTGAACAGACAGTCGACCGCATTATCGAGCCATGTCTAAAACACTGACCCCCCAACGGCGAAGTCGGCATAGCTGCTCTAGACGACGAAACGCTAGCTTTCCTCAACTGAGCTGGTGATCTGACAACAGGATGCTAAACAAACAAAAGAAGATTGATGTAGCTCTATCAAATGGGATATCGAGATCTTTTAACAGTTTGCTGTCTCAGTTCGGCTTTGTCCAAATTTTGAGAGATTTATTTCTTGTTAATGCGCGTATGTGTTTTGTTTTTCCATAATCAGACACCCACCAAAACAACCATCAAAAAGAAATTGTACACTCGGGTTTCGCCATCCTTTTGGCTCTTCTGCAGGATCCATCCTGATCAAAAGTTTTTAATCTGAGTCACCTGCATCAATTTTCTATATATATAAAACTCAATGTCTGTTTTCATGTGTGTGATGTTTGTGTGTTCTCTACCGCAAGAAAGGTTAGAGAATCTACATAAAATTTAAAAGTGTATTCTTATGTAAAATTTACAATGGAAGTGTTCCCGAATCTCTAAGAGCACCCTAAGGAGGCTATGAGGGCATAACCCCCTTAAGAATTCAAATACATTCTATTTTTATGAAATTTTATCATATGTATAAAATTCTCTGGGGAAGACAATGGAAGTGGTCCTAAATCTCTATGTTACCCTCTATGTGTCGAATATCTATGTGACGCCACCTCTAAGTTATCCATTGAGACAGAGCACCCACCCTTAAAAATTTTAATGAAATTTTAACCATATGTATAAGACACTAATTCAGAGAATTTTCTAACATTTCAGCTTCTGACTATATTAGAGGAGGAAGCGGGTTCCTCCTGCTAATATATATATATATATATATATATAAAATTAATTCAGTCGGATTTTCGGCTTTAGACCTAAATAGCATTGCATAGCCAGTAAAATGTGGAAATGTTCAGTCTGTGTTCTTTAAACTTCAAAATTTAAATTCCAATCAATTTTATCGATTACATACTATATCGAGTTTAACATTTCCTTTAGTAAGAGAAACTTACACCACACTTTTCATTGGTAGTTTGGTTTGGTAGTTTTGTTTTACGGCATATCAACCCTTTTTGGGTTATTTAATGCCGAATCTGGTTATTATAGTAAAAGTTTTTATGCTTCAAGTTCTTTATATCTTCAAATGTTTAATCATCGTTTTTGGTTTGGTAGTTTTGTTTTACGGCATATCAACCCTTTTTGGGTTATTTAATGCCGAATCTGGTTATTATAGTAAAAGTTTTTATGCTTCAAGTTCTTTATATCTTCAAATGTTTAATCATCGTTTTTGGTTTGGTAGTTTTGTTTTACGGCATATCAACCCTTTTTGGGTTATTTAATGCCGAATCTGGTCATTATAGTAAAAGATTTATGCTTCAAGTTCTAAAAATAAAATAAAAAAGGGGAGGAAGAAAGGGAGAGGGGCTGTTGTTTTTGTTTTTGGTTTTGTAGAACATAATTAAGTTTTACAAAAAAAAAAAAAACGTCAATGTAGGTGAATTTCGTCTCAGGGAGCCACAGGGCAGCCTGATCTGGTATCATCAGCTTTTCATTGGGTAATCATCCTTGTTCATGAGCCAATCACATCGTTACTTTATTTGTTACAAATAAGACAAATGCTAATGGCCGTCAATAGCTCATCACCATCTCATCATTTGTTAAGTAAAAGTGATTTCGTTATACATTTATTTCTGCTTAGATTTAAATTCAAACCATTATTCTAAACTAAACCGACTAGCTGGCTACCTGCAAGAGAAAGAGAGAGGAAGACTGAGAGAGAACAAGAAACAGGGAGACAAAGGAAAAACAGAGAATGAAACAGAAGAAAGACAGAGAGAAAGAAAGAGAGAAAACAAAAAGAAAGAGACAAACAAAAGAGAGAGAGAGAGAGAAAGAGAGAGAGAGAGAGAAAAAGGAGATAAACAGAAGAGAATCTGTTGTGGTTTGTACTTACTGCCTACCCTCCTTCCCAAGCTGATCATTATTTTTGTATTGGACAGTCTGTAAAAAGATTCCATGTAGCCCCCCCCCCCTCGCCTGTTAATGGTAAGAGAACAGTTTTAAGCCTATTAAGATAAGCAACCTCTGAAAGTCAAGAGAGGTATTGTTGACATCAGGATAAGTCTTTGATAATTCCGTTCAGTTTGATTCTTAGCAAATTCCTTCATTTAACTTTGGTGCGGCCAAAGGTTGTGCTATTCTTACAAAAGTATTCAACTAAATAAAGAATTACCAGCAGATTAATTCCATAAAAGTACTAGAGATACAGCCGTGGGTGTGCCATTTGCATTAATGCAAAGTTCTTTGCAAAAAAAACAAGCCGCGCATGTGTGGTGTGACTCGATGTGGCGAGTGTAAAATGCATTAAATTTGGGCAATTTGGGGCATTTTTTACCCCCCTTTGACCCCCTGGGGGCGCGAACCAGAATTTTTCTGAGGTCAAGGATGCTCATTTTATATCTAGAACAATTGCCTCTACATTTTGGCTAAGTTTCAGAAAAATTGAATGGATGGATCAAACGTTATGGGAGAAAAGGGTCATTTTTTGCCATTTTGAGGGCTTTTGACCCCCTGGGGGCGCAAACCAGATTTTTTCCAAGGTCAGCGACACTTATTTTCTATTAGGAATAATTGCCTCCACATTTTGGCCAAGTTTCAGAGAAATTGAATGGATGGATGAAAAGTTATGGGGCAAAAAATGTCATTTTTTGCCATTTCGGGGCCTTTTGACCACCTGGAGGGCTAACCAGATTTTTTTTTAAAAATCGGAGAATGTCACTTTCTAACCTGACCAAAGTTACAACTTCATGCAAAATTTCAGAGAAATTCAATGGATGGTTGCGGAGAAAAATCCGGACGGACATGCCTCAAAACATAAGTCCCCCGATTTTATAAATCGGGGGACCAACAAAACAAATAAAGTACTTTTCGGCGGCTGATAATATTTATTTAATATTAAGATTTCACTTCCACGTGGCTTGTGTTAATAGCCTAATGATTAGAATTTCTCACTGTACAAAAAAATAATTGAAATTCAAGCCCAATTTGAAGTACTTACCTGTCTAGCCACGCTGAAGAGCTGTGATACAACGAAACGGTGTCTGTGGATGACAGATATATGGTGTAACGAAAGCCTTTTACTTTTGAGTATATTATTGAAACTAATTAAAATTAGAATTCATTAAATCTAAAAAGATTGAACTGAGACTTAATATTTCGCATGTGTGCACATTCTTCTTTTCTCTGTTTAAAGCTAAAAATAGATATATCCAGACTTCATGAAGGCAAATAGAACGTCACATATTTGTCTGAGATCCGGGTTTTGTCCCCCCCCCCCTCTCCATTTCAGTAGCGAAAATGGCTATCCCTTTGTTTCACACCTACCCGCTACAGATATTTTTAGCTTTTACCCCAATAGAGGTCATTGTTTCACTTAATCCCAATTAATTACCAAATTTTGAAATTATCAAAGGCTGAGAAAATCAGAATTATCTTGAATTCATTAATTGAAAATGACTGACCAAAAGGATGATTTGAGAAAAGGAGGCAGTCAAGGTCAATTATAAGCTGAATGATCAGATGATCACAAATAACCAATGAGAAGCCTTGACATCATTCTCGACTTCTAGTTGATGAAAACAAGATGTTAAGAACCTCAGTCCAGAAAAATTTAGACTTGAGTGAAGATCTATATAATACTGCAGTGTATTTTATCCCTTCATATTTTCAAGTCAAATGCCTTTTCACCAAAAGCCAACTTTCCATCGATCTTATCTTCAAGTCTTCATTATAGTTTCATCAAGATATTTATTCACTGATCAGGTGATCACATCTTCGCCGGACCAGATTTGATCAGCGTTCTCACACAATTTCATCATTCCAGCGGACATCGCAATTTCATCAACTTGAAATCAGAGTTATCGCTCAACGGAACACGCACTTTACTAAGAAAAGAACATCTTTAAATTATTCTTAGAGAATATAAAAATCTTATACTCATTTTTGATCACTCTTCAACTCCACACGCAAGATACGTATCTTTTATTGTATTATTATACTTTAATACATTTTTATCCCAATTTTATATGCTAGTTAGAAACCTACATCCTTTTTTGTTTGTTAGCTTGTGTTTTTGTATTGCTATGTATATATTCCTCTTCTCCCTGTAAATAGATTCTAATTGTTATATTAAAATCTGCTGGTTTTTGTGATTCCTTGAAAATTGTGTTTATCGATTGTTCTCTCACCCGAGAAAGTTTTTGAGAAAGAAATCCCACCATTTTCCCCATTTTTTTTCTTCTCATGTTTATTTTCCTAAATCTGATGATTCAAAGTTTTAGCCCTGCAAACACATCTCACATTCATAATATATATATATATATATATATATATAGTATGAAAATATATTTATGATGAGTAAGCTACACAGAAACATTTTTTTTTTCATTCCCAGGGTAAATCATAAGGCTAATTATGCATGGATTTACATTTTAGGATTGTTTTTATATCTAACCCGTTCCTACTAGAGTCCTTGATTTTATTACCCTCTCACTACCTATTTATTCACTTCCTTTGCTTGAAAGGGATTTTCGCACTCCTCACTTTTAAGTGAGTCAAATAAACAAAAAGTGACCTTACTCTGACGAAAAAATTTAAGACATTTTGTCACATTTTTCCTGTTAAAAATCGCCATCTTAAATTTATTTTAGAATTATAATTTTAATACTATATAGGCTTTTGGTGTTTTATTTATTATTTTAAATTTTGGTGTAGCTTACTGTACACACCACAAACACATATGTAAATTAGATAGCAGAATATTAAGTCTCTTTAATTCTAGATAAGAATACTAAAGAATAATACTTCTATATAATAATGATAATAATATAGAAGTAAAGAGACTTATTTTTAGTTATGAGAGATATGGCGACCTACTGACCGAATGCCAGGAAAAAGGATGATATGTGGAATACTATCATTTGGCTGTGGGAGCTCGAGGATATGTTAAGCGAAAGCTTATGAACATACTGCGAAATCGTTTTTGTTGTACGAACACAGAAGTAAAAAATTTTTTGAGGGACGTACAAGAAGCAGTGGAGAAGCTATTATACTGGATCCAGTTAAAAAGAAACGAAAAGTGTTGGACAGAAAAGTAGCATACACCACTACCAATACAACCTCCTGATGGAGGAGCTCCGCAACTTCAGAGATGCAATAGAGGAGTATGGGCCCAAACTGTGGAGTAGTTCCTCCTGATGATCGTGGTATTGGATCCGATTGCAGAGCTCTTAGCTACTATGCACTAAAAGGTGGTGCATACAAATTAGTTGGCTTGGAAGATATGTCAGAGTTTATGAACTTTCGAAGGAAACCAAAGTAGAATAGTGGGAATGACCCAACGGGTCATTGGGTATGTCTAATATTATTGTAAATGGCGGTCTCCAGCACAACCCTAAATTACCTGAGACACCCTTGGGCAAGAGGTTTGCCTACACTCACCCCAAAATACATCTCATCCAACCTTTTATAACTTTAATTATTGGGGATAGATGAAATTTTAATTTTTAATTTAGAAGAGTCAGTTGAAAGGGGAGATAATTCAAACTGTTTTTTTTTTTCGTTGTAACCATAACATATAAGAAAAATCCAGAGAGTTAGTAAATAAATAAAAAAAAATAAAAATGGTTTTTATGCAGTTCACGGACCAGGCTGAAATAATGACGTTATAATTTAGAAAGCCATTCTTAACATGGGGAGATGGGTGTTTGATTAATTAGTCTATATTTTCACCTAACAATTGAATGGCTTTCTAAATTATAACATTATTATTTCAGGCCGGTCCGTAAACTGCATAAGTACCCTTTTTTTTTAAATTTATTTTCTTACTTATTCTCTGGATTTTCCTTATGGGCTATGGTTACAACAAACAAACAAAAAAAAACAGTTGCAATTATCTCCCCTTTCAACTGCTCTTCTAAAATAAAAATGAAATTTCATTCGTCCCCAATAATACAGAAGTACAGTCTAGGCTACAACCTAAAACTACATCCAGTTTTAGAGCTTTAGAAAGTGGAGTCACTACTTAGTTCCTATTACTCCTAGGTCAATTCTGACCAGAGTAGTCGTAAATGGCATGGATTTTTCCCACATTGAAAATTGACCTTATGTCATACTTTGCTCTCGTAAGCAGCATCATATATTTAAGTCACGGGCACAAACTAAACTGCCTCAGACACCCTGAGTAAGGTGTTGCCTCCCCCCAGCAGACATGCCTACCCTAAAATAAATCTTTCCTTTTCTACCTACCCTTATTCCCAACCCTATCAACAACTTTGATGTGTAGTGGTGGTATTTGTGACATATAGGATGAATATAAAAAAAGAATTGAATACAACTCTTGGATGAATCAGCAATTATCATTTATTTTCCATTTACAAGTGAAAAGAATTACTTCTTAGTCAAAAACGTCTTACTTGGAGAGAGCTTTACAACATGTGTTAATCCAAGATTGTCTCTATCTGGAATGTCCAATGGACATAACTCTACTCTCCAAATCTCTTTGAGGCAAGCAAGATGTTGTTCTAGATGAAAATCTGTTTCATCTAACAAAGTCTTCCTCAACTCGGTCCTGGTTAGGACAAACTACATCCGGGGGTGAGGCCCCTAATTTGGGAGCTTTGAGGAGTGTCAAGTCACCTCTAGTTGCCACTACTTCTAGGTCCACTCTGACCCGAAGTCGTAGTACCCATTAAGATCTCATCTATGGGCTAAAGAGAATCTACCATTTGCCGACGATCTATAAAATAAATGCCTACAAAACAAATTCAAAAGTAAATTCATATGAATTAGCACGGTACAATTTTTTTCTTTTTGATTGGCTTGATTCAGTTGTTGTCATTGGTTTCTCCGATTCTTGAAAGAATTGGGTACTTACAGGAGGGCCATGAGAAGGTTGCCAACATCCATAACACAAGAATCATGTTTTGAATAAGTCACTAAAAGACTTCTTTTCATCAAACGTACTTCTGATTCCGTTTTTTAGCGACTCACCTCGATCCAATCAAACATATTGTCATCTAGGAAATAAGCTGATAATACTAGCATATTTACTCATTTAAAAAGTATTTTTCTTCACATTTCAAACGTAATACTAAATTTATTTTAACTCCAATGTCATAACAATGTCATAATCTTTTTAAAAATATACCATTTTATATCACCGTTTCGAAAAAAATAAAGTGTCACCTAATCTTAACGTTTGCCTTTTTTTGTTATTGGACTGTCTTGGCTTGTTGAGATGTGGTCAGATGTTGTAGTTTCCTTGGACAGTCAATTTCTCCTTTCTTATACCAAAATATCCATGAGTGGCCATTCTCTAAATTAAATTAAATTTGTACGAACATACGACTTATCTGACCAGGTTGATTCTGTTGTTAGCATTGTTTTTCTGACTGATATATTCTAGAATCAATAGGAACCACATGAAGGTTGCCAACATCCATAAGTGAACATGATGTAATGGAACCGACTGGATTTGAACTTGGCACCATGAGGTCATCAGTCCACATAATCAGTTCACTTCACTACAGCCACCTGCCAACTAATCTCTAAATAGAGCCTGAAAGACAATACAGTCTACAGCTCTACAGGCTTTTCTTTTTGTTCACCCCAAACAAAGCATATTGCCACTAAAGCAGCAAGGACTACTGTGATGAAGGCCAGATTTATAGGGGATGCAACCTAGATGGGGAGTTAAGAAGCAAGATGTTTGTTCACATTACATTTAAATTTCTGCATGTTAGTACAAGCTGAATCTGGTCGAAACCTCTGTGGTAATATGGACGTCGGGGTTAAGTTTTGCATAAATTCTTCTGAATCATTTGTGCAAGATTCAACCTGTATATTTATAATAATAATTCTGGCATGAGGCACTTACAGGAGGGGCCACGTGAAGGTTGCCAACATCCATAAATGAAAGTGGCGATATGGAACTGAATGGATTTAAACAAGGTCGTCAGTCGGCATCATTATCCACTTCAATACCGCAACCACCTCCCTACAAAACAAATCTATAAATACTTGAAGATATTGAGAACTTGAAGCATAAAAAACATTTACCAAGATGACTGAATTCAGCATTAAACAGACTTTCTTTCCAAGAACTTTCCATCTGTGGAACACAATACCACGGAGTTGCTTCCTGGCCAACTACAACATGGTTGTTTTAAAGTCGGTATTTACTTGCCTCCCCACGAGGGCAGAGTTAAACATAAGGTCGAATTTTAATGTGGGAAAAATCCAGCTCCCTTAAAAGGAACTCTGGATTGGGACGAAAATAAAAATTGCTTCAGTCTAGAAAGACCTCTCCCTCACTGACCAAGAACAGAAAAGATACAGGAGCAACGTGTGGTATCTGTTCTAATGCAGCATTAGAACAGATACCACACGTTGCTCCTAGCCAAAAGGCCAATGAACGATTGTCGTTTTCAAGTCCAATGTTAACTTGTAATGCAATTCTTGTCGAGCCGTCCTCTTAAATAATAAAATCCTGCACATTTCACCAGTCGTTTTCTAGTCCTCTCAGGGTGTTTATCCTTGTCCAGTTGACAAGTGGGGAGTTGTGCAGTTAGATGTTTGTTCATATTATATTTACATTTCTGCATATTGGTACAGTCAGAGAAACACTTATCCGTGAGTGGCATTTGGGCCTTAATAAGGTGACTCGTTAGTACAGGGTGGGCAAAAATAAGGGTCCTATTTTTAAAAATTCATAACTTTTTTATTTATTAATTTTTTTAATTTTTTTTTTTTAGAATAAGTAAAGGACCCCTTCCGAAGCAAGCATGAGCCGTATTAGCCCTAAGGAACGTACCCTCATTTAGAAAACATTATTTTTGCTTAAAAAACTCAAAACAGTGTAAAAAACAATACTTTAGTTTTTGTAAGTTTTAAGAAGTGTTTTTCGGCTAAAATTTGTTTTGTTTATTTCAAAAAATCTCGGAAGGGTCAGTCTACACACACATAAAGTTTGGTGAGTTTAACTTTTATTTTGTGGAAGTTATTCAAATTTAAAGATAGGACCCTTATTTTGGCCCACCCTGTATAAAAAGGAACAATAACCAAAAAAAGGGTTGATATGCCATAAGACAAAACAACCAAACCTTATAAACCGTTGTATTTAGATTTTTTAATTTTTTTTTTATCGTTTGGTGTTATAAATAGCAAGAGTAGGACAACCGACCAAAATTGAAAGAATGCAAACGCTCGAAAATCAGACAAAAATAATAATAATATTCTTTTCTATCTTCTTCTTTTTACTTCTTCTAAAAGATGTCGCTAGAAGGAATCGTCAACGCCCTTTCCACCATCAGCAGTTATTCAAACGTACTTAACTCAGTACAAACTAAAAACACTTTTGTCTTGTTCCACCTAAAAATATCTACGCACAGAAATACACAATTTGCCCACCAAAATAGTTGTATTCAAAATATATTCATTATGCCGTCTTCTTTCTCTCAAGGCATTGTCTAATAATGTTCAAGAAGATATGGTAACACTTAATTGCTATATTAATAGCCATACCCATAATAACTTCATTTTTTTTTTTTTATTTTTTTTTTTTTTTTGTATTTACCCCAAACAAGGCACATTGCCATTGGAACTAAGGGACTAATGTGAATTAGGGGACAGATTTATAGGGGCATCCTAAGTAGGGAGTTGTGTAGCTAGATGTTTGTTCACATTACATATACATTTCTCTAAATATATATATATATATATATATACTAGTAAAATTCTGACGATGTTATTATCTGGTTTGTCACCGTGCACACTTTCATGTGTACGTGCATGTCTTAGATGGTGGGAGGAAAGTTGAGTAACATACATGAAGGGTGATTGATGAGAAGTTGTGAGAGGAATGGAATGATGTAAATAATTAAAAGTGAGAGAGAAAGAGGTGGAGAGAGAGAAAGGAAGAGGAGAGAAAGGGAAGGTGAGATAGAGGAAAGAAAAGGAGAAGAAGGGGGTGAGAGGGAGGGGGAAAGAAGAGGAGACCGCAAAGAAGGGGAGGGGAGAGAGGAGAAGAAGGGAGGGGAGGAGAGAGAGGAGAAGAAAGGAAGGGAAGGAGAGAGATAAGAAGGTGAAGGGGAGGAGAGAGAGAAGAGGGTGAAGGGGAGAAGAGAGAAAGAGAGAGGAAGAGGAGGGAGAGGTGAGGGAGAGAGAAGAAGGGGGTGAGGGAGAAGGAGATAGAAAAGATGGGGAGAGAAGACAAGACGGAGAAAGTGGGGGAGATAGGGAGGAGAAGAGGAGGCAAAGAGAAAAGAGAGAGGATCTATTATGACATCACAATGTATTTTGATTTCATGAAATCCGTTTACATTTGTAATCCTTGTAAAAACATGATTATCAACCAATGACAAAGTTAAGAAATTATATATTTAATATAATTAACAAACAGCTAATTCTTGGGTGCAAAGTCCTATAGAGATAACTCACGCTTTTCAGGTGCAAAGTATTGTAGAGATACCCCCCTCCCCTCTCAATGTTATTTAAATACAGAAAAAAATAAGGGAATATGAAAAGCAAATATATTGAATTCCTTGCGATGATTAAGTTTGTTAATTATTTTGGGTACGATGTAACAGGAGAAAGCTATGGAAAAGAGGAATAAATAAAGACCTGGCCAGAAATAGGTTACTTTGGAAGTCAATTTCTTAAAGCCGTTCAACACCTGCTAGCATGTAAAACGGACGTTAAACCGATGATGATGAAGATGAAGAAGAAGAAGAAAATTGTATAACCACTGTTATATTGTTTCTGAATTTTTGAGATGAGGATTGATAATTTGTATTATTTGTATTATTCTCACGTTTCGGCCGATGTAACCTCCGACCTTCAGAATCTGCACGGAATTTCGAATGGAACCCTTTATTTAATCCACGGGGGTAGCATGCTCTCATTCCATCAGCCATGACCGGGTAGAAGTCTTCAGTAATTCACAATTCCTAGTATCGCCCGCATTGAGGATTGAACCTTCAGAAGACTGCACTGAATTTTACTTAGTACTTTATCCGTTACGCCACGGATCCTTGCGTCTGAAATACCGTGCAGATTCCCGAGTTCGACAGAAAGATTCCAAAGTTTGACAAGATACACCTGAAGAAGGTTGGACGTTATATCGACCGAAACATTGTGAGAATAACACTCAAGATGAGAACAGTAGTCCGAATAATCCAAATTATACACTGTTATATTGTATATGCATGTGTTTCCCGTCACTACATGACTTACACATTATTAAAAAAATTTTTTTTTTTTTACTATTGTCACGATGCCAATGATGAGCCCCAACTTGTGCTATAATTTTCAAATGAAAGGGGTCTCTTTTATGGGACAATACGTAACATAAAGTGACGAAGACGAGATGTATAATATAATAATAAATGAGAATTTCTGCACATGTCTGTAGTGCTTAGGGAAAAGTAGGTTACTACACCAGAAATTAGGGCAAATTATCAAATAGAATTTTAATTAAAAATATAAATCAGTTTTATTGTATTTTTCTTATTCTCCGTTGATCTGTCATTGGCACGAGTGCAAAAAATGACAGACTGACTCATCTCCCCTGCATTTGTGTCAATGGAGAATCGGAAAAATACAATAAAATTGATTTATACTTTTAATTAAAACTCTACTCGATAATTTCCCCTAATTTTTGGTGTAGATACCTACTTTTGCCCGATACGTAAGTATATCAAAAAGTTTTATTGTTAATTGATTTTTAAATGTGATATTTCACCTGTGTATTTATATATAGTTGAACCGAAAATTCTATCGGAAGTTAACAGTTTAGAGCTCAGCTGACGTGTACAGGAAGTTGCATCATGGAAGGAAGTACGTGTACAGGAAGTTGCATCATGGAAGGAAGTGCGTGGCAGAAAATCCAGAGTGTTCCTGTCTCTGGGAATTTGATGTCGAAGTAATCGGACGCGAGTTGGAAGGGGAAGATGCAATTCATCTTGATCTACTTGCTGCAAATTACTTTAAGTAGTAAATCAAATCCCAGAGCAATATAATGGAGTTATTTGTTGTTCTTTTTAATTGATTTTATTACTTCTGCCACCAAGAAGAGAAGGAAGAAGAAAAGATAAAAAATCTGTAAGACTGCCACATCACCACTACAAACATCTTTTTAACTAGACGTCACACTAACTACTTCGGAGAAACAAATTGTTGCTTCTTTCCCCACGAGATAAAACGCTGACCAATTATTCACAATGGGGATCGAAGAGGGGTCTATTTAAATACTTTGTGTAGCAGGGTTGTGAAGTTGGAGGTTTTGGAAGGAGTCGGACTCGTAAGAATATAAGAAGTCAGAGTTGAATTTTTTAATCTCCAAAGAATCGAGGCGATGCAAAGTACTCCTACTAGTACAGATTTATAAAGAAAGAAAAGAAAGAAAGAAAAGAAAGACAGATTTAATCAAACGCTATGTATGGTAAGCTTTCGTAACATGTCAGGAATATTATTTTTCCAAATTTAATACGAGTAATTGCACTGACCCTAGTCTGTCAGGAACTCTGTAACGAATGTTATGGCATTTGGCACATATTTGGAGAATTTATTTTGGTAATTGCATTAGAATGTGTTGGTGAGGGTGATGGTGAGGAGGCCACAACAAACTGAGTTTATAAAATCATTATTTTTTTAAATTATGTATTAACCAGTCACCACTTATCAAGGCCCATAGGCCACTCGAGGATAAGGGTTAATGAATTTCTCCGGAGGACAGTGAAACAACAATGTGAGGATTGTTAACAATGGTTGAAACTGATCAGAATTAGATTTTTTAAGAGGACAGCTCAACAAGAATTTGTTAATATTAAACTTGTAAACGATCATGCTATAGTTAGCTGGGAAGCAGACCCGTGGTATTGTGTTCCACAGACGGATAGTTTCTGGAAAGAAATTTTGCTCATGGAAGTTCCGTTTAGTTTTAGCTACACAGAGGGAGAAAGGAAAATTTTTTACAGTGGTTGTAGCTAGACGTGTTCTTGTTGTAAATGTTTTACAGGAGGGAACCATAGATTGGAGCTCAGTCGCGCATCTATCATGAAAATAACGATAGAGTAGAGAAAGACTAGAAAAGTCTCTTCTGTGAAAAAGAGGTTGTAGGGAAGAGAAGAGGGTATCCTCCACTAGATTTCGAAGTAGGTAGTCTGTCTATGCAGAAAAGAGTGCTCTGAGCGGCACCTCCCCAGATGTGCCAACATTACACAATCTTAGGACGTATTTGACTCTTATACAAGTAGAGGATTGCGTCAGGAGTGAGATACCTTCTGGAGTGGTAGAATGATCAAACCATTTTTTTCAGTGACCTTGGCAAGTAATTTGATGTTTGCATTATTCTCATCTTGGTTGTTATTTTCACAAGCTTACAGCCGATCTAACCTCCGACCTTCTTCAGTTGTGTTTTGTCATATTACTTAGGAATCCATACGGAATTTTAAACTGACTCCTTTATTTAATCCACTGTGGTAGATTGTTCTCGTTCTGTCAGCCATAACAGTCTTAAGTTTTATTTCGTGCTTAGTATCACCTGTAGTGAGGATTGAACCTCCAATCTCTACATTGTGACCTTAAAGGGCTGAAAATAAATAAGACCACAAGGCGGTAGAGCTAACAACAGTATGTATTTATAGAAAGTACAGAAGTAATGTATTACAGGAAACTGCTTCTGGCTTAGTCATAGCAACATTCTGTTACTACCATTATCACTATTCATAGTGTCGGGAAGAGTTCATGTGGTGATACAATAGGGGAGGTCACCATAACACTCCAGAAGACTGCCCCTTAAAACTGATTGTTACTTAACACCGTTATTTGTTGCAGAATGTTGTGATAATAAAACCAAACTTTCCAGCTTTTGAACCAGAAAAAAAAACCACTTTTGCCAACACACGACTCTTGTAAACAGCTAGAAACGGCCGAATCAAACAAACCGGTGTCAAAATCAAAACGAGGTTGATTTTCAATATGAAAAAATCATGAAAGAAAAAAACTCACTGTATGTTTTTTTAATAATTTATTTATTTTCTGACGAAGAAAATCAATGAATTTTTTAAATATTTTACGGGAAGTTAAAAGTTTTAAAAAACTTTTCCGCTAAAGTGTTTTTTTTTGTTTTTTTTAAATATAATCAATGCAAAAATGATTTTTACAAATGTTTTTTTGCGTTTTATATTTTTGGTACTGGTACAGCTTTTGAAACGGACAAACCCCAACTAGGTTAGGGTTGAAAAAAAACAAAAAACAGTTCGCTTTTTGTCCAGTTCATAAAGCAGATTTCTGCCTGCCAGGATTGTTAAGAGTTACTCAATTTTTGGCTAAGATCAAAGTGTAGTATCTGTTCCGATGGATACTGCACCCCATAGACTGGTATTGTCTTGGCCTTCAGGGCTTGATTTACGCCGGTCTATGGGACTATGGGATTGTCCTGTGCAGTTCTAGGAGGTCCACCCTCCCAGGCTTTGCCTCCCCTCTTTGGGGAGGAGTAAGTTAATTGCTTACTGCTTGAGGCGCCCCTACCGGGGAATGGCGACGGGGCTGCCCAGGCAATTTTTGATGGTCAGAGTGCTCACCTCTCGAGCGCTGGCTTTTCAACCCCCACTTTCCGACCCGACCTTGGGTCACATCTTACTTGTGGGAGTAGGATAAAATTGGCCTTGTGCCTAACTCCTGGAGAGGAGTAAATAAAACTCAATTTACAGGTAAATTTGTTGTTTGCTTCTCGACCGTTCTGATTGGCTAAGTGTTTCAGCATCTTCCTGCTGTTTACGTAAACGGCTGGAAGATGTCGAACAAAAAGTCGGTTTGTCTGGTTCAAAAGCTGTACCAGTAACAGTAATAGTTTGAATAATCCAAATGATACAAATTATCAATCCTCATCCCAGGCCTTGCTGATTCACACATTTAGTTCACTCTCTGTGCAATTTTGCCTTGCAACTTTACTACTAAAATAGGTAAACTCATCGACATTTTTGAGAAAAGTCACATTTAGGGAAAAAATATTTCCATGTTGGTTCAGGTTCTGTTTTGCTTTTGTTAACAAAAAGCCCAACCCAATTTGCCACTTTTTCGAGACAATATAGTAGGGCTTCTGCTTGTTTAGCTGTGTCAGCAAAAATTGCAAAGTCATTAATATAGCCTGCGTCAGTAATTTTCTCCACAGGATACCTCCTGTTTCTTGCAGATACCAGTGTCAAGCCATTTTCTTTCAATTTGTCGATTGACATACGGAGGACGTAGTCAAGACTGATTATAAACAGAGAGGAAACTATAGTATCGGTCTGAAGAACACCAGCAGTGACCTAAAAGAAATTGGTGTCTCCGTCAGATGATCATACCATGTGTTATAGGGCGATTAAGATGATACTACTAATACTACAACTACTACTAATAATAATTCTCCACTCTATAATAAAGACCAATGTGTATTTATTTATATATAAATATATGTACAGTCATGCAAAAGTTAGCAAGTAAAACATGTGCCCTTTTCTATCCCTTTTCAAGTGATTAGGGGAAACAAGAAAGCAAATAGCAAGTCAGACAGTCACCTCAGAATTACCCCTGCCACCTGAAATGAATTCTGAAAGAAATTCTTCAATCTAAATAAAAACTCAACGGTTTGGGTTTTCTTTTTTAGGTGCTATTTAGGAATAGGTATCCATAGATTTGCAGTCGTGATGTAGCTATGACGCAAGCAGTTCTGACTACAAATAAAGACGAATAAAGTTCCGACTTTTACCGAAATATACAAATAAAAAAGGCGCTGTTATTTGCCAGACGACTATTTTTCAATCAATTAGAAAAATCAAGTTCCGACTTTTACCGAAATATACAAATAAAAAAGGTGCTGTTACTTGCCAGACGACTATTTTTCAATCAATTAGAAAAATCAAGTTCCGACTTTTACCGAAATATACAAATAAAAAAGGTGCTGTTACTTGCCAGACGACTATTTTTCAATCAATTAGAAAAATCAAGTTCCGACTTTTACCGAAATATACAAATAAAAAAGGTGCTGTTACTTGCCAGACGACTATTTTTCAATCAATTAGAAAAATCAAGTTCCGACTTTTACCGAAATATACAAATAAAAAAGGTGCTGTTACTTGCCAGACGACTATTTTTCAATCAATTAGAAAAATCAAGTTCCGACTTTTACGTAATTTTTTGGATACCCTTATTACGTTTGCAACTTTTTATTTGAAATTTTTTTGTATACCTTTTCACTTACATTTACTGAAAGGGTTAGATTAAGGTTAGGGTTAGTGTAAAAAAAACAGTTTGGTTCGTATTGTGTAGAATACACTTAACTAAAAAATAAGATCAACAGTTCCTTTTGTAAAATGACTTCTTTGCAAAAAAAATTATTAATAATACATTCAGTTTGTTCAGTTTGTTCAGTTACATTTGTTAACGTTCGCCAGTCTTGGAAGTCTCTGGTGAAACTCAAAATTGATGACATAAGTACTGAAATTTTCTTGGATACCTATTCGTAAAAAGTACCCTTTTTTCTTTAGATTATCAGAAATGATAATTTATGTGAAAAATGTCATTCTATGATTTTATATGAATATTAGAGCGAACACTGGCGAAGCATAATTTTTTTTCATCATTTTTGACGAAGGGTGTACACTAGTAATAATTATAAAGACTTAGTGTTGGTCTTTATCAAGGGACATGGGTGTGAAGGAAGATCTTTTTAACAGGTTCAAATTCTCATTCTCTATCGAAAACTAGTAGTCATGATTCTCGGGCATCATTCTTCACTGTACAAGATGTCATAAACAGATTTTTTTTCTAAGAACTTCCCATCTGTGGAGCATATTACCATGGGCCTGCTTCCCTGTAGGCTACAACATTGTCTTCAAATTCAATGTCAACAACTACTTGTCATAAAGTGTCCTCATAAGTAATCAAATTTTGTTAATTCTATTGTTTTCAATCCTCTCATAATATTCTTCATCATTCAACTGACAATCTGTTCATCTCATTAACCTTTATTCTCAAGTGGATTTTAGCCTTGATTAGTGATGTCTAAGTAGTTATAATATAATTGTAACATTAACAATCAGATTAGCTGTGAAACTGCAATAAAGTATTAAACTAAGTAGAATTTATTTTATTTATAATTGAGATAGCTCTATTTGAAAGGATATTGAGTCCTTTATTTGCCTAAGATCACGCTGTTTTAATTTCGGTTCTGTTCCAATTTTGAGAGGTGGTTAAAGACAAGAATTCCCCTCTCCCTTTTGTTATTAAAGCTATTCCGGTCAAAGGTAGATAAAAAAATCTGTTTCATCAGTGATTTAGGCCAATTATTAGTCAGTGTTTTTAAAAAGAAAACTTATTTTCAATTTTAATATTTAGTCAATATGTTTTTAGCCATAAATACAGAAGAGAGGGGGGAAGTATTCACCCCTTAATTAATATGAACTCTTACTCTCCCAATTGATATGGAAAAAACATTTCCTAAGGTACAATCTCCAAAAATGTCTGTTTCATTTTTTTTTTTATATATATATATATATATATTGGTTTTTATTATTATTTTTTAATGGGATTCTTTTCTTTAAAAATTCGCCATTTTTATTATTATAATCACTGAAACTAAATACTAATTAAATCGTGCAAAAAAATAAAAAATAAAAAAATAAAATTAAACTCATTTATTTTATGCACAACCACACTTCCGGTCCTTCAATAAGTACTTTTAACTTTATTCTTATTTTCTTTTTATTATTTTTTTTATTTGTTCTCTAATAATTTAATTATTTCTTTCTTAATTAGATTTTTTCTTTAAACTGTATTTATTATCACCATTTGAAACTAAACACAATTTACAATAAGTAAAAGTCACTAACTTATTTATGATTAGTTGCCTGGTTGACAGATGTTAAATCTTTTTCCTTAAAATTAATGTATTTCGGGTTACGTTCTCTTGGCTTTTATAAACACAAAAAACGGTTCAATTGTAGCATAGAGGCTGTTGGAATTTCTCACCTACTTTTTTTCTTTTCCAAACAAATTTGATATGACATTGATTAAACTTGTGGCATTTTTCTTGTTCACGTTATCTTTTATGATATTGTTATTACATTATTAATTAATATGTTTACCTCTTCATTTTCTTTGTATTGAAATTTGGATACTGGTACAGCTTTTGAACCAAACAAAACCGACTTTTTGTTTACATAAACAGCCGGAAGATGCAGAAGCGATTAACCAATGGAAAGCTCAAGAAGCAGACGACCAGTTTACCTGTAAATTAAGTAACTCTTAACATTCCTGGCAGGCAGAAATCTGCTAAATGAACCGGACAAAAAGCGAACTGTTTCTGTTTTTTTAAACCCTAACCCAAAACTAACCATAACCTAATCGGTTTTTGTTAATTTCAAAAGCTGTACCAGTACCCCAAAATATAAAAACGCAAAAAAAAAAAATATGTAAAGATCATTGTTGCCTTGATTATGGTGAAAAAAATTTACAAATTTCGGAAAAAAATAAAAATGAAATTTAACTTTTAACTTTACCGTAAAATATTTTTTTAAATTCATTGATTTTGTTAGTCAGAAAATAAATAAATTATTAAAATAAACATACGGCGAGTCGTTTTCTTTCATTATTTTTTTTTTTTTCATGTTGAAAATCAGTCTCATTTTGATTTTGACACCCATTCGTTTTGATTGTTTTTTTTTCAGCATTTTACCTATTTTATCGTCAGCAAAAGTCGTTTTTTTCCGGTTCAAAAGCTATACCAATACCGTTATTGTTTATGATATTGTTATTACATTATCAACCTCTTCATTTTCTTTTTATTGAAATTTGTTAACTCTTGCTTTGTGTAAAATAATTGCTCACCGCTTATTTCTAGGTGGTATTACATTGAAAATGTGAAAAAAATGTGTGTGTACGGACAAAGAAATGCATTAACTTTTAATAAGATGGCGGCTAGAAATTACAACATTGAATTAAAGTTACAGTTTTGACATTTACAAAAGTAAAGTACAATTTTATTTCAGGACAAGAGTTCACATCATCATATTTGGTTTAAGGTCCGTGTTGCATGTTGGCTGGCTTTTATAAATTGACTTTCAAACTAATCTATCTCCGGCCATGTCTTTATTTATATCTTTTTCTCTTAATTTCATCCGTATCACTTTCATCTTTTCCTTTGCCTTCCCTTGCCAACTGACCCTGCTACCTCAACTGTTCTACATCTACTCACCCAAGAACTATCATCCATTCCTTCAATATAAAGTAAAAAAACTAAACAAACGGCATGGTTAAAAAAAACTGAACAAAACAAAATTAATATAATAACTCCTGGGTAACGCCGCGTACGAACAGTTCCATCCATCCATCCATATTCGATAATGTCAAGGGACGTCGTCGGGGAGTCAGGCAGATATTTTTTTTGTCCTAACTTTTCAGTGGGCATGATAGAACCTGGCCACACACAGCACCTAGTATTCCTAAATGGTCACCCATTTAGTACTGACCAGACTCAACATCGATTAACTTCAGTGATCTAATGGGAGCAGGTGTGTCAATGTGATTATGCCAGTTAGAGAAACCACATTTATGTTATACTAACTTTTTGTGTCTGTCTGCCAAGGAGTGCAATTGAAAATAAAACTCTATACCAAGATCAACCCCATCTTTTTTTTTAAATGTAATTTTAAGAGGAATCCAATGGTGGTATTAATGTTGTATTAGGGAATTTTTTTGAAATAGAAAAAAAACACACTTTTTAAATTAGCCGACATACTAGTATAGATCCAACGTGGTTGGTAGTCGATATAAAAATGGGAATGTAGAACAAAAAGAAGTAAAGTAAGTAATATAAAAATAATTTTTTATGATTTATGTTGTAAAACAAATATTTTTATAAATATGTTAATTGTTTTAAATAAATAATTTTCATATAACTCACTAAAAGACGTTACTTCTTTTCGTTTGATTATAAATAATTTTCACCGAAAATAATAACCTAACTTGAAAAAAAAAAAAAAACTACTAATGACACAAGAAAAAAATTGCACATTTATAAAGAGAAAAGCTTAAATTTTGTTTACATCCAAATTTTATCAAAATAACATAAAAAAAATAAATGAGTAATCAGAAGTTGAAATTGAAGGGAATTTCATTATATTTACCCATTTTCACACACTAAACTCTAGGCTGGTTTGTGATACCTAATTGAAGAGTGCAAACGCCCCAAGCTATCCATTTTTCTATCTCTTTTTCTTTCTCTGAAGGACAGTCCACATTTGTAAAAGTCCAGAGATCCCTCACCCTGTTTTTGAATGTTCCAAGTGATGTGTATTAATAAACCTCTTATACAAAATAAACATTGGTGTTCGAGTGATTGTATCCACAGACGATTAAGAATCTTGGCTCTCGGCGACAACAACGGTTATATAATTGTTTATACGCGACACGGATAAGTGAAACAAGAGGACAGATGGCTTATTATTAGCATAAATGAACATAAAGAGTATAAGCACCCCTCCCTCCTTCCCTCCCAAATGGAATATTTGTACAGATTTATGGCCTAGGAAAATATTGATTATTTCTCTAGCAAATGTTAAATTTGAAGGCCCAAATTGATTTTAAGAAGAAAATGGAAATGAGGGGGATGGGGGATCAAAGTAAAAAAAAAAAAACAGACAAGCAAAAGATTTGATTGCTAATGCTATGTATCCCCAATAACCGAGGGCGGATCTCGGATGAACCTAAAGTTTTAGGGCTCCCTGACTGCACCTGTAAAAGTGAGGAGATTAAAATTGGGGCGTCGGTCTCATGAGAAAGCGAGAAGGCCAAAGAAGGAACCGTATGTTGAAATTTCTTGCAAGCAAAACCAGCATGCATTCTCTTCAGTTTCTAAAATAAAATAAAAAGGACGCAAACTGTGGTATTTTTACTTACATCTTAATTCATCATTTTTTGATGTAGCATTTTTTATTTTTTACTAATCTATAGGGATCAAAGAATTTCCCATGCAATGTTGCACCATGTCAATGTGACTGAATAGCATCTAAATGTTGTGCGTAGGATTTTGGCGTGATGCAGATTGGAGTACAAATAAATACCTTTTGTTTTGTTTTTTTATTTGCAAGCATTGTGTACAGTGGAGTTGCAGGTTGGCTGAGAGATGATAACTAATAACAAATGACCCAATACAAAGAAATATACAATATGAGATCAGCTAAAAAGTCAGTTCCTTTTCTTTCCATCTCGTTCTCTCAGTCTGGGACTCCAAGCATTAAGAAAAAGCTACCCGAACAAATACCCCCCCCCTCAAGATACAATGCATATAATAATTTCGTTTTAATACTAATGAGTGACCACTTATCAAGGTTAAAAGCCATTTGAGGATAAGAGTTAATGAGATTGTCAGTTAGGTGATGAACACTACTATGAGAGGATTTGAAACGGTGAGTGGAATGGGCAGAATGTGATTACTTAAGAGGACGTCTCGACAAGTATTTGTTCACATTGGACTTGAAGACGACCATCTCATAGTAGGAAACAAGAAAATACATAAAAAAATATACAAGTTAGGGCTGAAAAGGGAACAGCGTGTGCTTTGAGTCAGGCATTTTATATAGGTGACTAGGTGGTTAAATCAAGTAAGGGTTGATAGCTGTGCTCACGCAATCTGGGACTCCATGCATTAAGAAAAAGCGACCTAGTACAAACAAATATATTGAATTGGCTAAAAAGTTTGTTCGTTTTTTTTTTTAAATGTGATCTTTCCAATCTACTAAAGATCGTTTTATATTCCTATTCTTCAAATCCTGTATTTGGTGTAGCGAGTATGTTGACGTCGGTGTGTAGTAAGCCTCCAAGCTTACATTTTTGCTTGTACTTCAGGCTCTGAAATAGAGGATGAAGCAGAACACTACCGACATCTGATGCTTTTTTTACTACAGAAAAGGAAAGAAAATGCTACAGAAACCTGCATAAAGATATGCCATGTGTATGGGGGCGAACGCTGTTACAGAATGGGTGTGCAAGAAATGGTTTGCTCTGGCCGGCCAAAGATGATCGACAGTGACCAAGTGAAAGCAGTAATTGAACAAGATTGCCGTTTGACAACCAGTCAAATTACAGACATTCTACAGGATTCGAAATCGAGCGTGAAAAAGTAATTGCATTAATATCCACTTTAAAAAAAAAAAAAGTTTTTGGTCAAGCCAATAAAATATGAGATCAGCTAAAAAGTCAATTCCTTTTCCACTCCTCTCAATACTTTTAAGGTGAAAAACTGAACTATACAGTACAAAGAAATATACAATATAAGATCAGCTAAAAAGTCAATTCCTTTTCCACCCGTCTCGCTATTTTTAAGGTGAAAAACTGAACTACAAACGCAGCCGGCTTTCAAAAAAAGACAAAGAAAAGAAAAGTCTGAAAATGCGAACAGGAAAAAGACTATTATCGACAAAGATACTTTTGTATAACATACACATCAGTATCCCGGGGGAGAAGCGGGATGAGTGGGTTGGTGAAAAAAGCCTGGCATTTTACTAAATGGGGACTGGGAGGGTGGGGTGGGTATAAAGGTCTGGCTAGTTTCTCTTTCAATGTTTTGCCCTTCCTGTAGACCGTCCCACTCTCCAACCCTGAACTTATTAAGTACTAATGTGTATGTAATATAGGACAATGCAAACCACCCATGGGAAGTCAATTTCCCTCTCCACACCACATACACCATTGACCTCCCAGCCTCAGCCTCCTCCATGGAACCATCCAAAAGGCCAGGGAGAAGCTGGCAGGGGTCATATTATGGAAATGATCTGACTAATAAATACAGACACACACGAACCATTACTACAGGACTAACAACTTTGCTACTATTACAAAATGGTATTGAAACGTTTAATCTTCCTAAAACTGAATCGGATTCAAGCCTCAATTAGAACAAGCAGCGATTGTGCAGTATAATTAGCAAGACAAAAAGGTGTGAAAAAACAACAAGAACAAATTTACAACAAATAACTTCTACCAAAAGCAAGGAAATTTAATCTTCTACCTGCGTAGTTTTTCATTTTTGGGACATTTTTTAAGTGTTTATTTTTTCATATTTTGTATTGTTTCCTACAAGGCTTGTAAAAATAATAAGTATTCAAGGTGGCATCGTTTCTTTACTTGATGTGAAGGTTCGTTGTAGTATGTTTAACAAGTTGAAAATTAAACAAAAATACAACTTATAACTGTCACCAATCAGTCAAATATTTTTTTTTTTTTTTAACTTATTGAAACTGTTTTTAAGTTCTTTATTTCAAAATACTTTGCCCTATACCAAACCAAGTCCCGGCAAAATTGTCAGCCATCTTGGAAAGCACACTGGCTTGACTAAGTAAAAGTGACGATAACAAATACATAGATAATACATCTTACGATCAGTAAGCACAAATGAAAAGTACATTTTTAAGCGTTTGGTAACAGTTATTTTTTGTCTATTTGTTTTTTTTTTTGTTTTTGTTTTTTTACCCCTTTTTCTTGTTAACTATACAGCACAATCTCCGAACAAGTCTTTTATCCAACCACCCCCACCGGCCAAAAGAAATAACACAGATGCTTATTCACTATTTTGTCCCGGAGAGCCTATTTTAAGTCCCCCCCCCCAAAAAAAAAAACCGATGTCATCATAAAACATTCTACTAGGATACCATCGACTCTCAAACTCTACCCCAATTTCATTTCTTCCCATTTAAGTCCCACCCCCATTTAGAGATTGACTTGCTTGTCTTTGGTTCTAAGCAAACAGGAAAACAGTAGGCGATCTACTTTTTGTTTTAGAAAAGGCTAGGAGAGTTTTAACCTGACTTTTTTTTCTTTTTGGGTGTTGTTTGTTGTCTCACTCCTCATTTTTTTTTTATTCCAATGAAATTGTGTGTGTGTGTGGAGGTTAATATAGTTTACTTGAAGCATTGTTTAGTGTGTATATAAATGTAATTTCTAGAAGGCAATATTATGCAGAGGCGTAACAGATAGACACAAACTGAAGCAAATTAAGGCATAACGATGAAATGAGTTATGTAGTTTCACCTTTTTAATTAATACAATGTATATATATTTAAAAAAATTGTTTTACATCATATCATAATCTTGCGTCAATATGGTATGATGGCAGTTCCATATACTATGATATTTTGGGAACATTTCCCATCGTCAGATGTGTGTTCAGTCTTAGTTAAAACGTGTATATAAAGGCCGTTACCAGCAGGGATATTTGACAGAAAATGAAACAGACTTGAAATTGAAATTAAGTTAAAATAATCAAAAAAAATTTTTAATTCTGTTTTAAATCCATTGTTCGTCTTTAAATTATGTGTCAATGCCAATATTAATATTTTAAATTTCATTAACTTTTTAATTACATATATTTTTATGAATTTTAAATTTTTTTATTTCAAATTTAATTTAATTTATTCTTTCGTAAGAACAGGATTTCTTGAGCATCTTTAATTGTATACAGAAAAAATAATAACAATATCCGAAAAAATAATAACAATATCCGAAAAAATAATAACAATATCCGAAAAAATAATAACAATATCCGAAAAAATAATAACAATATCCGAAAAAATAATAACAATATCCGAAAAAATAATAACAATATCCGAAAAAATAATAACAATATCCGAAAAAATAATAACAATATACAGAAAAAATAATAACAATATCCGAAAAAATAATAACAATATCCGAAAAAATAATAACAATATCCGAAAAAATAATAACAATATCCGAAAAAATAATAACAATATCCGAAAAAATAATAACAATATACAGAAAAAATAATAACAATATCCGAAAAAATAATAACAATATCCGAAAAAATAATAACAATATACAGAAAAAATAATAACAATATCCGAAAAAATAATAACAATATCCGAAAAAATAATAACAATATCCGAAAAAATAATAACAATATCCGAAAAAAGTTGATACTCGATCAAAACCAAACAAAAACTACAAGTGTAGATCCGATGTTAAGTACTTTGCACCTTGTCTTTTTCCTGGAATACATAATATGCACTTTGATGTGCATATAATTTTACATTTTACTGAGGTATTTTTTGTCAGAGTTATTACTTTGCTGTTATTTCACTTATAACTGCATTATGATGCATGTTTAGTGATGCATGCCTGCATGTTACAAACGACAGACCTTCAACAAGAAAGATATCTGGCTCAAGATTTGACTACTTCCAAAAATTGGTTGTGAATAATAAAAAAAAAAAAGAAATCGCCTCTTAAAGGCCAAAGTACATGCTGATATCTCATAGAATTCGTGTACCCTCCAGATAATGGCCACCCCTGGTCAGTTAGTTTTTATGTCCATTAATAAACAGTTGATGATTCTCAAGTGGCTTAACCGTGTGGTCCAAACAGGACTTGCATTTGATGTCTATATATATTTATTTACCTCCTCTGCAGATCACGCAAATGACAGTGCCGCTGCAATCAGGATTATTTTATGTTCTTTTTTCTCAGAGGAGCCCTCATTTGACACGTCCTAATCTGCTGGGAAGCTATTGATATCGGAAGGATCACTTAGTAAAACCAACCCAAGGAGATGGGCTGCTCACTATGTTTTTTATCATCTTAGTCATGTGAGGGAGACGATCCTAAAAAAGGGTGCAACTCTCTAACATGACAATGTGTTCGATCGACCCGCATCGACTGCTGACTGACCATTTTATGACAGAGATGAGGGAAGTCGGGCTACTTGCACTGCTCGATCCGGGTTCATGATCAACACGTTTGCCACAGTAAGATAACTCCTGTAATCTGACACACCTTTTTCTGTACTGCAAAAAATAAAAATTTAAAAAACAAAAATAACACGGCACCACCAGCATTGATTGGTGCCAAAGAAAATAGCCATGAAGGATCAGGGAGGATAGAAAGACTGAGGCGGGTGAGTACCATCCAGACCTCCACTAGAAGTGCACAGAGAGTACTAGAATTCTGGGGAAGCTTGTAGCCACTCAAATTCCAGAAGGCCAACAGCCGTTGCTAGCAAGAAATCAATGGTAAACGGCTGTTGCAATAATACAAAATAATTTGCAGAGCTTACAAAAAGAGAAAGAGTGTGCAGGAAATTTGGGGAATCTCGTTGTCACTTGGACTCCAGGGGAAAACAGTGAGCAATCAATGATAATGAATTGTGTTAAAATTCCTAGTGCGTAAAATAATAATAATAATAAACTTTGATTATCTCGGATTGAACATGTTTAGGATAATGGGATAAACATGTTTAGAACGAAGGGGGCCTGTTCACGGCCTTATCATTCTACTTTCAACTTCTGTCCTGAGGATGAATTTAAGAGTCAAATGATTGAGAGTTAGAGTTAGTTGTTGCTATAGCAACAACAGCCAGCAATGGTGTATGATGATATTCAAGAAAGCTTAAATTATATTCGAAGTGAGGAGGAGGGTAGGTGGAATGGCGGGGAGGGGGACTGATTTTTCTTTTTTATCTTTACATAATCAGTGACACAAAAGGGGTATTTATCCCCCACCCCTGCCCCTTCCAGGGTGGAGACAGAGAAAAAAAATGATGGGTAGATTCTGTGAAAATTCAAAGATGAAATAAATTAGCTTGATGGTTAAAAAAAAAAAAAGTAAAGATAGAGAGAGATGGGGAGAGAAAGATGGAAGTAAAGATGGAGATAGATAAAGATATAGTGAGACAGTAAAAGAGAGAGAAACAGAAAGATAGAAAGAGAAACAGAAAAAGAGAAAGAGAGAGTGAGACAAATAGAAGGAGGGACAGAAGAGAAAGAGAGGGATAGACAGAAAGAGAGAAATAGAAAGATAGAAGAGAAAGAGGGCGATAGACAGGAAGAGAAAGAGAGAGATAAACACAGAGAGTGAGGGAGAAAGGGAGAGACAAAGAAAAATTGCAGTTTTTTTTATTACTTTAATTCACCCCAAACAAGATACATTTCCACTGAGACATAAGGATCTACTGTGATGAGAGATCAGATTTATAGAGGGCATCCTAAGAGGGTAGTTGGGTAGCAAGATGTTTGTTCACATTACATTTAAATTTCTGCATGTTAATACAATCGGGAAAGCAGGAAGCAATTAGGGAATCCCACAAACAAGCTGTCCGAAGAAAGAAGTTCTGTCTTGAGCAAATTCTTCATTGTCCCTATCACTTGAAATATTGATGCTATACAATCTTTTTTGGCTACATCTATTCTTTAACTGGTTTTATGTTGATAGAAAACAAATTTTGTATATACTAGACCACCCATGACTTGTTGGATCAAGTGAATCTGTGCATGTTACATGATAAAAACTTTTGCAAGAAATTTGGGTGAAATACCGTCGCTATTTTTCTAATGGCCGTTTTATCTCAATCTTTTTTTTTAAGGAATAATATATAATTTGCAGCCTCGTCAGTAATGGAATCGGCGACAAACTCTGGACATGTAGCAGTGTTGGCAGCGATCAAAATACTCCATTCTTCTCGACAGATTTGTGTTCCAACCGATCCCCGTGGAGCCGAGTGGAGAGATAGACCCCACCATGCACAACTTCCTCAACAACCGTAGTCTATTAGACACACCACACCAGGGACCATCGTGAATTGACTTGGTTTTACAAGTGCATCTCCATTGCCACTATTCGTGGAAACGCCTTGAGCCTGCTTTCAGCCTGCCAAGCCAGCACAACATCTGATGAGACGAAATTCAGGAAATCTTGCTTCAATGCAAATCTGATATATTTGAATTTTCAAATGGGAGGTAATTATGCCCCATATATAATTTTAATACAAAACAGAATTTTTTAAAGAAAACAATTTTAAATTCATTTTTTTTTTATTCTTTACTTCTTTTGTTTTAAAGAATCTGTTGTGTTAGTTGCTAATCAAGCTTCTCTCCTGTTTCTTAGTGAGAGTTTTATGTAGGCTCTCTTTTACACTTATGCTAATTAGGCAATTAATTTGCCAATATCATTATATAATCAAAATAGCTCAAAATAAAGGTATTATTTATAGTTACTATTTAGTTACTTTATTTAAAAATGTTTATTTTGTAATTTTTATTTTTTAAATTACTTTACAAATAATTAAAGTAAAAACAAAAAAACAGTAACATTTTTATTTTCTTTCTCCATTTCTGTATAAATAATTTCTTTTTTTTATGGCTGAATGTCTTATTTCACCCTCACCCCAAAAGTATAGATTTTATGTTGGTTTGGTTTGTTTTACGGCATATCAACCATCTATGGGTTATTTAATGCCGAATAAAGTTGTCAAATGTACAGGTTTGATAATTATCTATATTCATTGCATTACTTATCGAAAACATTTCTCCCAGTTTATTTTGGTTTGGTTTACGGAATATCAAAATTTATCTCAAAACATTACTCTTAGAAAATATTACTCCTAGAAAACTTTTACTGAGAGGGTAGGGGCATTATTCCTTGAAAACACTACTTTAAAAAAAAATTACTCCTTGGCATTGGAAATATTCTTTGTTCTCAACATGATTGATCCTCAGCCACCGCCTTCTAGTATCTATTTGGGAAGAAAAATAAACAGGAGAAATAAGGTTTGGATTTTTTGAAGAATCAGATTGAATAATACAGTTGGGGATGAACTTATAGATACTAGAGTATGACGTGACCAGCCGATTGATCGAATCGGGCCTCTTCGATCTCTCAGCTAGCCGAAGTAAGGGCCTAAGTGGAAGAATGGCTCAGCCACCAGAATCTCACCCTAAGGCATATCGGGTCGCCACCCATGGTTTACAGGTGGAGGGTCTCTCTGCATGGGGTTGCAGTTGGCGAATTTATGACCCCGCCGACACAGCGAAGATATTATGTTGATTTTCAGAAAACCATACACACACATTGTAAGGATTGAACGTCTAATGAAATAGATGCATGAAACAACTGACACCCTCTCCATCAAAAGGACAGGATATTATTTTTGTCTCCACATTTGATTCCCATGTCTCATCAAGAGAAGTGATTAAAGATGGCTTCATTAACCTAGAAACAGTTACGCTTATATGAAAGAAACTGAAACTGATCTATATTTATAAAGTGTATTTATTTATATATTTTTGCTAGCCTGGGAGGATACCATTGGTGGAGAAGTTAATCCCTCAGGACGATAATCCTGGAAGGATGGTATCATGAGAAATGAACATATACTATGCTGCCCCCCCACCAAAAGAAGAGAGGGGTTAGCAACATCTCTTCTGTGTGAAAGAGGATGTAGGGACGAGAAGAGATCACCCCGCACTAGATTGTGGAGTCGATTTTGTACTCTTTTAAGACAAGAAACAGTGCTCCGAGTCCGAGCGGTATGACAGCAGTACTCCATCACTTATATTTTGATAATGGTGATACCTTTCTATATTAAGCCTTTAACTCTTTGCAAATTTTGCAAACGTAAGATCAAGTTACTTTTTAAAATATTTCTAAATTGCTAAATTCCGACTTTATAGTCGTGATAACGGTGTGCGTCTTGATTTCTTGTCTAATTACATGAGATGCCATTGATAATTTTGAAATATAGAAAATATAAAGTCAAATAAAATTCCTGCTATAGTAAAAGTAAGTGTATTCTCAAACACTTTGCACTCTCTGTAGATGAATTATACAAAGCTTTTTTAAATTATTATTTTACAAGCCCAGTTGTATATTGTTACACCGGCCGTTCTAACAGAAGAGAAACTACACCGGTTCTCACTATAAATAGTGCGAGTAGACAATCACCAGGGAGAAAAGGACAGTATTGTAACTGTCTAGCCGAGTGTCAGTCAGTTTCCTTACCTTTGTACCTTTTATGTTAATACACTTGTTATCTTAACCCAACCTCGACTTGACTTCTTCTTTTTACTGTTGGACTACTTCACAACATATATAATAATACAAATGAGTCAAAGAATTACTCAGACAATTCAGTCCGTCCATCGCCATTATTTTTACTATGTTGAATTAAACATCATTTAAAGAGATACTATTTTACAAAATACAAGTCAGACAAAAGAAAAAAGGTATAAAGAAAAACCTGGCCAGAGATAGATTTCTTTGGAAATCAATTTCTTACAGTCTAGACGACTGTAAGAAAATGCCAACATGGAAAACAGACGTGGCGGTGGTGATGAAGATTCTGGTTGTGCTTATCAACTTTTCCAGTTTCTTTTGGCTTTTTGAAAATAGCTTCAGGTTGTCCATATACATGCGATGGTTTATTATTATTATTTTGATTATATTAGAAATTTATTTTAATTTTTTATCTATTTATTCCGTACAGATATAATTAATGAAGGTGCATATGTGAGTTTAGGGATTAATTAATTAAGTTATTTTAAGTTCGTCATATTTGAATTTACATGCATGGAGGCAGAATAAAATGATTTCGGATTTTTAGTTAATTATCATTAGATTTCATAATAGTTAAAGCCTTCAGCAATACTGTGTCAGCAAGAAACACTAGTGTTAAAAAATAATTAATATTTATTAATTAAAAATATTGTTATAAACCCCCTTACAAATAGGATTTGGGCCTCTTTAACAGAGTTACAATAAGCTATCAACCTTAGCGTAATGCAATGTCCTTACGTCTGCAGTTGAACACTATTTGACTAGCTTTCTGTGTTTATCTTCGATAAAATATACATCTTAATTCTTTCCTTTCCCGTGATAATTTTTGGTGGTTGAGGGAGAGAATGCCGGACTGTAAAGTCAAGGGTGACTTTCTGATTGGGTTCGAATCCTTCAACCAGCAATAATTGTTATCTCCTACAATGACAACAGCATAAGCAAGAAACACTAGTGTCTGTAGGTTAAAAAATAATTAATATTTATTTATTAAAAATAGTGTTTTTATATATATATATATATATATATATATATATATGGTAAAATGAAAAAGGAAAACCAAAAACTGGATGTTTTTTATGTGTACATCAACGTTTCGTCTTTATTTATAAGACTTCATCAGGATGATGATATAGGGAAAAGATATCATGCAAGCACAGATACATGTAGGGTAGACATGTTGGGAAGAAAAATAAAATAAAATGAAAAATAATGGCAGCGTCTTGCTGGACGTCCGTACTTGTTAGAGAATGAAAATGAGTGGGGGAAAAAAGGGGAAGGGTGGAGGGAGCAAGGACTACTGTGGCTGGCGATGAGAGAAAGAGGTGGGGGGTGAGCAGGGGTAAAATGGATGGCAGAGAGAGATTGGAGGAAGAGGGGGAGGGGGTGTTTGACCAGATGGCTGGATGAAGTCTTATAAATAAAGACGAAACGTTGATGTACACATAAAAAACATCCAGTTTTTGGTTTTCCTTTCCTTTTTCATTTTACCATCACGTCGGATTACCTTCATCCTTCTCTTCCCATATATATATATATATATATATATAAATAAATAATATTTATAAATAAATATTAATTATTTTATTACCTACAGACATCGATGTTTCATGCTAACGCAATCTTCAGTGCAAGAAGCTAATTCTCAATGGTCGGCGGGCGCGAACCCTGATCACAAATCGCCACTGATTCGTAGTCAAGAGTCTTATCCCCTCGGCCATAGACAATTAGTTAATAATTATGGAGGAATTTAACTTTGTAAATAGCGAATCGGCGGCTAGATTTACACAAGCAGCTAGAGTGATCTACGAACGTATTCGGATCGTGCATGCAGCTATTAGTACTGCTTGTTATTAAAGTCACTCAAGAGTGCCCGGCCTTTGGTGAAGGGGGGCTAATAATAATAATATTTATAAATAAATATTAATTATTTTAATACCTACAGACATCGATGGTTCATGCTAACGCAATCTTCAGTGCATGAAGCTAATTCTCAACGGTATATATGGTTAGTTGGAGAAACCCCAACAGAGTGCTCAATTATTAAGGAAAATCAAAAAATAAGAGCGTAATATTTATTTATATGTATTACAGAAGATCAGAACAACATCGGTACCGTCGGTTTCAAATTCAAACAAAAGGGACCTAAAATTAGTCTCCTTTACCGCTCTCTTCAGCCTTTGTTTATGCCTGCCTCCCCGGAAAATGGCGGCTCACGCATTGTCTGACTTTTTGACAATATTTCAATCCTCTGCTTTATTTCCATTTTTGATTACTTTTTACTGATTCGGCATTTCCGCCCACAAATTTTGCCGATATTAATATAGCAGACAAGTAAAAATAGTTTTTTCCTTGATCTGTGAATTTAGGTGTAATGGATAGACACAAACTAAAGCAAATTAAGACATATAAATATACATAATGAAAAAATAATTTAAATATTAATGCGTGTCAGCATAGATCTAAAGATAAATAGATTTTAATAAGAAGAAAGAAAAAAAATTAATTTCAGATCCATTTCAATTTCTGATGGATAGCTCTCATTCTTATGAACGTTTGAATTACGTTTGATCACACATCTGACGAAGTGAAATTTTCCAGAAATATCATTATACGGAACTTCCATCAGATCATCCTGACGCAAGTAGGATTATTATATAATATATGAAATGTGTATATATATATATATATATATATATATATATATATATATTTGTATTGTATTAATAAAAAAGGTGAAAACTGTTTACTCATTCCATCATTATGTCTTAATTTGCTTCAGTTCGTGTCTATCCATTACACCTCCGCATTGTATTGCCTTCTCATTTGCCTTTATTTACACATTAAACAATGCTTCAAGCAAACTACATTAATCTCTTATATATATATGTATATATAATAGAGAATGGTAGTTTGCTTGAAGCATTGCTGGGAATAGTAGTAGTATGTTTTTAAAAAGGCTGAGGGCAATGCAATGCAAAGTGCCGGGTAGGATGTAAGCGGGAAGGAACAAAAATAATAATATTATTTTTGTTCCTTTCAGCTTACATCCTACCCGGCACTTTGCATTGCCCTCAGGTTTTTTAAAAACATACTACTATAAGTATATATATAGATATATATATAGAGATATATATAGAGATATATATATATATATATATATAATGTAATGTCCATCCAACACATGCCAGCATCTAAAACGAACATTAAACATGATGATGATGATGATTGTCTCATTCTATTTGAAGTTGTGCCATTCTAAGCTGATCTAAAGAAATACCAATATTCTGGAAATATTAAGCAGGTGCCAAACGGCATTTCTTTGTCAGAAGAATAGAGATATATCGATGGCTGTTGTCCAACACAACCAAATAATCTCTTTATTAATAAAAAATATCAGACAAAATTCTGTGTGTGTGCGCTACCACCAAAATTAACAACAACAAAAAAAAGGAGTTTCATCATTGTCATCATTATGATATTCGGTTTAACGTCCGTTTTACATGCTGACATGTGTTGGACGGCTTTTAGAAATTGACTTCTAAGCTAACTTATCTCTGGCCTAGTCTTTATTTATCCCTCGTTCTCTCAAGTCCATTCTCATCACATCTTCCTATGTTTTCCTTGGCCTTAACCCGTGAACTGAACCTTCCAACCCAAGAACTCTCATTCATGCTTTCAATGTGGCCATACCATCGAAGTCTGGTATGGTAGTTTTGTTTTACGGCATATCAACCCTTTTTGGGTTATTTAATGCCGAATCTGGTCATTATAGTAAAAGTTTTTATGCTTCAAGTTCTTTATATCTTCAAATGTTTAATCATCGTTTTTGGTTTGGTAGTTTTGTTTTACGGCATATCAACCCTTTTTGGGTTATTTAATGCCGAATCTGGTCATTATAGTAAAAGATTTATGCTTCAAGTTCTAAAAATAAAATAAAAAAGGGGAGGGAGAAAGGGAGAGGGGCTGTTGTTTTTGTTTTTGGTTTTGTAGAACATAATTAAGTTTTACAAAAAAAAAAAAAAAAAAAAAAAAAAAAAACGTCAATGTAGGTGAATTTCGTCTCAGGGAGCCACAGGGCAGCCTGATCTGGTATCACCAGCCATCGAAGTCTTCTGTTCTGTGCACATTTCCCTATACTATCGCCTATACATAATTTTAATAAATACACTTTTTTTTTTTTTTTTTTTACTATTAATCGAGTATTTATCGAAATTAAAAATGAAATAAAGGAAAACTACAATGAATTTTAGAAAATCCTTTAAAGAAAAATGTAATCATGACTATATTTTAAATTATTTTATTTTAAGCCTTCCACCCGCCAATATGTCTCCATCCGGGCAACGCCAAGTAAATATAGCTAGTCTTTAATATGATAATACTGTGTCTGTTTTAATATAAATATGTATAAATAGATAGTTCTTTGTGTGTAACACTAAGAGATGGAATTCATTCAGTATATATTCAGACGAACGCGATTGATTCAAAATACTAGTTTTCTTTATAATGTAACTAGAAAAATACACGTCCAATTTACATGTATATATAAAACTAGTACAATACCCATCCCAGGACTGGTATAAGCAATAAATATAGCATTAGTTTTAAATTTTAATGTTTTTTTCTTTCTTTGTGGGGTATGGTACGGTTTCGGTGCCTCCCCCCCCCCCTAAATAGTAAAGTTTACCCTCGAAAAAATACAAATGTGTCCTCTTTAATAATTCTGTTGCTTAGAAATCATATTCTATAATAAGTTTAATAGCTTAGGATTTTACCATGCACACCAATCTTTTTAAAATGTATTACTTAATATTACTCAAAATCTTATGTAGAACAATCCTTTTCTTTAAATTTTTTTATCTAACTTATTTTGAAAGTTTTTTTGGTGGGGGGGGGGGGGGCAAGTTCAAGTAGTGCATCCCTTAAATGGTAAAGTTTACAAAAAAATATAATGTGCCCATGTTTATTCACTATGTGGCCTAGAATATATATTTCAAAATTCATAATGATAGGTTCATAAAAAATGTCCATGTTACTCACTGTATTTTCTAGAATATATATTTCAAAATTCATAATGATCCGTTCATTAGTTTAGGAGATTGCCGTATATATATATATATATATATATATATATATATATATATATAATCCGAGTATGGTATAAATCCAGGGGAGTTGAACCGGGTTTATGAGAGTGCTCAATAAAAATATAGAGCAGAAATATAAATATAAATGATAAAACAAACTTTGTGTGATTGTTAACTTATCTTAACAGGCATAATGTTATTTCAAGACCTGAGGATCGTGAGCCCCTCAAACTGCTCTCGTGAAACAAAATCTATTTTGTAGTCACAATGAAATAAATTATCATTTATATTATATACATATATATATATATATATATCTACACATATATATCTATACACACACAAATAAATACACATACCTAACTTTTTATAAATATAGAAAAGACGGCAACTGTTTTTTTAAGTGAATCAATTATACTTATTATTTTAGATATGAAAGTATCAATAATGTAATATTTTATTTTACAAAGTAATATGATGTTATGAGCATAGTGAAAAGTACATAGTAGTGATCCTCATTCACTCCCGAGCAACGCCGGGTCTTCCTGCTAGTATAATATAAAAGTGTCAGTAATGTAATATTTTATTTTAGAAATTAAAAAATTGTAGAGGATTTTGAAAAACTTTATTTTATTGTGTAGTTGCTGTAATTTAATATATAAAGTACAGTCAGTAGTCCGTTTCTTGCGTTTTTGTCATCAATAGCTTTTTTCCTATAAAGTAGATAATTAAATCTGTTTCGATATAAAGCTCTGGTCTCCTTTCGACTATGTTCTTTAAAAAAAATTTAAATTCTAATCGATTTCCATATTTAATCTGATGGATACTTCATTTTGAAAGAGAAAGTATTTGAATGTGCTGGTATAAGGTCGCATAAAGTGGTATTGACTTCAAAAAGGTTAAAAAAAAAAAACTTTTACATTTTCATCATTTATTTATTTTTACTAAATATAATATAATAATTTTATTAATATACATGTAATATAGACGTCGGACAAAAAATCATCACTTTTCTTTGTGAATCTGCTTTGAGAAATAGAGAGGGGAGAGTTATGTTAATAGTAATTAACTGCTTAAAGCAACGTTATTTGACTATTGCCAATAGAAATATACCTGCTTAGAATTACGAGATATATAACCCAGCAAAATAGGTCAGATGAGACAGCCTCAGCTTGAAGATCTAAAGAACTTGCCTTCAATCACAGGTCCCTGCATCTGCATTTCTTTTCTTTTTTTTTCAGGAAACAATAAGAACAAATAATTATAATTTTCTAACAATTTGATTCAATTAGTAATTTAATAGCCAAATACTAATTAAACTTTCAAAATTATACTTTAAAATAAAATCTTAATATTTTGGAAGAAAAAAAACGTCTTACTTTAAATAAAGAAAAGAACATGACCGGACAACGCCGAGTAGGTAGAGTTAGTAGTAGAATAATAAACACAAGCCCTACGTAAATTTAGACATGTTCTTTTAGTGTAGTTTCCACGCGGTAAACGCCAGATATATCGACTAGTAGTAATAACATAAGCGCCGCGCTTATCTGGTGGCCTACACTTATTTGGAAATTATTCACATGTGCCTGAGTGCCCAGCTCTCAGCTGATTCTCTCTGACAGTATATATAATAATAATAATAATGATGATGATGATGATGATACTACTCCCCACACATACACCTACTCTGTTCTCTTTTCTATTCGTAAAAGTTTGGCGGGGAGGGGGGGGGGCTAACATTTTTGCAATAATCAATATTGACCAATGGGAATACCATGCTGCTTTACATGGCCGACTTTTGTTTCTCTGTGTGCCTCTAACTTCTTTTCTAAGTTGCTGAGAATGGCGATGTCAAAGATAAGAAATGAGTTTTATGAAAGAGAGACATAGAGGAAGAGAAAGAAAGAGAAAGAGAAGTAGAGAAACAGATAGAAATAGAGAAAGAGAAAGATAGAGAAATAAAGATAGAAAGAGAGAGAAATAAAGATAGAAAGAGAGAGGATGAGATATAGAGAGAATGAGATATAGAGAGAATGAGACAGAGAGAGAATGGAATAGAGAATGAAATAAAAAGAGAATGAGATAAGGAGAGAATGAGATAGAGAGAGAATGAGATAGAGAGAGAATGAGATAGAGAGAGAATGAGATAGAGACAGAATGGAATAGAGAATGAAATAAAAAGAGAATGAGATAGAGAATAGGAGAGAGAAAGAGAGAATGAGATAGAGAAAGAAAGAAATAGAGAAAGAAAGAAATAGAGAAAGAAAGAGGGAGACATAACTAAAAATAATAAGTCTCTTTATTTCTATATTATTATTATTATTATTATTATTATATAGAAGTATTATTATTCTTTGTTATCCTTGCATAGAAGTAAAGAAACTTATTAGTTTGTCATCCAATTTACATACGTGTTTGTGGTATGTATAGACACGCGTATATAAATTGGATGGCCATGTTGAGTAAAGAGAGTCACTCTTCCTCAAAATGCTCACAGAGACATTAAAAAATATTTTATAGAGTGGTTGAATCAACATAGCGAGTGGGAGGAATACATAGGTAGCTAAGAAAGATGGGTGATTTGTTCAGTTAATTATAAACTACGGCTAATAAGAACAATTAAAATAGATTTTTTTCCAAACATGACTCAATCCCAGAACTAAAGTACATTTTAGCATATATTTTATGTTATCTTTATCCTTATAAAGTTAGGTATGTTTATAAATGTGTGTGTACAGGATTCACTTCTTAAAATAATTGAACGATCATTATGGATTTTGGAATACAGCTGCTCGGCGTAAGGGGTCAAAATGTGGGCTATATTTAGTTTAATGGAATTTAATTTTATACAAAGGGGGTAAAAAAAATACCTCCGATTTTTGTAAAACTTTAACAATGGGTATTAGACATCAAATAATAAATATTCTCCAAATTTCAGTTGCTTTGGAGTATTTTAAAGGGTTTTTAGGGGGCATAATATGGGCACAACCTCCCATTTGAAATGTCAAGTATTTAAGATTTTAATTGAATTTGATCCATAGTTTAATTATGTAAGATTCCTTAAATTTCAATTTCTTAACACCCCTTAAGCTTAAGCCCTTAAATTTTAGACATTTTCTAGAATCAAATCATGTAATGGATTTTGGTCAAAATTAGAATAAGGATTCTAGACATGAGGTTTAGTATAATTATATCTTGATTTTAATGTTCATAGGGTGACATAAAAGTGGTGCAGAACTGGGTTTCTTTTCGGGGGAATTAATTTTACCTGCCCCGGGATGGATATTATTCTAGTTAAAGTATAGAGGGAAAACGCCTTAGGGAAACAAACGTTAATTAACTCACATTTAGTATATTATATATATATATATATATATATATATATATATATATATATATATATATATATGCATTCTCATGGACGATGACAAATATGTCATGAGGCTGAGTTTTAAGATGGTATACTCCACCCATTTACAATTTATCAATCTCCCTCTCAGGCTTCAGTTTTTTTCTTTTCGATTTATATTTTTTATGAGAAGGGGGTGGGTGCACCGCAACGAGATTGGACTTACTGTAATTATGATGCAGATCACATGACCTAGAAATAGATAACGTGAAAAGAGTAATTGAGGAACTGATAGGGGGGGGGGAGTTCATCAATTATCATCGGCAGGCCAAGTGTGGCACCTCGGTTCTTCTTCATCCAAGCATACCAGTGATAATAATCGCATTCCCTGAGAGATACATTTAACAAAGGAGTGACTAATGATTCCATTGCTAATGTATCGGTATCTCTAATCTTCTTCTATTATATAAAGGGCGGTTGTCTGTGTGTGTGTATGTCCGGCTAAAACTAAAAATTGACAAAACAAACACCCACAAAGTTGGTATTTTCTTGATCGGCGTTGCCCTGGTTGAATAATATCTAAACTTTAGAAAAAAATCACTCATTCTTTGAACCAAAACTGGCAAAAATTTCATCAAGTTCTGTTTTCCAACCACTAACTAAAGGGAAGTAACTCTGGATTTTTTCACAAGGAGTTAATTCCTTTATGCCAACTCATTCTTTGATGAATTTATAAAATGGAGTTGTCTGTGTGTGTGTATGCCCAAAGAGAGCAACGGGCTAGGTGGAGAAGAAAAAGAGGAGAGAGAGGACAAAGATAGATAGAAGTTTTGATAGACATATGTTTCACTTTTGCCCCAGGTAATGTCGGGTAGTCCTGCTAGTATGAACTCAGGGCTGATAATTTGAAAATGAACAAAATTATCATATTTTTTTTTTTTTTTTAATTATAAAATCACAAAACAGCAAGGAATTATCCGTTTTAAGTGAAATTTCCATAAATTATTTCATTAACTATTTTATAATGATCATTGTGTTTTTACTAATTATACCTACGCTGTGTTTTTCAGGAGTGTCCATACTTGCAATTTGTTCTGCTTTTCTTAATTTCTTTCAAAAAATATTTTGTCCGAGTCAAAATTATTTTCAAATTTCCAGCATCTTTAAAAAAAAAAGGGGGGGGGGGGGCATAGTTCTGTATTCGTCCATTGATTGGAACAATAAACAATATTTTGAAGGAAATAAAACTGCATTTTTTTCCAACATGGATGAATACAGAGTTATGTCCCCTAATTTTTAAAGTTGTCGGCAATTTGAAAATAATTTTGACCTCGACAAAGTACTTTTTTGGAAGGAATTAAATCAAGTTACATTTTATTCTTTTTCAACGATCCACACGGAAAACTGACGAATCAGAATCAAATATTGATTCCGTAGGAAGAAAGTTATCCTTACCTTACCATCGGTGTTTTTTTTTTATCAAGATGCAGGTTGAGAGGCATCATCCACAGTTGTGCGTCCCCCCCCCCCCCGCCCCCGTCCAGGTAACTGGCTAGCTGCATGCATAGCAGATTTCAGTAACAACGTTGATTCTGTGATGGTGCAACGGCCATTCCTTTGTGTATTCAGGGCCAAATTTACCCCCAACTGTGTATGCAACTACTGAGCTTTCCTATTCTCGGTGTTTGGGCGGGGAGCAATCTTCTATCTTGTAGATCTAACGAATAGCTACAGACAGAGATGAAGACCAGATAATCCTGAGGCTTGATCTTTATGGCCTCTGTGCAGAAGTTCAATTCGCTCATCAGCAGCAGAAATAACTCCCCTAAAGTTCAACCCTTCTGTTTTAGTTCTTAATGTTTCTAGTGTACGTTTTTATCTTCTTTTTTAGAAATATATTTGGAACAAAAAACTTGCGTTCATTGTTTACAAAGGTCTTATTTATTTGTAATATTCTGATGTGAATCTATATCACCGTCGTCGTCTTTCTTTTGTTAGTTTATTTTGTTTCATTTCTTCAAGTTTCTTGTGTTTTTCTTCTTTTTAGTCAGCAAGTCTTTCTCGATTCTCATTTCCATTTTGTTTTATTCACAGCTTTAGCCTGTTTTGATAGTTTATTATTAGTAGTAATAAGTAGAGTTGGGCGGTTTTGAAATTTTGGTTTCGGTATCGGTTTCGGTTTTTTTCCCTTAAAACCTCGGTTTACGGTTCGGTTTTTCGGTTTTTTTGAAAAAAAATTTTTTACTATGGAAGCTATTCATTCTCTTGTGTGATGATTAGTTATTATTCAACGTTTAGTTGAATTATGCCACTGTTTCGATAATTTTGTGACTGAATCATTCTCCATGATATGAATCATATAAGTTTTAAGGTGTTGACTGTTGTAATCAAAGTTCTGATACCTTTTTAAAAGTTAACTCGTTAAAACAGTGACCAAAGATTCATGAAAGATTTCTGAAGAATAAAACTGAGTTTGAATATACATTCTATCTAATTCTTTAACCCATCAGAAGCTAAAATATAACTCAGAAATGCAAGAAATTAAAAAACGAAAATTTATTTAAACAAACAAAATAATTTTACAAATAAAATTAAGCAAAAATGATGATGAAAATGAAATATTGTCAAAATTATTTGACAGATAAAAATTTTAATTTTTTAATAGGTGAAAATGTTTGCAAGACGTTGTGTCTTGTCGCGTAAAATAAACACACCATATACTTCTCGAATTGCCGGTGTTGACTGTTGGGATGTCTGTCATTTTGTGCGCTCAAAGTTCTGTCAACTGGTGCGTGTTGGGGTTAATATTTGTTTTTAAGACAGGGTAATAAAACTTTATAGACATGCGTAAAAGACTAGTAGTACACCCGAAAACCGCGCCAAGGGAAAAAGAAGGATGGTTAAAAAAAAGTAGAGATTATTAATTCACCTAAAGTCATTTTTTAAGCTTTAAGGTAATTTTAGTCATAGAATTCATGACTTGGATTAAAGTTTAATAATTAAACTTTCGAATAAATTGTCAACTCTAAATAAATACCATATTAACAATTTAGTAAAATATAAATCGTTGCATAGTCTACTTTTTGAATAACCCATTTTTGGGAGAGAAAACGGTATAGTTGAGAGATAGTTCTCTAGAAATTACAATTCATGTATGAAGTGGCTTTTCAAAAGTAAACAATGAAATGCCTAATGTTTAAAATAATTTTTAAAATCCGAATAAAGTGACACTAGCATTGGCAACTACTTTTTTTTCTTTTTAAATGTTTATACTTACTCACTACTTTTCGTTTATTTACTTTTACAAGTATTTTTTTAAATTTCATTTTAATAACTTATTTTTTTAGATAACTCTGAAACAAACAAATAATTATTTTACAATTTTGAGTTGAATCAAATAGATTTTCGACATCATACGGAACGCGTTTGATTTTTTTCTTTTTCATTTGAAAATAGTTTATGCTAAAAATACGATGTCATGTTGTCTGTCGTATTTCTCTTTTTTTCATTTGAAAATTCAAAATGTTAATGATAAACAAACTGTAAACAAAGATTTCTTCCTACAAGTAGCAATACACATGAAAAAATTTAAATTGCTTAAAATATCTCAATAATGGCATATATAGAAAGAGCTTGATGATCTAAGAAAGAATCTTTTTAAATTTTTTAAATCTGACTAAAAATAAGGAAGTTATGACTATTTTTGTGTCTCACACAATTGGATATTTTCCCCTCTTTAATACCATATGCGTTTCGTCACATTTTTTACACTAATTTTTCAGTAAAAATGTTATATCTTTGTTAAAACACAAGATTAAGCAATGAAATTTACCATATAAGTGTATTTTTGTACAAGGAATCAGAATATGCCACTGAAAATCTCCAGAAATTAATGGTTTCCAAGTAATCTGCACTAAGTGCACATAAATATGCTGCAATACCTTACAAATACCATGAATCCATTAAAAGAAAGAAGTTAGAAAACTCAAAGTTGAATTGTAATACACTTTATGTACAAGAAACTAAAATCTAATACTAGGACTGTTTAAAAATGAATATATTGCAAGATTTCTTTAGCATTATTGTAGATTTACACCTTCTGCTAACTCACCCCCTTACCTCCCCAAAATATGAGATTCTACTTTTTTTATTTAGGCAATTACATGTTAGCACCCTGAAAAACTTGGCAGAAAGAAAGAAACAAAAACAATTATTTTAGAATTTAAAGTGGGGATCAGTTTCACATAAAATAATCCCCCATTTCAAAGCCATTCTAGCGTTTTAGGACAGTTAATTATTTTTTCTATGGGAGATAAATCCTGTGCGTTTTTCTTTTTTTTTTTTCTTTTTTTTTAGACGATTATAAGGGTTTTTGTGGGAGGAGGTGGGCTTATCACTTGAACTTCAGGTTAGTGGTAGGGCTAGGGGCAATTAAGTGTGAACACCCTGAAAACTTAGCAGCAAGAAAAAAAAACAATTCATTTAGAATTTCGAGTGGGGGATTAGTTTCACATATATTTAATGCAAAATAATTCACCATTTCCGGGCCATTCTAGCGTTTTAGGGCATTAATCAATTTTTTTCTATGGCAAATAAATCCTGTGCGTTTTTTTTTTTATGGGCGTCTGCTTTTTTTTTTTTTTTAGACGATTATGTGTGGTTTTAATGGGCTTTTTTGTAGGATTAGGGCTTCCAACTCGGACTTAGGGTTAGTGATAAGGTTAAGGAAGGGGTTTTGTTTTGGATGGAGGTTTCCATTCGAACTTAGTGTTAGGGTTAAGGGAGTTTTTTAGGAGTGGCTTGCCACTCATATTTAAGGTTAATGGTACGATACGTTCAAGATGGTATTTTTAGGAGGTGGGCTTGTTAGTCGTACCTAGAGTTAATGGTAGAGTAATTATTTATTTTATAAATTTCACTAAAAGGCAAGAATGGCCGGGAAATCTGAGATCATTTTACATTAAATTTATATGCGAAACTGATCCCCCACTCTAAATTCTAAACTATTTTTTGTTGTTTTGTTTTTTCTTTTTTTCGCCAAGACTTTAAGACGTAATCGCCTAAAAAAGTAGAATCTTAATTTTTTTTTTAAATTGGCGACTAGAAATTCATTACTACTAGAAGTTCGAAAGTTGAGTGAAAACCAGTATTTTTTTAAGTATTTTTTATAAAAGAACCAAATAGGATTAACTTTTTTAAGCACAAAAAGTATTTTTATCTTACTTTTAAAGAAGTTTATAAACGAATTTTACAAAGCTTTACAAGACGCTGCTTCTGATTGATTGTTATATCAGCAATACTAGCAGCCATTGTTGACTTTCACTCAAAAAAAGGACAATATTTTTTAGGATAAGAATTTTAAATTACTATTACCGAAAGACAAAACAACGTACAATTATAATTTTAATGCATAAAAAAAGATGAAAGATTAATTTATTTACTAGTTGGATATGAAAAATGTAACAACATTTCTATATTCATATTTTAAAATGTTTAAAATTCGTTCTAGAATGAAAATAAACAAAAATCGCCTCGTGTTTATAGCAGTAATTGCAGTAATATATTTGTTCAATCTGTCCTCTTACTAATATAACATTTTTTGGTAATATTCAATTTTATTCAAATCGGAAAATCTTTTCAACCGTGTTTCCTTGTATATGGTGGCTTACTGTAGTAAAAACACAATACCGAACGGTTACGGTTTAAAAAAAAAAAAAACGATTCGGTATTCGGTATGGAGACGAAACCGAAAAACCGCGTTTTTTTCGGTAAAACCGCCCATCTCTAGTTAGTACACATAGTAGTAGTGCTTGGTATATCCTGGATTTTGCTGAGTTTTATCTCTTATCGAGACCACTATCTACTCTGGAGGTAGTAGAAGGCTGTGTGATAGCGATCGATACGGATTGCAATCTCATCTTTAACCTTTCCTGGTTGTAAAGGTTGAGCCGAGATACTTGAACTGTTGGACTTCTAAGGTGCCATTGAGAATGATAGGGACTTAGTCGGAAAGGGAGGTAGTTGACTGACAATACCTTTGTTTTAGAGACATTTATCATCATACCCACACACTTGGCAGTGGTGTTGACATTATCTTTAATCGCGAAGATTAAATAATGTTATTAATGAATCATGCGCCGTTAAGCTTAGCTGTCAAGATAAGTAAAGAAATGAATAACATTAATTAAATAAATCCTTGTAAAGAATTGAATACCTACAGCTTTTATAATTAAATTTACTTGGGGAAGAAAACAGTTGTTGTTTTTTTTGCATTGTAGCAGTAGCAGCTACAACAACAATGCAGACAAGCGGTTTCGAAATTAGAGCAGCAGTAGTCCGTACTACAACAACAACAACGGCATATTTTGATTGGGATTCAACCAATCAGAAACGATCTCTCCTGGAGCTGCGCACCTGTTCTCAATTGTTATATAAAGAATTGCATTTATGCTTTTCGATCTCTTTAGCAGAAAAAATGCCCAGCTGCGTAACCGACCGATTTCGCTCAGATCTACCACCAAACTCCTCTCTTGGCGCGCAAACGAAACCCGCCTTTAGCCTTTAACCTCGAGCTATTGGTGTCGGCACGTGAAATTACTTTCCTAAGATTTTGGAACAGACTTACTCTGAAATAATAACAATAACCAGACCTTGTATGGAGTACTGTTGTCATATTTGGGCTGGTGGATCTCTGTCCCATTTGAGGGTTCTTAATAAGGTTCAGAAACGTATCTGTAATTTGATTGGCCCCATCCTTTCTTCTTCTCTGCACCCTCTCTCTCACACAGACATGATGTTGCTAGTTAAAACCACACATAATCGTCTAAAAAAACAAAAAAAAAAACAGACGCCATAAAAAAAAAACGCACAGGATTTATTTGCCATAGAAAAAAATTGATTAATGCCCTAAAATGCTAGAATGGCCCGGAAATGGTGAATTATTCTGCATTAAATATATGTGAAACTAATCCCCCACTCGAAATTCTAAATGAATTGTTTTTTTTTCTTTCTGCTAAGTTTTCAGGATGTTCACACTTATTTGCCCCTAGCCCTACCACTAACCTGAAGTTCAAGTGGTAAGCCCCCCTCCTCCCACAAAAACCCTTATAATCGTCTAAAAAAAAAGAAAAGAAAAAACAAGAAAAACGCACAGGATTGATCTCCCATAGAAAAAATAATTAACTGTCCTAAAACGCTAGAATGGCTTTGAAATGGGGGATTATTTTATGTGAAACTGATCCCCACTTTAAATTCTAAAATAATTGTTTTTGTTTCTTTCTTTCTGCCAAGTTTTTCAGGGTGTTAACATGTAATTGCCTAAATAAAAAAAGTAGAATCTCATATTTTGGGGAGGTAAGGGGGTGAGTTAGCAGAAGGTGTAAATCTACAATAATGCTAAAGAAATCTTGCAATATATTCATTTTTAAACAGTCCTAGTATTAGATTTTAGTTTCTTGTACATAAAATGTATTACAATTCAACTTTGAGTTTTCTAACTTCTTTCTTTTAATGGATTCATGGTATTTGTAAGGTATTGCAGCATATTTATGTGCACTTAGTGCAGATTACTTGGAAACCATTAATTTCTGGAGATTTTCAGTGGCATATTCTGATTCCTTGTACAAAAATACACTTATATGGTAAATTTCATTGCTTAATCTTGTGTTTTAACAAAGATATAACATTTTTACTGAAAAATTAGTGTAAAAAATGTAACGAAACGCATATGGTCTTAAAGAGGGGAAAATATCCAATTGTGTGAGGCACAAAAATAGTCATAACTTCCTTATTTTTAGTCAGATTTAAAAAATTTAAAAAGATTCTTTCTTAGATCATCAAGCTCTTTCTATATATGCCATTATTGAGATATTTTAAGCAATTTAAATTTTTTCATGTGTATTGCTACTTGTAGGAAGAAATCTTTGTTTACAGTTTGTTTATCATTAACATTTTGAATTTTCAAATGAAAAAAAGAGAAATACGACAGACAACATGACATCGTATTTTTAGCATAAACTATTTTCAAATGAAAAAGAAAAAAATCAAACGCGTTCCGTATGATGTCGAAAATCTATTTGATTCAACTCAAAATTGTAAAATAATTATTTGTATGTTTCAGAGTTATCTAAAAAAATAAGTTATTAAAATGAAATTTAAAAAAATACTTGTAAAAGTAAATAAACGAAAAGTAGTGAGTAAGTATAAACATTTAAAAAGAAAAAAAAGTAGTTGCCAATGCTAGTGTCACTTTATTCGGATTTTTAAAATTATTTTAAACATTAGGCATTTCATTGTTTACTTTTGAAAAGCCACTTCATACATAAATTGTCATTTCTAGAGAACTATCTCTCAACTATACCGTTTTCTCTCCCAAAAATGGGTTATTCAAAAAGTAGACTATGCAACGATTTATATTTTACTAAATTGTTAATATGGTATTTATTTAGAGTTGACAATTTATTCGAAAGTTTAATTATTAAACTTTAATCCAAGTCATGAATTCTATGACTAAAATTACCTTAAAGCTTAAAAAATGACTTTAGGTGAATTAATAATCTCTACTTTTTTTTAACCATCCTTCTTTTTCCCTTGGCGCGGTTTTCGGGTGTACTACTAGTCTTTTACGCATGTCTATAAAGTTTTATTACCCTGTCTTAAAAACAAATATTAACCCCAACACGCACCAGTTGACAGAACTTTGAGCACACAAAATGACAGACATCCCAACAGTCAACACCGGCAATTCGAGAAGTATATGGTGTGTTTATTTTACGCGACAAGACAACGTCTTGCAAACATTTTCACCTATTAAAAAATTAAAATTTTTATCTGTCAAATAATTTTGACAATATTTCATTTTCATCATCATTTTTGCTTAATTTTATTTGTAAAATTATTTTGTTTGTTTAAATAAATTTTCGTTTTTTAATTTCTTGCATTTCTGAGTTATATTTTAGCTTCTGATGGGTTAAAGAATTAGATAGAATGTATATTCAAACTCAGTTTTATTCTTCAGAAATCTTTCATGAATCTTTGGTCACTGTTTTAACGAGTTAACTTTTAAAAAGGTATCAGAACTTTGATTACAACAGTCAACACCTTAAAACTTATATGATTCATATCATGGAGAATGATTCAGTCACAAAATTATCGAAACAGTGGCATAATTCAACTAAACGTTGAATAATAACTAATCATCACACAAGAGAATGAATAGCTTCCATAGTAAAAAATTTTTTTTCAAAAAAACCGAAAAACCGAACCGTAAACCGAGGTTTTAAGGGAAAAAAACCGAAACCGATACCGAAACCAAAATTTCAAAACCGCCCAACTCTAGTACTAACATCACACATCTCAATACGACACTGTCTCCACTTTACACCGGGGAGAGAGTCGCTGTTTGGGAGTCTCTCCCGTACGGCCAGTGTGATAAATAATTAAAAAAAATATATATAACAATGTCAGATTCTTATTTTCATTGAAAAAGAGCGGTCTCGCTGGAAATATTTGATCTATTATATAAAAATAAATAAATAAATCCTGGCATCTTATCGATTTCTTAAACAAAATTGTATTTCATTTAAAAAATCTGCCTTCTAATGTGAAAAAACATTTTATTATATATATATATATATTTATATCTATCTATATATATATATATATATATATATATATATATATATATATATATCCATCTATCTATACATATATCCCTATCCATCGATCGTAATATCTATCTATCTATATAGATATATTTTTATGTTTAAAATTTGTTTAATTTCAAATATAAATTTTATATATATCCATTATAGATTATATATATAATATATATATAGATAGATAGATAGTTGAGATTTGCTTTTTTTTTGGGGGGGGGGGGGGGGATAATGACAGCTATAATGAATGCTATCATATGTTAAGAAGTTCACTTCCTTAGTGAATAGTTTCCTCCCTTTACATATATTATATACATTAAGTCGCCCCATTATGGGATGTATTTATTTATAAAAATAAACCAACGTACACATGTTTCACAGCACTACTGATCTTCAGCGTGGCTTATTTTGGCTAAGATTCGAACCACAAATATATATATATATATATATATATATATATATATAAAGATACAATGAATTAAAACATTACAATTGTTCCAAAAATTAGAACATCAAGTCCAGTATGGCGTACGATCGTTTCCAAAACATTTTGGAAATATTTTATTTTATTTTATAAATTAATAAAGCTAATCCAAAACGTCTTCATCAGCGCCTTTAGCAACACGTCTTACAGAAAATCAAAGAAAAAATGAAAAAGCTCGTCTTAGAGAAACATCTACTGACAGAAAGAGCCATCGGTTGATATGTTAGCAGCATAGGAGGGGGAAGAACACAATGGCAGCCACAAACCAAAACACTGGTACATATAGAAGAAATAGTCCAATATTTTCCATGGATCTACGCTTTCAAATTATGCAATAAATATATGATAGATACTCAAATGTTTGAATCTAATTTGTAATTTAACTGAAACAAACAAATGAATGAAAAGAAATAAGATTTGAGGGTGGAGGGCGCGAGGGAGTCACCTCTTGAGAAACTCACCAGTATTGGAGGTAAGTAACATCTCCCAATGAAAATAACCACCCATCATCCTATTCAGTCCCATCCTACATTTTGAAATAAGCTCATTCTCCTTAACTTGAAAAATATGACTAATTTCGTACTAATTAACAACTGCATGCCCCCTTGTCAACATCCTGGTATTTTGTGCCCCCCCCCCCCCCCTGCACTTGACAAGTTGTACCTACCCGGCATTGTCCGGTCATATTTTTTTCTTTTCTTAGTAAATTTTTACTATCACACCCATCGTAGTTTACCAGCTCAAAAAAAATCAGATTCTACTTTTTAGAGGCGATTACATGTAAACAGAATTAAAAAATATCCGCAAAAAAAGAAATGAAAATTTTTTTTTTTACGTTTTAGATTTTCAAGTGGGCTATCACTTTCTATATAAATTCAACGTAAAATGAGCACCCACTTCCTGGCCAGTTAGTGGTAAACAGAGACGTGTAACATCTAGTGTAGTTTTTTTTCTGTTTTAAAAATATATTAAACATGTAAATAAATAAAAATGGGGGAGGGGGACTTTTTTAAGTGGTGAAAAAACTGTTTTTAAAAAAAATTGGGGAGGGGGCAGGCATAGGCATATCTAAACTAACTATAACCTAACCCTTAAAAAAAGTACAAGGAAGCGATGTAGTCGAAAGTGAAGATTGTTTTTTTCTGAAACCGGGTACAATTCAGAATTTGTTTAAAAATATTTTTGAAAGAAAAATTAAAAAAAAAAAACAACAAAAAAAACAAGTGGTATCTCCATTTACTGCTAACTGGTGCTCATTTTACATTAAATTTATATAGGAAAGTGATCCCCCACTCTAAAATCTAAAATATATATTTTTTTAATTTTAATTCCTTTTTTGCGGATATTTTTTCAGGCTATTTACATGTAATCGCCTTCCAAAAGTAGAATCTGAGGGTTTATTTTTGATAAACTACGATGGGTGTGACAGTAAAAAAAAATACCCTTTTCTTTATTTAAAATAAGTCTTTTTTTCTTTTTTTTTAAATATTAAAATATTGTTTTCAAATATAATTTTGAAAGTTATATTTAATTAGTATAGAATCATTTGGTTATTGAATTATTAAGAAAAAAAAGAAAAGAAATGCGGATGCCAAGATCCGTGATTGCAAACAGGATATTTAGATCTTCAGTCTGAGGCTATTTTGCTATAGTTCTAAGCTGGTATATTTCTATTGGCAGCAGTAACGTAACGCTGCTTTAAACAGTTAATTGCTATTAGCGTATTCCATCTCTTTCTCCCTCTCAAAAAGCAGACTCGCAGTAAACAATAGTGATTTATTTTACATCTATATTACCACCTGATATTAATAATATTATTATATTATATTTATTAAAAATAAATAATAATAAAAACGTATGAATTTTTAATAACCTTTTTGAAGTCAATACCATTTTATGCAGCCTGACACCAGCGCATATCTCTCCCAAAATGAAATATCTATAGGATTAAATATAGAAATCGATCAGAATTATTTTTTCTTTAAGAACTTAGTCGAAAGGAGATAAAATTTTTATATCAAAACAGATTTAATTATATACTTTTTAGGAAAAAAAGTATCGATGACAAAAACGTAGGAGACAGACTGGCTATACTTTATTATTTGAAATAACTCTGAAATTCGAATTTAAATATCTACATATTGAATTTAAATATCTACATATTAAATTCAATTAGACATTAATTGTACTTTCTCAGTGCTGACAGGTGGTCCTTTCACTTTCATTTTTTTAAATATTTGCTTTCGTTTTTTTTTTAACAAATTATTTTTTTTTAAATAGTATTTGAAGTTAAATGTAATCATTACGGTATGGTTCCAAATTCATTTCAATTTTGAAAAGTCACAAAGTAAATTATTCTTTTTTTTTCAACTATTAATAGTAGATTAAAATGGTTGACATGTTCATGAAGAAATCGCAATGCATTATGGCGGACTTAATTTTGTAATAATAATAATAATAATTCAATGTGTAATTATCAAAATTATACTGATGCGAGAAATACACATACACAAACAAGACGAGGTCACACAATTTTATTAATATAGAGATTATCAAGTTAAAAATAATTTTATCAACTTCTTTCACACAACTAACTAGACTGATTTGAAATAAAAATTTAAAAAAAAAAGAAGATATTTTGATGAATTTTATTTAATGAGTGAACTTAGCATTTGGCATAATGGGAAGAGTGTTCATTAATGGGCCAGGAGACCAGGGTTCAATCCTCATCCGAGTCGTACAAAAGACTTAAAGAATGGCACTTGATACCCCACTTGCTAAACACTCAGCATTATAAGGTCAGGATCAAGGGTAAGTGAAGTAATCTTAAGAAAGGAGTGGCGCTCACCCTTAGGTATAGTAGCTAATGCAAAGGGAGCCTTTGGGTCGCCCTTGACTATGGTCGACCACTTTACTTTTTACCCGGATGTCAAATATGTTTAACATGAAATTATTTATTTATAATAATCAAAATGATTTTCATTAACCGTCCTCATAAATAATCAAATTTTGTACGTTCCATTCAGCATTTTTAATCCTCTCATAATATTCTTCATCATTCAACTGACAATCCATCCATCACATAAACCTTTATCCTCAAGTGGCTTTTCAGCTTGATAAGTAGGGACTCATTAGTAAAAAACCGTCAACAAAATTAAAAGTTAAATTATTCATTATCGCTATTTATTAGTTTGTGTTCGGAAAAAGAAAAATTTTCATTTACATTTTTATATTTAGTCCGCTCACCAGTTTCTGTTTTAATTACTAATGTCATAGTCGGAGGAGATAACCCTCACTCAGTCACAATTCCTCTTACTGCTACCAAATTCACCGGGTTCTAATATTTTGTAGGGTACATAAATTTTATCTACACCATTTATTTATTATTAGCATAACTACCCACGTTGCACGGGTCAAAAGTGTAACATATTTCTATTAAAACTTCTATCTCTCTCTATCCAATAGACTTTCTCTTTCCTCCTCTCTCTCCCCAACCCTCTCTGTCTCGTCCGCCCAGCCTATTTCTCTCGAGCTGGACATACACACACACACAAACACCTCTCCTTTATACAGATTCATTGAGGAATAGGTTGGCATTTTTTTCCAAATTAGTACATAATATGGTTGAAAACCGGACACTTCCCCTGATGAAACCTGGCCCAGTTGACTCCCAGAGAATAAATAATTTTTTTTTTAAATTTTAGATGTTATTCATCTTGGGCAACGTTGATCAAAAAAATACCAACTTTGTGGGTCTTTTGTCATTTTTGACTTTCAGTTTGACATTCATACAATAGATAGCAATGAAAAATTTATATAATCGATTTAGAGAGGATTTTATCCTTGGTATGTACATTTATTGTTCTTTGAGTTTCTTTCAAAAATAATTCATTTAATAATCATCAAAAATGTTTGTGACATGACACCTATGATACCCCTTCTATAGTGCCCTAGAATTCCCCCAAAATATCTGTAAAACTGGTTGGTATTTAATCACACTGGATCTTAATTTTTCCCGAGAATACGCTTTGTTTATTTTTTTTATTATTGAAAAGAAAAAAGGTAAAAAACAAAATGAACGAGTCATTGCAACGGTTCGCCAAAATAATGCGGCACTTTCTTCTTCTGTTCGCTTCCTTGAACTAGTCAACATAACGTTTCACCAAAATAAATGCGACACTTTCTTCTTCCATTCGCATCCACCTCCCAACACATCTCCCAAAATCACGTTTTTTTCGTGCTCCTTATAGTAGCGACATCTCACACATGCTAATGAGCCACGGCAAAGCCGCCCGCTGCCGTTTCCTCTTTAAAAGAAATTAAATTAAACTTTTCGCGAGTGGGCGTTTCCTAGTTCGTGCCCGCAGCTTTCCTCCGCGCAAGCAGCAAACCAAACGTCTTCTCTTTGATCGCCGCGGACAAGTGTTTTGGTTCACAGCAGTCGGCTGTCTCTCCTGCTCTTCGCTACACAAAAAGTATATCAAATTTCAAGTAAATACCGGGTAGGGACAGTTAATATATATATATATATATATGTTTTTTTTTAGAAATGATAAAAAATCGCATGTGTTAATAAATAAAATATGAAAATTAAAACTTTACAAAGCCTATGACACTCCTAAGATCATAGCCTATCTACATATTATGTTTGGTAGAACTTCAATTGGTAGTTTTTGGGTCTATAGTGAATAGACGGACAGTTTATTTTATTTATATTTTTATAGATTTCAAAATATTATTGATTTAAATAACAGTAACCCATTTTGATGGTAATATAGGAGCGATAAATGAAAGAAAAACTCTCATTTATTCATTTAGACATAATGTATAACAATGCCAGATACACATGCACGCTATTTATTAGCAGTTGACCTTATTACATGTTTGTAAATCTTCAAAACCAAAAGAAAGGAAGTAGTCATCATTTTTGATGGCATAAGTATACTGGTTTGAGGATAATATTCATTTCAACTATCAGCTGAAACAGGTTATATTAGTTGAATAAAAAAAAAAATCAAATAACAGCCTATTGTTGTGAGGAAATAAGATGTTTTGCCCGGTTGGGCTTCATTTCCCCATGAAAAGGCGGAGGAAGTGACTTTAATTCACAAGTTATATTTTTCACTTTTATTTCTCTTTGCATAAAAAGGAAAATGACATTTGCTGTTTTAATGGTCTAAAAAAACAAAAATTATGCTATTTGAATATTCATTTAAAACAAATATTTAAAGTTTGTATTATTTGGATTATTCGGACTACTGTTCTCATCTTGGATGTTATTCTTACAACGTTACAGCCGATATAACCCCAAATCTTCTTCAGGTGAGTCTTGTCAAACTCGTGGCATAATGGATAAAGTGTTAAGTGGTAATTAGTTCTAAGTGACAGTCTTCTGGAGGTTGAAGGTTCAATCCTCAGTGCGGGTGATACGAAGAAGATAATTAAGAATTACCTAAGACTTCTACCTGGTCGTGGCTGATGGAACAAGAATAACCTACCCCGTGGATTAAATAAATGATTCAGTTCGAAATTCAGTACAGATTCCCAAGTTTGACAAGATGCACCTGAAGAAACTCCGAGGTTAGAGCGGCCAAAACGTTGTGAAAATAACATCTGAGAGTTAACAGTGAAACTTGGCTAGTGAGGGTTGAGGACATGCGTTGCATGGAGAGAAATGATGTGAGAATGATGTGTTGGATGTGTAACACAAGACTTAGAGACAGGTATTTTTATGGAAATCGCTCCAGACAAGGCATGCAGTCACTTGATGTAAGAAGCTAAAAAAAGAAAAATACTACTTCAAGGTCAAAAACTAGCCAACGATAAGTGTTATATGGATAGATTCCGACCCAGAAAACAGCAATTCTTCCCCCTTTGTCAGAAACATCGCTAATGGAATGTGAGGACTACAGGACAAAATAAGAGAAGCAAGAATTACGAGGCTGCCGAAAGTAAACCCAATGTCTGCTTTCTACTCTTTTTAGATCTGATGAGCTCAGAAGATTAAATCTGGACAGGGAGATGTGTGCAGAACAGGGGGCTTTGATGGTATGGCCATATTAAAAGAATAGTAGATGTAAAACAATTAAGGTAGCAGGGTTGGCACACAGGGGAAGACCAAGGAAAATATGGAATTCAGTGATAAGGATGGACTTGAGAGAAAGAGGGATAAATAAATACCAGGCCAGAGATAGATTAGCTTGGAAGTCAATTTCTAAAAGCTGTCCAACCCATGCCAGCATATAAAACGGACGTTAAACCGAATATGATGATGTAAACAGTCATCTGAATAATCCAAATAATAGAAACTATCAATCCTCATCTCCAAAATTCTTAAACATAAAATCTGTAAAGGTTCTTTGAATTCAATTAACAATTATTTGATAATTTAAATATCGTTTGAATATCATTTCATTTTTTTATTGGGGGGTGGGAGGTGCTAGGATCAAAGTGTACTGTATACAAATGAAATATTTGTATATATGTATATGAACAATAACATTTCCAATCAATTTGGGGAAATCTTAAGTAGGACGGTCCTTAGTGTAAATATAGTATTGTGATTACTGAGATGATTCTAGTTAAGAGAGGATAGATATTGTTATAACTATAGACCAAGGATGACCAACGACACCCAATTCCCCACACTTTTGATGGCCTTGTGCCTAATTTGTTTTAAATGTCATTTTTTTAAATATTTTCTGCAAATAAATAATTCAAAGTGTAGTATTTGTTTTGTTCTGTCCTCAGAGGAGAAGAAATCCTTCTTGACTTGAGTAATTTTTATTTTTGTCCCAATCTTTTTAAGGAACTGAATTTTCCCCATATAAAAAAAACACAACCTTGTGTCTAACTCTGCCCTCGTGGGGAGACAAGTAAATAGGAAGTCTCTCCCCGTTAGAGAGCTCTCCTCCTTTTACTCATCATGAAAGTACTAACACTAATGCTTCTTCATCCAGTTTTGGTATTCAGGGTGCTGTGAGATTTCTTGAATGGGCAACACCAGGCAACATCTCATGCCTGCTATCCATGCAGTCTGGTCTCAAGAGTTAACATCAGTTATATTGCTTCTTATGCTCTCAAATCAAGTCTTCCTCTGTCTGCCACGCTCTCTAGTGTCCGAGATATCTAAACGTGTTATGGAGTTGATGCAAAATAAGGCAGGCTGTACATGGTCAAACCAACTGAGATGCCGAGTGTATAAGGCATCGGTAATCTTATCAATACCAATATTCTGATCAATTGATGGCATCTTTTTCTTCAATTTGAAACACAATCTTTCATTCCCCCTGTAAAACATCTACCACAAGAACTCGTTTATCTACCACCAATGCAAAGAACTTTTCTTCCTCTGTATACCTTAAACACAACGGAACTTCCATGAACAAAGTTTCTTTCAAGAAACACATTGTCACGGAATTGCTTCCCTGCTGACTACAACATGATCTTCTTGAAGTTCAATGTTAACAAATACTTGTTTATCCGTCCTCTTAAGTAATCAAATTTTTTTCATTCCACCTATAGTTTCTAATCCTCTCACAGTATTACTCATCATCCAAGTGACAATCTCATTAACCCTTATTCTCGAATGGCATGTTGCCTTATTAAGTAGTGACTCATTAATATAAAGAGAAAGAAAGAAAAAGATCAAAAAATAGAAAGAAAAAAAGAAATAGAAAGAAAAAATGAGATAAAGAATAAAGTGATAAAGTTTTTTCGTTATCTCTTTGTTTTTTCTTTATCTTTTCTTTTCTCTTTATATTTTTACATCTTTTTCTCTTTTTAAGAGATAAACAAAGAAAGAAGAAAGAAAAAATGAAAAAAAGAAAATGAAAAAAGAGCAAAGAAGAAAAAACGAGAAGAAGAAAAGAAAGAAAAAAGAAAAGAGAAATAAAAGAAAAGAGAAAGAAAATGCTGACAAAAGTGGATTATCAAAAGAAGAAAAAAGTAAAGGAGTTTTTAATTGACAATTAATTACTGCTGTTAATTAGATGACAATGTCAATGAGGAATTCAAAATTGTATGACAATGTGACACATCGTTAGAGACGCGAGTTTCAGATAACAACCAGACAAAAATTTATTTATGAAAATAAGACTTTAGAGCTACGGATGGCCCAAATAACCTATAGAATATGAAATACAGATTTAAATAAATGACACGTCCATGAATGCATTAGATAAAAGCGATATAAAAATCATGCAACTTGCGTCTACAATTGGGGCGAGCAGGTGAGAATCTAAATCAGGGGCGGGCAACCTCCGGCCCGCGAAGGCTTAGCGTCCGGCCCACCACCCTGCTATGCTTGATTATTGCAATCCGGCCCGCGGACCTCCCAGTAAAACTCATATCATTTTGTGACATAGACGTAAAAGTAGGTTTCAATTAAGATTTACAGTGGGTTAAAAATGTATGAATATCAGCGAGCGATGATGCATGTATATTTCATTTTCTTTAACTATTAATTTCAAATCCTTGACCTGAGATAAAAATAGAAAAAGAGAGAGAGAGAGAAGCAAAGAGGAAACGAGAGACGAAGAAAAGGCATGAAACCTAGAACTTATGTGAGGTGTGTCAAAACCAATACTGGATGAACTTGCTACTTCCCCAGTCATTATTTTTTATGATTCCAAAATGGCTCTTCGTCGGCGCCTTTTATAACATCACATACAGAAGTCTCTTGAGAAAAAATATCAGATTTGTAGAGTGCTCAATGCAATTTATTCATGCAAACAAAATATAGTAATTCTGAGATTTCCGGCCCGCGATCTCCTTCCAAAAGTCTCATCTGGCCCTCACTCTGAAAAGGTTGCCCGCCCCTGATCTAACTGATCAATTACTGATCACATTTTTTAGAAGGAACTTTTTATATACCAAGAAGTCAGCACTTATTAAGCTCAAACTCATCTCAAAGATTAAAGATTAATGAGATGAATAGACTGTTAGTTGAATGATGAACAATATTATGAGAGGATTTACAATGATAAATGGAATGACCAAAACTTGATTACTTGAGAGTGTTTATTGAAACTGAAAAACTAGCAGGAAAATCATGTTCCACATATGGGAAATTATTGAAAAGAAACTGTTTATAGAAGTTACATTTGATTTTAAGTACACAGAGGAAGAAAAAAAATTATTTGCAATTGTGGAAGCAAGACCATTTTTTTTTTTTTTTTATGGAAATCGTTTCAGACAAAGCATGAAGCCACTTGATGCAAGAAGCTAATAAGAATGAAAGATGATTATCGCAAAGATAGAAGATGCCTATTGGTTTTAGTCTTGGAAAGACCAAGGTTGTAGGTAGGAGGAAAACAGTCAGCAGGAGGAAAACAGTCAGCAGGAAGAGAGTTGCACAAGCCTGCAGTTCTTGGAAAGAAGCTATTGGAATAAGAAGCTGTATTACAATGAGGTATCAAAACAGCGAATTGTTGGAGTAAAACGAGCTGGAACAAAGGAAGCAGGGAATAGATCAGACAATTCTGAAGAACACATGCCATAACAATATTTATAGAAAAGACTGAAACTAGCAACATCACGTCTGTGAGAAAGAGGGTGCAAAGAAGATGAAAGGGTAGGACCAATCAAATTACAGATATGTTTCTGCGCCTTATCAAGAACTCAAATCTATGTTCTCCCTTGTAAAACATTCACAATAAGAACCCGCCTAGCTACTACCATTGTCAGTGATTTCCCTTTCTCCCTCTGCGTGCCCAAGATGAAAAAAACTTCCATGGGCAGAGCTTCTTTCCTAGAACTGCCTGTCTGTGGAACAGTGCCACGAGCCTGCTTCCCAGCCGACTACATTATGGTCGTCTTGAAGTTCTATGTAAACAAGTTCTTGTTGAACCATCCCCGTAAATAATACAATTTCTGCCTTGCTACAATCATTATGCCAGTGAACACGATGTTGTCTCACCATCCACCAGTCAAACTCTTTAACCCCCCATCCTCGAGTGGCCTTTGAGCCTTGATAAGCAATGACCTTTAATGTAAAAGAAAAAAAAACTCAAATGGGAGAGATTCACCAGCCCAAATATGGCAATAGTACTCCATACACGGTCTGATAGTAGTTCTTGCTGTGAATTTTTTGAAAGGAGGAACCAGAGATTGAAGCTCAGTCAAGCACCTTCCATGGAAATAACGATTGAGTAGAGAAAGACTAGCAACGTCTCATCGGGGAGAAAGAAGCTGTAGAGAAAAAAGAGATCATCCTCCACTGGATTATGAAGTCAATTTTGACATCATGATAAGAAAAATTGCCCGAGTGGCACCTCCCCAGATGTGGCAGCAGTACTTCATCACAATACATATTTGACTCTTATATAGGTAGAGGATTGCATCAGGAGTCAGGTACTTTCTGGAGTGGAAGAATGATCGATTTTTCCAGCAACCTTAGCAACAGATTGGATATTAATATCCAGTAATCAGTTAATTAGCAACTATACCTGTTATTAAGAAGCACTATATAACAATTATTGAGTTACTAGCAGGAAGACCTGACGTTACTCGGGATTGAATGAGGATCACTACCATATACTTTTTCAATATGCTCATAAACACCATATGACTTTATTTGCTTTTACTGCCCCCTCTTCCCGTTTTGCCCCCAAATATAATCGAAAGAAGCTCAAATGTTGGAAAACTCTGAATTAGTGTCTTATGCATATGCTTAAAATTTCATTAAAACTAAATATACATATTTGAAGTTTTAAGGGGGTTCTGTCCCCATGGGTCACTTAGAGGTTAGGGCACATAGATATTCCGCACACAGAGGGTAATGTAGAGATTCAGGACGATTTCTATTGTCTTCCCCAGAAATTTTTATACATATATTTTAAATTTCATCAAAATAGGATATATTTGAAGTGTTAAGGGGGTTCTGCCCTCATATACACCTCAGGGGTGCAGTTGGAGATTCAGAAACACTTCCATTGTCTTCCTCAGTTAATTTTACATAAGAATACACTTGTAAATTTGCATTTACATAAAATCTAAAAAAAGAAATGCATTATTTTGGGAGTCAAAGTCAGTGAAAATTGGCGGACTCAGACTCGGACATAAAAAAAAATGATACACAATGAAAAAAAAGCCAAAACAATAAAATACCAAAATCTTTGTC
>OY744532.1:34883074-34885574 GCA_963556195.1 Sepiola atlantica | reverse complement strand
GGAGGGAGTCTAAGACAATTGGAAACAATGCTGGGATGAACTGAAAGGAAGCAATATTACTTCAGCGTGTGTATGTGTGTTTGCATAAATGTGTATATACATGCACATGTATAGGTGAGTGTATTGTATATCTTATAATATATAAAATTAAGTCGGTTAGATTCTCGTAAGTTAGTCCCATATAGCAATTCATCTGAAAAATCGATGTTAGATTCAGATTTTTACATAAATTATCAGTCTATCTCCTTTACAATTACAACTTGAAATTCCAATCAATTTCATTGATTACATACTATATCCAACCCGACATTTCCTTTAGTGTGACACAAATCCTGACACATACACCATTAAATTTCATTGGCTAATAATCTATGTTCATTAACCAGTCAACTCACTGCTAATATCTCATCCCTTTCTCATCACTGGGTAATTATTCTACATTTCAATTCTGGCTAGATTTCCATTCTAACCATTATTCTTAACTAGAAGGACTACCCGAGTTTTCTCAGGGGGGCGGTGAGGTATAAAAATACAAGAGCTCTTAAAGATACTGTTCGCTTTATTGTTTTAACGTTGTATTTCAATAACGATGATGAAAAACTACATATTGTTATTATTTTCGTTTTTCATCACATATTAAAGCTACAGAGAATTTATCTTTATTTGATTCTAGAAATCCGATTCTGAATTATTTTTATCTAAGTATTCCACCGGACAACACCGGGTAAATACAGCTAGTATACGTATTTCTCTATATATACAAAAGTCAACGTTTGTTTGTGTGTTATAGATATCGATATGTTTTTTCCCCATTGTCGAGATCTTTGGCAACGCCGTAAGATTTCGACAATGAGAAAAAAGAAAAAAAATGTCTGTATCACCCTGAAGAAGGCTTATTAAGCCGAAAATTCGGATTAAAATTCATTTATTTGAAAAAAAAGCCCGCTTCATGTTATCTGTTTTTTTTTTTTAACTGATTTAAAAATTTCTCATACCGATGCTTCTACTGTAGTAAAATTTAATTCAATATTTGTACACGTGCGCCAGCACATCTCACTACAGCTACTAGACATTTTAAAAAAAAACAGTTTCTTGAACAAAACCGGAAGAGATCTGCAATATTTGGCAACACCGTAAGATCTCGACAATGAAAAAAAAAAGGGTCTGTATCATCCTGAAGAAGCTTATTAAGCCGAAAATTCGGATTAAAAAAAAAAAAAAGAAGATAAATAATTCATTTATTTAAAAAAAATCCTGCATCGTGTTATCTGATTTCTTTACGGATTTTCAAATTTATATATATACATGTATATGGATAATAATAAAAATATTTATTGTAATAATAATAATTTATATATATGTGTGTGCTCTAAGGTATTAACCTATTATCATACTATTTTTTATATAGTGATTGTGGTGTGAATAGTAATGAATATAATCGTTTTTGTTAGTGGGTTTACGGTAGACTTGATATGATAGGGTGTTATTATTTTTGTGGATGAGAATGTCGAGAAATGCCAAAGAGTTGTTATGTTCAGTCTCAAAAGTGAAATTAATAGAGGATTCAACTTGGTAGAGGTTTTGTGTTAGAGTTTCTATTTTATGCTCGTTGGGGAGAAAAATTAAAATATTGTCTATATATCTAAAGTAAATGGCGCTTTTTTAATACGGTATGAAAAAGGACCTATCTCAAGGAATTCTAAAAAACGGCATGTTAATACTGAACTGAGGGGGTTTCCCATGGGTAGTCCGAATTTCTGTCTGTAGTAATTGTAAAATTATAAAAACGAGGAAGAATTTGCCATTTTTTTTCTTCTTGAATGTCTGGCATTGATGAAAGAATCTTTATAGAATACTCATCTAAAATTGCCTTCAATACTTGACCGTAAAGTTTCTTCCAAAATAATTGCCTTTTACACCAAGTAAAAAAAACAACAAAACGTTAATTCGATAATAATAAACTTGAGCAGATTTGAGACTACAATCCTAAGTATCGTCAAGTCGTCTTTGTAAGTGGTAAGACACAAACATGAAGAATAAATTGGATGAAAACGCCTCTGTATAGATCAACAAATATAATTAATTACAACTGAAAAAGAATTACTTTGTACTAAGGACATAATTGAGTGGCACATCCATTGAATGCTGTTATCCCAAAAATCTGCTGCTAAAAATGCAAGGGCAATAATTGCTCAAAATCTCTTTGAGGCAAAGGAGACAACTTTTGATACAAAGTTATTTCCTTATAAAACTATTCAATTTTATTTTTTAAATATTTAATAGGTGGCATGTTGCCACCTAACAGATTTAAAAAACAAACACTTTGAAGTAGCTTTCCCAAACTAACATTTTATTTTCATTATATTTAAAAACTTTTAATGCAAGCACATACAACTTTTTTAAAATATAAACTATGGTACCAAATTCATTTTGGTAGTTTAATTAGTCATCGAATTATGATTGTTCAAAGTTCGTTGGAAATTAGAAAATTTGTCGTTAT
>OY744532.1:34775574-34878074 GCA_963556195.1 Sepiola atlantica | reverse complement strand
CTGATCTTAACCTCAGATCATATTTGGAGAGAACCTCTCCAAATACGATCTGAGGTTAAGATCAGATTCTAACTCTGCCTGATGAGATCTCAGTTTATAGTAACTGTTGATCGATAACATCGACATGCCAGTGTCGCAGATTTTGTACATGTCTGTGTAAATCAAATTATCATATATATATATATATATATATATATATATATATATATATATATATATATATATAGTAATGCAGGTAAAGTTTGTATGAACAAAGTAACAAATCCAGAAAATCTTTACTGTGTTTATATAATAGTGTTCAATAATAATGAGAGCTATTTACTTGCAATAAAAAGTTTTATTTATACAAACATAATTTTTGGGGATCAGAATAAATATATTGTTTTGTAATTTTATTCAATAAAGTCTCCTTCGTAACAGCTTTTATGTATGAATGGCCTACAAGCAATCATCAGGTGGTTCTAGTTCATACTGGACACTGCTCTAAAGATATGGACTTTTTAGGGATTATTTATTTCTCAACTATGCTAAATATATATAGTAGTCCAAAGGATTTAGATATGGGATCTAGGAGACCAAATGTTAAGAGTAATGTGATCATGAAAATTTTGAATTAGTTCTGATTAAGCGATTTTCCATTAACTTTTTCTAAAGTAAAATTACTTGTCACATAAGACTTGTACCTGATGTCTTTGTGGAGAACATTTCAGATGGTTGCTTCTGACAAACGGTGTTCTTTTACAATCAACCTTATGGATCTTCTAGGATTACCACCAACGGCGTGCTGTATTTGCCAAATAAATTTCAGATTGTTCGTTCTGACAAATGGTATTACAGAGATGGAAGCTATGTTTAGCACCCACTATGAAAATAAAGATAGAGGACTATGAATCACCTACTTGTTAGGATCAGTTGGGTGTTGTTCATATTGGACATTGCCATAATAATGGCAACTTTTCGGGATCATTTAGTGCCATGAAGGTGTTTATTAACCTTTTTCTCAACTACACTCCATACATAATAGTCCAAAATATTGAGACCTGGAGAGCTAAGAGGCCAAATGTTGGGACAGGTGATTATAAAAATTTTCTGCTATTCATTTCTGCATTTTCTGAGCCGATTAGATCTTGTTAAATTATTTTCCTTTACCCTTTCTGGCATAAAACGACTTTTACTTATCACAAAACTTGTACAGAAACTCTGACGAACGATTTTCCTTTTCTGACGTAAAATGACCTGTACTCATCACATCAGACTTGTACCTGATGTGTTTCTGGACAACATTTTAGATTGTTACTTCTGACACACAGTATTCTCATGGGTCCCCTAGGATTACCACCAATGATGTGCTGTAATTTTCTAATAAATTCAGGTGTTCTAATGCTACCAATGTGTCTAGAATGTCTCTTACGTTTTGATGATGATGATAAACCTTTCTCAAGCCTTTTACTCTTTGCAAACTATGTAAACAAAAAGTGGAGCAACTTTTAAAAATGGTTTTATTTCTAAATTACTATATTCAGTCTTTATAGTCACGATAACTGTGTGCTTTTTGATTTATTCTGAAATATAAAAAATATAAAGTCAAATGATTTTGCTATAGTAAAATTAATGTATTTCATCAAATACCACACATACCCGGTATAAATTTATATATATATATATATATATACACATACATACTCGCAGGGCTACCTGATGTTGTGCACAGGGCCATAAAAAAACAAAATGGAAGAGGTTAAAAAGTGCATAACATCTTTATATCAAAACTTCTATCTCTCTACCTCTCTCAATCCGTCTCTCTTTTCCCCATACCTCTCCCCACCCCTTTCACCTCTGACCAGCCAATTCCTCTCTATTGTTTTAATGTATTGAAAATAATACTAATATAAGTCATTCACCTCTCCTTTCTATAATAGATAACATTGGAAATGGTTGAAAAACCGACCCCCTGACAAAACCTGGTCGAGTTGACCCACAAAGAATGAATAATTAAAAAATTTTTTTAGATATTATTCATCCAGAGCAATGCCGATCAAAAATATACCAACTTTGTGGGTGTTTGTTTCGTAGTTTTTTTTTACTGCTCTTTAGATATGTTACTAAAAAAAATAAAAATCATAGAATTACGTAAGTAATTTAATTTTTCATATGTAAATTATTATTATCAATCATTTCTGATGACCTAAAGAAAAGAAAAACACTAACCGTTGACTTTTTATTATAATAAAGGATTTCTTTCCAAATTCATTTCAGAGTAAGTCTATTTGCTTTCTCGCTTTCCCTCACCACTTGAAATGATTTCGTCTGGAGACGTGTTTTACTTTTAACTTTTGCATGAGAGGATGGAAGTGTGTATATATATATATATATATATATATATATATAAAGTAAAATAGATTTTTCCATGATTTAGAGCTTTAGAACCAAAAGCTTTATATGCAAACCTGTTCTGCCAGTCACTTCAGCCAATTCGTCATGTATGTTTCCAAAAAATATGCGTTTGTTTCGTTTTCTTTCAAAGTTTCTCCCAAATAAGACTTTTACAGGAGAGGTTACTGCCATTTTTACTCTAGCACTTATATCTACTCCTACTGCCCTCACAGACACTTTTACTTATATGGTGAAAATTACTGCAATTATTTCATATTTTCCTTCTTACTATTATCTATATCTACAAAATAACAAACTCTCCCTAGGAATACACTTTCATTCTTTCAGTCGTTCTGACTGTCCATTCTATATACTTTTTTACAAATACTGTATCGGCAAAATATATTAACGAACAGCTTGCAGAGTGTGTCGAGCGAGTCAAAATGACTTTACTTCATTTCTCGGTTCCACGTAAATAACTTTAACTTAACCTGTTGCTGTTTTGTTTTTTATGAACTCACAAAGTATTCCATAAATATTAAAAATACCTGTAATCGACTTCCATATCAACTTTTTCATGATTTTTTTTTCCTTTAACAAATTATAGAATCACTCCCGTAGTTTAATGTTGGAGCTCGGAATTCTTTGATTAAATATACTTTCCCAGGCAACGCTGGGACACGGGTCCTGCTAGTATATATATATATATTAGGCTCATGATTCTAGGCTTAATCTACGAACTGCGTTCGAGCCCATGCAACTGCCACTCCTGCACTGATGAGGGTAGAAAACCTGAAACGATGTCGTCTGTAGATATAAAACACTTTAATATTTAAAAATATTCATAGTTAATGCCCCTTTAAGATTTAATAGTCTTAATAGTAGAGCCCTGTTTGGAATTACAAAATTGTTGCCATCTAAGCGAATATGCAATGTTCTGCTCGAACATTGAACACTATCGACAACATGGGTAAGTGTACGTTAATTTCAATTACTGTCTGTGGTGATTTCTCACGGCTGTGTGGGCATAGGTGTTAGGCTCGTGATTCTAGGCTGAATCTAAGAACTGCGTTCGAGCCCATGCGACCGCCTGCAACCACCACTCCTGCACTGATGAGGGTAGAAAACCTGAAACAACGTAGTCTGTAGGTATAAAACACTTTAATATTTAAAAATATTTATATCAATATAAAATATATATATATATATCCCTCACGATTCAACATAATATAGTAAAATACATTTGAGGAGAATTTTCTAGCATTTCAAGAATGCTCAACACATTAGCAGAGCTTTATAACATTACAACATATATTGTAAATGACTACACAAATGCAATCATATTTCAATCCCAGATTTCATCAGGCCACTGAATGTGCTTTTATTTCCCTTTAGCTCTATCCCCATTTCTTATTTATATTCTATCATCACATTTTGTCCTATCATTTTATTTTACTTACTAATTCTTTTTAACATATACATACAAATGCACACACTCACATGACAGGACGTACGTATATATATATATATATATATATATATATGAAAGACAAGAGACTGGTTGAACAAAGGCAGATCACATCCTGAGATACCGGCCAGGTCAGGACATTTCACACATACTAATTTGTATGTTTCAATCATCTGTCTTAAAGATCACCCACTAAGGAATCAAGCTTGATTGATATATATGAAACTCTTGGTTTTGTTGGGTAAAAAGAAATCCAATAGAGTGATCGATTATTTAATGATAAAAGCATAATATTTATTTATTTATAATGTTACAGAAGTTCAGATCAACATGGTACCTTAGGTTTCAAGCTGTGGGAGTGGAATCAGGCGAAACATTCTGGGTTTCTTGAGTTTTAATTATAAATTGCTTTCTGTTTAAACAACCTCACAGATCAAAATATGGCTGACGAAAGCTAGATAGCGTTTAGAATTAAAACGTATCTGAACTTTTGTAACATATATATATATATATATATATATATGAAGAAAATAATCAAAACAATTTCATACAAAGCTAATATTTTATCTTTATTTATCAAACGACTTCCTCATAGCACAAAATGAGATTGAATTCAAATTATAACTATATAAGCAGTAGACATGAAAAGGTAAAAATAAAAATATCACTAATAAAAAATGAAAATATCGATAGGATTTTTTTCTTAAACATTACATTTATTCAATCACAAATAAAAAATAAGAAACAAATATATTACACTGATCCATTCAGTGAAAAAGTAAACTATAAGATTAATAATTCAATAAATAATTAATAATTCCTTATTCGTCACTTGGACATTGTTTAGTTTAATATGAAATCCCGATGCCTTATATATAATTGTATCAGTCAATAGTTTTCTTCGAATATCAGGCCGAGAGCAGACACAAGGCGTTTTCACAAATAATGGCGATAGAGAGGCGCTCGTAAAGCCAAGACAATTCGCGATTGTCTCCGATGTTGCGTGTCATTAATAGACCAAGGCTAAATAGGATAAAATATGTAATCAATGATATGGATTAGAATTACAATCTTTTCTTTTTATATGTGGCATGATATTTGACATAAATAATGGGTGAAACAAAATTAATTAATTAATATGACAAAAGCTATTCAGCGTTTACATATGACCAATTTGGCTAGCTCTACTTCTCTTTCTATATATATATATATATATATATATATATATATATATATATAAAGTTAGTTTATTTATATATATATATATATATATATATATAATGTTAGTTTATTTATATATATATATATCAAGTTAGTTTATTTATATATATATATATATATCAAGTTAGTTTATTTATATATATATATATATATATCAAGTTAGTTTATTTATATATATATATATATATATCAAGTTAGTTTATTTATATATATATATATATATATATCAAGTTAGTTTATTTATATATATATATATATATATATCAAGTTAGTTTATTTATATATATATATATATATATATATCAAGTTAGTTTATTTATATATATATATATATCAAGTTAGTTTATTTATATATATATATATATATATATATATATATATATATATATATATATATATATATATATATAAATAAATAAATAAATAATATTAAGCTACATTCCAGTGACAAAGCTTGTATTAATTTTTCTGATCATCTTTTCAAAACAAAAACTTTGGACCGTTTTGTTCACAGAACATCATCCAACATTTGTATGTCAATCCCGGATCTTTTATCTATGGACTCTTCAGAAACCAAAGAAATCCTCCTTCAGAAAAAATACATAGCGGGGCAGTAAAACAAAAATCACAAAAAACAAACAACTCACATTGATTACATTTCCACTCGAGGAGAGACATAGAAAACGCTACCCAGAAAGAGCATTCATCTTGTTTTATATATTCTCTGTTATATGTTAACAATCATCGAGCTTTTACTTTGAAAAGGTCGGTCTATATAAACAAATAGAAAGTATATGCAAAAACATATATTTTCCCCACACACATATATATATATATGTATATTATATAAATTTCTTTAAGTTCGCACAAAGGTGTATATAGTAGCTCAATAGTGTATAATACGACTAGAGCTCTTCAATTTAACATGATATATAATCCTAGTTCATTCGAAAAACATTCCATTCACAAACAATTGTTGCTGCCCATTTTTGTAAGTATACACATTTATGGTATACAAAATTTACCAAACATTCACAAAAAGGCTGAAAAAACAAGATGCTTCCAATGTTCATATTTAATTTTATATTCCTTTTTCTACTTTTTCCAATCAAATGGGAAATGTTGCTTAGACTGTTTTTTTTGTGTATTTAAGGGTTCATAAAACATTATGTTCACATATTCAACGGATCATTATGAATTTTGGAATATACGTTCTGAGTAACAGGGGCACATTTTTTAAATTTTTTATTTTAACATTTAGGGGGTGCATATATATATAAAGTTAGATATGTGTAGTCCCCGACTATGATCATTTTCATCCGCTTAGAGTTTGGTGAAATTTTAAATTTCACTAATTTGAACATGTGGGAATCAGTCATGCAGAAAATTTGCAAAGAAGTAATTCCAGCATAAGACTTTTGTATTTTAAACAATTCATTAAGAGAGTTACCCCTCTAGAAAATATTTTCAAACCCCCATAAAACATTTCAATTATAAAAAGTTTGATTTGATTATTTGTAATTTAAAAAAAATCCAATTATAAAAAGCAGTTTGATTTTCTGTGTTAATTAAAAAAAATTGTGAAAACAAATTATTAATTGCCCCCCCCCCCCCAAAAAAAAAACATCCTACCTAAAATATAATGAGCTACAGTTTTTTGATAAACACCGCTTGTCAATTTCTGATTTCAAAACCGGAAGCCGTCATCATGTAGACTTTCTCTTTTACCAAATTTAAAACTAATGCTATATTTATTACTTATAGTTATTCTACTAGTTATATATAAGGTGTGTGTGTGTGTGTGTGTATACAATTGCAACGCACGTTCCTCTCTCCCACGCGCACATCTAATGATAGTAGCAATGGTTTAATTTGTATTTTCTCTGGCTAAATGCATCCAAATAACAGCCATTATGTCTTCACCTTTACTTTTTTTTTTTTTTTTTTTTTTAATTTTTTTTTTTTACTCTGAAGAATACAATTTTCCTCTTGTTCTAGAATTTGTGGACGACCATCTTGCCCAGAAAAAAAGGAGACGCCAAAGTTGTACTGGTTTTCTATTTTTTTTTTCCTTTCTATTTTTATGCTGATTAGTCGTTGACCAGTTTAGAATTATTTTTAAGAAAACCAGCATCGTGCCTGACCATTAATCCTAATGAATGGAATGGTTGTGGGTTACGGGGATCGAAACGAAGTCTAAAGTCATATTGATTTTTATTGTATTTCACACTGTTAATTGGAGCTAAATAAATCCTTACACTGCTTGCAAAAACAGCCATTTGCATAGATCTATATTTGTGGGTATATGCATTAATATATATATATATATATATATATATATATATATATATATATATATATATATAGTACATGTATTATATTAGTTTCTGTAGATGTTAATCCGTTGAAACTCCAGTGTTTATAAAAAGTGTTCAATAGCAAGTAGAGCTATTTCGGTTGTACTCTTCACAGAGAGTTAACCTCTTCAGACCAAAGAAAACGAGGAAGTGAGATGAATTTGGAAAATTTTCCTATTAAGTATATCTTATGTAGATTAAACTTTCCTATTAAGTATATCTTATGTAGATTAAAACTTTGAAGTGTTAAATGGAGAAGAAAGGAATCCAAGCTGAGTGGGTAATAAAAAAAGAAAGATTGAGAAATTTAACTTTGTAAAGACAAGTATTTTATTCACATCTAAAATTCTACTGTAAAAGCTTATCTATTATATAAATCCCACCTGTCTGTATGTATGTATGTATGTATGTATGTAAAGCTTCTCCTCCGAAAGTACCCAACACACGGTCACACGGGTGACATCATTCCGACCGGCCAGCCCAGGCGCGTCTAATATCTCGGAACCGGAAAAAAAAATTGACTCTTCCGGGGTCGACTGAGCACTTTTCTCCAATGGGGGGTGGCTTTTAACTCCATTTTTCAACGTTATTTATACTAATTTGAGAAGAAAAATAATGCAAAGTCACCATAAACTAGATATGACGTCAGAGTAAGGGAGTGGCGGGTAGAAATTCACGCACACTACAACCATTTTTTTTCTTTCTTTCTTCTTCCCCTCTCACTCCCACACTTTCTTTCTTAATCTATTATATAAATCCCACCTGTCTGTATGTATGTATGTATGTATGTATGTAAAGCTTCTCCTCCGAAAGTACCCAACACACGGTCACACGGGTGACATCATTCCGACCGGCCAGCCCAGGCGCGTCTAATATCTCGGAACCGGAAAAAAAAATTGACTCTTCCGGGGTCGACTGAGCACTTTTCTCCAATGGGGGGTGGCTTTTAACTCCATTTTTCAACGTTATTTATACTAATTTGAGAAGAAAAATAATGCAAAGTCACCATAAACTAGATATGACGTCAGAGTAAGGGAGTGGCGGGTAGAAATTCACGCACACTACAACCATTTTTTTTCTTTCTTTCTTCTTCCCCTCTCACTCCCACACTTTCTTTCTTAATTATTAATAGACGCTAATATTCCTTCCCCCCTCCCTTCCTCACTATGGCCGTTCTGTTATCCTGATATAATACTTCCAGGCATTACCTCCTCCTTTCAGGCCAAATAAGGGGGGGGGGGAATGTTGGCATTCACCGATGTGAGTGCCTCAGGCCAAATCTGAGGAGGGGGAATGTCGGCATTCGCTGGTATGAGCGCCTCAGGCCAAATTTGGGGGAGGGGGAGTGTCGACATTCGTCGGTGTGAGCGCCTCAGGCGAAATTTGGGGGCGGGGGAGTGTCGGCATTCGCCGGTATGAGCGCTTAAGGCGAAATTTGGCGGAGGGGGAGTGTCGGCATTCGGTGGTGGGGCGCCTCAGGCCAAATCTGGGGAGGGGGAATGTCGGCATTCGCCGGTATGAGCGCCTCAGGCCAAATCTGGGGAGGGGGAATGTCAGCAGTCGGGCCCCTCAGGCCGAATTTAGGGAGGGGGAATGTCGGAATTCGCAGGTATGAGCGCCTCAGGCGAAATCTAGGGAGGGGGAATGTGGGCATTCGCCGGTATGAGCGCCTCAGAGGAAATCTGGGGAGGGGGAATGTCGGCATTCGTCGGTATGAGCGCCTCAGGCGAAATCTGGGGATGGGGGAATGTCGGCATTTGCGGTATGAGCGGCTCAGGCGAAATTTTGGGGAGTTTGAGTATTAGTCGGCGTGAGAGATCCCTACTGTGGGCGCGATCAGCCGTACTTTAGGGGAGAGGAAGTGCACCAAAGGAAAAGGGATTAAAAAATAAAATGATAATCTGATTTTTGATTCGAGAGTGTAAGATCGACACCTATCGGATAGGAGATAGGACTAGATAATACACTTGATCTCAAGGCAAAAATGCCGAGAACAGATACTACACTTTGATCTTAGCCAAAAGGCCGACAAAGCTTAAAAAATTTTATGCGATTTACTGGATTATTTATAACAAATCTACTGCAGTACAGCAGCCTATCCACTATACACTGTTCAAATTACTTTAATAAATTAACAAGTAATAATAACTATGATTTTCTTTCAACAAACATTGTACAATACTATTTAACAAATTATTACATGAGTTTTAAATATCAACAAAATTTTTTAGACTCCTCTAGGCCGTTTTTCTCTAATTCAACATAGCTTTTATACGCCATTTTTTTAACATATTCGAAATAATCTAATGTATTTCACCTCTCGGGCGCTGGCTTTTCAACCCCCACTTTCCGACCCGAGCTTGGGTCACATCTTACTGGTGGGAGTAGGATAAAAACTGGCCTTGTGCCCTAACTCCTGGAGAGGAGTAAATTACTCTAATGTATTTGTGTACTAATCCGATAAAAATGCAAAAATGTAAACATCCCATAATCCCTTGCCGGATGTACCCGGTCTTGCCCTAAATTGTGTCCGGTTGTATCAGATCATCCAATAATTTCTGTCCGGATGCATCAATAACAACATAGGAATCCTATGTTAAGTGTGTGTAGTGAAACAAGGGTTGCTCAATCACATCCGCACCTGTCCCATAATCCCTTGGCGGATGTACCCGGTCTTGCTCTAAATTGTGTCCGGTTATATCAGGTCATCATGACGTCAGAGAGTGGCAGATAATTTGAAAAATAATGCACAGTGTCAGGAAGAAATTCACTCACACTACAACCTTTTAATAGACGCTAATATTCCTCCCCCTCCCTTCCGTTATCATGATAGGCATTACCTCCTCCTTTCATGCCAAATTGGGAGGGGGCGTGACGGCATTCGCCGGTGTGAGCGCCTCAGGCCAATTTTTTTCTTGGGGGGGGGGGATATTAAGAAAATCTATAATAAAGACCAATGTGCATTTAATTGTATCTATAATAAAGACCAATGTGCATTTATTTGTATCTATAATAAAGACCAATGTGCATTTATTTGTATCTATAATAAAGACCAATGTGCATTTATATTTATCTATAATAAAGACCAATGTGCATTTATATTTCATCGGGGGGGGGGGGGCTTTTCATTTATTTTTGATGATATTTTATAGTAATTTGAAATTGCTGAGTCATATTTAATTACGTAATACCTCAAGTTCATAAACCAATTAATGGTTTTTAATGAAATTTATTTTTTAGAGGGTAGCTAAGGAAGTGCGTTAACTCACGTTTAAAACACACAATTAAGGTGTTTAAAACAAGGTTAGAGAATATATACATAACATATAAAAGTGTATTCTTATGTAAAATTCACAGAGTAAGATGATGAGAGTATTCTCGAATCTATTAACCCAGCCCTTAGGGGTCCATGGGGAATATTTCATCGAGGGGGGGGGGAATTTTCATTTATTTTTCATTATATTTTATAGTAATTTGAAATTGCTGAGTCATATTGTAATTTAATTACGTAATACCTCAAGTTCATAAACCAATTAATGTTTTTTAATGAAATTTATTTTTTAGAGGGTAGCTAAGGAAGTGCGTTAACTCACGTTTAAAAACAAAATTAAGGTGTTTAAAACAAGGTTAGAGAATATATACATACCATATAAAAGTGTATTCTTATGTAAAATTCACAGAGTAAGATGATGAGAGTATTCTCGAATCTATTAAACCAGCCCTTAGGGGTCCATGGGGAATATTTCATCGAGGGGGGGGGGAATTTTCATTTATTTTTCATTATATTTTATAGTAATTTGAAATTGCTGAGTCATATTGTAATTTAATTACGTAATACCTCAAGTTCATAAACCAATTAATGTTTTTTAATGAAATTTATTTTTTAGAGGGTAGCTAAGGAAGTGCGTTAACTCACGTTTAAAACACACAATTAAGGTGTTTAAAACAAGGTTAGAGAATATATACATAACATATAAAAGTGTATTCTTATGTAAAATTCACAGAGTAAGATGATGAGAGTATTCTCGAATCTATTAACCCAGCCCTTAGGGGTCCATGGGGAATATTTCATCGAGGGGGGGGGGAATTTTCATTTATTTTTCATTATATTTTATAGTAATTTGAAATTGCTGAGTCATATTGTAATTTAATTACGTAATACCTCAAGTTCATAAACCAATTAATGTTTTTTAATGAAATTTATTTTTTAGAGGGTAGCTAAGGAAGTGCGTTAACTCACGTTTAAAACACACAATTAAGGTGTTTAAAACAAGGTCAGAGAATATATACATAACATATAAAAGTGTATTCTTATGTAAAATTCACAGAGTAAGATGATGAGAGTATTCTCGAATCTATTAACCCAGCCCTTAGGGGTCCATGGGGAATATTTCATCGAGGGGGGGGGGGATTTTCATTTATTTTTCATTATATTTTATAGTAATTTGAAATTGCTGAGTCATATTGTAATTTAATTACGTAATACCTCAAGTTCATAAACCAATTAATGTTTTTTAATGAAATTTATTTTTTAGAGGGTAGCTAAGGAAGTGCGTTAACTCACGTTTAAAAACAAAATTAAGGTGTTTAAAACAAGGTTAGAAAATATATACATACCATATAAAAGTGTATTCTTATGTAAAATTCACAGAGTAAGATGATGAGAGTATTCTCGAATCTATTAACCCAGCCCTTAGGGGTCCATGGGGAATATTTCATCGAGGGGGGGGGGGATTTTCATTTATTTTTCATTATATTTTATAGTAATTTGAAATTGCTGAGTCATATTGTAATTTAATTACGTAATACCTCAAGTTCATAAACCAATTAATGTTTTTTAATGAAATTTATTTTTTAGAGGGTAGCTAAGGAAGTGCGTTAACTCACGTTTAAAAACACAATTAAGGTGTTTAAAACAAGGTTAGAGAATATATACATAACATATAAAAGTGTATTCTTATGTAAAATTCACAGAGTAAGATGATGAGAGTATTCTCGAATCTATTAACCCAGCCCTTAAGGGTCCATGGGGAATATTTCATCGGGGGGGGGGGGGGGCTTTTCATTTATTTTTCATTATATTTTATAGTAATTTGAAATTGCTGAGTCATATTGTAATTTAATTACGTAATACCTCAAGTTCATAAACCAATTAATGTTTTTTAATGAAATTTATTTGTTAGAGGATAGCTAAGGAAGTGCGTTAACTCACGTTTAAAAACACAATTAAATTTTAGGGGTCAGGACAAATTTTTTAGGGGTCATGCCAAATTTTTTATTTTATTTTTTTTTAACTTAAAATATTTCTCAGGGTTGTGGGACACTGAAAAAAAAAGTTGGTGGGGGTCTGGAGAGATTAGGGGGTCGGGGAAAATTTAAGGGTCAGGCCAAATTCTTTAGGGGTCCGGCCAAATTTTTTTTTCTTTTTTTGAACTTAAAATATTCCTCAGGGGAAGAGTGAAAAAAAGTTGGAGGGGGGGGGGGGGCTGGAGAGATTAGGGGGTCGGGGAAAATTTTAGGGGTCTGGCCAAAATTTTAGGGGTCAGGCCAAATTTTTTTTTTTTTCTTTGAACTCAAAATATTTCTCATGTTTGGGAGAGTAAAAGAAATTGAGGGGGCTGGAGAGATTGTCAGGACAAACTTTTAAGTGGTCGGGCCAAATTGTTTTATTTTTTGCACAAAAATATTACTCAGGGTGGGCGAGAGTAAAAAAACTGTGGGGGGGCTGGAGAGATTGGGGGGGTCGGGGAAATTTTTAGGGGTCAGGACAAACTTTTTATAGGTCGAGCCAAATTTTTTTTGTTTTTTTATTTTTTTAACTAACAATATTTCTTAGGATTGGGAGAGAATAATAAAAAAGTTGGGGGCGTTCTGAAGAGATTGGGGGCTCGGGGAAATGTTTAGAGGTCAGGACAAACTTTTTAGGGGTCGGGCCAAATTTTTTTATTTTTTTATTTTTGGAACTAAAAATATTACTCAGGGTTGGGCGAGAGTAAAAAAAAGTTGGGGGGCCTGGAGAGATTGGTGGTCGTGGAAATTTTTAGCGGCGATATAAACGTATTTACCATTCGCACCGGGGCGGCGATAGGTACCTATTTAGCATTCGCACCGAGGAGACTATAGGTATGTATTTAGCATTCAGCGGTGGCGATAGGAACGTATATAGCATGTGCACATGGGATGCCATAAGTACGAATATAGCATGCGCACAAAAAAAAATTGTGGTGGGGGGCAACATTTTTTTCCTTTTCTTTTATCTTTTTCATTGAAAATATTTATAGTATGGGGCAGGATGAAAAAAAAATTTTCTGGGCGGGGGGCTAAACAAATTTTTTTTTTCTTTTTTTAAACTAAAAATATTTCTATGTATGGGGGGAACATCAAATTTTTGGGGCGGGTCAAAAAATTTTCTTTTCTTTTTTATTTCTTTTTAATTAAAAATATTTCTAAGTATGTGGGAGGATGGAAAAAAAATGTTCGTGGGGGGAGGCAAAAACATTTCTTTTTTTCTGTTTTTAACTAAAATTATTTATATTTATGATAGTGACAATACATGAATGAACACTATTTTGTTTTTCAAACACGACAGGGGTGCACTAATATGAGTTCTTACGTGTGCGAACTGGGCTGGAGATAGGTACATATATAGTATGTGCACCCTTGCAGAGATAGGTAAGTATGTAGTATGCAAACCAGAGCCGCGATTGGTACGAATATATTATGCGCACCAGGCCGGCGATAGGTTTATATATAGTATGTGCACTGGGGTGGCATAGGTACGTATATAGTAGTGTATAGGGGTGGCGATAGTTACGTATTTAGCATTCGCCCTGGGGTTGCGATAGGTACGTATTCAGCATTCGCACAGGGGCGGCGATATGTACATATTTAGTATTCACACTGGGGCAGTGATAGGTACATATGGTGTATGCACACCGGGGCGGCAATATGTACGTATTTAGCATTCACCCCTGGGCAGAGATAGGTACTTATTTAGCATTCAGCGGTGGCGATAAGTACGTATATAGCATGTGCACATCGGCGGCAATAAGTATGTATATAGTATGTGCACCGGGGCGGTGATAGGCATGTATTTAGCATGTGCACTGGGGCAGCGATCGGTTCATATATAGCACGTGCACCAGGGCGCTGATAGGTACGTATATAGCACGCGCACCGGGGCGGCGAAAGGTACGTATTTAAAATTCACACCGGGGCGGCGATAGGTACGTATATAGCACGCGCACCGGGGCGGCGAAAGGTACGTACTTAAAATTCACACCGGAGCGGCGATAGGTACGTATTTAGCATTCACACCGGGGCGGCGATAGGTATGTATTTAGCATTCGCACCAGGGTGGCGGTATGTACGTATTTAGCTTCCGACCCGGGGCAGCGATAGGTACGTATTTAGAATTCACACCGGGCGGTGATAGGTACGTATTTAGAATTCACACCGGAGCGGCGATAGGTATGTATTTAGCATTCGCACCGGGGCAGCAATTAGTACCTATTTAGCTTCCACACCGGGGCGGCTATAGGTACGTATTCAGAATTTAGGGGTGGCGATAGCTACGTATATAACATGTACACATGGGCAGCAATAAGTACGTACATAGCATGCGCTCTGCGGCGGCAGTCAGTACATATATAGCATGCGCACCGGGGCGGCGATAGGTACGTATATAGCACGTGCACCGGGGCGGCGATAGGTACGTATATAGCACATGCACCGGAACGGCGAAAGGTATGTATTTCGCATTCGCACCGAGGCGGCTATAGGTACGTATTTAGCATTCGCACCGGGCCGGCGATAGGTACGTATTTAGCATTCGCACCAAAGCGGCGATAGGTACGTATTTAGCATTCGCACCAAAGCGGCAATATGTACATATTAATTATTCGCACTAGGGCAGCGATAGGTACTTATGTAGCATGCACACCGGGACGGCGATAGGTACTATTTAGCATTCGCACCGAGGCGGCGATAGGTACTTAAATAGTATCTGCACTGGGGCGGCGATAGGTACATATATAGTATGTGCACTGGGGCGGCGATAGGTACGTATATAGTATGCGCACCGGGGTGATGATAGATACGTATATAGTATGAACACCGGGGCGGAGATAAGTACCTATATAGAAGGCGCATATAGAGGTGTTACTTTTTATAGAAATATGATATACTATTGCCCTGGCCAACGTAGGAGAAATGGTGGGGAAGAAACAGCTTTCGCAAAAGGCAAAATTAGAAAGTAGCGCTGAAATGGGGTGACCAGAGAAGAGAAAGGTAGAAAGATAAAGAGACGGCTATAGAGAAAGGGGGGGGGGGGAGAAATAGAAGTTTGTATATAAAGATGTTACACACACGATTTTTCTTCAATTATATGTTTTTATGACCCCGAGCAACGCCGGGTAGCCCCGCTAGTCTCAATATATATAAGGCAAAAATCTGTGATATGTATGTAACGCTAAGGCTTTTAAAATATTAAACAAACACCTCCGAATTTGGTATTATTTAAACTGGCATAACCTCGAGAAAATAATATCGAAAAATTACAAAAAAAGATTCATTTTTAAGTGGTCAAATAGCCATTTTTTCGTTTAATGTGATCACGATTGTTAATGTTATCTTGTGCACATGACGACACATAGATAGGTAGATGACGTCATAGTGATAGGTTCGGATATTATTTTATGCTATCGTCACGTTATTATTGTTTTTTTTGCGTTTTTCTTTGGACTATTGCCCTGATAAAAGGGAGGGGAACAAGCGAGACTTATTTTAGTATAGCTCTGTGTGCCTCCTTGTATTTGGCGATTGAAAATGAGGAAAAATATTATGATGCGATTGAATATAATGAAGAATACCATGAGAGGATTGAAAATGATGAAGAATACCATGTGAGGATTGAAAATGATTAATAATATCATAAGGGGATTAAATATGATAAAGAATATGATGAAGTGATTGAAAATGATGAATAATAGGGTGAGAGGATTGAAAATGATGAAGAATATCATGAATAGATTGAAAATGATGAAGGATACCACGAGAGGATTGAAAATGTTTAAGAACACCATGTAGGGATTGAAAATGATGAAGAATATCATGAGAGGATTGAAAATGATGAACATCATGAGAGGATTGAACATTATGAAGAATATTATGAGAGGATTGAAAATGATGGAGAACATCATGAGAGGATTGCAAATGATGAAGAACATCATGAGAGGATTGCAAATGATGAAGAATATCATGAGAGGATTGAAAATGATGAAGAACATCATGAGAGGATTGAAAATGATGAAGAACACCATGAGAGGATTGAAAATGATGATGAATATCATGAGAGGATTGAAAATCATGAAGAACTTCATGAGAGGATTGAAAATGATGAAAAACATCATGAGAGGATTGAAAATGATGAAGAACATCATGAGAGGATTGAAAATGATGAAGACCATCATGAGAGGATTGAAAATGATGAAGAACATCATGAGAGGATTGAAAATGATGAAGAACATCATGAGAGGATTGAAAATGATGAAGAACATCATGAGAGGATTGAAAATGATGAAGAATACCATGAGAGGATTGAAAATGCTGAAGAATACCATGAGAGGATTGAAAATGATGAAGAACATCATGAGAGGATTGAAAATGATGAAGAACATCATGAGAGGATTGAAAATGATGAAGAACATCATGAGAGGATTGAAAATGATGAAGAACATCATGAGAGAATTGAAAATGATGAAGAACCTCATGAGAGGATTGAAAATGATAAAGAATATCATGAGAGGATTGAAAATAATGAAGAACATCATGAGAGGATTAAAAATGATGAATAATATCATGAGGAGATTGAAAATGATGAAGAACATCATGAGAGGATTGAAAATGATGAAGAACATCATGAGAGGATTGAAAATGATGAAGAATACCATGAGAAGATTGAAAATGATGAAGGATATCATGAGAGGATTGAAAATGATGAAGAACATCATGAGAGGATTCAAAATTATGAAGAATATTGTGAGGGGATTGAAAATGATAAAGAACATCATGAGAACATTGAAAATGATGAAGAACATCATGAGAGGATTGAAAATGATGGAGAACATCATGAGAGGATTGAAAATGATGAAGAACATCATGAGAAGATTGAAAATGAAGAAGAATATCATGAGAGGATTGAAAATGATGAAGAACATCATGAGAGGATTGAAAATGATGAAGAACATCATGAGATGAAAGGAAAATGATGAAGAATACCATGAGAGGATTGAAAATGATGAAGAATACCATTAGAGGATTGAAAATGATGAAGAACATCATGAGAGGATTGAAAATGATGAAGAACATCATGAGAGGATTGAAAATGATGAAGAACATCATTAGAGGATTAAAAATGATGAAGAACATCATGAGAGGATTGAAAATGATGAAGAATGTCATGAGAGGATTGAAAATGATGAAAAACATCATGAGAGGATTGAAAATGATGAAGACCATCATGAGAGGATTGAAAATGATGAAGAATACCATGAGGATTGAAAATTATGAAGAATACAATGAGTGGATTGAAAATGATGAAGAATATCATGAGAGGATTGAAAATAATGAAGGATACCACGAGAGGATTGAAAATGTTTAAGAACACCATGTAGGGATTGAAAATGATGAAGAATATCATGAGAGGATTGAAAATGATGAACATCATGAGAGGATTGAACATTATGAAGAATATTATGAGGGGATTGAAAATGATGGAGAACATCATGAGAGGATTGCAAATGATGAAGAACATCATGAGAGGATTGAAAATGATGAAGAATATCATGAGAGGATTGAAAATGATGAAGAACATCATGAAAGGTTTGAAAATGATGAAGAACACCATGAGAGGATTGAAAATGAAGAAGAACGTCATGAGAGGATTGAAAATGATGAAGAACACCATGAGAGGATTGAAAATGATGAAGAATACCATGAGAGGATTGAAAATGATTAAGAACATCATGAGAGGATTGAAAATGAAGAACATCATGAGAGGATTGAAAATGAAGAAGAATATCATGAGAGGATTGAAAATGATGAAGAACATCATGAGAGGAATGAAAATGATGAAGAACATCATGAGAGGAATGAAAATGATGAAGAACATCATGAGAGGAATGAAAATGATGAAGAATACCATGAGAGGATTGAAAATGATGAAGAATACCATTAGAGGATTGAAAATGATGAAGAACATCATGAGAGGATTGAAAATGATGAAGAACATCATGAGAGGATTGAAAATGATGAAGAACATCATGAGAGGATTAAAAATGATGAAGAACATCATAAGAGGATTGAAAATGATGAAGAACGTCATGAGAGGATTGAAAATGATGAAGAATACCATGAGAGGATTGAAAATGATAATGAATATCATGAGAGGATTGAAAATGATGAAGAACAACATGAGAGGATTGAAAATGATGAAGAATATCATGAGACGATTGAAAATGATGAAGAACATCATGAGAGAATTGAAAATGATGAAGAACCTCATGAGAGGATTGAAAATTATCCAATGTATTTATGTAATAACTTTATAAAAATGCTGACTCACTAAACATGCTCCATAATCCTTTGCCGGATGTACCCGGTCTTGCCCTTAATTGTGTCTGGTTGTATCAGGTCATCCCATAACTTCTGTCCGGATGCATCAATAACAACAGAGGAAGGCTACGTTAGGTGCAGTGAAACAAGGGTGTCTCAATCACATCCGCACCTGACAACCGGTAAGAGTTATTTCAGTAGTTCTCAAGAGGCCTACTTGATTTTCAAAGTAATGTAGGTGCTTCTGAAGTATAACGGTACCTAGAAATATTGGTGCTTCTAAAGTATAACGGTCCCACAGGAATGTTGCTTCTAAAGTATAATGGTCCCCAGGAATGTTGATGCTTCTAAAGTATAACGGTCCACAGGAATATTGGTGCTTCTACAGTATAACAGTCCCTAGAAATATAGGTGCTTCTAAAGTATGACGGACCCCCCAGGAATGGTGGTGCTTCTAAAGTATAACGGTCGCTAGAAATATAGGTGCTTCTCCACTATTGGGACCAGGGGTGCTTCTACAGTATAGGATCAGCACCAGGGGGGCTTCTACAAGTTAGGACCTGGAGGCTTCTGCAGAATAGGGACAATGGGTGCTTCTCCAGTATAGGGACTAGGGGTGCTTCTCCAGTATAGGGACCACGGGTGTTTCTACAATATAGGACCTAGCACCAGGGGTGCTTCTACAATATAGGACCCGGGGGCTTATGAAGAATAGGGACCATGGGTGCTTGTGCAGTATAGCTGCCAGGGGTTCTTCTACAGTATAGGACCCAGCACCAGGGGTGCTTCTACAATATAGGACCCGGAGGCTTCTGCAGTATGGTTCTTTGATATGACCGAGGCACCTCGGAAATTTTTTTTTCTTTCTTTAACTGAAAATATTTAAGTATGGGGAAGGGTAAAAAACAATGTTCTTTCGAGGGGGGGGAACCTCTTTTTTTTCATCAAAAATATTTATATGTATGTGGGAGGATGAAAAAAAAAATTGGGGGGGGGGGGTAAAATTTTTTTTCATTTAAATTAAAAATATTTCTAAGTATGTAGGAGGATGAAAAAAAATTTTCTTGGGTGGTGCAAAAAAAATATAGTAGGCGCACCAGGGCGGCGATAGGTATATACATAGTATGTGCACTGGGGTGGCGATGGGTACGTATTTAGCATTCGCACCGGGGTGGAGATAGGTACGTATTTAGCATTCGCACCGGGGTGGCGATAGGTACATATTTAGTATTCACACCGAGGCAGCGATATGTACATATGTAGTATGTACACTGGGTCGTCGATAGGTACGTATATAGCATGTGCACATGGGCGGCAATAAGTATGTATACAGCATGTGCACCGGCCGGTGATAGGTATGTATTTAGAATGCGCTCCGGGGCGGCGATCGGTACATATATAGCACGCACAGTGGGGCGGGGATAGATACTATGTAGCACGCGCAACCGGGACGGCGATAGGTACGTATTCAGCATTCGCACCGGGTCGGCGATAGGTATGTATTTAGCATTTGCACCGGGGCGGCGATAGGTACTTATTTAGCATTCAGGGGTGGCGATAGGTATGTATATAGCATGTGCACATGGGCGGCCAAAAGTATGTATATAGCATGTGCACCGGGCCGGTGATAGGTATGTATTTAGCATGCGCTCCGGAGTGGCGATCGGTACGTATACAGCATGCGCACCGGGGCGGCGATAGGTACATATATATAACGGGCACCGGGGCGGCGAAAGCTATGTATTTAGGATTCGCACCGGGCAGCGATAGGTACGTATTTAGCGTTCGCACCAGGGCAGCGATATGTACATATTTAGTATTTGCATTGGGGCAGTGATAGGTACTTATGCAGTATGCACACCGGGGCGGCAATAGCTATATATTTAGCATTCGCACCGGGGTGGCGATAAGTACGTATTTAGCATTTGCACCGGGGCGGGGATAGGTTCGTATTTAGCATTCGCACCAGGGCGGCAATAGGTACTTATATTGTATCTGCACCCAGGGCGGCGATAGGTACTTATATAGTTTCTGCACCGGGGTTGCGAAAGGTATGTATATATTATGTGCACTGGGGCGGCGATAGGTACGTATATTGTATGCGCACCGGGGTGGCAATAGATACGTATATAGTATGAACACCGGGGCGGAGAGAAGTACCTATATAGAAGGCGCAGACAGAGGTGGTACTTTTTATAGAAATAAGTCATATTATTGCCCTGGGAAACGTAGGATGAAATGGTGGGGAAGAAACAGCTTTCGCAAAAGGCAAAATTAAAAAATAGAAGTGAAATGGGGCGAACAGGGAAGAGAAAAGTAGAAAGATAAAGAGACGGCTATAGAGAGAGGGAGAGAAATAGAAGTTTGAATATAAAGATGTTACACACGCGATTTTTCTTCAATTATATGTTTTTATGACCCCGAGCAACGCCGGGTAGCCCCGCTAGTCTTAATTAAAAGCAAGAATATTGGGCAAATATCACATTATTTTAACAAAATGATTTGGAGTGTGTTACAGTGATAAAATGCAACACTTTTCGTAGTGGTAATTTTGAAAATGGCATTTATCACGTTTAGCATTTTAACTCTCCATACATTTTTTTCCACTTGTGGGTTGAGTCCTATAGTAGGAGATGTAACAGTTTAGCATAAAGCATCATCTATATATTAATACGATAGCGTGTGTGTTCGTGTGTCACGCTTCCGGCAAAACCTCTGCGCATGCGTACAGCACTGAGATTTGGAAAAACAGTTTAATACGTTTAATTTCAACCAGATTTTCGAGTATTTCCCTTTAGCGTAACGGTTAGCGACGTAGTATATTTTACTTCGGCCCGACTGGTTTATAGTTCGATCCCAACCAACCTCTAAGATTTTTTTCTACATTTCAGTTTTATTTTCAAGAAACATTGCAACTAACAAAAAAACGAACACGACACAGTGTAAGTAAAAGTAAAAAAATTATTTATTTATTTTTCGCAAACAATTCCCAACAAGTAGCAATGAATACAATTTTATTATTTATTTTTTGCATTTATTTTTTTTATCACTTGGTTAAAAAGTACTAAAACTTAAAACTATTTTTGGTTTTTCTATTTTGCCGTTTTTAAGGGCATTGCCTATTAAATTACGCTAACTGCTTAAAAATTAGTGTATCATTGTTATTTCTTAAAAAGTGAAAACCATTTACTTCCTTTCTTTTGGTTGTAGAGAGGGCCATTATTATTATTATTTTTTTTTTTTGAACGGATGGCATATCAACCTTTTCTAGTAGATAGGCGCAATGTCCATCGCACACTGGTGACTATTTGAACAAATTATTTCACTCTTATCCAGAAGGAGAGGGGTCATAATAAAGCAAGCGTAACTTACTAACACATAGAGGGTGCTTTGTTACATTAGGACCCGCGCTAACTTTGACGCCGTCGTTAGAGTTAGGGTCAGTGTGGCAGACGATACTTCGTCAACTTTTTTAGTTTTATTTTCAAGAAATATTGCAAATAACAAAAAAACGAACACAATACAGTGTAAATAAATTATTAAAAAATTTTTTTCATTTATTTTTATCAAACATTTCCCAACAATTGGCAATAAATACAATTTTATTATTTATTTTTTGCATTTATTTATTTTTATCACCTGGTTAAAAACTATTTTTTGTGTTGCTTAAAACTTAAAACTATTTTTGGTTTTTCTATTTTGCCGTTTTTAAGGGCATTGCCTATTAAATTACGCTAACTGCTTAAAAATTAGTGTATCATTGTTATTTCTTAAAAAGTGAAAACCATTTACTTCCTTTCTTTTGGTTGTAGAGAGGGCCAGTATTATTATTATTATTTTTTTTTTTGAACGGATGGCATATCAACCTTTTCTAGTAGATAGGCGCAATGTCCATCGCACACTGGTGACTATTTTAACAAATTATTTCACTCTTATCTAGAAGGAGAGGGGTCATAATAAAGCAAGCGTAACTTACTAACACATAGAGGGTGCTTTGTTACATTAGGACCCGCGCTAACTTTGACGCCGTCGTTAGAGTTAGGGTCAGTGTGGCAGACAATACTTCGTCAACTTTTTTAGTTTTATTTTCAAGAAATATTGCAAATAACAAAAAAACGAACACAATACAGTGTAAATAAATTATTAAAAAATTTTTTTCATTTATTTTTATCAAACATTTTCCAACAATTGGCAATAAATACAATTTTATTATTAATTTTTTGCATTTATTTACTTTTATCACCTGGTTAAAAACTATTTTTTGTGTTGCTTAAAACTTAAAACTATTTTTGGTTTTTCTATTTTGCCGTTTTTAAGGGCATTGCCTATTAAATTACGCTAACTGCTTAAAAATTAGTGTATCATTGTTATTTCTTAAAAAGTGAAAACCATTTACTTCCTTTCTTTTGGTTGTAGAGAGGGCCAGTATTATTATTATTTTTTTTTTTGAACGAATGGCATATCACCATTTTTAAAAATTATTATTAATAATTAATGTATTTTGTTAATCACACATATTTCAATGTAACTACCGGGCACATATTATCGTTAAAAAAGAAGAAAAAGACAATCTCTCATAGTACGAGTGACGCTTACATCAAAAGCAACGACCATCCGAATATTTGTTCAAAAAGTTCAATTACTTTGTATGCTACTCATGAATTGGAGCCAAATTTAATCTTATGCATTCACAAAGTAAGGTTTAGTCGTCGAAATCGGAATTAGTTGATCGATCAAATCGAGAAAAAAAGTCTGATGGATGGACGGACACGAAAACGCTTTTATTTATTTAGACAACATCATCTGGAATGTTTTCGTTGTTCTGCAACGTTTGAAGAATCTTAGAGAATTCTCGATTCGTGAAATCATTAAAGCAAAACAGAACTTCTGAAATGCCTATGTAATTTTTAATGAGCGGTGTTTTTTGGTGAGATAATAAACTAAGCATGTAGCAACTTTCAAAATTGAAAAAAACACATTATTGTAAATATGTATCCATGGAATTTATACATGCATTATTATCATAAAATGATTATTAATTATTCCTTATTTATTTACCTTAAGTATGGACGAACGAAGAAGGCAGCAAAGAGAGACAGCCAGAGACCGACAAAGAAGGAGACGGGGGCAGTTCAGAGCGGATGAAAGACAAGCCCAACGAAACAGAAACAGTGAACAAATGCGAAGACCAAGGAATCAAATGAGCGAAGAGGAAAGAGAACTGCATAACACTCAAGCAAGAGAACGGATGCGAACAAGAAGAGATGCAATGGATGAAGAAGAAAGACAAGCGCAACGAAGCATCAACAGACAACAGATGAGAGTTAGAAGAAATGCCATGACTGAAGAAGAACGACTGATGAACCTTGAAAATAGGAGAAATAGAAATAATATCCGAAGAAATTATGCAGATGGTGTTCAATTTATAAATCCTGATAGATTCTATATTGGTCCAATTAATGTTATTTGTGAACACTGCCAGGCTTTCCGATTTCAGGGAGAGCCTCTAAATTGCTGTCATAATGGAAAAGTTTCACTTGAGCCCCTCCAAGAATATCCAGTCATTCTTAAGGAATTGTTTGAAGGAAATGACAGGGATTCAAACAACTTTAGAAACAACATCAGGAATTATAACTCCTCCTTTGCCTTTGCTTCCTTCGGTGCTGCAGTGAAGCCACCCTCAGGACGTGGTCCATATTGTTTTCGATTGCAAGGACAAATATATCATTACGCAACAAATTTACATCCAAATGAAAATGAAGAAAGAAAATATGGACAGCTCTATATAATTGAAACAAATGAAGCATTAAATCTGAGGTTAAATGCTAATCAAAATTCCAATTGCTTATATTCAGTTTTCGAAAAAATATCTGAAGCAATGGTCGATAATCCTTATGTAGCGACATATAAAAACATGAGAACTGTCGAACTTGAAGAGCAACAGAGGGCTACATTACAAAATGTTCCTCCCAGAAAAATAACCATGCAATTTATTGCCGGCCCTGATGCGAGGAGATATAATAATCCAACAAATGATGAAATTGCAGCAATATTTGTCGGTGATGATGGAGCACCTCCTGTCCATCGTGACATTATAGTGTACCCTGAAGGACAACAGAGAGAGAGGATATCCTATCTCTCTTGCCATCTTGATGCAATGATTTACCCTCTTCTCTTTCCTCATGGTGAATTCGGATGGCATATAAACATTCCTCATGTAGCAAATAGGCAAACTAGAGTTTGTAACAAGGTGACTATGCAGGAATTTTATGCATATCGTCTATCTATAAGACGTGACTTCAGTCCAATACACAGTGGTGGAAAACTATTTCAACAATATATAGTCGATGCTTACGTTAAAGTAGAAGGTTGTCGTTTGAAATTCATTGCAGAAAATCAAGCACAACTAAGAGTTGCAATGTATTCAGGTTTGATGGATCACCTTGCAAGAAATAATGAAAATGAAGATCCTGGAGTACCTGTCATTTTGCCATCATCCTTCACAGGGAGCCCACGAAATATGCAACAATGCTACCAAGATGCAATGGCAATAGTTTGCAAGTATGGAAGGCCTGATTTATTTATAACATATACTTGCAATCCAAAATGTCGAGAAGTAACTGAAAACTTACAGCCTCATGAAACAGCACAGAACAGGCCAGATTTATTGGCACGAGTTTTCAAACAACATCTTAATGATTTAATGATTGACATAAAGGACAGACATGTACTTGGGGTACCTATTGCTGCGATACATGTAATTGAATTTCAGAAAAGAGGTCTCCCGCATTGTCACATGCTAATCATGCTGCAAGAAGAATATAAAATCAGAACTAGGGAACAAATTGATAATATTGTTTCAGCTGAATTACCATCAGAACATGATCCAGAATTGAGAGAATTAGTGAAAACACTCATGATTCATGGACCCTGTGGTACATTTAATCCCAATTCAATCTGTATGGTAGGAGGAGAGTGTCAGAAGAAATTTCCAATGCCATATCAGGAGGAGACTATTACAAATGTTTCTGGATATCCTCTTTACAGACGCAGAAATAATGGAGATTCTGTTAGAGTGGGTGTCCATGAGGTTGACTGCAGTTTTGTAGTACCATATAATAAGTATTTACTCAGAAAATATGGTGCTCACATTAATGTAGAGGTGTGTATCTCAGTAAAAAGTGTGAAATATCTTTTCAAATATGTCTATAAAGGACATGATTGCGCAATGATGGAAATAAATATGAATAACAATGAAACTAATGCAAATGAATATAATGAAATAAAGCAATATATTTCGTGTAGATACGTATCTCCGCCTGAAGCATTTTGGCGTTTGTCAGAATACAAAATGCATGGACAGTCACACATAGTTTACCGACTCGCCCTCCATTTACCTGACCAGCAACACGTTTATTATAGGCCGGGTGAACAAGGACAAGCTGCTGCCTGCGCAGAAGGACGAGACACGCAATTAACTGCATGGTTCAAACTTAACCAAAGTGATGTGGATGCAAGAGCTCACCTTTATATTGATATTCCTGAATATTATGTATTTAATAAGCAAAGCAACACTTGGACCAGAAGACAACGTCACCGCCAGATTGTAACGAGAATGTACTCTGCCAGTCCTAGAAATGCTGAGAAATTTCATTTAAGGATGCTTCTTCTTCATATACCAGGTGCAACTTCTTTTAATAACCTGAAAACTGTAGGAGGTGAACAATTGCCGACCTTTAAGGATGCCTGTATTCGATTGCAACTGCTTGAAGATGACAACGAACTAGAAATGACTTTGAGTGAGGCAGCTATATATCAAATGCCACGACAGCTTCTTAACATGTTTGCAATGATTTGTTTATACAATACACCACAAAATGCCTTACAATTATGGAATGATAACAAACACCTTATGATAGAGGACCTTTTACGCCAATATGATGATAATGTTGCAGAGAATATCGCTCTGCATCACATAAACATAATTTTGAATGAAACCGGCATGAATTGTGCGATGCTTGGTCTACCAGAACCAATCAGTGAGCCTCCTGCCATTCAACATATGGAAGAAATTCAAGAAGTTAATCCTGAAATACTAAATACTGAGCAAAGAGGTGTATTTAATAGTGTCATTAACGCTGTTAGTGAACTAGATAGAGGATTGGAGACTAACCATCGACTGTTTTACTTGGATGCACCTGGCGGTTCTGGCAAAACTTTTCTATTCAACATGATTCATGATTACCTGGTGGCTCAAAATGTGGCTGTTTGTACTTCTGCTTGGACAGGTATTGCAGCGACACTATTGAAAAATGGAAAAACACTTCACAGTATCTTCAAACTTCCTGTTCCTTTCACTGAGACAATTACCTGCAATATTCCGCCTAATTCTGACCAAGCAAATATTCTCAGGCAGGTGAAGCTCTTCATTATTGATGAGGCGTCGATGATCCCTCGATATGCATTAAATGCCATTGATAATTGTTTACAAGATATTATGAATAATAATAGCATATTTGGTGGTAAAGTCTTCATATTAGGAGGAGACTTCAGGCAAGTTCTGCCTGTGGTTCCTAGAGCTCCACCTGCTGCAGTATTGGATGTATGTCTAAAGAAGTCTCCAATGTGGCACAGTTTTCATCAACTTAAACTCTCTCAGAATATGAGGACTAATGACAACGAACAAGTTTTCTCACAATGGCTCTTACAAATCGGAAATGGTCGAGTGCAGAGTTCACTTGATAACGTTTCTGATGATACTATCGATATCCCAGAACAATGTGTATGCAATGACTCTTTAGTATCAGACATATTCGATAATTGCACCCAAGACGAAATGAAAAGTAGAGTTATTTTATCACCAAAAAATGCAGATTGCTTGGATATTAATGAAGATATTCTAAGTATACTACCAACTGAGAGCAAAACATATCTAAGTATAGATTCAGTATCATCAGACAATGAAATGGAAGCCAATAATTATCCAATGGAATTCATCAATTCACTTACGCCTTCGGGAATACCTCCTCATCGTCTCAATCTTAAAGTTGGATCTATTATTATGCTGCTTCGAAACCTGTCAATAACGCAAGGACTATGCAATGGAACGCGTTTAGAAGTATTGGAGCTTCATAACCACAGTATTCTAGCTTCAATCATAAGTGGATCTCATGCTCAGGAGCGAGTTTTAATTCCAAGAATTAAACTTAATCCCAGTGACGCAAATATTCCATTTGTTTTGCACAGGACTCAATATCCCATCCGTCTATCATATTCAATGACCATTAATAAAGCTCAAGGACAGACTTTCGATAAGGTTGGGATCCACCTACCACAACCTTGCTTTACTCATGGACAACTTTATGTAGCCTTCTCAAGAGCAAGGTCTATGAACAGTGTAAGAGTGAAAATTTGTCCTCAGAATAATTCTACTCATGGCCAGAGAAAAGGAATTACTTTCACTAGAAATATTGTATATAAAGAAGTTTTGTAAATTGCTTCATGTATTGTTCATTTGTTTAAAAGTAATATATAAGTCAAATCTTATCATATTCTATTCAAACATGTATAGGTTAGGAACAAGATAATTAGTACTGAAAACATCATTTCGTGTAATTTACACGGGTTCCGCTAGTTCTTCATTATTAGAATAGAGTTCTGTCAGTAACCGATAATGTAAACAAATAAAAAAACATAATTTCTCTTATGTTTCTGAATTTTTGAGATGAGGATGGATAATTTGTATAATCTGGATTATTCAGACTACTGCTCTCATCTTAAGTGTTATTCTCACAACGTTTCGGCTGATGTAACCTTTGACCTTCTTCAAGTGTATCTTGTCGAACTCGAGAATCTACACAGAATTTCGAACGAAACCCTTTATTTAATCCACGGGGGTAGCATGCTCTCGTTCCGTCAGCCATGACAGAGTAGAAGTCTTCTATGTGCAGTCTTCTGAAGGTTGAAGGTTCAATCCTCGGTGCAGGTGATTCTAGGAATTACGAATTTCTGAAGATTTTTTTTTTTACTTTTATTCACCCCAAATAAGGAATATTACAACTGAGACATAAGCGGCTACTGTGATTAGGGGTCAGGTCTATAGAACGCATCTAAGTGGGGGAGTTGTGCAGCAAGATGTTTGTTCACATTACATTTAAATTTATGTATGTTGGTACAATCAGGTAAACAGAATTTTCAAAAAAAAAAAAAAAAAAGGGTTGATATGCCGTAAAACAGATAAAACAAATGTTTTTTTTTTTTAATCATCCTAAGAGAATGGAATAGACAAAATAATAAAAAGTGACAAAATCTGCAGATGTGAATGGAAAATGTAAATCAACATATTTAAATATTTGTATCCAGCTGTTCTCACTACAACCACTGCATTTTAAAGAGGGAGGGGGAGGGGGGAGAAGAGACAGACATAGAGAGAGATAAAGAGACGAAAGAGATAAAGAGAGACATGGAGACAAAGATATATATATAGAGACAGATAGAGATACATAGAGAGAGAGAAATACATACATATATATATATATATATATATATAGATATATATATATATATATATAAAAGAGAGTATGATGGTGCTGAGCAGATGTTGGCTCTTTTGGAACCAGGCCGATTATTAAAAACCATCAAACAGTTGTTTCTTTCATCGCCTAACGAAATCTTATAGAAAGGAAATTAAAACGAGAAATATATCGACAACACGCGGCCAATATGCGTCGCCAACAAATTATTATCGTTAACAAAAGATATCGGTAACGAAGAAGTAGGTTTTCAACTAAGCGACATCCATCATCGATAACAATAGTCATAATTAGTTTGCATATTTGTGTGCATTACCTACTGGAGCGTTGGTCAATAGAAGAGATCTACAGATGTTTGTAAATAAGGATGGGGGGGGGGGAGATACCAAAGTCTCTGATTGGTTGAGCTAGATCACATGTTAGAAATAGTCGGTTGATACTTAGCAGAGTTACAGATAGTGTTCCCAAAGCCGACTGTTAACCTATTAGCGAGCATGGTCCCTTTTTTAGGACCAGAAGGATAATTAATCATATTTCAGCAACATCTGTATTTTTTCAGAGATGTCTAGTTAGTCATAAAGATTGTAGTGTCTTTCAAATATTACACCTACTATCTGATGTATATTGGCAACACTGATGTCTCGGTTTTCAGTCTACTGTGAAAATCTAGAGTAGAAGGATACAAAATATTATTCAAAGTAGTCCTTATAACCAAACCACATTTTTATACAGGGTGGGCAAAAATAAGGGTCCTATTTTTAAAAATTCATAACTTTTTTATTTATTGATTTTTTTAAATTTTTTTTTTTAGAATAAGTAAAGGACCCCTTCCGAAGCAAGCATGAGCCGTATTAGCCCTAAGGAACGTACCCTCATTTAGAAAACATTATTTTTGCTTAAAAAACTCAAAACAGTGTAAAAAACAATACTTTAGTTTTTGTAAGTTTTAAGAAGTGTTTTTCGGCTAAAATTTGTTTTTTTTATTTCAAAAAATCTCGGAAGGGTCAGTCTACACACACATAAAGTTTGGTGAGTTTAACTTTTATTTTGTGGAAGTTATTCAAATTCAAGTTATTCAAATTTAAAGATAGGACCCTTATTTTGGCCCACCCTGTATATAATATAAATGGTTTGGTTTGGCTTGGTTTACGGCATATCAACCATCTATGGGTTATTTAATGCCGAATAAAGTTGTTAAATGGAATCCTATAAGTAGGATAATTATTTTATATTATTAGAAAACATTACTTCCAGAAAACATTACTCTCAGAAGATAATTTTCAGTGAGAGTGGGAACATTACTCTTAGAAAACATTACTTCTAGGCATTGGTAATCTTCTTTGTTCTCAACACAATTGATTCTCAGCCACCACCTTCTCATATCTATTTGAGAGAAAAATAAACAAAGGAGAAATAAGGTTTAAATTTTTAGAAGAATCAGATTGAATAATACGGTTGGCGATGAAGTTATAGATACTAGGGCATGGCGTGACCAGCCGATTAATCGCATCGAGCCTCTTCAACCTCCCGTCTAGCTGAAGTAAGAGCCCGAAGTGGATTGTTGCAAGTCACCAGACCACGGACAGCTTAGCCACCAGGATCCTGTCGTAAGGCATCACAGGTCGCCACCCATGGCCCCGTTTTCGGGGGAGGGTACAATCGTCAAATTCGTGGCCCCGGTGACAGGGCGATATAGTATAAGTGAATGTTCTAGCTATCCTACAAAGTCAAGTTTATCTTTGAAAATAAGTTTGTTTAAATATAATATTGTATTTACAAAAGATTTATGATAATAAATTAAAGAAAATAAATGTTGGCACTCATGGGTCATTAGATGTGGGGGAGTAAAAATAATGTTAAAATCGGTAATTTTCCACATAAGGCTAAAGTAAGCATAAGATTAAAGTAGTGGAAAATTCCATTAGAAGTTAACAAACTGAGATTATGCTATATGGAACCTCCACCGAGCCGCACTGACGGCAATTAAGATCGTAAAAATATATATATATATATATATATATATTAATAAAAAGGTGGAAACTGCAAAACTCATTCCACGTGTATGTCTTAATTTTCTTCAGTTCGTATTTATCCGTTACACCTCTGCATTGTATTGCTTTTTATAAATTACCTTATATATATGCAATAGTTTCGTCAATATTAACAGTAATTAAAGTGATTTAATAAAAAAAAAGGATAAATTACAAAATCCTTTATTAAAATATTTTGTTCATTCATTTTCAAGGGAGGTAAATGAACATTATTAGTTTTTAAAATCACAATAGATTTATACTTACATTTATAAGTTATACATTTAAAAAGAACACTTACAGTGAGATTAGAATAAAAAGAATTACCATGGGAGACCAGGTAAATAGCTCACAGAGTCGAGATAACGATTAAGAAAATATCAAAAAGAGAAAATTCCATCGCAGGATGTCACATCATTTTTTTTTAGTCACTTTTTTTCTAACGGTCATTATTTTTCAATAATTCAAATTTCTATATATTAACAGTGCTTATTAAGAAGAACATTCCCCAATTTCTACTTCATGTAATGCGTGACCATTCTTGGCTGGGACATTTCATTCAGATACCATCTTATCACACGGATCGACTTCAACAAAAAAATGACCAAAAAAAAAAGGGGGGGGTTATGAAACAATGTCTTAACTCTGATGAAGACGTATAATGTCGAAAAATTTAAGTTAAAAAAAAAATTGCATTGTATGGCTTTCTAACGATTTTATCATTTTTCAATAATTTAAATTTCTATATATTAACAATGCTTATTAATAAGAATACTCCCCAATTTTCACACACACACTCAACTTGAATGCCTACGATAGAGAACTTGAATGCCTAGGGGAGAGAACTTGAATGCCGACTAGACACTGTCCTCGAGTGTCTAAGGTCTCTCTGTATAGGGGTTTGTCAAAACAACCTGGCATGAGGATACTTACCCCTACAAGTAAACCCTGACTAAATATTCAAAATAACATAGTATTCAAAGCCCAAATAAGATTCCCTCTGTATGGCTACTCCACACTGGCTTATATGAGAAATAGTGCCCCTTCTCCACGTGATGTTATCTCTAGTAACATCACTAAGCTCGATACTCCACCAGACTAGATGAATTCTTGTTCTGGAATCCAGTAAGACCAAGCGACCACAAGAAAGTTATACTATAACATAGTTAACTGGTCAATTGTGGAGAGAAAAATTAATGTTCTTAACTTCTTTACTAACTCAACGTTTGAGAAGTAAATGATTTGAATATCTATGTATCTCATATAGAGATCAAGTGTTAGACCCAAGAAACGGCCCCTTCATTTCTGAGACCTTTGACTGAAGTAAAATAAAACAAAAAGTATATACTTCATAATTGCATTGCAATGACCATAGGAAAAAATCAATCCAAAACCATTTATTGCTTCAATTTCTTTATTTTTATATTTTAGTGAATACCTGTATTTTTTCTTTGCCTCACAAAACAAAATTTTATTTTTTATTTTTTATTTTTTCCAAATTTAATACTTTTTCTTACGCGCGTTTCACAGAAATTGAAGCAATAAATGAAAATTATGGTTTTGGATTGATTTTTCCTATGGTCATCAGAATGCGACTATAAAATATATATGCTCTGAAGCTTATAATACAACCTCATTAGCTTGCAATTTGAAACATTTTTAGATATTATAAGGAGTATATACTTAAATATATATATTCTTTATAAGAACTCACAAATACACATATATACATATATATCGATACATTTCTGGTTAAAGACAACAGAATTTTCTTTGTTCGTTATTTTCTTAATCATTGTCTTGACTCGGCAAGCCCGTTTCTAGTTCTCCAGTGATAATTCATAGAGTATGGATCCAGGAGTTCTTTTTTCGGCTACCTCAAGCATTTTTGATGTTCACGAGTGTCTTCAGGAGTGGTTCTTTTTTGTTTTATTCTATATTGTAGTTGTTATTTAAGGTGTTTTATTATTCTGCTCTGTAGTTTTGCAGTAAAGTTGAACACACGTCTGAGGAAGGGAATTTACCCCCGAAATATTATGCTATATGGAACCTCCATCGAGCCGCACTGACGGCAATTAAGATCGTAAATATATATATATATATATTAATAAAAAGGTGGAAACTGCAAAACTCATTCCACGTGTATGTCTTAATTTTCTTCAGTTCGTATTTATCCGTTACACCTCTGCATTGTATTGCTTTCTATAAATTACCTTATATATATGCAACAGTTTCGTCAATATTAACAGTAATTAAAGTGATTTAATAAAAAAAATGGATAAATTACAAAATCCTTTATTAAAATATTTTGTTCATTCATTTTCAAGGGAGGTAAATGAACATTATTAGTTTTTAAAATCACAATAGATTTATACTTACATTTATAAGTTATACATTTAAAAAGAACACTTACAGTGAGATTAGAATAAAAAGAATTACCATGGGAGACCAGGTAAATAGCTCACAGAGTCGAGATAACGATTAAGAAAATATCAAAAAGAGGAAATTCCATCGTCTTTAACCAGACATATATCGATAACGATTTGCAGTCTAAATATACATATGAGAGAAAGAGAGAGAAAGAGAGAGAAAGAGAGAGAAAGAAAGAGAGAGAGAGAGAGAGAGAAAGAGAGAGAGAGAGAAAGAGAGAGAGAAAGAGAAAGAGAGAGAGAGAGAGAGAGAGAGAGATTGATACAACTTAAAGTCCTAAATAATGTTATTGTTTTGTTTGCAAAACACGAAAATAATTGACTTATTTATTGCTTGGCATGTATATTTGAACAAATTAAATTACTTAGACTTCAAATTCTATAAATAAATAAATTAAAATAAATATATGTTTGTTACCTATACATTCACTCGGATTATCATTCTCTAAATATACTTCACACGCACATATGACGCCTCCTTTCAGTCTCAAGAGACAATGGATACCCTCTGTAAGAGTGCATGCGTGTAAAGTCTATAATGAAACAAGGGTTACATAATCACCAACCACACATCTGAACCGGCATTGTTTGAATCCAGTGGCAAAAAGTAGTCCAGGACGACTGGAAACAATGTTGGGAAAAGCAGAGAAAGACTGGTTTTATTTCAGAGTTTTTCCTTCTTCTAAACTAGTTGCACAACCAGGTTTGCACTCTGTGATCGTCTGATGAGAGCCGAAAGCTCAAAACGACGTCGTACATAGGTAAAATATTAAAAATATAATTAAATATTATATATATATATATATATATATATATATATATTTTAAGGATAATTGGTATGAAGTATAAAAACGATGTTGTTTTTGCAATTATTTTTATTTTGATATTTCGAGCAGTCCTCAGCTCTTTGTTAAAAAATGATACAAAATGAATAAAATTAATAAAACGTTGAGAAAACTGGAATTTTCAACTTTGTGCAGTGTTCATTATTTGTCTTAACGTGCAAGTCAGTTCATGCAAAATCTCTATACTTGTCAAATAAACTGGTGTTTTTTTTTTTAAAAAGACATTTTTATTCATTCATATCATTTTTTGACAAAGAGCAGAGACTGCTCGAAATATCAAAATAAAAAATAATAATTACAAAAACAACATTATTTTTATGCTTCATACATCACCAATTATCTTTAAATTCTTCTATAGAAACATATACGTGGAATAACAAACATATGTGTGACTTTTCAAACTATATATATATATATATATATATATATATATATATATATATTTTAAAGAAAGATGAAGATAAAAAATTGCATAAAATTACATAAAATTACATTAAGTTACATAAAATTAATACAAATTTTATTACATCGTAAGTTCAGATGCAAGGAATTACATTGCTCCTTAAACCATGGTTTTTCAAAGATAAAACTCTTCTCGTCAGAGGATAAAATTTGGTAATGTGGTATTTATAATAAAATAATATTACCTAGTTCCATTTCACTTTGAAAAATTGAAGAATAAAACTAGAAAGGTTGGGGATAAAGAAATAAATAGCCTGGAAGAAAAACTGCTCAACGTATTGAGCTTTACTTTATCGAGATAGATCACTTTACGATACTTCACTTATCGTTAATTCTATTATCATTATATATATATATATATATATACACACACAAGAGAGAGAGAGAGAGAGAGAGATTCATGTCAGTTTATAGACCTATATCCAAGATGAACATATATAAAGTATCCTTTTATTTCAGTTTTTGCACATAAATCTAAAAAAGATAGTTCTTTTTTTCCCCCCTCTCTCTCAAGGGTGTTGACAACTTTTACAAGTGCTCGTAAAAAGAGCCAGTGGGAAATTAATACAAATACATTCAATATTCGAAAATGTAACTTTTGGCAAGACAACACAAACTAAAATCTATATCGGAAAATTAGGAGAGATAAATCATTTTTATTTGAATACTCCTTTTCTCCCCCATTCTTTTTCTTAAAAATCAGCAGGAGGTGTGCTTTTTCTAATAGATGCCAATATCCCATTACTAGACCAATCATCATCCATTTATATGTACTAGCAAAAACTAGTATATCACTACCAGCCCCGAAAAAAAAAAGAGACGGTAATACCTGGGAGGACGGTATTATGACCACAGAACAGATACTACACTATCCCCTCCCTCTCCAAATAGGAGGAAGTAATGTCTAGGAGTATGGTATCATGACCACAGAACAGATACTACACTACTCCACTCCAAATAGGAGGAAATAATGTCTGGGAGTATGGTATCATGACGAGCGAGCATGAAAGATAGTACAATCTGAAATATTTGAATTTTAATATGAGAGGCTGTGCTCATATTATGCCCCCTAAAAACCCTTTAAAGTACTCCAAAGAAACCCTAATTTGGGGAATATTTATTAATTAATGTCTAATATCTATTGTTAAAATTTCACAAAAATCGGATGTATCTGAATTTTCACAAAGGGCTTCCATCCATTTTTTACCTCTCCCTCAAAGGAGGAGATAATGTCTGAGAGGATGATCTCGTAACAGAACAGACACTACACTACCTCCCCACCCACTCCTAAAAAAAAGGAGGTTACGTCTAGTAGGATGGTATCATGACAACAAAACAGAGACTACACTACCCAACACCCTTTGAAATAAGCATTGAAGGATAGTACATTAGTCTGAACTATTACAGCAAACTGAATTGAGCATTAACCCTTTTAGCGCCGTTGTCGCAAAATTGCATCAAGTCTAACACCTCTAATAGCAGACGATACTACATGCAAAACTGGTTTTATTTGCTATATAAGTCACAACAGCACAAATATACACAATAAATTCATACTTGACTAATATGTGCATGAGAAAATGACAATTTTCTATGAGCGGATGGTCGACCTCATTATAAACTCAAGATGGCCGCCATCACAATATGCAAATTAATCAAATTTTACAATTTATTTTGATAGTCCTACTTATATGCTACAAATGTCATATACATTGTTTGAGCATACAACGAAAGGTTAAGCTTACAGAGTCATTGTAAAAATAGTTGTAAAAATGATTTTTCTACAAAAAACACATTCAGTGCTCAGAGAGTTAAAAGATAGTACAATTAATAGAAGTAATAGTATGGTTTCGGCTTCAGACATACAGATACCAAATCTCCATTAGTAATAGATATCTGACAAAAATGAATACTTGTAACTTTTCTGGCGTATAAAAATTAACCGTTTTTCACCGAGTCTCAATACTATAGCAGATTAGTTGTACCTACCCGGCCTTGGTCGAGATGCTGTTTTAATTTTTGTTTGCACATTTTTTAAAGTAAAGTAGACAACTCCTATGATATTCTTCAATTTAAAATGAACTGTCCCTCTTGCTGATATTTATTTTAAAGTAATTATTTTAAAAATGTTTGATTTTAACAGTTTTCTGGACTGGTTTAACTAATTTTTTAAATAAATTCTAAGTATATTATTTCATTGCCAATAACACGGTACAACAATAACAAATTTAAATTGGTTAGTCATAAAAAAAACCAAGGTTTGATTTGTTAGTTTAAATTTTTTTTGTACTAATAAGTTACCGCTTATCAAGGCCCAAAAGACAAAGGTTAACGGATTTGTCAGGTGGACAGTGTGATAAACACATTGAAGATTGAAGATGATGGTTGAAACCGGGCAGGATTTGATTATCTGAGAAGATGGCTCAACAAGAATTTGTGCTATTTGGGCCTGACTTTGAAAATCCGACAAATTTATTTAGATGCAAATAAATTTATCAACAATTTATCGTATTTTTGTTTTTAGGGGGCAGGAATGTACATTGTACAAGTAATTATTTTTTACTCAAAAATGTTTCTTTAGCATAAGTGGCTTATTTTCGGTATAGGAGTCCCTCACATACAAGATGGTGACCGTCACTTGCCGAGTGGTATGAAACCCCTTAATTATTTTGTTCCTTGCCCCTGTTTTTGTTAAGTATACATTTTTATTTCCCTTTTCCCTGTTTTTCTTAAATAAATCTTGTTCCTTGTTTTTTAATAAATTTTGTTCCTTGTTTTTTTTTTTATTTAAATAACTTTTAATTAATCCCCCTCTCCCTAAAAGTAGTACTTTACATTAAAAGTCATTGAAATTAAAATATAATTTCAAAAACTAACAAAGTTTTGGAAAAAGTGCGCAAAAAAAAACAAAAAAAACAAAGAAAACTTTTATTTGAAAAAAGGAATAAAGAAAAAATTGCAATGGAAGATGGCCACCATCTTTTCTGTGAGGGACTCCTATACCAGAAAACAAGTCTATAAGTAACGGTCAGAAAGTATGCAAACAAATAAAATAAATATTCAAATTAATTATCCAACTACTGCTGTTCTCTGCCAATGTCCCAACGCGAAGTCTTCCCTTTCCTTTTTTTTTTTTTTTTTTTTTTTACTAATAGGTCAACACTTATAAAGGTTCGGGGGGGGGGGGGGTTCACTTGAATATAAGGGTTAAACAGATTGTCAGTTGGACGATGATCGTCACCACAAGAAGATTTGAAACAATGGTTGGAATGGACAGAAGATAACTTAAGAGGAATTGATTATTTAACAAGTATTTGTTTACATTAGACTTGAAGACGACCATGTTGTAGTCAGTTGGGAACCAGCCTTGTGGCATTTTGTTCACCAGATGGAATGTTCTAGGAAATAAACTTTGTTCACGGAAAGAGAATAAGAAAAGAAAGTTCTTTGCTATGGTTTGGGCATGCAGCTCAATGTAATCCTTCCAATCTCTCGGTCTGGATGGTGCAAATGTATTGATGGGCATATGAGGACATGGGCGATAACCATCAGGGAGGATTGACTTAGCTCTCAGAGCCACAAGCGGTCGATCTTCAGGGTGGAATCGCAACTGGTTAACCAACTCATGCGACACTGCATGGGCTGCCATGGACGTGGTGCAGGCCAGGGAAGAAGCCAGCTCATTATAACCAGGGTGAACACCATTGCAATACCTAACAAGTAACCAAAACATACACATTTATTTTCAGTCCCACACACTTAGTTTGATAAATTTATGTGAAGATAGCTTGGTCATACTTTGACATCTAATCTCTCAGTTGCATTAGCAGACCTTTCACTGTAAGATACCAGGGTCTTGAAACATCAGGCAAACCATACACACATTTTGAGAACTTCCAAAGTGTGTCCCGATCACTGACAGCCTCAGATGGGGGCAGTAAATAAATTGGTCTGTCAATTTCCATACCTTATATCAAGAGAATTACAAGATCATCCGTTTAAAACAATGACAGCTCATGTAACCTTATAACTCTACTTAGAGTATGTGGGAAAAGCTGATCTGACCGATCTTGCCTCCTCATCCTGAAATCCTCGGGCAACAAGCCTGTTAGTTCTCAATAAAACACGGAAACTGGTAACAGACAAAAAGTATGACCGGCATAAACCGACTTCTCCCACTCTGGTTTTGTCTAAACCAGACGGGTGCAATTCATTCGCTTTTATAGCTTTCCCATTGTAGCCTTGTTAGGTAGAAAACAATTTCTACCTAAGAAAATAAAATAAATATATTGAAGGGCAATAACTTGTCAGAGTTATTTCTCTTGCGAAATTGGAGAGTAACGTCCCCTTTGCTTCCAACAGAGACAGACATTCTGTAATGACGTTGTCGTTATCAGCTCCCACAATAACTGTTCAATTAATTAGTTAATCCTCTTCGAATTGTAAAAAGTAAATAAATAATTAATTCTTGATCATACCAAGTTTTCTCATTCAAATTCTTTCTCATATTTTTGTTTATTAACTCACATTCACATATTTAAATTTACACCCACTCAAGCTCTTCAATAACCGACACGGTCACTTCAAGCCTCATCCAATCAAACTAAGAGGACTCCAATGTAAATTCGATATGCAAAATAGTTCCTATTTCACCGATGCCGCACAGAATTCCATCACTTCCCCCACCTCCACATTAGGTTCTAGCAAATAAAATTCCTACACAATAGCTTCTTTCCTCAGACCGCTTGTCTTTTCAATTTCCTCCCTGCTCCCTCGATTGTACCAACATGCAGAAATTTAAATGCAATGTGAACAAAAACTTAGGATTCACCCTATAAATCTGGTCCCTAATCACAGTAGCCCGTTACGTCTCAGTGGAAATACACCTTGTTCAGGAGTGAATTAAAGCAAAAAAATAAAATAAAATAATTTTTTAAAAATTAAAAAATGGGTGCTTTTCTTTTCTTCCGGTTAAATGCAAAGATCAAGCTTCCATCGATAGAATCCATCTTGAATGCAATTTCCAATGGCCGACGAAGAATTGCACCTTGGTTATAATCATCATCAAGAAATTCGCTTCAATGATTTCTATACAATCACAACAGGTCAACCTTTTCTATGGATGTTGTGGTTGGCTGAACGTGATGCGGCTAAGCAACAAACTTTACACCGCCTGATGGATACACACACGGATTCTTAAATGCATGCACAAGCACGTACATACACGGTTGATTTGCAGCTGTAGATTTAAAAATGGGCATTGAAATGAAAACGAGGTCAGAATATTTGCTTTTTGTTTGATTCTCACTCGGGAAAACAAGGAGAAAGAGAGAGAAAGAGAGGCAAGGAAAAAGAGTGGGAGATAGAAAGAGAAAGAGGACGTGCACACGCGAGAGAGAGAGATAACACGTGCAGGCGAGAGAGAGAGAGAGAGAACACGCGCACGCGAGAGGGAGAGAGAGAAAGAGAACATGCACACGCGAGGGAGGGAGAGAGAAAGAAAGAGAACACGCGCACGAGAGAGAGAGAGAGAAAGAAAGAGAACACGTGCACGAGAGAGAGAGAGAGAGAGAGAGAGAGAGAGAGAAAGAGAATGTGTGCGACAAAGAGAATGTGTGCGACAAAGAGAATGTGTGCGACAAAGAGAACGAGAGAGACAAACTAAAAAGCACTGGGGTGAAGCTACAGAACTAGGTGAGGAGGGAGAAGAAAAGGAAGTAAAGAGTTGCGGTGAAAGGATGAGGACGTTTCAAAGGCACTAGAGTTTGATGGTTGCAGAAGAGACATGGACTAACTAGTTATGGTGATAGGAGGAGGAATGAAAAAGCAGTGGTGGTGGCAGTGGTAGAAGGAGGAGGAGAAGAAGAAACTAGAGAGCAATAATGGAAGGAGGAATGACTAAAGAGCCGTGATCGTGGTGAGAGGAAGATGGGCAAGAACGGTTGTGGTTTGAGGAGGAGGGACTAAAGAGCGGTTGTGGTGGGAGGAGGAAAGACTAAATAATAATGGTGGAAGTGGAAGGAGGGGGGACTAAATAACAATGGTTGAAATGGGAGTAGGAGGGACTACCTGTTTAAATCGAGATGTTTGCCATGTTAATTTAACCTTTAGTTGTTTTCATTTTGTGGTTTGTAAATGGCCGGCTGAAAGAAACGGTAATATTTTTTAAATAACTTTGTGGAAGGGCAAAAGTTAAAATGATCCTTTCCAGCTTCCGCCGATCAACCACCCTCGTTGGCCATGTATCGCAGCCATAAAAGAGGATCGACCAGACGACAGATTGGTAGATATGCCTCTTTGTTGATATTGAAATCTCCATACATCACCCATAAGAATCACTGGAGACGTACAAAAGTGGATCTAGCAGCCCAACTTGTAACGCCTCAATCCAAAGTCTCTGCCGTCTGTCCTGTTACAACAATGTCTTTGATGGTTTGGGCATGTAGCTCGGCACCTGGAGGGAGAGATAATTTGCGATGTAACCCTCTCTACCTCTCTGCCTGAGTGTTTTTATTTTGTTTTAATATCTGTAAGAGGTAAGTTTGATGGTTTGGGCATACAGCTCATCGGGCTGCCTGGGTGTCGAAAGCGTGTCGGTGATCAGCTAAGGAGCCGGACAACAACGATCAAGGACTTCGATGAGCTCTCAGGTCCACAGGTGGTCGGCCTTCAACAGTAGAATCGCGATCGGTTAACCAACTGGTGCGACCTGCTCGGGACTGCCATGCATGGGCCGCATGATTAGAGATGTAGTGTAGGTCAGGTAAAAAGCCGGCTCAACCCAACGAGGGTGAACGCCATTGCAACAACAACAAAATGATCCTTCTTCCATTTACAAACCACATTTTTGTTGCCACTTCAATTCACCCCAAACAAGGCACATTGCCACTGAGACGTAAGGGGCTACTGTGAATTAAGGGCCAGATTTATAGGGGCATCCTAAGTGGGGAGTCGTGCAGTGAAATGCTTGTTCACATTACATTCAACTTTCTGCATGTTGGTACAGTTCGGGAAACATGGAGCAGGGAGAGAATTCCAAAGATAAGCAGTTTGAAGAAATACGCTATTAGAGTAAAACGCTTTCCAGAATCTGGAGACCTCTACGATCAACGGGTGGGATTTTGCTGATTGTCGGATCGGTCGGGAGTATTTACGTTGAGGACCACAAATGCAGCAAGTTCGTCAGAGCACATTCCATGGAAGTACTTGTAAAATAAGTACACGTATGCAACACTATGGTGATGGGACAGGGGCTGGAGGCTTGTAGACAGTGTGGGACCTATTAGATTAGAGGCTCTTTTTTGGACCCTGTCTAAGAGGGAGAGACTAGCGGTTGGTGCACCAGCCAAGATGTGGAAACAATAGCCCATGAGAAAGCTATACATTTAAAGAATTATATCAAACTTAGAAATAGATTAAATGTAATCCGGATTGCGCGCTATTTTTTGTTAGTACTTATATAATAATAATATAAGGAATTTCATATTCGTACGACGTTATCACATTTCACACATAAAAAAAAATGAAATCGTTCAATCAGCAAAGACGATTATTGGTAATTAAACTGATTTGCTAAGGTAAACAATTTCACCATCCCATCGATCGATTAAAACGGTACAAGTTTAAATAAATACATTAAAAACAAAAGTGACAGTCGTTTGGTTGATTTGAATAATATTCAGCTAACAATTATTTTTACAGTAATAAGACAGAATATTTATTGTTTTAAAAAGAATTAAATTGCTACAATTTAAAATAAATATATAGAGATATATTTGTTTCATTTATTTTTTAAATATTTAGCTAACAATGACAATTATAGATTCTATTTATCTTCCTCCCACAAGGTAAGATGTGACACAAGGTCGGGAAAGTGGGAAAGAACCAGCGCTCTTATCCTCACGTCATCTATCCATCCTTGCTTCACTCACTCACTCACTCACTCTCTCTCTCTTTATTAACGACTGAAGGTAATAAAGAAAGAAAAGATTAAAAAGATTGGAATAGTCCATTAGCAACAAAAGTGAATATTACCACAAGCAGTAATACGATTTAACCCATAGTTGGAGAGAGGGAAAGACATACTGCGAAGAGAAAGAGATTAATTTTGGATGTTGTCTTTATTTTTTTATATTTAACTGGCTTTGCAAGCTCACTTTTTCCAAATTTAAACAATTTAATCCGAGCTCAATGGATCACATAATGGGTCAGATCTTTTACTAGTCTAAGTGACTAAATGCAAAAGATTTATTTTTATTTTTCATATATATATTACCATCAAAACGGCTCACTATTATTTAAATCAACAATACAACATAGTTTTTTGAAATAATGTGTATATAGCAGGGAGCAAAGACCCAAACAAAGCTATTTGTATGCCTAATTTGCATAACTATATTTTAAACAGTTTATAATAAATTAATGTTTATTGTCCTATTTTCCTATATATATGCAATAGTTTTGTTGATATTAACAGTAATTAATGAATGTGATTTAATAAAAAATGTATAAATTACAAAAACTTTTCTTAAAATATTCTCAGTAATTATCAAGGTAGATAATTTAAATAAAACTATTAGTTCTTAAAATTACAATGGATTTATGTTAAAAATATGTAATATAAGTTATACATTTAAAAAGAATACTTCTGAATGGCGGGTAGTTTTTTGTTTGTATATATATACATGAACACATTAAAAATAAGGGGAAAAGTGAAAAGGAATCAGATTTGAATCATATATGGTCATTAAGTGTCAAAGAGGTCAATTATCCATAATCCAAGGATTAATTTATTAAGTTAGATTAATGAACAGCTTTTATGCTCCATTGATCCTACGTTTTTAAGATTTAAGTCTTAATCTTAATAGATTAACATTTTCCTCTCTATGAATGAAAGGTCAAAGGGCATGATCAACTCTTAGATAAAGGGGCATACCGACTATAATAAATATGTTTTTTAATAATCCTCATGAGCTTATAAATATAATGTATAATGTATATATTTTGGTTATGTAGTCAAATTCAAGTGTTAACATTAGTAATATTTCATTCCAGAGCAGTTATAAACTGAGATATTTTCCAACCAGAAACAAAACCTTATAAAAAGCTAAATTGGTTTTTATCTCAAATTACAGTTTATTTCTTTAAATCTGAAGATTCATTTGATAAAATTCGGGCTTTGTTTTTGTAAATGTCTCGCTTTTATTAACAATGAAGAAACAGCTGCAATTTTGGGGGATAAAAACAAATGTGACTTTTTATATGATCTTTTTTATTGTCAGAATATGAAATGAAATATGCCTTGAAGAAAAAATGCTGTCCAGATATACATAGATATATATTGTGTATATTTAGGCATCATTCTTTCATTTAAGCAAACATTGTTAAACACGACAGAATTTTCTGTTTGATTATTTTTTTCAATTTTTCGAAAAATCTTTTTTGCGTCAAAACAAAAAAAAATAATTTATGTTCTATATGTATCACTAGCACTTTCGATTCTTTGTCGAATCATCTTCAGCTGACAACAAACAAATGAACCAAAAAGCTGGAGAAAAGAACAGAATTTCAAAAAGCAGCCGAGAACGCACATCTAAAATCAGTTAGACGTCAAAAGAACTAACTGGTGCAGTTCCAGAAGAAACATTAACAATTTAAATTCCAGGACGCCAGAATTAACGTCACAGAATGAATTGTATCATGTTAAGCATTTTAAAATTTTACTCGTTTCATATGTAATGTTATCTACTGTAAGTTGTTGGGTTTAAATAAAGATAGCTCCGAGTATTTTTAATTTTTTTAATTGGTTTCAGAATGTATTATTTTCGTGTTATTAACTAAAATTTGTCTTAAATCAGAGGGGGGCAACTATGTTTTTTGTAAATGCTGATAAATTGAGTTAGAGTTTACAAGGTGCATGATGAGTCAGCGGGAACAGGTTGTGGTAGTAAAACCAATGTAGCTATTAGCTTTATTAATTATTATTATTATTATAGGAGTTGTATTCTCCCAAAGGGCATTTAAAATGTTAAATAACATTGGTTCTTGTTAATGTTTTATAGGTTGAGGAGGAATTGTTTTTTTTTACTACAAGATTTTTTATCTTAAATTTCTTGTAGTAAATAGTTAGTCTAATTTTATTATTATTGTCAATTGGAGATATGTATTGGTGTATAATATTTGTATGGCCTTTTCTTCTGATCCAAAGTTTGGTTGCATTTGATTGCAATAGTATAGGTTAATATAGTTTGAGTATTAACAGTGGTCAATGCCTTTTCAGAGAGAGCTTTATAACAATTAAAAAGAATTATGCAAGATTTTTTTTAACATGCCATAAGCATGGTTTCACATGCTCTCTAGATATTCAGATGGTGTAATGCACGAATTTGGGATCAAACTCACGCATTACGCCATCTGAACTTGTGAGAGTGCATGAAACCAAGGTTATGGCATATTTTAAAAGATTTTTTAAACATACGCACTCCTTTAAACAACTGTTACTAGACGTACCGATGAGCCGTTGGGTTACAACCAATACCAGTATTTATTCTTTGATTTCAATTCTACATTATCCTTTTATTTTTTCATTAAATCGCTTTAATTAATATTTAAAATAATAATAATATTAATATCAACAAAACTATTGCGTATATATAAGAAAAATAGAACAATAAAAATTACAATTACCTCCCTTGAAAATTAATAAAACTCAAAGTTTTGGGAAGGTTATCCTTTTATTTTTTTTTTTTTTCATTAAATCGCTTTAATTACTATGAATAATATTAATAGACAGAACTATTGCATATATATGAATAAAAAAAGAGAATAAAAATTACGAATAATAATTAATGAGAAACTATTTTAGAAATAAGTATGCAAATTAAGCATACACATCTTTTTTTTTGGTGTTAACAAATTACTATATATAGAGTATTGATTTACTCCTCTCCAGGAGTTAGGCACAAGGCCAGTTTTTATCTTACTCCCACAAGTAAGATGTGACCCAAGGTCGGGTCAGGAAAGTGGGTTTTTAAAATTGCCCCTGTCTGCATTTCCCGGTAGGGGCGCCTCAGGCAGTAAGCAATAAACTTACTCCTCCCCAAAGAGGGGAGGCAAAGCCTGGGAAGGTGGACCTCCCAGAACTGCACAGGACAGACCCATTGACCGGCGTAAATCAAGACCCGAAGGCCAAGACAACACCAGTATGGGGTGCAGTATCCATCGGAACAGATACTACACTTTGATCTTAGCCAAAAGGCCAAGAATTACTATATATAGAGTATTTATTTACCTCCTCTCCAGGAGGTTAGGCACAAGGCCAGTTTTATCTTACTCCCACAAGTAAGATGTGACCCAAGGTCGGGTCAGGAAAGTGGGGTTTGAAAAGCCAGCGCTCGAGAAAGTGAGCACTCTGGCCATTAAAAATTGCCTGGGCAGCCCAGTCGGCATTCCCCGGTAGGGGTGTCTCAGGCAGTAAGCAATTATCTTACTCCTCCCCAAAGAGGGGAGGCAAAGCCTGGGAGGGTGGACCTCCTAGAACTGCACAGGACTGACCCATAGACCGGCATAAATCAAGCCCCGAAGGCCAAGACAATACCAGTCTATGGAGTGCAGTATCCATCGGAACAGATACTACACTTTGATCTTAGCCAAAAGGCCAAGAATTACTATGTATAGAGTATTTATTTACCTCCTCTCCAGGAGGTTAGGCACAAGGCCAGTTTTATCTTACTCCCACAAGTAAGATGTGATCCAAGGTCGGGTCGGGAAAGTGGGGTTTGAAAAGCCAGCGCCCGAGAAAGTGAGCACTCTGGCCATTAAAAATTGCCTGGGCAGCCCCGTCTGCATTTTCCGGTAGGGGCGCCTCAGACAGTAAGCAATAAACTTACTCCTCTCCAAAGAGGGGAGGCAAAGCCTGGGAGGGTGGACCTCCTAGAACTGCACAGGACAGACCCATTGACCGGCGTAAATCAAGCCCCGAGGGACAAGACAATACCAGTATGGGGTGCAGTATCCATCGGAACAGATACTACACTTTGATCTTAGCCAAAAGGCCAAGAATTACTATATATAGAGTATCTCAAAACATTGTTGTATCATATATATATGTCAACGTCTGCATTATGTGATGATTGTGTGGTATCTAAAGTAAGAAAGAAAGGTTAGAGAATCTACATAAAATCTAAAAGTGTATTCTTATGTAAAATTGACTGCGAAAGACAATGGAAGTGCACCCCTATGATGACATAACCTATTTAAAATGTCACATATATTCTATTTTGATGAAATTTATATCATATGTATAACATTTTCTGGGGAAGACAATGGAAGTGGTCTTGAATCTCTATGTTACCCTCTCTGTGCCGAATATCTATGTGCACCCACTTTTAAGTGACCCATCGAAACAGAACTCCCTTAAAACTTCAGATATGTACATCCGATTTTAATGAAATTTAAACCATATGTATAAGACACTAATTCAGAGAGTTTTCCAAACTTTCAGCTTCTTCAGACTATATTGAGGGGCGAAACGGGAGGAAGGCAGTAAAAACGGAGACAATAATATGATGTTATGAGCATAGTGAAAAAGTACATAGTGGTGATCTTCAACCCTGAGCAACGTCGGGTCTCCCTGCTTTGTCAAATAAGCCTGCCCTATTTTGATGTTAACAGCATTTTCCAGTGTAGTTAACAGAACAAAAAAGGGGTGAAAAAAAAACAAATGTGCAACAAATAAATGTTACCAAAGCCAAGATAAGTTACTTTTCTACCTACCTGGATAAGTTTATTTGCGTTTTAAAGTGTTTTTTTGGTAAAAACAATCATAGTATCCACTAGTTTTAAGTTAGAACGAAAAAGGGGATGGCGTCGATAAGCAATGCACGTGAACCTCTGGGTCTCTGATAATCGCTCAAAAATTGAAAATTAAACAAAATACTGTTAGAACATAACATTTTCGCACGATTTGTGACATTTATTAGATCTTTTTCTACCAGTATTTTTTTTTTAATCTTCGATTTTTAACTGATTATTAGGGACCCAGGGGTATACGTGCATTGCTTATCGATGTCATCTTCTTTATCGTTCTAACTGAACACGAGTTACTGTTTGTTTTTACAAAAAAAAAACGCTTTAACATGTGTTGAAACACGAATAAACTTATCCATGTAGGTAGATGAGTAACTATTCTTGGCTTTGGTAACATTTATTTGTTGCACATTGTTTTTTTTTTTTTCACCCCCTTTTTTGTTCTGTTAACTACACTTGAAAATGCCCAATTTTAATATACTTCGGATAAATGGACAAAACTTTCGCATCTATTCATTTAGATATACAAGGATTACCCCCCCCCCCCCAAGGTTCTTGAAGGTCAATAGTACCGGCTCTGCCATCATTAATAATTTTCCGTGTTTGTATATGCATATGGTATTTTTAGTGTCGTAATCCGTTACAGATATTTTGGAGCCGAGCAAAAAAAAAAAAAAAAAAAAATGTAAGTACAAAGAAATAAATAGGCCAGAATTCGCGGAGGTGGAGGCAGGCGCTTTCCACGTGGCATCATTCATTGAAGGATGGCAGGGAACCAAGTAAAGAACGGTAGCAGGAAGGCCACAAGAGTAGGAGAACCGCCAAAAGTTAGTCACTTAACCTTCCTCCTCCTCCTCCTCCTCCTCCTCCAGCCTGTCGCACATGAAGACTGGCCAAGTATGACAGAGACAGAGTACACAGAACAGGAGTTGTGAGAAAAGAGAGGGAGAGGGGGTCTTTTTCTTTTTTTGACATTTTGCGAAAATGTGAGAAAAATAACTTTTGTGTTGTAAATAAATATGCAGACAATTAATTGCTACGAAATGAAGGCGAACAGAGAAAAATGGTGAACGCGCAAGCATTAAAAAAAATGTGGTTATAGTTGGTTTTGTTTTGATTATTATTTTTTTTAAGATGACCTGGTTAAGAAGATAATTGTGTTAATTAGGATAAAGATTTTGGAAAAAGACTGGCGTAATAGGGAAGAAAATATTCAGCATATTCTAAGAAACAAAAATTTTAAAAAGCACACACACACACGGGTTGGATCGAACGGAGACAATAAATACGTCCTCAGTCCCAAGAAGAGATAATATCTTTGAAATACTTCCAGAAAACTGATATTTGTCTTTCAAGAGATTTTTACAAGTTATTTCTTCAAACTGAAAATTTCCCTGAATTTGGTTTTTTAGTCATTTTCATTATGAATTTTTTTTCACCTGTAAAAATACATTTTTTCCCCTTTTAGAGATTAACTTTAGCCTTTTATCTTTCAATTTATGATAAGTCCCTTTTAATAATCAAAGTCCGTTTAAGCAACGGCCCTTTTTTCACGTACCTAAATGATATCCTTTTAGATTTAGGATCCCCCCCCCCCCCAGTCAAGAGTGCTTCCTTTTTTCCACATTAAAAACTGACCCTATGGAGTATTATTGCCACATTTGGACTGGTGCACCAACCACTAGTCTCTCCCTATTTAACATGGTGCAAAAAGGAGTCTCTAACTTGATCGGTCTCGCACTGTCTACCAAGCTCCATCCTCTGTCCCATCATCATAATGTTGCATGCCTGTGCTTGTTTTACAAGTACTTCCATAGAATGTGCTCCGACAAACCCAACTAGCAGCAAAATCCCACCCCTTCACTGTAGAGATTCTCAGATGCTAGAAAACTTTCTACTCTAATAGCTTATTTCCTTAGGCCGCTTACCTCTGGAATTACGTCCATGATCACCTGTTTCCCCAAATGTACCAACATGCAGCAATTTAAATGTAATTTGAACAAACATCTTGCTACTCCACTCCCCCCCCCCCCCAACCCCCACCTCTGTAAATCTGGCCTCTAACCACCAAAATCCCTTACGTCTCAGTGGCAACATGCCTTGTTTGGGGTGAATCAAAGAAAGAAAAAAAAATTGCCATTGCGGGGGGGGGGGGGGGGGGGGAGACAAGCAAATAGAAACAGAGAGAAAGATAAGTTTTGAACAGACTTATTTCAGACACGTCAGAGACACGTTCTCGACAATCAGTCCAACAGTGACCTAGTTGCTGTCGGACTTAGGTATGGTTCTGCTCAATCCCAGGAGATCCACCCTTCCAGGCTTTACTTTCTCTTTGAAAAGGGGTTAGTTTATTGCTAATCGACTGACGCGCCCTACCAGGGAATTGCCGATGGGACTGCTTACGCATTTTTGAGGGGCATAGTGTGCTAATCCTCGTGCACTTGCTTTTCAACTTAACATCTGATCTTGTGTCTAACCTCTTGGAGAGGTAAATAAAATAAGTTTTGAACCGCATGAATATCTTTTTCAGTTCGTTAATAGTTCATTAGGGAATTAATCCACAAGTTAGATCAGTTAAATAAAGTATAGATATTTTTTATATATATACTTTTTAAATACAGGAAGCTATCTACATAAAAACACAACCTAAAATTAATAACATCACATATGAAACCAGTGGTAACATTTTAAAATGCTTAACGCAATGCGATTTTGTTCTGTGATGCCATTCCAGCGTCGCTGAATTTAAATCGTCAACGACTTTCCTGGAACAATGCGAAAAACGTTCTCTCCGCTGTTTGTTTTTAAATTCTCTTCTTTCTCCAGCTTTTTTGTTTATTTGCTTTTGACACCTGAGGATGATTCGACGAATAATCGAAAACATTTCTGAAACCTATGGAACATTTATTCATTTTTATAATTCTAATACAAAAAAGACCATCAGAAAAATTGAAAAAATAAAAAAGGTATAATTAAACAGACAAATTCTGTTATTGTTAACAATGTTTGCATAAATGAGAAAATGCTGCCTAAATACAAACAATATATATATATATATATATATATATATATATATATATATATATATTCATATAAATAAATAAACATTGACATTTATTCATATAGATATTAACATTTTGGTAATTTTGATTCAAATTTATTCATCCTTTGCATGAGACCTTAAAGAAATGAAAAGAAGAAATCAATTCGCCCGAGCGATGGTATGTGTGTGTGTTATGCTCGTTTTTTTTTTCTTAATATTTATGAACATCCGGAAATGCACATTTAAATGCACATTTAAATGCAAAGGTGAAACGTTTTAGCATGTGGTCACAATAATCATTGAATTTAAAAACAATAAGAAAAAAAGAAAACTAGAGAAAGAGAAAGAGAAAAAGTAAGAGCCGCCAGTCACGCTCTCCCTTTCTCTATGAACTTTTCTTGCTTATGTCTCGTCAGTATATTATTCTTTCACGGGCTTGAGTAATTTATCCTTTTCTTATTGAATCACTTTAATTAAGTATTGTTAATATCGACAAAACTATTACATATATACAGCAAAAATAGGCCAATAGAATTACTAATGAATAACACCAAACATTAATTTATTATAAACTGTTTAAAAATAGTCATGCAAATTAGGCATTCAAATAGATGTCTTGGGGTCTTTTCTCTGCACTATATATACAGTATTTTAAAGTATTATGTTGTATTATTGATTCATAGAATCAGTCCGACAGTGGCTTTGTTGCTGTCAGACTGCTGTTCTATTCAGTCCTAGGAGATCCACCCTCCCAGGCTTTACCTTCTCTCTGAGAATGGGTTGGTTTATTGCCAATCGCCTGGAGCGCCCCTACTAGGGAATGCTGACAGGGCTGCTCAGGCATTTTTTGTAGTCCAAAGTACACTGATCCTAGTGCGCTGGCTTCTCAAAACGACACCTGACCTTGTGTCTTATCTCCTTGTACGAAGGTAAATAATATGTTGTATTATTGATTTAAATAACAGTAACCCGTTTTGATGGTAATATAGGAGGGATAACTGAAAAAAAAACTTTCGCATTTATTCATTTAGAAGTACTTCCATCGTGCCACACACCAAAACCATTTCAAGAGATGAGGGGAAGCGAGAAAGTAAATAGCAAGTCAGACAACCACCCCAGACTTACCCCACCGCCTGAAATGAATTCATAAAGAAATCCTCCACTCGATAATAAAAGTCAACGATGAGTGTTTTTTTTTAGGTCATCTGAAATGATAATTTATATATGCCGTAATTCTATGATTTTATATGAACTAATATAGCTAGATAAATAAGGAGTGCGAACACTGGCGAAGCATTTTTTTTTGTTGTTGTAAATTTTGTACACTAGTGAGGTTTTACACATACCAAGTTGTGAGAATTAGACGTTGATATTGATCAAAGTATATTATCTGTTCTGTCCGAGGAGGAGAAATGCTTCCAGATAGAGATGATTTTATTTTCGTTCTCAGAGTGTCCCCTTTTTTTAAGAGAGGGGATGGGCTGAATTCTCCACAATAAAAATCGATCTCGTGTCTAATTTGCTCTTCTGAGAAGTAAAGTAGATAAGAAACAGCACATATGCACGCGCACATAAGGTTGTTACTAAGTTCGGTACATTTTTTTTTTTTTTTTTTTTTTTTTTAATTGGTAAATAATTTGTATCTAATCCAGAAGTGCTCAATATTCTAAAGAGCAAACGAATTATAGTAATATTATGGAAGCTTACATCGACATGTCAAGAGTAGAGTCTAATAAGAGACAACTGGTTTTCTAAACTCTTCAGAAAATTGTTTTGCCCTAATGAGACCATTCAGGGTCGAAATATTGGCATGTCCATGTATGCCTCAATTAATATGACCGTAATGTAAATGACAACAAATGTAAAGATGTCAGCAACAAATATACAACAGGTGAGAAACGGAAAGATGTAAAACAGATGTTAACTGCCTGAACTAAATGTATAGGTATATACATAGAAGACATATATATATATATATATATATATATATATATATATATATATATATATAGTAAGTCATGAAAATATATCTATGGCAATTAAGCTACACAGAGGATTCCATGTTTCATCCTCGTAGAGAATCGTCAGGCTAAAATGCATGGAGTTTGTGTTGCCGGGTATTTTTATATATACACGTGGTGTTTAGTTTAGCGAGTTAACCAATCAGATTCTTTGTTATTCTCTTAGCCAATCGTTGAGCCTCTCACAAACAAAGGTTCGGTTGATCTTACTTCCTATTTCCTAGTCTACTGTTCTGTTTTCTATAGGGTGGCCCATCCCTGTTTCTTTGTTGTGTCGAAATAATGGGTGACCTTATTTTAACACGTGCTTGCTTGTATTTCTAAGGTTTTAGTTGTTGTTTTTTTTTTTAATTCATTTGTTCATTTATTTATTTATTTATTATGTATTATTAACCTAAGGTAAATTTTATTCTGTGTAAGCAATTGTTTGCTATTTCACTTCTACAGTTTAATAGGTTTTGGAGGTCTTTAAAGTTTAGGATTTCAAATTTCTCATTCGGACATAATCTACATGGGTCGTCTAAATTTCTACATTTCTACATTATTTTCCATTCGATCGTTGGTGAGCATCCACTATCTTTGAACTCCCAATAATGGTTTGCTAGTGCTGTTTTAATTCGGTGTTCTTTGTTTTTAAACGTGCTGTTTTGGTCATAATATCTAGTTTTAAAATCTAGGTAGGTCATACCCACGTAGTAGTTCATGTTATTCAGTCTTTCTTTGGCAAATCTTGTGACTTTGTAAACAATACTACCTAGCTCTACTCATGTATTGAGCACTGTTGAAGTAAATACTGAAAATTGGTACATAAAAGATTATATCTCCTTATAACATTTCATGTAGATACATGAAATTAGAGATGGGCGGTTTTACCGAAAACCCGTGGTTTTTCGGTTTCGTCTCCATACCGAATACCGAATCGGTTTTTTTTTTTTAAACCGTAACCGTTCGGTATTGTGTTTTTACTACAGTAAGCCACCATATACAAGGAAACACGGTTGAAAAGATTTTCCGATTTGAATAAAATTGAATATTACCAAAAAATGTTATATTAGTAAGAGGACAGATTGAACAAATATATGATAAAAACATTTAATGTACTTAGCAATACACATCGACCAGAAAACTGTTTGGATAATCACATATTTGAGGGTAGTTCTATTAAAATAGTCATATCTTAAAAACTAAAGCACTTTAAGAGCTCAAAATACCATCATTTTGTTAGGAAATGAATATCCTTACATTTTTCGTACCCAACTAGTAAATAAATTAATCTTTCATCTTTTTTTATGCATTAAAATTATAATTGTACGTTGTTTTGTCTTTCGGTAATAGTAATTTTAAATTATCTTATCCTAAAAAATATTGTCTTTTTTTTTAGTGAAAGTCAACAATGGCTGCTAGTATTGCTGATATAACAATCAATCAGCAGCAGCGTCTTGTTTTGTAAAGTCGTTTATAAACTTCTTTAAAAGTAAGATAAAAATACTTTTTGTGATTAAAAAAGTTAATCCTATTTGGTTCTTTTATAAAAAATACTTTAAAAAATACTGGTTTTCACTCAACTTTCGAACTTCTAGTAGTTATGACTTTCTAGTCGGCAATTTAAAAAAAAAATTAAGATTCTACTTTTTTTAGGCGATTACGTCTTTAGTCTTGGCGAAAAAAGAAAAAACAACACAACAAAAAATAGTTTAGAATTTAGAGTGGGGGATCAGTTTCGCATATAAATTTAATGTAAAATGATCTCAGATTTCCCGGCCATTCTTGCCTTTTAGTGAAATTTATAAAATAAATAATTACTCTACCATTAACTCTAGGTACGACTAACAAGCCCACCTCCTAAAAATGCCTTCTTGAACGTATCGTACCATTAACCTTAAATATGAGTGGCAAGCCACCCCTAAAAAACTCCCTTAACCCTAACACTAAGTCCGAATGGCAACCTCCATCCAAAACAAAACCCCTTCCTTAACCTTATCACTAACGCTAAGTCCGAGTAGGAAGCCCTAATCCTACAAAAAAGCCCATTAAAACCACACATAATCATCTAAAAAAAAAAAAAAAAAAAAAAAAAAGCAGACGCCCATAAAAAAAACGCACAGGATTTATTTGCCATAGAAAAAATTGATTAATGCCCTAAAACGCTAGAATGGCCCGGAAATGGTGAATTATTCTACATTGAATATATGTGAAACTAATCCCCCACTCGAAATTCTAAATGAATTGTTTTTTTTTTCTTTCTGCTAAGTTTTCAGGGTGTTCACACTTAATTGCCCCTAGCCCTACCACTAACCTTAAGTTCAAGTGGTAAGCCCCCCTCCTCCCACAAAGACCCTCATAATCGTCTAAAAAAAAAGAAAGAAAAAAAAAACAAGAAAAACGCACAAGATTTATCTCCCATAGAAAAAATAATTAACTGTCCTAAAACGCTAGAATGGCCTTGAAATGGGGGATTATTTTATGTCAAACTGATCCCCACTCTAAATTCTAAAATAATTGTTTTTGTTTCTTTCTTTCTGCCAAGTTTTTCAGGGTGTTAACATGTAATTGCCTAAATAAAAAAAGTAGAATCTCATATTTTGGGGAGGTAAGGGGGTGAGTTAGCAGAAGGTGTAAATCTACAATAATACTAAAGAAATCTTGCAATATATTCATTTTTAAACAGTCCTAGTATTAGATTTTAGTTTCTTGTACATAAAATGCATTACAATTCAACTTGGAGTTTTCTAACTTCTTTCATTTAATGGATTCATGGTATTTTTAAGGTATTGCAGCATATTTATGTGCACTTAGTGCAGATTACTTGGAAACCATTAATTTCTGGAGATTTTCAGTGGCATATTCTGATTCCTTGTACAAAAATACACTTATATGGTAAATTTCATTGCTTAATCTTGTGTTTTAACAAAGATATAACATTTTTACTGAAAAATTAGTGTAAAAAATGTGACGAAACGCATATGGTCTTAAAGAGGGGAAAATATCCAATTGTGTGAGGCACAAAAATAGTCATAACTTCCTTATTTTTAGTCAGATTTAAAAAATTAAAAAAGATTCTTTCTTAGATCATCAAGCTCTTTCTATATATGCCATTATTGAGATATTTTAAGCAATTTAAATTTTTTCATGTGTATTGTTACTTGTAGGAAGAAATCTTTGTTTACAGTTTGTTTATCATTAACATTTTGAATTTTCAAATGAAAAAAAGAGAAATACGACAGACAACATGACATCGTATTTTTAGCATAAACTATTTTCAAATGAAAAAGAAAAAATCAAACGTGTTCCGTATGTCGAAAATCTATTTGATTCAACTCAAAATTGTAAAATAATTATTTGTTTGTTTCAGAGTTATCTAAAAAAATAAGTTATTAAAATGAAATTTAAAAAAATACTTGTAAAAGTAAATAAACGAAAAGTAGTGAGCGAGTATAAACATTTAAAAAGAAAAAAAGTAGTTGCCAATGCTAGTATCACTTTATTCGGATTTTTAAAATTATTTTAAACATTAGACATTTCATTGTTTACTTTTGAAAAGCCACTTCATACATAAATTGTCATTTCTAGAGAACTATCTCTCAACTATACCGTTTTCTCTCCCAAAAATGGGTTATTCAAAAAGTAGACTATGCAACGATTTATATTTTACTAAATTGTTAATATGGTATTTATTTAGAGTTGACAATTTATTCGAAAGTTTTATTATTAAACTTTAATCCAAGTCATGAATTCTATGACTAAAATTACCTTAAAGCTTAAAAAATGACTTTAGGTGAATTAATAATCTCTACTTTTTTTTAACCATCCTTCCTTTTCCTTTGGCGCGGTTTTCGGGTGTACTACTAGTCTTTTACGCATGTCTATAAAGTTTTATTACCCTGTCTTAAAAACAAATATTAACCCCAACACGCACCAGTTGACAGAACTTCGAGCACACAAAATGACAGACATCCCAACAGTCAACACTGGCAATTCGAGAAGTATATGGTGTGTTTATTTTACGCGACAAGACACAACATCTTGCAAACATTTTCACCTATTAAAAAATTAAAAATTTTATCTGTCAAATAATTTTGACAATATTTCATTTTCATCATCATTTTTGCTTAATTTTATTTGTAAAATTATTTTGTTTGTTTAAATAAATTTTCGTTTTTTAATTTCTTGCATTTCTGAGTTATATTTTAGCTTCTGATGGGTTAAAGAATTAGATAGAATGTATATTCAAACTCAGTTTTATTCTTCAGAAATCTCTCATGAATCTTTGGTCACTGTTTTAACGAGTTAACTGTTGAAAAGGTATCAGAACTTTGATTACAACAGTCAACACCTTAAAACTTATATGATTCATATCATGGAGAATGATTCAGTCACAAAATTATCGAAACAGTGGCATAATTCAACTAAACGTTGAATAATAACTAATCATCACACAAGAGAATGAATAGCTTTCATAGTAAAAAAATTTTTTTTCAAAAAAACGAAAAACCGAACCGTAAACCGAGGTTTTAAGAGAAAAAAAACGAAACCGATACCGAAACCAAAATTTCAAAACCGCCCAACTCTAGTTATTATTATAAGTGTCAATATGGTACAATAATAACAAGTTTGCTAGTCAGAATCAAACCAAAGTTTGATGTCAGCTTAAATGCTATTTAGATCCAACTTTTAAAATCTCACAACATAATTTTATATGTTAGATATTCTTTTAATTTCTTTTCCACTTCTGCAAGAATGCCAACAACAGAATCAAACCGGTCAACTAAGTTGTGCCATGCTGATTCATACGAATATACTATACTAATACTACTACTAATATAATACTATTACTATTATTACTACTACTACTACTACTACTACTAATAATAATAATAATACTAATACGAATAATAATACTACTAATAATAATTGTTGTTGTTGTTTTGGGGATACTGATGAAAAACTTTGTTTTGAGCCATGCAGTTAAACACTAGACTTTATTAAGTAACTTTAGTTGGGATCCATCGAATTTCCTGGAGACCCATTCGAAAATGTTTTTTAAAAATGATCAAATCGGTAGAGAGTTTTTTTTTTCTTTGCAGTGTTAGCATTTTTAGCCTAACATTCCAGTCTTGAATAATGATCCTGGATTTACTTCCTTTTTTGAAAAAGTCACCCGAACATGGAGATAACACCAGTAAGGGAGAGAGGGAAGGAGAGAAAGAGAAATAGGAGAGAAAGAGGGGGAGAGAGAGGAAAATGAGAGAGAGAGAGGGAGAGGGAAGGAGAGAAAGAGGGAAGGAGAGAAAGAGGGAAGGAGAGAAAGAGGGAAGGAGAGAAAGAGGGAGAGAGACAGAGATAGAAAGAGGGAGAGGGAGAGACGGAAGGTAAGAAAGAGGGAGAGAGAGAGACGGAAGGTAAGAAAGAGGGAGAGAGAGAGACGGAAGGAGAGAAAGAGAGACGGAAGGAGAGAAAGAGAGACGGAAGGAGAGAAAGAGGGAGAGAGAGAGACGGAAGGGGAGAAAGAGGGAGAGAGAGAGACGGAAGGGGAGAAAGAGGGAGAGAGAGAGACGGAAAGGGAGAAAGAGGGAGAGAGAGAGACGGAAAGGGAGAAAGAGGGAGAGAGAGAGACGGAAAGGGAGAAAGAGGGAGAGAGAGACGGAAGGGGAGAAAGAGGGAGAGAGAGACGGAAGGGGAGAAAGAGGGAGAGAGAGACGGAAGGGGAGAAAGAGGGAGAGAGAGACGGAAAGGGAGAAAGAGGGAGAGAGAGACAGAAGAAGAGAAAGAGGGAGAGAGAGAGAGACAGAAGAAGAGAAAGAGGGAGAGGGAGAGAGACGAAAGGAGAGAAAGAGGAAGAAAGGAAGAAGATGAAAGAAAGAAAAGGAAAGAAAAAAGAGAAGAGAAAAAGCGAAAAAGAAAAAGATAAAGAGTGTATTTTAATGAAGTTTAATGTAACTGTAACTCTAGCACATTTATGTGTTGGCGTTGGGTGTCATTTTGTTTGCCAAAATATTTCACAGCTGAAACTTACTAGGTCTTCCTAAAAATTAGGCCAAGAGTTGACAAGAAATAGTTTTAAGTCAACTGTCCGAGAGTGCATATAACATACAATGATATAATATATATATATATATATATATATATATATATATATATACATATATAACATACAATAGAACTGATTGCTAATCAACGTCTTTAACCGTTATACAACGGGTCCATGTGGACAATCCTAGTACGAATTTTGGCAGCTTTAAACCTAATCTTTGCTGGATGTGTAGTATTACTACGTCAGTTCGAAAGTCGGCATAGTTTGACAAAACTTCCCAAGTTCGAAAAGATGCGCCTGAAGAAGGTCAGAGGTTACACCAGCTGAAACGTGGTGAAAATAACAACTAGGATAAAAATAGTACTCCAAAATGATGTCCGCATCTAAAAAGGGTTTTAAGAAAGAGTAGTCATGGATCAAAATAATTAAGCTCGACATGAACCCAACAACCAGAGTTGTTTTTGTTTTATTTAATACTAACGATTTTTACTCGCCAGTGGGTTTTTTTAGGAAAAAATAATTTAAAATATAGTCATGTTTACAATTTTGGCCTTGAAAGAAAAATTTAAAATAACATTTATAATATGAGATCAAGTAATAAAAACTGTTGGCGCGATATTGTTACTAAAAGATTATGTTGCTTAAAGACAGCTGTAAAACGGCAAATGGATTTCACGAATAGAAACGAATTTGGATTATTAAAATAAAAACGTATAACTTTAAATCTTAAAAAATAATAATTATTTAAATGTTTAAACCTTTTAATGAATACATTGTTATGAAACGAAGAAAATTTGTTTAAAAAATGAATTTCGTTTCTTTTCATTCTAATATATTTCAGTTATTTTATTAACCTTACCGATAATTGCCCCTAGTGACCACAGATGGAATCAAAGGAAAATGTCAATGGTGTCTTTAGATGCTATGAAAAATTTAACCGTTATTTAAACTTATTTGAATGTTCTAATTGTTAACATACCGATTTCTATAATACAAACAAACATTGACTTATATATATATATATATATTTATTTAATTTCAGAAAAGTTACGCCATTTTTCCCTCTTTTTTTCATCTAAATTCGTACTTTCTTTATTGCTTTTGTGTATGTAAAAATATTTTTAAAAACTTCCGTTTTGAGAGATGATCTGGAGGGTGCCTGCGCTATGAGGAGTTTATAGTGAAGCAACCGCATTTCTCCAGACTAGTTTTTGATTCAGATATAAATAAAGGACTACTAGAAGCAATGCTGGGATAAGCGGAGAAGCGCTATAGTTATTTTGGATTTTTCTTTCTAGTATATAAAATGGTAATTATTCTTTTGTAAACGTGCACTAGGCGGTTGCATGTTTTGTGGGTTGCATAGTTGCAATTAGTGATGGGACGATTCCAATATTTTTCCGATTCCGATACAATTACCGATTCTGTTCTAAATTCCTGATTCCGATACAATTACAGATTCCGATTCTTTTAAAAATGTCTAAATATTTAGCTATAGAGTTTTCGTTTTTTTAATTTTCGGATTACCGTAAAACCTCATGTAATATATGCATATATTTTCACAAACATAAAAATACACTTGTATGTAGGTGTGGGGGGGGGGGGGGGCGGTCTATAGATTTTAGTTTTACTGGTAGTTGAAAATCAATAAATATTTATCATTTTATCATTAGTATCAGCAATAGAAAATTAAGTTTCAAACAAAAGCAAACAAAAAAAAAAAAAAACAATTAAAATAATCGTTTTTGGCATCAGAAAATAGGCATAAAATTTTTAGATTTCTATACCAATTTCTCCCCAAATTCCGATTTTTACGATTCCGATTAATCGTCCCAACACTAGTTGCAATGCATGCGAATAACAAGACTTGCTTCAAGTGAGAAATATTTAACTAAGAAAAGAGAAATTACCCAAGATATAGGAAATATCTCTGATTTTGGGTTTGCCCACCCTGAATTTTATTTATCCACTTGAAAAAAAGTAATGTTTTTACAGATACAAGGTTCCCTGCTGTGGTTATGACCCACTTGAGTTTTTTCAAAAAATAATGGCCGGCTAGATACAGATATGGCACCACCTAGACAGTAGATTTTTTATGTTCATAGATTGGCAAGTGATTATCTTTAGTGGTCTTTTATAATATGGTCCCAGAATATCTATATATATTCCAGCAGATGAGCAGGGGGGGGGGGGGTCAGTTTGGTTTTCTGAGCGTCTCCAGGTCAGTTGAGTGGGTGTGCCCCTCTTGGGCAAGTTTGATTTGGTTGGACTAAAAATTCTCATTTGCAAGTCTGTTGTTCAGTAGAAGAAAACGAGTATCATTATAACCTCCCAAAAATAAACCTATCTAACTTGTTTTACACTGGAGTTGTGATTTTATTTGGAGGAAGAATTCTTCTGTTGCAGTAGTGACTGAGACCACCCAATTGATACTGCGACCAGTGTCGGAATCAAGCAAAGATTTTGGACCGGCATAACAAGCTGACGATCACGGACTGTGCAGTGAACGCACACAGACGCACGTCCATACCGTTTTTTTTAATTTTTTCTTTAGTAATTTGAATATTCAAATTTCTATGTAAAAACGGATAATCTTTCGAACTTTAATTCAGTCAATTTCAATCGCATCCCTATAGTAAAAATGAACTCTATATCATGAATACCAAATAAGCAAAGGAATGAGATAAAAGGGAAAAAGACATATGTCGCTTAAGAGCCATTGGTTGGCAAACCTTGCTTTAGTCACTTAGTCAAAATTCTTTTATCACCCACGGAACAATGTAATTTGAAATTCTACTTTGTAAATTATAAGATAATGTTGCTTTATAACAGGCAAAATAGTTTATTGCATGAATAAATCATCTAAAAAGATGAAGGAAAAGATTGGCTTGTTAATTCATTTAAATAAACCATTTAAGAAAAAAACAGATATGTTTGTAACATATATATATATATATATATATATATATATATATATATATATTGTGTGTATTTAGGCAGCATATTTTCATTTAGGCAAACGTTATTGAACATGGAATGCTTCTGCTTAAGTCTTTTTTTTATTTTTTCGATTTTTCGAATGATCCATTGAGTATTTATCGTCAAATTGTCAGAGGATCCGTAGGTTTTATGTTCCATTCTTCGCGAGTAATTTTGATTCATTCATTCAATCGTCTTCAGGTGAGGTATTAGTCTGGTTTGTTCATATCTGCTGAGTTCGTCGAACTGCGGCAATGTATGGCTTTTTAAATGTATGCATGGATGATGAGACACCGTGTGCGGGACATGATCACATGCAAAGCGCGTGACTAACTAAATTAAGATGATTGAATCAATCAATCAAAAGTACTCGCGAATAATGGAACATAAAACTTCCGGATCCTATATACGACAAAAATACTCGCTGGACCATCCAAAAAATAAATTAAATAGACTTATTAAGCAGAAGCATTGTGTTGTTCAATATATATATATATATATATATATATATATATATGGTAAAATACACAATATGTCATGAAAATGAAATGCCGTGATAGACAAAATGTGTGAAAAAAGACAAACGGAAATAGATCTAAATACAGGAGAAAAACAAGAAATGAGAGATTTGACCGGTTTCGTTCGTATCAACGAACGTCTTCACTTTTTCTAAAGATGTTTGTTGATACGAACGAAACCGGTCAAATCTCTTGTTTCTTGTTATTTTCCTGTACTTAAATCTGTTTTCCGTTTGTCTTTATATATATATATATATATATATATATATATATATATATGAGATAAGGGAATGATAGTTTGCTTGAAGCATTGCTGGTAAATAAGTATGCATAAATATAAATGTAGTATTAGAATAATACCCAAATCAGTAAATAGAGATTTACTGATTTAATAAAACTAAAAGTAATAAATAAAATATATTCCACTTGTTTTGAATTGAAAAAAAAATGTTAAATCATCAATACGGATTTAGACAAGCACGATCTACCGCAGATATCCTAACGGTCATCTCTGAACGCATATATCATACACTGGACAAGGCAGGTGAAACTAGGGCAGTAGTGCTTGATATATCCAAGGCCTTTGACAAGGTCTGGCATGAAGGGCTTCTCCTAAAACTGCACTCATATGGTATTACTGGACAAATATTTAATATAATTAAATCCTTCCTAACAAAAAGAAAGATCCAGGTTGTCCTCACCGTTCATCTAAGCAACATGACATAAATGCTGGTGTACCTCAGGGATCCATCCCTGGACCTCTACTGTTCCTGATTTTCATAAATGACCTCCCTGATGTAATTGAGACTGAGATAGGAATATTTGCTGACAACACCATGCTCTACTCTCGTCATGTGGGCAAAACTGACACGGCAATAGCTGAATCCTTAGAAAATGACCTCCAGTCTGTAGTGGATTGGGGTCAAAAATGGATGGTAACTTTTAATGCTGCAAAGACAAAGCTCATTTCCTTCAATAACTACAAAAAACCTCTTCAACCACCGATTGCCATGGCAAATAACACCCTACCTTAGAGTTCATCATTCAAACTCCTCGGCCTAACTTTCACAGATAACATGAACTGGAATAAATACATTGAAGTCATTGCCAGGGCTGCTGCAAAGAAGGTGGGCTCCCTCTACTGTGCTAGTAAACTTCTCACTCCTGACATTATCCTATATCTTTACAAAGCCACCATCTGCCCATGTATGGAGTATTGTTGCCACATCTAGTCTCTCCCTCTTAGACAAGGTCCAAAAAAGAGTCGCCAACTTAATAGGTCCATCACTATCCACCAAGCTCCAGCCCCTGTCCACTTGCCGCAATGTTGCTTCCTTGTGCTTGTTTTACAAGTACTTCAATAGATTGTGCTCTTATGAACTTGCTGCTCTGGTGCCTCCATGACATAAATTCACTAGACCAACCTGACAATCTGCCAAATCCCATCCATTCACTGTGGAGGTCCCCAGATGCCGAAGAGCTTTCTACTCCAAAAGCTTCTTTTCTCGTGCTGCTGGACTCTGGAACTCCCTCCCCTGCTCCCCTGACGGTACTGACATGCAGAAATTTAAAACTAATGTAAACAGACATCTCGCTGCACAGCTCCCAATTTAGGTTGACCCCCCCAAAAAAACTTGAACCCTTTTTCTCAGTAGCCTCTTACGTCTACAGTGGCGGCCTGCCTTGTTTGGGGTGAACTATGTTTATATATATATATATATAAATATATATATATATATATAGTGTGTTTTTATAGCCCAAACTTTATTGTTTAAGCTCAATATATATTAATTTATACTTTTAGAGCATTTATAAATATACAATAGAAAAAAGAAGATTCCAGCAACGATATCTTCATTTTACAGTGAAGCGATTCATTTTTAACAAGAAAAAAAATATATCAAAAGAAATTTAATCTGCTTTTTTATTATTGTCTATATATATACTAGCAAGTAGGCCCAACGTTGCTCGGGATTGAATGAGGATCACTACTACATACTTTTCCCTATGCTCATCACATATTACTCCTCTTGTTTTTACTGTTCCCCTCCTTCCGTTTCACAACCTAATGTAGTCGGAAGAAGCTGAAATGTTGGAAAACTCTCTGAATTAGTGTCTTATATATATGGTTTAAATTTCATTAAAATCGGATATACATATTTTAAATTTGAATGGAGTTCTGTCTCTATGAGTCACTTAGAGGTAGGGGCATGTAGATATCATCTATCCTGGAAAATTTTATACATATATAAATTTAATCAATAGGCTATATTTTAAATTTTGAAATAGGTTCGGCCCCTATATCTCCCTTAGGTTAGGAGGGCACTTAGAGATTTAGGACCATTCCATTGTCTTCCTCCAAAAATAACTATGGATAACTATATTTATAAAATAAAGTTATCCACGGACACCTGTTTCGTCGTCTATGTCTCATCAGCGTGGCTAGACCTAGCAAGATTCGAATACACACACAATAATCAATTATGTAATTAGTCAAATATTAATTTCTATAAAGAATAAAACGAATATATATATATATATATATATATATATATATATTTTTATTTTTAAATACAGATTTTAATCAGACATGGACCAGTGGTTTCTGACAAGAAACGGGTTGAATTCCCGATTCACGTCGTCTTCAGCATAGTCTGAAATAGTAAATGATGGAATTTCTTCAAAAAACATCCAACTGTTATGAAACGCTGTGTACACCGAATTTTGAAATGGAGAGCCGACGAGGAACGCTTAGGACAGAAAAGCCGTTAAAAGATTCTATATTTAGAAGTAAAGCAAGAAAGAAAGAAAGAAAGAAAGAAAGGAGTGGAAAAGTAAAAAAATTAAATTTATAATAATAAAATATTACTTTAATATTTATATATATTATTTTCATATATATATCTGTAGAAAAATAATTAATTAAGGTACGCAACTCTAATTAATTAAATAATCTGAAAAAAGGGGAGGTAACTATTTATCATTATATAAAATGTATATATATGCTTTTATGAATTACGATCATTTCAATTAATAATTCTCAATTCAAAGTAAAAAACATAAATATAGATAAATATATAAATAAAAAATATAAATATAGATAAATATATAAATACATAAATAAAAAATCAATCAATATATAATTAAAATATCAATATATAAATGAAAAATCAATATATAAATAAATCAATATATAGATAACAAATATAAATAAAAATTCTATATAAATAATAAAATATATATAAATAATAAAATATATATAAATAAAAAATCAATATATAAATAAAAATCTCTATATAGAAAAAATATTAAAAAAATATAAAAAAAATATATAAAAAAATATAAAAAAATAAAAAAAATCAATATATAAAAATGAAAAATTCAATATATAAATATAATCATAATATGTAAATAAAGAATCAAAATTTTTAATTTTTTATATTTTTTATATTTTTTTATATTTTTACATTTTTTTAATATAATAATTTTTTTATATCTTTATATTTTTTTATATATTATTATTTTTTTATATATTATATTTTTTTATATATTATATTTTTTTATATATTATTTTTATTTATTAATATTTTTTTATATAATATTTTTTATATATTATATTTTTTTATATATTATTTTTATATATTTTTTATATTTTTTATATATTTTTTAATATTTTTAAATTTTAAATTTTTAAATTTCATTTCTCAAATCTTTATTTATTTATTTATTTATTATTTATATATGAATTTTATATATTGATTTTTATTTATATATTGATCTTTTAATTTTTTATTTATATTTATATATTGATAATTTTTTATTTACACATGCATGTGTTTGTGTGTGTGTGAGTGTGTATATAATGTATATATATATATATATATATATATATATATGTATGCATATGCATATAAGTATGTGAGTGTGTGCGTATGCATGTGTGTAAGTGTACATGTGTATGTGTATATTTATTGATTTTTGATTTTTTATTTTTATTTATATATTTATTTATTTATATATATATTGATTGATTATTTATGGTTATATATTTACTTTTTATATATATTTATATATTGATTTTTTATTTATGTATATGTATATATTTTTTTATCTATATATATACATTTTTTTATCTATATATGAATTTTGAATTCTCATTTACATATGAATTTTTTTATATATTGATTTTTTTATATATTGATTTTTTATTTATATTTTGATTTTTGAATTTTTATATGATTTTTTTATATGATTTTTATTTATTTATATATTGATTTATTTATATTTCGATTTTTATATTTACATTTATTTTTATTTTTATTTATTTATTTTTTAATTATTTATTATTTTCATATATATTATATATTTATATTTATATATTTTTTTATTTATATTTTTATATCTTTATATTTTTATATATTTATATTTTTATTTATATTTTTATTTACATTTTGACTTTTGATTCTTTATTTACATATTATGATTATATTTATATATTGAATTTTTCATTTTTATATATTGATTTTTTTATTTTTTTATATTTTTTTATATTTTTTTTATATTTTTTTAATATTTTTTCTATATAGAGATTTTTATTTATATATTGATTTTTTATTTATATATATTTTATTATTTATATATTTTTTATTATTTATATAGAATTTTTATTTATATTTGTTATCTATATATTGATTTATTTATATATTGATTTTTCATTTATATATTGATATTTTAATTATATATTGATTGATTTTTTATTTATATATTTATATATTTATCTATATTTATATTTTTTATTTATATATTTATCTATATTTATGTTTTTTACTTTGAATTGAGAATTATTAATTGAAATGATCGTAATTCATAAAAGCATATATATACATTTTATATAATGATAAATAGTTACCTCCCCTTTTTTCAGATTATTTAATTAATTAGAGTTGCGTACCTTAATTAATTATTTTTCTACAGATATATATATGAAAATAATATATATAAATATTAAAGTAATATTTTATTATTATAAATTTATTTTTTTTACTTTTCCACTCCTTTCTTTCTTTCTTTCTTTACTTCTAAATATAGAATCTTTTAACGGCTTTTCTGTCCTAAGCGTTCCTCGTCGGCTCTCCATTTCAAAATTCGGTGTACACAGCGTTTCATAACAGTTGGATGTTTTTTGAAGAAATTCCATCATTTACTATTTCAGACTATGCTGAAGACGACGTGAATCGGGAATTCAACCCGTTTCTTGTCAGAAACCACTGGTCCATGTCTGATTAAAATCTGTATTTAAAAATAAAAATATTACGCTCTTAATTTAATTTAATTGAGCACTCTACTGGTATTTCCCTTTTATTCTTTATTGAGTATATCTTTATTGAGTATTCCTTTATACTTTATATATATATATATATATATATATATATATATAGCGTAATATAAAATGAAATAATAAAATAAGGTGCGAATCAAATTTTATTATAATTCAAACTTCAGGCAAAGTAACTCAAAGTCCTTAACTCATGAGTTTTCAAAGACAATTCTTCTCCTCAGAGGACGATTACAGCAGTGACGTTACTGCAGGTGATAAAATTACACATTGAAAATATATACAAAATACATAAAAGTACATAACACATCAAATATATCAAGCCAAAAACATACTTATTTGTTAAAGTTATAAAATCCACCCAAGTCATACAAATTAAAACATATTCAGGAAAGATATCCAAGAGGTTGATTGAAGATTGATCCAGGTATTGAGTGACAGTCCAAAAGCGAAAAAATTGAAAGAATTGAAAAACCGAAAAAGTTATCCGGTCAGGAAATGCGTCCGCAATCGATGCAGTAAATTACAGTGAAAAATGCATCCTATGTTTATGTTAATTAATACAATGATAAATGAACCAAATCAAATGAAAAGTTCAATAAACTCACTTTGTGTTGAAATCATAATGTTCAAAATTTAGGATTCAAATGATTTGATCGGAGCAGCACAAACCAAAATTCGCTGGTTAAATGGAAAATCTGCTGAATCTGATTTGAATAGAATTAAATCAAACTGAGTCAATATATTCGGCCATTTCTTCTTCAGGGTCCGATAAAGATCATTTCAATGAATAAAGTTAAATTTGAAAGTAATCACTCTCCCGCAAGCCAAGTAAACAGAACCCCTTCTAGCCGATCAGAACGCAATACTAAAGTCGCAGATTGCCTTCTTTTTCAAACGACGTTATCCGAGCGGATGTTATATTTCGAAGTTAACAAATATATTAAATCAATTCAACTCATACTGGATGTTACTTGTCTGGGTCAAATCATAAGCCTAGGTCAAACAGCAAGGGGTGTGCAAATTTAGGTCAAAGCCTCTAATTGCCCTCCCATTCCACGTAGCTACCCAAACTATCAAGCATAAAACTACAAATTTCACAGATCTCTCCCTATCAAGTAATTTAGAAGATTTATGAAATTAATAATTACGAAGTTATTAAAGTAATTAGAATTTAATAATTTAATAGTTTAATTTAAGATTTAATTTATTAAATTAAGAAGTTTAGGAAATTTAATTTAAGATTTAATTTTTCCTAATTAAGAAATTGTAAAAATATTTAGAGTTTAAAAAATTTTAATATTTAGACTTTTACAACTTAAAAAAATTTAAAGGGATATATAAGTATTTTCAGAGTCTAAACCTTTTAGGCAAGGAGGATTTAACGAACACATCTCCAAAACTGGACACCCCCGGTCCCGACACTCACTCAATCAGCTACGGTTGATTTGGTGGTGATTTCCACTGTGCATACTTGAATTTCCTTCTATGTCGACATTTGGAGACTAATTCACTTCTAGAATTGATCAGATTTAAACTTTTAGGTGCAGTGGCTATCATTACGGCTTCTGAATTGCATAGACCGCAAGATCTAGATCCCGGGCTATAGGAGTTTGATTTTTTTAGGATGGACCATTTTATATTGTGTGGAATATTATTGGATCTTAAGTTTTTAACTAAAGTGGTCAGTGATGTTTTGTTGTTGCCGACATCGTTATTAAAGGAGTAATTATGCATAGATATGCGGGTTTTAATTAAATTTGCTCAGGCCCCAATATAAGTGTGTATCTTAGGATTTACTATTGTTCCTAAGCCATTTATATTCCTATTCACTGGTCTACTTCTATTTACTGTATTTTCATATGGATTAGGTTGGTTAATTGATTGTATATTATTGTTAGCGTTATTGTTAACTACCATTGGAAGGTCATTATCGGCTTGCAGAGGTGGAAGAGTGATAGTAGGATTATTATGTATAGAATTATGGTGCAAATTAGTCATAATGATCAATTGTGGAGTTTGATTAGGGGCTGCATTTATGTGATCTCTAGGGTTCATTATAGAATTATTCAGTTCAGTTACGGTACAAGCATACACAATATCAGAATATGTGCATCTATTATTCAATGGGAAATCATTGGTACGCCTGCAGTTGCATGTATTTATGGGATTGGAACAATTAATATTAGATTGGATAGATTTTATGTTTTTGCTATTTGCTGAGATTATTGTTTCGGCTATGTTAGGCATAGTAGAATAGGAAATTTTGATTGAGTTTTTATTAAGTATGGAGCCGTATTTATGTGGGTATTTAAAGGAGTTTTCTAATATTTTAAAGAATTCCTTAGGGGTATTGGTTTTAACGTTGTTATTAAAAGGTGGGTTAAACCAAATGTTGTATATTGAGCTTCAGTCTTTATCCGGATGTTTCACTAATTAAAAGATATTAGTTGCCTCTAATATCTTTTGTTGGATTAACTTCATATATATATATATATATATATATATATATACATAATTTAGGAAGTGGTCATTTGATTAGTACCACTGTATAGCCATGAATTTTATAACTGTTCTGTTTTTAAATTTGCAAAACAGTTACATGGTAAGCCCCGTTTAATATTTCATAAAGTTATGGTCCCTTGTTTTTGTTTCACTGTTATATACTTGAATCTCCTTTTGTATTTGTAAATTTTCCAGCAGTAAGTCGGCTTATGCAAGTTCTAAGTCTGCGATATTTTGGATTTAGTTTGTATCCCTGGGAATTTAAATTGCATTTTCTTTCTTTGTTTAAAATGAAGCAAAGCTTCTTTAGACATATATATATATATATATATATATATATATACACATAAGTGTACACCCTCTGTAAAAAATGACCCCCCCCCCCCGAAAAAAAATTATCCAGTGTTTGCCTCATAATCATCATATTCGGTTTAACGTTCATTTCACATGTTGGCATGTGTTGGACGGCTTTTAGAAACTAACTTCCAAGCTAACCTATCTCTGACCAGGTCTTTATCCCTCTTTCTCTCAAGTCCATCCTTATCACTTCCTCCATTTTTTCCCCTGGGCTACCCCCATTTATTATAAATAGACATTGTAGATATAATTTACAAGCATTTCTCCCATGGCCTAATGGTAAGAGCTGCCGACTGTCAACTAGATGGTTGAAGGATCCCTGGCTAGACAGGTGCGAGTCTAACCACACTGAAGAGATGTGATACAGCAAAACAATCTTACTGTGAATAACTATATAAGTCCTCCCCACTTTCTCAGGTCGAGCACTGTCATTGGGTGATGTCTCTTGCTGCTTTTTAGCGTGATGCAAAGCTCTTTGTAAATAAACAAATTGAGCACGGTGAAGCGGTGGTTGGTGTTTATATAAATAGACATTGTAGATATCATTTGTGAGCGCTTCTCTTATAGCCTAATGGTAAGAGCTGCCGACTGTCAACTAGATGGTTAAAGGTTAGATCCCTAGCTAGGGATAGGTGCTAGTCTAACCACACTGAAGATCTGTGATACAGCGAAACAGTCTGTATGTAGATATCTATATATATATATATATATATATATATATATAGCCCAGTCATAGTCAGCCACGCTGATGAGCCGCAGTAATGCAAAACATGTGTCCGTGGATAATTATTTTATCTATATATATTATATATATATTATATACACACACACAAATAAATACACATTGCTATTTATTATAGAGTGGAGGCTATATGTCAAAAATTTCATGGTTTAGAGAAAATGGTTTATCGAATAAAAATATTTTAGCAATGAAATATTGTCCTCCTGAAATTTAATGTAATCTAACAAAAAAAAAATGGAAGAAATTTAGTTCTGTAGACAATGTAGATGAAATTACAAATTTAAACCATAATTTTTAAAAAAATTAAAAATGTGCAAAATAAACATTAAAAAAAAAACTATAAAAAAAATGTTTTCTTTCTGACCCACTTTCTTCTTTGCTTTCACTAACATTGTCAAATGTGTCATTTTTTATTTCCAACCAATACAAACATGGCAGGCGGGAAACGGGTTTATTTCTGTTCATTTTCAGCAGAAAACATTAAAACATACGAATTGGTTTCATAAAATTTATATTATCAGGGAAAAAGAAAACAAGAACGGATATTTGTAAGACGCATCCATTTAATCTGCACGTTTTGTGATATTTTTAAACAAGTGTGAATGACCAATTGACAGACAGAATGAGAGACAGTGAGTGAGGAAGATAGGAGGGAAAGAGGGGGAGAGAGGAGGAGGAGAAAGAGGGGGAGAGAGGAGGAGGAGAAAGAGGGGGAGGAGGAGGAGGAGGAGAAAGAAGGGGAGAGGAGGAGGAGGAGAAAGAAGGGGAGAGGAGGAGGAGGAGAAAGAGGGGGAGAGGAGGAGGAGGAGAAAGAGAGAGAGAGAGTGTGTGAGGAAGACTGGGTGAGAGGGAGGAAGAGGGAAAGAGAGAAGAAGTGGGGGGAGAAGGAGGAAGAGGGAAAGAAAGAAGAAGTGGGGGGAGACGGAGAAAGAGGGGGAGAGGGAATGAGATTGAGTGAGGAAGACTGGGATGAAAGAGAGGGAGAGATAGATGGAGAGGAGAAGAAATAGGGGAGAAAGGAGAAGAAAGAGGGGGAGAGAGGAAGACTCATATTATCTATTATTATACTAAATATGAGTCCATCAACGTTTGTTTCCCCCTAACACTTTTTTTCTATATCATTTCAATAACACAAAATACATGCTAGAATATATCTTAGTTCTGGGATTGAGTAATGTTTGAAAAATAAAATTGTTTTAATTATTCTAATTAACCGTAATTTATAATTAATTGAACAAATCACCCATCTCTATCTTAGTTATGTATTTCTCTCGACCCTTTTCACCATGTTGATTCAACCACTCTCTAATATTTCTTAATGTTTCTATGAGCATTTAGAGAAAGAGTGACTCTTTTTTCGTGTGGCCATCTAATTTACATATGTGTGTCTGTACACATGACAACCACTATGTAAATTAGATGGCAAAATAAGAAGTCTCTTTGCTTCTATATAAGAATAATAATGAATAATACTTTGATATAATAATAATACTACGGAGGAGGATATAGAAGTAAAGAGACTTGTTATTTATCCAAGTTTCTTTTAAAACATATGTCACAGTTTACAACTAAAATTAAAGTAGAATAAATGGGGGTAGTGGTTATGACCCAACGGGTCACGGGTACGTCGAGAAAATTATAAAGATGATGGGATGCATCTAATATTAGATACGCCCATTAAATCAGAGTGTCTTGTGATTAAATGTTATTTTGTAGAGGAATTAACAAAATTTGTACAAATTAAATTCTACACATTTTATTTACACACATCAGAAGGTATAGAGGATTTAAAAGTTTGTACAACAATAGAGTCGAGTTCAGAATATTTCAGTTGAAATAAACTCAGCCGGTGTCAGGCTCCTGCTGATGGTGTGAGTATAAATAGTTCAGCTTGTGTATATTCTTCTCCCACAATTTGTTGCAGGTAGTGTTTATTTGATGTGGGGAGTGTATTTCGTTCAAATTGCTATACTCATATCATGTGTTGCTGCGGTGATGAGTCGTTGATTACTGGAATGCAGATAAGCGAAGCAGACTTTTTTTTTTTTAATAGTGTGAGAAAGGCTCCCAACAGCTTGGCGACAAAATTTTAATGCACCATGGTCCGAATGTGTCAAACAGGCCGTAGCTGGCCCATAACTGACTTAGACCATTAAACACAGTTAGACAACTAAACGATATCTTACAAAAATTCCTCAATACAAAAGAATTATTTGGGCCGATTAGTCATTATTATAATAAGATTGTCAGTCGGCACCATTTCCTCTTGAGTCAAGAATATGTCTTGGAATTTTTCTTTCTTTTTGTTCTTTTGATAATTACCACTTTTGAGTTTTACTTTGGATGGCAGCAATTATAATCAACCAATGAGATCTTGCCAGGGTTTGTTCACATTTCTCGTAACAAAACTTTATACTCTGACATTATAATTATGGAATGGTAAATGGGAATCTTAAAAAAAAAAAAAAATAAATAAATAAAAAAAAAAAAAAAAAAAAATCAAGCTTATAATGGAGACCCAAAATTAACCATCATTTTTATTTGAGTGTGTGTGTATTTCATGTATACAGGATAACAAACTAACACATACCAGATAATAAATTTATTACGGCCTTTCTGACTACCAGATTTAAGATCAAAATAAATTTATTACCTGGTATGTGTTATTCTGTATTCATAAATATTTGCTCTGTACTTTCTACACATTGAGCTCTATATTCAGAAATATGCCATTTAATATATATGTATATCTCAATATAATCTGACATTCAACAAGGATTTCCATTTGGATTGAACCTGAAATTAAACTTCAACTTATATATATATATATATATATATATATATATATAATAATAAATTATTTTTAATATTTTACCTACGTGCGACGTCGTTTCGAGCTTATGGCTCTCATCAGCACAGGGAAATGACAATATATAGGGCGCGAACCCCGTTCACAGATACATCTTGAATCTGTAGGCGTTCACCTAGTCCCATTAGGCCACGAGGAATTGTCACGTAATAACGGAGAAATTAAGTGATGTTTACACTGAAAGCGGCGAGTGTAGAATAATCATTTAATAATAAATATTCATAAATTATTATCCACATACGTATACGTTTCATCTTTGCGGAATCATCAGTGTGGAGATAACTGTTCAGCTGGTCGCACGATTCGAACTCCAGACACGAGTCACCTTTAACTCAAATCTGAATATCTTAACAAATGAGGCCAACTTCAACAGCTATACAGAAAGAAGAGAAAAAACCCTGATTTTTCTTTTTTCAAGCGGACACATAGTACACCATCTTACAGTGTTCGATAAATGCACAGGAACTCGCATTTTTTACATTGATTAGACAGCTTATTTTATTTCTCTTAAAGTGCCCAGCCGAAAGAGAGCTATGAATAATTATTTAATAATCAATATTTTTAATTGATGATAATTATCGATATAATAATCCAACGTAATGGAAAATTAAAAAAAGAAAAAAATCGAAAATTGTTTATATATTCATATCAACATTTCATTTTATTTCAAGACTTTCTTCAAGACGACTGATTTGAAGAACAACGTAGAAGTCATAATTTGAAACTACATTGTGCGTCTGACATTTTGTTCTCTTTTTCAAGCAAAACAGATGCTACAATCCAAAATATGTGGTACGTATATTCTTTTCAACACATATTTTGAATTCTAACATCTATTTTTCGTTCAATAAAAAGAAAACATTCTTTTCACGCCATAGACGCACCACATATTTTCGAAGGCCCCACCTATTGAGTGCTCTTGACAGCCTGCTTATATGGCCGCTGACTTTGCCATTAGGGTGTTAATTTACTCTTCCATTTTCTAGACAATGCGTGGTTGGCATATTTGTACACGCTCCGACTACCGAGTTAAATAGGACTCGTATTGGGGTTCAAATCCTGTGACCGGCAGGGATTATCTCCTCCCATACTGATGATTGTAGGTTTGGCATGAAACGTGTGTATATGTGTTAATTTTTAAAATATTATTTATAATTATATATATATATATAGTAATCCAGGAAAGGTTTGCATCCACATGATAAAAATCCAGAGAATATTTACTATGTTTATATAATAGGCCTCAATAATAAATAGAGCTATATACTTATAATCAAAAGTTTTATCATACAAAGATCTCCGGTAGAGGAAATAACATCTAATAACATAATACCAATGTCGGTTAGTTTTAAATTCATCAAACGCTGGGGATTTCCTAAGTAGTAAAGCCCATAGAACAAATGCGGTATTATGGTGAAAGTGTCCAGTTTAAGAGACGATTATAGACCAGCTCGATCGGTGAGGTAATTCTGAAAATGTTTTTCAAGACATTTCTCAAATCAGCAACTTTAAAATAAAAACAATCAAATGTTTACAATTTCCATTTTTAGTCTTGAAATCAGTCACATTCCAAACGCAACGCCTTCTCACACCTCTGACCTACATCATGTTACCCTCTGAATTATAATGCTTAATAGCAGTAAGACCCGACATTGCTCAGAATTGAATGAGGATCACTACTATGTACTTTTTCACCATGTTCGTAACACCATATTACTTTCTTTGCTTTTACTATCCCCCTCCTCCCATTTCGCCCCCTAATATAGTTGAAAGTAGTTGAAATGTTGGAAAACTCTCTGAATTAATGTTTTATACATATGGTTTAAAGTTCATTAAAATCGGATATACATATTTGAAGTTTTTAAAGGGTTCTGTCCCCATGGGTCACTTAGAGGTGGGGACATGTAGATAAACATTGTAACAGAGAGATTCGGAACCATTTCTATTATCTTCCCCAGAAAATTTTGTACATATGATTTACGTTCATAAAAATCGGATATATTGGTAGTTTTAATGGTGTTATGCCCACATAGCCCCCTAAGGAGTGCACTTAGAGATTCAGGAACACTTCCATTGTCTTCCCAGGTAGATTTTACATAAGAATATGCTTTTAGATTTTATGTAGATTATCTAACCTTTCTTTCTATAGGAAACACACAATCATCACACACACAGACATTGCTGCATTTTATATAGAGAGATTTACTAGCCTGCCTTCTTTTTTTTCGATCACCCCGAGTTGATCTTGTTACGCATAAACATTTGCTACCACAACTTACACATGCATAAACATTTGCTACCACAACTTACACATGCATAAACATTTGCTACCACAACTTACACATGCATAAACATTTGCTACCACAACTTACACATGCATAAACATTTGCTACCACAACTTACACATGCATAAACATTTGCTACCACAAATTACACATGCATAAACATTTGCTACCACAAATTACACATGCATAAACATTTGCTACCACAAATTACACATGCATAAACATTTGCTACCACAAATTACACATACATAAACATTTGCTACCACAAATTACACATACATAAACATTTGCTACCACAAATTACACATACATAAACATTTGCTACCACAAATTACACATACATAAACATTTGCTACCACAAATTACACATACATAAACATTTGCTACCACAAATTACACATACATAAACATTTGCTACCACAAATTACACATACATAAACATTTGCTACCACAAATTACACATACATAAACATTTGCTACCACAAATTACACATACATAAACATTTGCTACCACAAATTACACATACATAAACATTTGCTACCACAAATTACACATACATAAACATTTGCTACCACAAATTACACATACATAAACATTTGCTACCACAAATTACACATACATAAACATTTATTCTACTTACACAAAAAAACATCTTTTAGGTATCAACAATTTTTGCAGGAATCAGTTTTATTCAGTCGACTCCCCGACCTCTGGCTACAAATCATGTATTTTATGTAATATATATTTTATAGTTTTCATAGTGTAGAATTACTGGTAGGTTGAGAAAGGATAACCAGTTTGTTTGCAAGGAGTGTAAGCCAATGGAAATGGATGGGAACTCAGATGTGGAGAAAGTATATCTGGATGACAAAGCTATTGAGGTTGTTAAGTTTTGTTATTGGAGCACAGGGTGGAGTAGATGCTAGTGTGATTGCAAGAGTTAGGAGCAGATGGAATAAGTTCAGGGATTTTTTGCCATTACTAACCAGCAGAGCATTCCCACTGTTGACCAAGGGAAGAGTCTATCAGGCATGTATATGCAGTATGATGATGTATAGAAGTGAAACCTGGCCAGTGATGTTTGAAGACGTGTTGCATGGAAAGAAATACTATGAGAATGATACGATGTGAGTCTTAAAGACAGGCTTAGATCTGATGATCTCAGAGGAAGATTAAATTTGGACAGTATAGGGAGATGTGTGCAGAACAGGAGACTACGATTGTATGATCATGTTTAAGGAATAGATGAAAATTCTTGAGTTAGTAGATGTAGAACAGTTGAAGTAGCAGGTTCAGTTCACAGGGGAAGGCCAAGTAAAACATGGGAGAAAGTAATAAGGACGGACTTGAGAGAAAGAGAGATAAATATAGAGCTGGCCAGAGATAGGTTACTTTGGAAGTCAATTTCTAAAAGCCGCTCAACACATGCAGACGTTAAACAGAATATGATGATGACAATTTACGAAAAATCATCATTTAGGCATCAACAATTTTTGCAGAAATCAGAGTTTTGTTCAGTCGACCTCCGGCTACAAGTCATGTATTTCCCAATTTGTTTCTGTCTGAATGCCAATCGATTGGCCTTTCAATTAACAAACAAAATTCACGTTGCCCTCTCCTCAAACAATCCAAGAATCTGCCATTTTGTCAAAAGCTATAAACGTTCACTAATAGTTTACAATTTCTCCATTATTCCCTTCCTCTCTCACATTTGAAAAGAAAAATCCTTTTCAAATAAACGATTCTGTGTCAAAATGTCAGTATTCACCCCACCCCCAATTTTATCCCCCACCACATCAGTATCGCCATTTCTTACAAATCTTATTTTTAAATCAATTCTGCATACTTAATAAAGTAGTAGATCCATGAAACATTCTACAGTTTATACAAATTTTAAATAGAGAAAACCAATTTTATATTTTTGGGATTATTTGAACTACTGTTCTCATCTTGGATGATATTCTCACAGCGTTTCAGCTGATGTAACCTCCGACCTTCTTCAGGTGCATCTTGTCGAACTTGGTAATGTTTATGCCGAACTCGAGAATCTGTACGGAATTTCAAACGGAACCCTTAATTTAATCTATGGGTGTAGCTTGCTCTCGTTCCATCAGCATTCATTGCTTAAGTAATTACTAATTGTATTCTTAGCATCGCCCCGCACCGAGGATTGAACCTTCAACCTCCAGAAGACTGTCACTTAGAACTAATTATTACTTAGCACTTATATCTGTTACAACACATCTGGTGCTACCAGATCAGGCTGTGGATTAAATAGAGAGGTCCGTTCAAAATTCGAAATTTCGTACAGAGTTTGACAGAAATATTCCAGAGTTCGACAAGATGCACCTGAAGAAGGTCGGAGGTTACATCGGCCAAAACGTTGTGAGAATATCATCCAAGATAATAACAGTAGTCCGAATAATCCAATAAAGCAAATTATCAATCCTCATCTATAAAAAAATTCCGTAACAGAAAACTAAATATTAAAATTTATTGTCTTGTTATAATTAACATTTTGGTCAATGCAATTTATTTCATGATATATTATGATGAAAAGTGGGAGTGAATATGTATATTGCGTGAAATTTTGAAAAATCTAATTATATCAAACTTTACAAGGGACTACCCGGTATTGCCTGGGAGTAAAAAGAAAAAGAATGGCTGACTTGTTTCCAAAGAAATGGGAATTAATTTTTTTGTATTTAATTTCATAATTGAATTAGTTTTTCCAATAGAAATTTTTTTTAAATGGAAATCACTCCAGACACGATATGAAGCCACTTGATGTTAGGAGTTAACAAGAATGAAAGATGATTATCGCAAAGACAGGAGATGCCTATTGAGCTTAGTCTTGAAAAGACCAAGGCTAGAGATAGGAGGAAAACAGTCAGCAGGAAGAGAGTTCCACAAGCCTGCAGTTATTGGGAAGAAGCTACTGGAATAGGAAGCAATATTACAATGAGGTATCAAAACAGCGAAGTTATGAAGACCACTAGACCAACAAGTTGGAAAAAAGGAAGCACACAATTCTGAAGAACAAATGTCATAATAGTATTTATAGAAAAGACTGAGACTAGCAACATTACGTCTGTGAGAGAGAGGGTGCCGGGAAGAATAAAGTTTAACAAATTCGTTTTAGTACTTTGCCTTGATTGATAGTAAAGAATAATGATGGGACGATTCCAATATACCCCCCTTCCCAGATTTCGATACAATTACCAATTCTGTTCTAAACTCATGAATTCCATTACAATTACCGATTCGTATTCTAAAATCGCCTTATCTCCTAAAAAAGTAGAATTTCATTTTTATTTTTTATTGGGGGGAGGGGATTTAGCAAAAAGTCCTCAGCTACTTTTAAATGTAGATATAATTTTCTTTTTAATTTTACAAACTTCTTAATGTATTGTATCCAAGATTTTGATAAACTCATTGTGAGATTTTCATCTATATTTTTCATTTGTACGATTTTTTTGTTATTACAATCTATAAATTCTACTTTTACTGGTAGTTTAAAATCACTGAATATTTATCACTTTATCATTAGTACCAGCAATAGAAAATTAAGTTTGAAACAAACAAAAAAAAATAAGTAAAAGAATCGTTTTGGAATCCGAAATTAGGCTAAAAAAATTCCGATTCCAATACACTAAAAGTTCCGATTTTTCCGATTCAGATTAACACAGTAAAAAATAATGATGTCTATTTAATGTGGAGACGAGACACACATTTGAAGTCGAATAATTTAATATATATATATATATATATATATATATATATATATTTGTTTTTGATGAAACCACGGGAGAGAACTCAGTATATTTGCACATGATAACTTCCCTTTAATCTAGTGAATAGAAAGACTAAGTGTTTTATTTCGGTTGTTTTTGTTCTTTTAATTTAACTTTGCAAAATCACTTTTTCCTGACTCAAACCATCTAACATGGCTGACCAAACGGCTCCATTTTCTGTAGTACTATTATATTATTAACTGTGCTCTGTGGAAATTACACGTTTCTAATTCTATATTTACTGTGATGAAGCACTGTTCTTGACTTTTATTAAATCAAAGAAAACTGAATAATTATCAGGGAAAGATAGAGAGAAGTAAAAGTTTTAATATAAAGATGTTACACACACTTTTTAACTTTGTCTATTTTGAATGTTAAACCAAATATGATGATGATGATGATGATGATGATGATGATGATGATGATGATGATGATGATGAATGACTAAAAATTAATAATCTAAAAGTCGGAAGATAACTAGAATCTGCTCAGATTTGACTCGTTTCGTGAAAATTGAGGAATTATATCGCATCAATTTAAACTTTACTGGGTCTTTTATCTTAAAAGACATTCAAAAAGTCACCTTTGAACTTTGAATGTGAGGAACTCGAGATATCCCCTTCCTATTTATGAACGACAATCTCCCATAGATTTATGAAACGATAATCAAGTACATACTAAACGGACCAGCTCCTCGTTTAGAATCGTCAAATTACAATAATAACATAACCAAACAAAGTCTCCTGTTCTGCACAAATCTTCCTATACTATCCAGATTGAAGATTCCCCTCAGGTCATCAGATCTAAGCCTTTCTTTAGGACTCACAACCAAGAATAAGGGCAAACCTTGATTTCAAATTTCAAACATGCGTAGTGCAAGTCTTTTTCTTTGTACTTTAAAATTGAGTTCATTCTCGGGTTTCCAGCATAATTTCGAGGAGATAGATTGAATATGGTTCAAGGAAATATACTGAGCCAACAACACAAATTAATACACAAAACAATCATATAAAAAATGTGCATGGTTTCAGCATAAAATGAGCCAATGATGGTTGGCATGCCGTAAAACCCAACAACCAATCCTTCAACCAAGACAAGCATTACATCAGGTCATTTAGCCAATAAAATACTGAGGTTTATCAAACAAATGATGACACTGAAAACAAAATTAAAATGACCCAATGATGGTTGCCGTAAAACCCAAGAAATAATCAACATTTAAAAGTTATGAACAAAATCTTCTCTCTCTCTCTCTCTCTCATATATATATATAGGGTGGGCAAAAATAAGTGTCCTATTTTTAAAAATTCATAACTTTTTTATTTATTGATTTTTTTAAATTTTTTTTTAGAAGAAGTAAAGGACCCCTTCCGAAGCAAGCATGAGCCGTATTAGCCCTAAGGAACGTACCCTCATTTAGAAAACATTATTTTTGCTTAAAAAACTCAAAACAGTGTAAAAAACAATACTTTAGTTTTTGTAAGTTTTAAGAAGTGTTTTTCGGCTAAAATTTGTTTTGTTTATTTCAAAAAATCTCGGAAGGGTCAGTCTACACACACATAAAGTTTGGTGAGTTTAACTTTTATTTTGTGGAAGTTATTCAAATTTAAAAATAGGACCCTTATTTTGGCCCACCCTGTATATATAAATATATATATATATATATATATTTCAATGTGTATGTGTGTTCTCTATAGAAAAAAGGTTAGAGAATCTATATAAAAACTAAAAGTGTATTGATGTTAAAATTTTCTGAGGAAGAAAATGAAAGTGGTGCCGAATCTCTAAGCACCCCCTAAGGGAGTTATGGGGTCAGAACCTCCTTAAAACTTCAAATATATCCTATTTTGATGAAATTTGAATCGTATGCATAAAATTCTCTGAGATAGACAATGGAAGTGGTCTCTAATTTCTACATGCCCCTAGTCAATGTGCCGAATCTCTAAGGGAGTTAGTAGGCAGAACCACCTTAAAACTTCAAATACGTATGCCAGATTTTAATGAAATTCAAACCATATGTATAAGGCACTAATTCAGAAAGTTTATTTAAATTTCAGTTTCTTCCGACTATACTAAGGGGGAAAACAAGGGTCCATAAAAAAACTATAAAAAAACGAAAGTAATATCGTACTATGAGTATAGTGAAAAAAAGCAGTATTCCTCAATAAATCCCGAGCAACGTCGGGTCTTCCTGCTAATATTGAATAATGAATTAATTGACATTTTAAAGAGGAAACAAATATGTTAAATGAATTATAAATTGAAAACTTGTTATAATTGTTTAATATAACATGTATTGTTAATTAGGGCGTTACATGTCATCTGACATTTCAAAAGATTCCTTTGGCTATGGCTCAGGAATTACTTGTTCATTTTTTATAGCTAAACTACTGAAAAATCAATGTCTATTTGTGAAAAATAAAGATTTGCACCACTGATTTCTACAAATTTAAGTTTCAATATTTTATATGTTCATACCTGGATAGCTTTCCAGGTAAATTTATATTTATATTCTATGCCTATACCCACAGTGTCACTGCTAACTGAGTGTTATTAGATTTCAGTAGAGATGGAAAAAAAAATTTATAGACTACAATCTTGAAAACCAGACGTTGCTCAGAATTTATAAGGAACATCGTCCTTTTTCTTTCCACTCATGGCACCATATTACTTTTTCTTTCTTTTTTTAATGCCCCCCTCCGTTTCACCCCCTCCCCCAATATAGTCGGAAGAAACTGAAATTTGGGAAACTCTCTGAATTAGTATCTTATACATATAGTTTAAATTTCATTAAAATCGGATATACGTGTGTGAAGTTTTAAGAAGGCTCTGCCCCCAAAGAGGAGACACAGAGATTCGGCATATTACGAGGTACATAGAAATTCGGGACCTCTTCCACTGTCTTCCCCGGACAACTTTATACCTATGATTTAAATTTTATCAAAATATGATATATTTGAAGTTTTAAGAGATGTTTTGCTCCCATAGTTTCCTTAGGAGGTGGTCACTTAAAGATTTGAGACCATTTCCATTGTCTTCCTTGAAAGATTTTACAGATAAATATGCTTTTAGTTTTTATGTAGCTTTCTATAGGGAATATACACACAAACGTTGACATTTATATAGATAGATTTGGGCTGACCATAAGTATAACACTGGTGCTACCAGATCAAGCTCTGAAGATATCGGCTTCCTGACCCAAAATGCACCAAACGTTGATGTTTTGTTTCTTATTCTTTTTGCAAAACTCAATCATGTTCTGCAAAATCTAAACATTTCTCGCTTTTCTTTTTCACTGAATTCGGTTAATCATAACTCTACTGACCCTTTTGTGACCTCTGTCTTAAACATTTCCTGCTTTCCAATATAACCATCATATAACCATCATATATAAATATCTCAGTAATATGTAGTAGCTTACATAGCTACTACCAAACGTACCCACATCAATATTTTACAATTTGACTAAATCTCTGCACATGCACATAGTGCAGTGGTTTATCGAATCGCTTTGTTGTAGTTAGAATAGACTTTCACCTATAAGCATTTATGAAAATCAAATTGCTATACTTATGGTTGTTTTGTTTTACGGCATATCAACCCTTTTCGGGTTATTTAATGTTAAATCTGGTCATTATGGTAAAAAGTTTTTATTCTTCAAGTTCTTTATATGTTCAAGTATTTATTCATAATGTTTGGTTGAGTGAAAAGAGGGGGAATGGAGGAAAATTATTGTTTTTTGTTTTAGATTTTGCAGAACATGATTGAGTTTTGCAAAGAGAACTAAACCGGATCTATATTTGACCGGGCAATACAAGAAATTATACTGTTTGATGTTTTTTAAACTCATCCTGGATTGCTTATATGTTATTAGCATGTACTTACACGCCCCCCCGCCCCCATTTGAGAATACCAGATATGTAAAATGCAGTCCTAGTTGGCATGCAAGCCAACGACTAGTACCAATCTGCAAATACAATGCAACAAACTTCCTGGGTCTTTTTGGTGTCATGTGTATCGACCAAATTCGACTTAAGAGTCTCAAATGTCCATAAAACTTTTCTTATTCTGTGTAAATCTGACTCGGCTGAATAGGAATGTTTGAACTAACTGATTGTTTTCGTGGCAGGAAAAGAAAACATTTTCATTATGTAATTTATACGTGGTTATAATGCATCACATACATGTATAGATGACAGCTGCCAAACTTAGGATTAGTGATGGGCTTAATTAAGGACATGTTTTTTTTTATTTTTGTTTTTTGCTGAAAGAAATTTTAAATAAAAAAATGAAAAGTAATGCGTTTTCTTCCAGTTTTTTTTTTAAACAAAACAAAAAAAAAATGCTCTTCATTAACCCAAATATTAACCCTAACCCTAAGTCCAAGATGACAATACGAAACAACAAAAAAAAAAGGTCTTACTTTTAACTCACCAATCTTCATTTTAGCAAATATTTTAAGTTTTAAGGATCCAACTAAAAAGTTTTCACAAAACCCTGCATATATGCGGCGGTGCACAGCGATTTACAAAATTGCGAATTGCAAAATATGGCATAACCACATTGACACTGATTCTCATTAGATCACAGAAGTTAAGCGACATTAAGCTTTGTCAGTACCAGATGGGCGACTATTTGGGAATACCAGGCGTTATATGTGGGAGGACAGCACCACCTCCCTGCAAAAACATTTTCAAAAACGGATTGCAGACTAACAACCGCAAATAGTTTCATCATCATTTGGGATTTTGATCACTCCTGGAGGAGTAATCCATCTCTGGTTTCTTTCCACCTTGCTTCGTCCCTGGCTAGGCGCTGCCACGTAGGACAGAGTTGGCTGTCAAGGTCGTTTCTCCACCAGATTTTTGGCCTTCCTCTAGGTCTTTTCCATTGCCCTGGGGTCCATTCTGTTGGTCAATATGTCCACTTATTGTCTGTATATCTCAAAAGGTGACCTGCCCATCTATGTTTAGCCGTTCGTATGGTGGTGATGATGTCATTTAATCCAATCTGGTGTCTGATCCAGGTGTTTCTTTTTCTTTCACGTAGACTGATGCCGAGCATCATGTTTCATTTTGCATTGTGCCACTCTTAGCTTTTCTATCGCTGCATTATTAAGTGCCCATGTTTCGCTACCATGCCATAATAAGCATGATGTATTCATTGATCACTTTCTGTTTAATGTTCATAGTGGACTTTCTATTTTTCATTATGTTGTCTACTTTGGAAAAGGCTGTCCATCCAAGTGCAATTTGCTGTCTGATTTGAGGCATGATATCAGCCCTAGTTTAGTTTGTGGCATATTCAACAAATATGCCACAAAAGCCCCAGTCACAGTGAAGGGTGAAAATGTCGAGAAAGTAGACAACTACATCTACCTAGGGAAGAAAGAGAGTTTATCTTGTATATAATGCCTATCATTTGTGATATGAAAAGCATGGTCGTTGTGCAGAACGTACATATTCAGATGACAGCTGCCAAAATATACACTATATACAGAGATAGATATTTGGAGACAAATTATTAGAAGATGAATACATTAGAAGACAGATATCAGATGAAAGAACTATTTTGGGAAAAGAAACACCAGGTGTTTCTTCTTTTTAAAAAAAAAAAGAAGAAATGAAAAGGAGATATTTATGGCTTATGGAATGTGACCAATTTCTAATTATTCTACCTAATAATGTGAACCTTCTAAATTTGGTCTTCGAGAGAAAGTCAATGAGTGCAAAAAAAAAAAAAAAAAAAAAAAAAGTGGGAAAGATAGAAAAAAAAAAAAAAAAGTTGGCTTGACAGGTTTTAAATGTTTTAGAATAAAATGAAAACAAAAAAGAAAACGTCATCTTATTTGGCTAAGCAACAATTTCCAGCTTACAAAGAAAGCTTTGCGTATATAGAAGAGAACATAAATGATTTCAGGTATAAGTTAGAGTAAACATGGTGATGTGCCTTGAAGCGAATGTCAGCAACAAGTTTTGCCTGTAGACCGGAAACCATCATGAGTTGAGTTGGCTCTACGAGTGCCTCTCCATTGCTATTAATATTATTCGAAGAAACGCTTCGAGCCTGCTCTTGGCCTGCCAAGCCAGTGTTTGAAGCAAGATCCACTGATCTTATTTAAACAATATTTGGGGTGTTTTGGTTTTTCTTTCACAGCAATCGACTCCACTATTTGAAGCGAGATCCATCAATCTAGTGGTCTCCATCAATTCGCTGTTCAGATACATCATTGTAATACAGCTTCCTATTCCAGTAGCTTCTTTCCAATAACTGCAGGCTTGTGGAACTCTCTTTCTGCTGACTGTTTTCCTCCTACCTATAGCCTTGATCTTTTAAAGACTACAGTCAATAGGCATCTCCTGTCTTTGCGATAAATATCTTTCATTCTTGTTAGCTCCTTACATCAAGTGGCTTCATGCCTTGTCTAGAGTGATTTCCATTAAAAAAAAATAAAAAAAGTATGTCCAATTAAACTTTCTGATGTTATGGATATATCCACTAAGGATTTCTAAACTTGGTATTTGAAACAGATTATTAATACTAGGACATCAGAGTAAAATATTTATATTAACTTTTTAACATGTATAAAATTAAAATTTTATGTCAACTTTTGTAATTAAAGTTTTTATATTAAAAAAAAATTTTTTAATGGAAAAGAATTTATTAAATTTTACAGGGATGTGCAATGGCAATGCCAGAAAAGCTGAAATCTAGATGAATTTCCCAAACTGTGGGAAGTCATTGTTTGATGAAACAAAAGTCATCGAACTCCCCTACTCTCACCATGAATCATTTGAAGTTTTAGCCTTCCCAGCAAAATTAACACTTTCAATTTTCAGAGAGAACTGTCATAAGAGGGAAAAAAGGAAGGCAAGACTAAATGGAGAGAGGAAGGAAGAAAAACAGGAAAAGTGAGAGAAAGAAAAAAATAAAATCCAGCCAAATAGCGACAAAAAAATGAGAAGGTAAGGCTCTAGCAATTTGTCAGAAATCAGCTCTGTCTTATTTAAAAAAAAAAAAAAAGAAAGCAAATTTTAAACAAAAAGTGGAGAACTCACATCCATGGGAGGCTCTTGCAATTTAAGCAGAAATACGGGTTTTTTTAAGTGGAGAACTCACATTCGTTTTATAAGATGTATCAGCATAACAATTAACAACAGCTTCTTAGACTATGGAAATGTAAGTGTATGTTAAACTGTTTTAGATTATTATGTTATATAATAATACGCTAAGGAATTTCATTTTTGTACGCGCGTTATCACTTTTCAAACACGTTAAAAAAATGGTTTGGTAGTTTTGTTTTACGGCATATCAACCCTTTTTGGGTTATTTAATGCCGAATCTGGTCATTATAGTAAAAGTTTTTATGCTTCAAGTTCTTTATATCTTCAAATGTTTAATCATCGTTTTTGGTTTGGTAGTTTTGTTTTACGGCACATCAACCCCTTTTGGGCTATTCAATGCCGAATCCGGTCATTATAGTAAAAGATTTATGCTTCAAGTTCTAAAAATAAAATAAAAAAGGGGAGGGAGAAAGGGAGAGGGGCTGTTGTTTTTGTTTTTGGTTTTGTAGAACATAATTAAGTTTTACAAAAAAAAAAAAAAAAAAAAAAAAAACGTCAATGTAGGTGAATTTCGTCTCAGGGAGCCACAGGGCAGCCTGATCTGGTATCACCAAGTTAAAAAAAAAAAAAAAAAAAAAAAAAAAAAAAAAATGAGATCGGTCAATGAGCAAAGATATTAATTGGTGATTAATCTGATGTCACTAAAATAAAACATTCCGACTTTACCCATTTTAAAATGAATTGTTCCAAAATCAAATTGTCGTCACATTGACTAAAAGAGTACAATTTAAAATAAATACATTTCAAAAAGTGACATTTGTTGCATTGATTTTTGGAATATTTAGCTTAACATTTATTTTTACAGTTAAAAAAAGACAAAAAATATGTTTTAAAAAGAAATAAATTGCTACAATTTTAAATAAATAAATAAGCGACTATTTGTTTTATTTATTTAAAGGATATTTAGCTGATATTATTATTTATAAATTATTTATATGGAAAAAAATGTTTTGATTTTTTTTCTCAATAGTATTGACCCTGACATTTATTTCAAAAGGAAGGTTATCTTTAACAGTACATTACAGATTGATGTAGAAAGCACCGTGGAATTTCCACAGGATCCCTTTAGTACATTTTATAATTTACTAGACGTACCCGTGACCCGTTGGGTCATAACCACTACCACCATCTATTCTACTCTGATTTCAATCGAAAAATTATAAACGATGACATATCTGTTAAAGCATTTGTCTTGCAAAACAAAAAGTAGCAAATCTCTTTCCTTCTATATTATTACCCATAAAGATAATATAGAAGTCAAGAGACTTATTATTTTGTTATCTAATTTACATACGTGTCTGTCATGTGTAAAGATATTATGTAAATTAGATGGCAATGCTCGCTGAAAAAAAAAGTTACACTCTTTCTCTAAATGCTCACAGAAACATTAAGAAATAGTAGAGAGTGGTTGTTGAATAAACAGAGAGAGAGAGAGGCGAGAGAAATATATAGGTAGCCAAGTGAGAGATGGGTGACATCATCATCATATTCGGTTTTACATCTGTTTTACATGCTGGCATGTGTTGGACGGCTTTTAGAAATTTACTTCCAAACTAACCTATCTCTGGATAGGCCATTATTTAAACTACATAATTTGAAATGCAACAGATTTTCTTTAGAAGTCATTTCCTTAGTTGAGGCAAGATTTTTTACAGGTCAGATGCCCTTCCTAATGCCAACCCAGTTCAGTTAATTATAAATTACGGCTAATTAGAACAATTAAAACAGATTCAAACATAACTCAATTCCAGAACTAAAGTATATTTTAGCATGTATTTTGTGTTATCAAAGTATATAGGAAAAAAGCCTAAGAGAAACAGACGTTGATTAACGTTTAGTATAATAATAGCTTTTCTATTATAAAACTTAGTTGTTCATTGTCAATTTATTGAGATCTTATTTTACCTTCTGTTGTGTACACAATCACAAATAATTCCTCCCCCGATTTATAAAATCGGGGGACCTATGTTTTGAGGCATTTCCGTCTGTCCGTCCGTCCGGATTTTTCTCCGCAACCATCCATTGAATTTCTCTGAAATTTTGCATGAAGTTGTAACTTTTGTCAGGTTAGAAAGTGACATTCTCCGATTTTTGAAAAAAATCTGGTTAGCCCCCCCCAGGTGGTCAAAAGGCCCCAAAATGGCAAAAAATGACATTTTTTTGCCCCATAACTTTTCATCCATCCATTCAATTTCTCTGAAACTTGGCCAAAATGTGGAGGCAATTGTTCCTAATAGAAAATAAGTATCGCTGACCTTGGAAAAAATGTGGTTCGTGCCCCCAGGGGGTCAAAAGCCTCAAAATGGCAAAAAATGACCCTTTTCTCCCATTCAATTTTTCTGAAACTTGGCCAAAATGTAGAGGCAATTGTTCTGGATATAAAATGAGCATCCTTGACCTCAGAAAAATTCTGGTTCGCGCCCCCAGGGGGTACAATGGGGGTCAAAAATGCCCCAAATTGCCCAAATTTATTGCAGTTTATACTCGCCACATTGAGTCACATACAGAGGGGGACCACACATGCGCGGCTTGTTATTATTATATTTTCATTTTCAATGTTTGTGTTTTATGCTGAGGTTAGATGATTCGTGAATGATTTAAAACTTTTCCTGCCTGTTGCCATTTCGTTTGTGTCACCCGCCAGGATGAGATCGTCATCAACTGATCCCCTTCATGTCGTAAGCGGCCTACCACGTGGCTTTGGGCCATCGACGTCAATGTGGGACACACTTTGGAGCGTTTCGGATGACCGACGGTGGGCGACATGGCCGTACCAGTGGGGATATTGTTGTGTGATATACCTTCTCATGGAGGCAATTTTCTCCATCCAATGCGCTGCAGCCAGGATCGTGTCGTTTTGACAATTCGTTGTCGACCACGTCTTGCGACCATACAAGAGTACAAGTCGAACATGTGTGTTGTATACTGCCTCTCGCACATACGATAGCATCCATGTGTTTTGTAAAATTGTCGACAGCTACTGGAAGACTCTTCATGTGGCAGGTATACGTTGTATTAGTCATAGTTTTGTCAGTTCGCCCACTGGAATCAATATTAATTACGCTAAACAAAAATATCTTGTGCAATAAATTTCCTAGATTAGACAGCAATGTGATTTATGTACAAGGATGAGTGGACACAGGGGTTATCCAGTCCCAGCCTTTCCCAAGAGGATTTAAAAAAGATTAAATTAAAAAAATAATAATAATTCACAGGACAACATGGCAGATATTTCTTGACATTGGACTCTAAAACGACCATGTTGTAATCCGGAGGGAAACATACCTGCGGTAACGTGTTCCACATGTGGGAAGTTCTTGGAAAGAAAGTTTGTTCTATTGTCATACCATCCTCCCAGGGATTACCTTTTTTTGGGGGGGGGGGGGGGCAAGGACAACATGGGAGGAAGTGATAAGAATGGACTTGAGAGAAAAGTAATTAAGACCTGCTCAGAGGTTGATTTCTTAAAGCCGTCCAACGCATGCCAGTATATAAAACGGACGTTCAGCCGAATATGATGATAAATTAATGTTGTTGTTTTGTTTTGTAAATGGTGATTCATTCGGAAGTTTTTTGCAGTTAAAAAGATTTTTTTTCAGAGAAAAAAAACATTAAATCAGTGTCACAGATTATAAATCATAAAGTAATATAAAGTTGTTTGTTTATTCATGAACTCTTAGGGTTTTAGAAATAGAACCTCTCTAGAGTACTTGGATAAGTATATTTCATTTTGATCAATGGGAGTACAACATTATCGTGGGGTCGACGTTCGCGCTTGCCATCCATACAAAGAAAATACATTTCACTTTATTTATAATTTGAAAATGATAGAAATTAAAAAAATAATAGAAATGTTAATAGGGAGTTCAGGGCTTGGAGCAGGGGTGCACAGGAGTCTTCATCGATTCCTGGGAAATGCCGGGTGTAATTTGAGGGATGTTAAAGACTATAAATTTGTCGAAATTTCAATAAATGTCACTTTATTTACACTCCTCGCACTCAATCAATGCTGAATACATACTTGAGCCCCTATCAAAAAATTGAACATAAAAAAGAGAATAAAAAGGTGTTATGGGTTAGGGGTAGAAGAGCATAGGATTCCTCATTCGATTCCGGATAACGTCGAGTCTTCCTGCTAGTCATAAAATAGAGCCAACTTAGGTTTTATCAGATTTCTTATTTTTTGGAGAAAAAGGTTTCATTTCTAATGCTAATTTTTTATAAAATGACCCCTGACTTAAAGATCACGAGTTGTTGATTTTTATGCGTTAAGAAAATAAATAATTTTGTAATGCTTTTTTTCTTATTATTTAATGTTATTTACTTTTAATAACATGCACATACTAGTCAACTAGCAAGGCCACCCGGCGTTGTCAGGGGGTCATGGATAACAAAATAGAAGAGTTTCAAAAGTGTGTGCAACATCCTTCTTTTAGAACCTACCCACCGCTATCTCTCTCTCTCTCTCTCTCTCTCTCTCTCTCTCTCAAAACTGGTTCAAATATGAAAGAAAGCAAGAGAGAAAAAGGAAACTGGCTGACTGTTTGACCTAATTACAGTGTTTTTCAAACAACTACGACTAAGAATGAAAAAAATGTTTTTTTTTGTTTTGTTGTTTTACCTCCCATCATAAATTTGGAACCTGGTGAGCCCCAAGGGAATGAATATTACAGTATTTCTTTTACCATAACTAGGTCGGCGGTCGCGGTCACACTGAATCTGATGATGTAAGGTTTGTAAGCGTACCTTGTGTAGTTTCTGACTTTTAATCGGACGGACAGACACACAAATTTACTTTACTTTATATAATAGATTATAAAAAAAAAATAATTTAAAGTAATCTCCAACTTAAATATTTAATTTCCTTAAAAATAATTTCCTACGTCATTTAAACAACATTATTTTAACAAAATTAGTTCTAGTTTTATAACAATTTGGTTCAACTAATAATTTAATGGCCAAAGAATACCGTAATAATATAACCTAATTATTACGGTATTGTTTGGTCATTAAATTATTAATTGAACAAATAGTTATAAAACTAAAACTAATTTGGTTCAGGTTCACTGTTCAGGTTAAGATAATGTTGTTTCAATAGCAACCATCTTAAAGTTGAAAAGTTCAAGATAACCAATAATTTAATTTCCTTAAAATGATTTCCTTTTTCAATGCCGCTAGAGAATTTCGGGTTGTTTGGAAATTTTTGGAAAAATTTATAATGGTCAAAAAGATCAGTTTACGTTAAATTTATATTGGAAACTGATCCCCCTCCTAAAATCTTAAAATATATGGAAAATAATTCTAAAAAACACGGAATTCTCTAGCGACATGATAAGTAATTGATACCGAAACAAGAAAAAAAATCGGTCAGTAAAAAAGTGGAGAAAAAAGGGTGGTGGAGTATTACGAACAAGCGGCAAAACATTTACCGAACAATTTATGCTGAGATGTCCCGTTTTTTTGTTTTTCTTTTGTCTTTTTTTCGATAAATTGGATTAAAAACAGATTGATCGAATCATGAGTTGCGTGAAAAGAAGCGATAGAATTATGAGTCATCGTTGGTCTTGTTGATGTGTGTATAGCGTTGTATGGACTTATTTACACATTGGACAAGAAGACGAGTAGTATTATGTATCGCTTTCTCTTTCATTTAAATTAAGAAACTTACAAGATTCATCTTTTCAGATCATAATTTTTGATTAGAAAAAAAAAAAAATCAAAATAAATGTTATTAATGTTTCTACTTTTTTACAACACGTGAACCTTAAAAAAAAATTTATTTATCTACTTCCCACAAGGTAAGATGTGACACAAGGTCGGAAAAGAGGGATTAGATAAGCCAGCGCTCGAGAGGTGAGCACTCTGGCCATTTAAAAATTGCCTGGGTAGCCCCGTCGGCATTCCCCGGTAGAGGCGCCTCAGGCAGTAAGCAATAAACTTACTCCTCCCCAAAGAGGGGAGGAAAAGCCTGGGAGGGTGCACCTCCTAGAACTGCACAGGACCAGCAACCCCCAATAGACCGGCGTAAATCCAGACCCAAAGGTCCGGACGATACCGGTTTATTAGGTGGGGTAAAAAAAATAATATTTGGACTGCTATTTTCAGCTCGGTTTTTATATTCACGTTTCGGCCGACGCAAGCTCCGACCATATTCAGGTGCATCTTGCAATTGAACCTATTTATTTGCCTCCCCACGAGGACAGAGTGAGACAGAAGGTCAGTTTTTAATGTGGGGAAAATCCAGCTTCTGGATTGTGACTAAAACAACGGTACTTCTACAGAATTTGAACCGAACTGTTTTTTGTTTTTTAACCCTAACTAAAGTTTTAGGTTTAATTTGGCAAAAGTCCGTTTGGTTCGGTTCAAAATCTGTAGAAGCACCAAAATAATTGGCTCAGCCGAGAAGGATTTCTCTTTCACTGCGTGAGGACACAAAAGATTAAGTGTAGTATGAAAACCAATACTACACTTTGCTCTTGGCCAAAAGGTCAATTGAACTGCAATAGTAATACTATAGTAATAAGTAGTAAACGCTATACAACCAGGCGAAATTAGGTTTAAGACTCCCAAGATTCATACTAGAATTGTCTACATTGACCCGTGGCACAACGGTTTAGAACGTTGATTAACAATAATTTCTAAATGGCAGTCTTCTGGGGGTTGAAGATTCAATCCTTATTTCAGGCGAAAATAACTAAAACATAACATAACATGGGAAATAGAACAATCTACGGCACTAGTGCAGTTTAACACCCCCAATCAAATTTAGAAAGCCATTCTTAATATGGGGAGGTGGGGGGGGGGCTTTGTTAACTCCTTGTCGTGGACGGACCTCTCCTAAAATTAATTTGCTTGGAGATATTAAACTGCACTAGTGCTCAATCTCCCCCCCCCCACCCACACACACACACACACGTGGATTAAATAAAAGGGTTCAGTTAGAAATTCCGTACAGGTTTCGGAGTTCGAAAAGATGCACCTAAAGAAGAAGATCGGAGGTTTCATCGGCCGAAACGCTGTGAATATAACAACCAAAATGGGAATAGTAGTCTGAATAATCCAAATATTACAAATTATCAATATCTAAAAGAAAAAAAAAGAAAAAAAAACATGTTTATGGGGGAAATATAGGTTTTCTATCATGTATAATTGTCATTTTCGGGGGAAAATGCATGAACAAAAAAAGATAATTTAGAAAAGAATAACAAAGGAATAACTAAAATAAAAGACGAGGTAAGATTTCTTGCAGGAGCGTGACCAATTTTTTGGAGGTTTATTGGGGTCACATGACGCAGAACACGCTTCTGCCTTGTCCGATTGACTTTCTTTTTTGCAAGTTAATAAAGCAGGCAGAAAGCTAGAAAAAAATAAACTTGTATTTTTTGGTGTGTCATGGAAATTTATCAGCATTTTTTTTATAACAATATTTTTAAGCCGAGTTGTAAAAATAAAACAAAATTAATACAATAAAAACTAGTATATTCTGATTTCGGATAGGAGCAAAATGTACACTTCATCTTTTCTGTCCTCGGTCAGTGATGGGGAAATCCTTCTAGACTAAGGCAATTTAAATTTTTGTCATAGTCCAGAGTGACACTTTTTGGTGAGCTGAAAATAAACATAAAAATCCGACCTTATATCTAACTCTGCCCTCGTGGGGGAGGTAATAAATAGTAAATAGGATCTATATTCTGATCAGGATCAAAGTGTAAAGTGTAGTATCTGTTCTCTCCTCGGTCAAAGTATGAGAAATCCTTCAAGACTGAGGCATTTTTTTTTGTCCCAATACAGCGTGGCCCTTTGAGAGAACTGGATTTTCCCTCCACATTAAAAACCGACCTTGTGGTAAACCTTGCCCTTGTGGGGAGGCAAGTAAACAGGAACTATATTGTTTACCCCCCCCCCCCCCCTAGAAAAAAAACAATAATAAACTAAATCAAAAAAATAGTTTTATCAATTGACTTACCTTTAGTTCCGCTTGGGTAACTTTGAGTTCTTCATTCAAAGAGTTACACTTATTCGCTTCTTCTTTTCTTAAAGATCTTTCCTTTTTTAATTCCGGGCTCCAAAATGTCTTGATGCTGTTCATACAAGAACCGAGTTTTTCATTTGCAGTTTCGACATCCCTTTGGAACTTTAAGCAGTCTTCATTTAAATCGGCCACTTGGTTTTGTAATTCGAAAATTATCTGATCCTTAAGGCGAAATTCCATAACAGACTGTGGCGATGGCAGGGTTTCGACCCTTTCCGGCCTTCTATGATGGTATGAATAATCCCTTTCCAGCGATCTGGCTCCCATATGAGGATATTCCCGGTCTAAAGACTTGTCCCGGGATGAAGATGAAGACGAAGAAGATTGATGTTGGTAGCCGGCCCTTCGTTCACGGACACTAGCCGAACTTGTCGGGGCTAAATCGCGACCACCCTCCTCGGGGATCCCAATCGGATACCTACCTACCTCTGGTGCACCTGACAAGGGTGACCTTTCGTTATCACTATTTCTATCTAGGGACCGGTCTCTCATCAAACTACGGACGCTCGTCATACTGCTTGACCGGCTATCGTATAGACTTGGGTTGGGACTGGTGTGGCCGTCCATGGTAAAAGGCTGACACAAGTTGAAGGCTGAACTTGTAGACTGAAGAAAACTGTCTATGGACATGTCCATCGGACTATTGGAGCGGCTTCCTTGGCTACTGCTGTCTGTGCCGCTTGAGCGACTTCGACGCGGGGATAGGATCTTGTTAGGGGAGGAGAGAGATGAAGACTGGGTAGTGCCAGTCTGGTGGACGGAAACGGCAGTATGGTGATGTCTTCGAGGATCGGTACCATAGTTATTGTAATGGTGAGATTTGGATGGAGACGTCAGGGACAAGGAAGAATAATGCGAGTTATTGTTGCCCCGGGAAGATGGGGAAGTAGAGGAGGCTGACATGGATGATGATGGACCCGTGTCCAGTCTGCTGGTGGAACGAGACACATTCTGGTTGTACATGGTAACAATAGAAGGCGGCGATGGAGAGGAATAAGCACCTGCCCGTTCGGATGAGGATGTTGGAAGAGAAGAAGAAGAGGAGGAAGAAGGCGTATAAGAAGATGGTACCAAAAAGAAGGCAGCCAATAACTACCAAATTTAGAACCAACAGTTCTTTCGACACTTAGAACGGCTACTATTACCACGACTACTACCAGGGAAGTCTCCAATAATACCATAACACCGAAAATAACTTTTATCAAGTTAGTTAGTTAGTAGTTCAATACTACGACATTTCGTTATTCTTTGATTTTTTTTTTTCAAAATTATGCAAACTTAAGCAAACATAAAGACATTTATTTATAAGTCGTCCTAGAAAAGTTAAGATACGTACATTTTCTCAGAAAAGGCAATTATAAGCTAAACTTTCTATTTTATACTTAAACACACACCCAAAAACAATTTCTTAAAAGATAAACTTTCTGATTAATAATAGAACATTATTAATATTAATAATAATAATTCAACTTTCTCAGTTTTAAATTTTTTTATTTTCCCTCTGGCCTCCTTTTTTTAAATAATAATAATAATAATAATAAAAATAATAACTCCTCTCTCAAAGAAAAGGGACACCGGTCGCGAATAAGGAAAATAAAAACACTAAACAGAAGTGAAGAAAAAAACTAAAAAAAGATGCAATATAAGGCGAAAAACAAAATAAAGAAGAACAAAAATATTTAAGAGGCATAAAAAGGCGAAAAATACTATAAAAAGGGGCGAAAAAAAAAACGAAAACGGCGAAAAAAAACCTCAGCTTTTTTGATAGATTTTTACGGAAAAAAGAATAAAAGATGAGAAGAAGAAAGAAAAGGAACCGAACGATGATGGAACACCCGTAACAATCACTTTCTTCTCTCACTCAATAATTCCGTGGAAAAAGAAAATAGTTTCTTTAAGGCAACTTTTTAAGTGTAAAATCCGATTTGTGTGCGACCAGGGTTTTTTCAAGGGTCCAGCCTTTGTCTGTTGGAAATTTAAATAATTGCCAGGGAAGCAAATCTGGTCATTTTTGTCCGGTGTCCATCCTTCGCGGTTCTTCTCTTGTCGGACGTCGACGTGAATTAAAACGGACACAGTTTGAGTGTGGCGAACGATAGCAGGCAGAGGAAATTGTAAAAATACGGATGGTCAGAAGGACTATAAGAAAATTACAACAACAAAAAATTCACAGAAAGTGAAAGGAATATATAATGCTAAACAAAAGTATATCTTTATACTAGCTGTGCCTACCCGGCGTTGCCCGGGAATATTTTTAATTTCATTTTGTTTCATTTTTTATTACAAGTAATGCCATTTGTTTGTTTTTGTTTTTTACCAAATAATATTATTATTATTATTATTATTATTATTATTATTATTATTATTATTATTTTAAATAGGATTTTGAAAGTTGAATTTAATTTTACAGTATCGTTTGGCCATTATTAATTGCACAAGTTGTTATAAAACTATAACAAAATAATAACACTTTTGTTAAGGTTATGTAGTTTGAATCTATTAATAAAATTATTGGGTGTAAATAGCTTCTAACATTTACGTTTTTTAATACATGTGGGTTTGCTAAGAATTCTAAAGACAGTTTAAATGACTTTCAATTCCACAGTTTAAAGGCTTCCAAATTCCTTTCAAATTTCAAAAGGTTACGAAGTGACTCAGTCATTCTCCCCCACCCCCAATTACTAACAAAAGAGTAAAATGGCTGACTTGTTTAAGAATAAACTGAAACACATTCTGGTGGATTTTATTTCGTAATGAAATTATTTTTAATAGGATTTTTTTAAAGTCCGTTTTTTGTACTTCACGCTATTTCGTTTGTAATAAAACAAACGAAAAAAGTTCGAATAATAGTAAATACAAAAATATATAAGTCACGTAGAGGCGAGAAACACCCAGTAAACAGACACGCGTGAAGTGGTCACGCAATTTTATTAATATAAATATTTAATCTTAGGAAGCTGTGGTCATTTCTTGATTGTTTTTAAGTAAGAGTCAAACAACAGAAATACTTAAGTACTTACGTCTGGTTATGATTGTGACGACACTTAACAAAAAAAAATCAATAAAACCGGGATTAATTAGAATGAAAATATTCATGGATTCGTTTGGACGATTGAATATTTTTTTGTTTTGTTTTTGTCTGCAAATTTTATTTAATTAAATTTGATTAGACTGGTTGTAGGCAAGTTAACCGGATAAAAGCTCATCAGAAAAAGTTGAAAACAAATTTCACACCAATCAAAAAAAAATTTTTTTAACTTATAAAGAATATATTTTTACATTAAAATCTTTTATAACAATTAAAATTTGAACCAATGTTTTTTTTTTCTTGACAATTTTTTCGTTTTATATATATTTTAAAACATAAAATATACATATAAACAATTAAAAACAAGTTAATTTAGTGATTTTCATTGGATTTTTACATGGTCAAGAACATAAGTCAGTCGTGAGACTGCATACCTCCATCTGACAATGTAAGGATGGGTAAAAGTCTTATCTGGGCCTTACTTTTCCATATTCTATGAAGTATTGTAGCAACGGTACAACTACAGCGATAGCCGCCATTATGATTTTGAATCTGTTCTTAATTCATAAACTCGGCACTGATTTGTGCAAGCATTTAACTCCCTTTCCGGCTTGCCCAATCAGAAGCCATCTCTTATGCGAGTTGATAACGTGATGAGAGATTATAAAAGGGTTAAGACAACATGAACTTCCTCTTTTCTTTGCCATGAGACGGGATTGAAAACACCTTCCACGTTACTCAGAGCAACTTCCAAACCTATCTCTTATGCAACAGAAATTTTCCTGGGTTCAATTTCGACAAGAAGACCCAAGATTCCAACATGGCGACTGCCTCATACATGTGGACTTAATATAACACACACACACACACATAACTACTTACACATGGTCGGACTTTCACACCTGTGTACAGATATAAGCATTCTTCATATGTTGCAGAGTCCGGTCACCTAGGGAGTTTTTGTCCGGACGCTTAGGCAGCGCCGGGTGCGACGTTTGAGGTGATCGATTAAGAAAATGGACACATGCAAATATACGGCAGTAGCAAAGAAGAGGGGCCAAACACAGATGAACAGTGTAAAAGAATCGTTTATTTACCATAAAGGTAACAACATGAGAAGGAAAGCTGAAATAACAGGGATGACGTCACTGGAAGCAGGAAAGGCTGGAACGACAGGGATGATGTCACTGGAAACATGTCAGGCTGGAATGAGGAAGCTGGAACATGACAGCAGGAAAGAGTGGGTCGACAGGAACAGAGGGAAACTGGAACCTGGACAGCATGGGATGATGTCACACAAGAGATTGACATGGATGTCCCTGAGGTGTGATGAGATGTCTCAGGTAGGTCCGGTTCGTGTGGACGTGGTCAAGGGGCTGAACATGGTGCTGCTTGAACAAGGCACACGAGCTGGAGCAGTGGTTGGAGGAAAGGAGCTGGAGAAGTCGCTAGATGGAGTGAACTGGAGAGGAGCCGTTGGAAGGAGCAAGTGTTGCTGGAGAGACCTAGTAAACCTTGAAGGGTGATGTTGATGCTTGCTGAGCCTGACTTTTTTACAACCAGTATTAAATCAAGGGCTCCATGAGCATCAACAAGTAGTGGCGCTGCCCAAGCGTCCAGGCAAAAACTCCCTACATGACCGGACCCTGCAACAAATGGTGACCCCAACGTGATGTCGGACACACAATGGTCGGTAAAGAAGATGACATATCGTCCAGACCTGACTGACCATGATTTTGAACATCTCAACAAACTCAGCCAAGAACGAACAACATTACCAAGCGATTGACTTTATACTGGTTGTAAAAAAGCCAAGGCTCAGCAAGCATTAACATCACCCTTCAAAGACTACCAACACTCTGCAACAAAATAAGCAACAACTAAACCTTCCCGGACATTCATCAAGCACCAAATATTCCCGGACATCACTGAAAACACTATGGAAAAAGTTGTACCAGTTTAAGACGAGTACAGCTAAAATACTAAACAACTGGGCATTCATTGATCAACTCAGGAACAGGAGGACCCATCAAATTGAACAATGTGCTCCAATACCAGTACAGACTCACTTATACCTGCAACCTCTCTTGCGAACCTTTGCGCATTTGACTTCGACCATAGTGCATCACCAATTATGACAATTGTACGTTTGTTCATCAGCTCCACAACATGTGAACTAATCAACATGAACGACGTAACCAACAAATGCAGACTCACTTGCATTTATCTCTTTGAATCAGCAGACACGTGCATACTAAGAGCACCAACAACAGTGCAGACCCACTTGCACTAACTCATCACTTTCAACCCACTGTGCAGATTCACTTGCACCATGGATCTTACCAACATTGCAAACACACTTACACTCACCATTTTGACAATCCTTGCAGATACATTTTTCACACATCTGCACATACGTTTGAAACAACTTTTCACCACATTGTTTATTTTAATTGATTATGATCAATTATCCAGGGAGAGAGCCTTGTCGCAGTAGCTGTCCACTGCTCTCAATGTTTACAAACCTTACAAACTCATACACCTCCATCAAAGCGAAAGCGTTAAGCCATGCCTCTAAAAGAAAACAAGAAGAACTTTGCCCTTGTACTTTTCCACTGAGGGCACCAGCAGCAACAGCTATGGTAAATTTCCACTCCTTCTGCTTAACTGAAAGATACAAATTGGTTGGGTTTTACCAGCGTCCACATAGTTCAACTTCCTACATAGCTTGCCACCTTAATCCGAAATACCAGCATCTAAGAACTAGTCGAGATTTATGTAAACATCGTCAACTAACTTTCCAGCTATTTTTGACTGTGATAAATTCGGCCAGGAATTAATTTTAGTTGTTTCTTTGCTTCATGGGGTCGCTGCTGCAACGTCTTTTCCCAAAAATAGATACGGCGGGTTTTCAACACAAAAAAACAGTTCAGCCATGATGTCAGGAGGCTCCCACCTCCGACTGTGTGATCAATCGTCGAGCTAGGAAGCAGAAGAAGACACTAGCAGCAGCAGCAATCAAACAAACATTTCCAGGGCTTTCACACTTTGCTACTGCCTGCTCTATCCACCTGACTCCAGCCTGCCTCTCCAGTTCCTGCTGCTGCTCCAGCTCCCTCCAGCAGCACCAGCTCTTTCCTGTATCTCCTGCACCAGCGTCTCATGCACCAGCTCCCTCCAGCATCACCTGCTTCAGCTCTCTCTAGTGGCTCTGCTCCAGCGGCTCTTGCTCCAGCTTCCTTCAGTGGCTCCTGCTTTGGCTTCTCCCAGTAACGCCTGCCTCAGGCTGAAATTTTGCATGGAGGTTTCTGTTATCAAAGAACATTAGATCAATACATCAAATTTGGAAAAATCAGAAGTTGATATTCCGTCAAAATTTCGACCTTGACCAAACTTTTCAAAATTAAGGTCAAAGGTGTTATGAGATACGCTACAATATGGGCTACGAGTGAGTCTTTTTGATAAACAGAACCAAAGTTATCGCCAAAAATGTGACTTTTATTTTTTCCCTGACCTCAGTAACCAAAAATTAAATCAGTTCTAAGTTTTTTTTACCAAGTTTGGTGACGATTGGTCAAGCGATGTGAACGTTAGGCTGTACACAAACAAACATAGTAACAAACTCGACTGGAAACATAACTTCTGCCTTGGTGGAGCGAATTATTACGTAAAATTACTTATTTATTATACATTCATTAT
>OY744532.1:34475574-34770574 GCA_963556195.1 Sepiola atlantica | reverse complement strand
TATATAAGTCGATGCAAAGTAAATATTCCTTTGCTAGTAGGAATTAATATCGAAGAAACATAAATATTATTTGTTGAAATAAATGAGTTAAATGAGCAAAGATTTTACAATGGAAAAAGTCCAGTCTTTGAGATTAATAAGTGCCAATTGACTCCAAACTTGATGACAGTCGCTTATAGAATTTCAATAAAACAACATTTTAATTAGTTGCTCTAAAGAAAATTAGTTTACTTTCTCTCATGATGTACAAGTAATTTTAATAAAGAAATAGCGGATCAGTTAGGTTTCAAGGACCCCAAGATGTAAGCCAATTGAATGGGACACATTCGGATCTACACCGGATGATCTTCGCACACGCACGTGGCATCTGTAAACAAAGCTATAATAATCCTGAGTTGTTTGTTTTTTCGTCAGAAAGTCGATTTTTTATGTAGGGAAAAATTTATTTTAAGAAAATGGAGCGGAAATATTAAATATTTATTTTTTAATATAGGGTGCGCTTTTTCTTTTATTTACAAAACATTTTTATAAATAAACGAAACCTTGCAGAGCGTCCAAAATTCTCGTTTTAAAATTACTTCATTCTCCACGATTATTCGATTTATATTTAATTTAATGTAATTCTAAGAAATATATACATTTTTTTCTTTTAAATTGGAATAATTATTTTACATTTTAATATTTATATTATTTTTTGCTAGGCATTTTAACTTTCAACGTTTCGAATTCACTTTTCGTTATTCGATTTAAGATGTAGAAACAAAATAAGAAAAAAATGTATTGAAAACGAGTAATCTTATGTTAAATCCTTCCAGACTGAGGCAATTAAAATGTTTGTCCTAATCCAGATTGTTCCATTTTGGGGGGTAACTGAATTTTCCCTACATCAAAAACCGACCATGTGTCTGTGCCAGTTGACACGGTTAAGATTCGAATAAAAATTGTTGTTTGGAATAAATACAATTTAGGCGCGCAGAGTGAATATAATTATATTGGCGCGTGACAAATAAAAAATAACGCCCACGCAAATTCCGATGTGGCCTTATATATTAAATCAACTCAAAACGAGCGGACGTAGTTGAGAGCACACCACGTGATATTTCTGTCCAATGAGATTTCTCCAAAGACATATTTTTCTAAACTTTTCTCCTTAAGCTCGCTGGAGCCTATCCAAATAGTATTTAAGCACACACAAACATCAAACTCTCTCTTTCAACTGACTTTTCATCCGGAGGTTACACGCATCTTACTATCACTCTTCCATTTCACCCTTTCGCGCGCTTCATACAATTTCACAGGCGAACATTACCTGTTGCCTCTCTTAACATTTTATAACAAATGAACATTTCAACAAAAGAAAAGACATTCTTCTTTTTACTTACCCTGAAACTAAAGGAAGGACTCATGAACTCATTACAAAAAGAAATATATTCTATTTGTTAATAGTTTATTTCAGTAAATAAACTTCCGTTGATTTTGCATGTAAATATTCTTATTATTATTTTTATTTGTGGAGGAAGTTATCACCAAAAAAAGGTATGACGACCCCCACATGGCTAATCTGCCTCAGTGGAGAGGTCAAAAGTGTGTAACTCTTTTTAAAATTAAAATTAAATTAAAATTGTATCATTTTAGAAATTTCTACGGTCGTTTTTTTTGTGTGAAATGTCCCGAATCTCTATGTTACCCTCTATGTGCCTCCACCTCTAAGTGACCCAAATATGTATATCCGGTTTTAGAAAATTTAAACCATATGTATAAGACACTAGTTTAGAGAGTTTTCCAACATTTCAGCTTCTTCTGACAATATTAGGGGTCGAAATGGGATGAGGGGGCAGTAAAAAAAAAAAAAAAGAAGTAATATGGTGTTAAGAGCATAGTAAAAAAGTGCACAGTAGTGATCCTCATTCAATCCCGAGCAACGTCAAGTTTTCCTGCTAGTAATATATAAAAACAACAGTAAAACGAAGACCTGTGCCAATTTTATTTACTTCAAAACGAGAAAAAGTACCAGGGATGGCAGTACCACCTTAGCCCCTGGTTGGTGGTTGATGCGCAAAATGTATCACATGTGCTATCACACATATGTTTAAAATTTGCCAGCGACCAAATCAAAAATACATATTTTCATTTAATCAACTTTCAACACATGTTAGACATAGAAACATAGAAACATAGATGAATTCTGGTAGAAGGACATGAGTCGTCCTATGGCAGTGGGAGATGTCCTCTTCTCTTAACTACAGCCTCTTTTTCACAGAAGAGACATCGCTAGTCTTTCTCTACTCTATCGTTATTTTCATGGTAGTTGCTCGACTGAGCTCCAATCTATAGTTACCCCCCGGCAAAACATTCACAGCAAAAACTCGTCAAGTTACACCCACTGTAAATAAGTTTCCTTTTTTTTTTTGTGTACCAAAATCTAAACGGAACTAACATGAGCAACGTTTCTTTCCAAGAACTACCCGTCTGTGGGACACAATACCACGGAGCCGTTCTCTTTGATAATCAGGTTCTGCCCAGTTTCAACCATCGTTACCAATCCTTACGGTGTTGTCTCACCATGAATCTGACACTACTTATCCCTTGTCCTCATGTTGCCTTTGGGCGTTGATAAGCGGTGACTAGTTAGTACATAAAAAATGCATAAATGTCTCTATTCGTTTACCCTGGCAACACATGTACTTCGATTGTGCTAGGAAAAATAACGTAGACTTTCCTTTAGTAACTACTTCTCTGGTTTTCACCTCTTTACGTATCATGTTTCATATATCCCTCCTACGTTTGTCTTTGCGAATATTAGTTATAAATATAATATATTCAGCTGTTTCTTAATTATTACTCTCTTTTTATCTTTCCTCTGCCCGCCATAATACAAGATACAAAATGGTGACTGTCTGTTTGGAAAATAAACAAGCAAGCATGTGGTCTCTACAAAAACGTAGAAAGCGAATAGAAAATATTCCAATTCTTCACAGCCAAGAACATTTGTTTGCACAGAAGAATGAAGGAGCAGTTGATTACAATAGAGCAAGTAACCAGACGCTTCATGAAATTTCGCTTGGCCTGCACGATAACACAACATACAAAGGAGTGACCACCTGTTTGGAAAAAACAACTAAACACATGGTCTCTACAAAAAGTACAAATAGAATATTAAATATTTTAATTCTTCAACATTATTCACATTTTTCAAACGATTTCTCTCATCTTTGTGCTGCCATTTTAGCATTGCGTTATGGTGTAAGCTGATCTACCTATTTCAGAAATAAATGGACTTGCCCAGACACAATAAATACAGTTACGACTAAACGTTGTGGCAGAATCATAACATGTACTTCTGTAATATACTTTTTGTTAATACACTTTTGTTAATTATACCACTGTGTTTGTCTTCATTATTACTCAGGTAATATGTGATATTAATACATGCTCAAGTGAAAACCACATTAGATGGGAATGGTGGAGGTCTTGGACTGCCAAAAGTGTTCAAGCTGGTGAGGGATAGGCATCCAGCCATAAAACTGCCTTAAAAACTATGTCTAGACGAAATGAGACTAGACAATCAAGCCCCACCCTCATCAGAGGATTAATTGTGTCCTGATTCAACAAATAAACCGGATGATGATGATGATGATGATGATGATGATGATGATGATGATGATGATGATGATGATGATGATGATGATGATGATGATGATGATGATGATGATGATGATGATTACTGCCCTACAAGGCCACAACACTGGCGATGAGGATTCTAGACTTACATCGCCACAACACTAGTGGCGAGGATTCAAGACCTACATCTCACAATACTGGCATTGAGGATTTATTCAAACATTACCTAAACCTGTGTCGCACAACACTGGAAGCAAGGATTCGAAACCTACATCCCACAACACTGGAGACACGGTCCATTTTTCTTCGAATGTATGTTGCTCAAACTTTGCTGACAACAAATTCAGATTTATTCAAACATGAAAATAAACCGGAATTAAGTTGCACACAGGCATTAGCAACGGAAAACTCGGATTTATGTCTACAATTCAATTGTTGGATTTTTGAAAAACAAAGAAGACTGGTATGCTCGAGTTATTTGTTAACAATAAAGCAAGAAATTGAAATCATATTAAATTTTAACAGGCAATGTGTGTAAAATCTGAAAAAAATAACTCCAACGTTGTGAAAAGGATTGATGAAAAAGTTGTCGTTTTCTAAGTAGATTGAAATAGTTTCAAAACAAAGTTTTAAAAAGTTAAGTCGTTCAACAGCGAAGGAAAAAGCAAGATAAACCGACAAAAAATGTCTGTCAATTTTTTTTTGCGTTAATCAGAAACTGCATAAATAAGTTTTGTACAAACTTTTTTCTTTCCACTGAGAAGTTACAAACTTATTTCACAGTAAAAAAACTACGAACTGTGTGAATTATATATATATATATATATATATATATATATATATATATATATATATATATATATATATATATATATGAGAGAGAGAGAGAGAGAGAAAATTCAGTTATTTCAAGTGACGGAATAAAAATTGGAGGATTTCAAAAACGCAATCCTAGAAATGTTCAACCATCAGAAAAATGAACAGGTATTTTACCAAAAGAAAATCGAAGCAGAAAATTTAGAATTACAGAAAGAACAGCTGGCACAAAATAAAAGATTCGAGGAGATGTTTATTCTGACTCAAATAACAACAGAAACAAATATTAGAATTGTCAAATGAGTGGCAAAATGGTACAGACGAAAGTTCTCTCAGAATACGATTTGGAACACCATTGACAATTTCAACTACGATCCGAACAACGAGGTTAGTTTTGCCTCGTATTTCAGACGTTATGAAGATATAACTGGACTGATTTAAAAAAGGTTCGGTTGCTGTTAAGGAAATTGGGCATAGTGGAACATACGAAATTTGTAAATTACATTTGACCTCAAAAGACAAGCGATTTAAAATTTAGTGAAGCCATACAATTGTTGACCAAATTATTTAGTCCAAAAACATCTTTCTTTCTACAATAGTTGGAAGTGTTTGAACCTTACAAGAAAGGATAATCAGGACTATACGACTTTTGCAAGCATAGTAAATAAGCACTGTGATGACTTCAGGTTCTCGGAATTAAGTGCTAATAACTTCAAAAGTCTCATATTTGCACAAGGATTGGTGTCGAACACTGATTCGGAAATTAGAAGGAGAATACTTAACAAACTGGAAAATGAGCCAGGTTTGTCACTCCAGCAAATAGTCGAAGACTGTCAACAGTTTATTAGTGTGCATCAGGATTCAAAGGATATCGAACAGTCTAGAATGTCCCACATCAGAAAAATCCGCAACAAGAAAAAAATGACTTCACCAGTAAAATAGTCAGAAGAGAAGTACACTGTCCCCTAAACTGGTACAGCGGTTGCTCCTATAAAAGGAAGAAATGCTTTAAATGCGAGCACATAGGGAATAAAAGTATGCATTCCAGAACAAAAAATAAAACAAAAAAGAGTTTTATCAGAATCGCCAAATGTGACGAAATTGGAAATGTTAAGAAAGTTTGCTCGAGTCAAAATAAGCACAAAAATGCGGTTGGACTCTGGATCCGATTTCTCAATAATAAATCTGCAGACATGGAAGAAAATCGGCAAGCCAACTTTATTGAGGACTAATAAAATCGCAAAAAGGATTACCGGAGAGCAAATCAAATTTAATGGCGAGCTGATAATGACAGTTACATTTCAAGGAAAAAGGTTGAAACTAAAAGTATTTGTGATGAATAATTCAAGTAATCTTCTAGGACAGATTGGATGGAGAGAATGTAACTATGGGATTTACCGATAAATTCTTTCTGCCAAAATGTAAAAACTAAATATGCCCTGGCAGAATTAAAGAAAGAATTGAAAGAGAATTTTTCACAAGATTTTTCTGGTGAGCTTGGTAGATGCAACAAAATAATTGCAAAATTTGAGTTGCAACACAATATATAACCAATCTTCAAAAAGAAGCGAAATGTTCCGTTCGCACCAGAAGAAAAAATCAATATGGAACTAGATAGGCTCGAGAAAATGGAAGTGCTATCCAGGGTTGAATATAGCGAATGGGCTTCACAAACAGTTTACGTAAAGAAAAAGAATAAAGAAATTCGTGTATGAGTAGACTTTTCCATTGAGAAATTACCCTTATCCATTGTCTAGTCTGGAAGAAATATGTATGAAGCTAAATGGAGTAAAGTTTTTTTTCAAAAGTGGACTTAAGCGACGCATATTTGCAGATCCTGATGGATGAAGAATGCTCTAATTTATCGTGTATAAATACACATAAAGGATTATACAAATTTGAAAGACTACCGTTTGGAGTAAGGTGCTGCCAGCTATATTTCAGCAGGTAATGGACACATTACTGAGCGGTTTAGAGTTTGCGACGGTCTATCTGGATGATATTTTAATAATTAGTAAAACTATGGAGCAACATTAAGCGCACATACATGAAGTTTTCCTAAGAATTCAAGATTACAGTTTCAAACTAAAAGAAGAGAAATGTGAATTCTTTATGGAACAAATTAAATATCTGGGACAAAAAATAGACAAGAATGGGAGAAGACGCGACCCAGAGAGAGCAGGTGCAATAAAGAATATGCCAGCGCCAGAAAATATATCATCTTTGAAAAGTTTCCTTAGGTTAGCGAATTACTATAACGTATTTATCCCACATATCTACAACCAACTGTAGTACTATTGCTTGCCGAGGGAGTATGGACTCTGTGATCCATGCCATGAGGACATCTTTGGAAGGGCGGTTAACGTCTTGGCATGGTATGCAGCTCCCCGAGTGGCATCAATACACACATACCTTTAATAAGGAGTAGTTCATACCCGGACGGGTATTTCACGGGAATTACGGCGGTGTTAAGAGGCGTCATTAGGCTGGCTTCATTAATTCTCTCCTGAGAATTAATCATCTGCTGGGACAATTAGCTTGTGGAAATCAAGGCTTTGTAATGAGGGAACAAGGCATTTTATATATATATAAATATAATTCATTTTTGCCGAAGAATCATGATTAAAACTTGAGTTGGTGAACTGCTCGAGACACGCGTGTGTTCTCGCATGCACGCAAATACCGAACTGAATTCAAACCCATCACTGCAAACTAAGTGAGAGGAAGATGGAGAAAAGGAGAGGGAGAGAGGTAGAAAGAGAGAGGTAGAAAGAAGGAAAGAAACAGAAAATAAAGTCACCACTGTCTCCAGTTTTTAATGTATCTCGGATGACAGACGATCTTGTTTGATTGTTTATAGTTAAGTTGTCATTCAACTTGTGCCAGCGACCCGACTGCTTTGATATAAAAAACATGGATGTGTCATGCGAGTTAACATATATTTTTAAGTGTAGAGCTGTTACGATTCTGCTCGTCTCCCCTAAAGGGCAACGGAAAGTCTGGTGCAAGGCTTCCAAATGTGGGGATCTCTAGATCCCACAAATATATTGTTGTGTTACACTAGGAGCGCCTTCAAACAAACTATTGAAGAAGGAGAAAGACTGGATTTGGATGGCAGAATGCCAGGAGGAATTTGCGAAAATAAAGAACATTCTCATGTCTGATTTATTTTTAACTCACTATGATCCAGAACGCGAAATCGTTTTAGCTTCCGATGTGAGTTTATACGGCATAGGAGCATGTATTTTACACAGAATGGACGACGGTTTGCTGAAGCCAATAGCGCAAGTCTCGTACACTTTTACCAGTGGAAAAGAGCTACTCGCAAATAGAAAAAGAAGTATTGGCATCATTTTTGCAGTAACAAAGTTTCACTGTTTCGTGCACGGAAGAAGATTTACATTACAAACCGACCATAAACTTTTATTAACAATTTATGGATCGAAGAAGGGGTTATTTAAACACATGTTGAATAGATTATAGAGATGGGGAATAATCCTCCTAAATTATAACTACAAGATGGAGTATCTCCCATCTCCCATCCTCAAAGCTCAGTCATGCGGATGGACTGTCTAGATTGATACCAAAATCTCTTGAGGACATGGTAATTACATCTCTACAAACAGAAGTTGAGGTGAAAAACAAGTTGTGTACTATCGTAAAAGAACTTTCAATGACACTTGGAGAGATAAAGACAGAGGCGATGAACAATGATTTTATAAAATAATATAAAAAGGAGCATGAAAGGAAAAGAACCAAAAAATTCCGGAAGAATATTCCATCTGCGACGATGTAGTAATGTACAGTGATCGAGTGGCGACATTACAAAAACATATTCTTAGAGAGTTTCATGTTGGGCATCTAGGCATATCACGGATGAAGAGTCTTATGCGAAGTTACATCTACTAGACGAACATGGACCAAGTTATCAAGAATACAGTTAAATATTGTAAAGCATGTGTGTTAGCAGCAAAAATGCCTTCCATAAAATTCAAACTCTGGTCAAGAATCCATATTGACTTTGCTGTGCCATTGGATGGGTTCTATTATCTGGTAGTAGTGGATAGCTTCATAAATGTCCATAGATACTTAAGTGTAAAAAAGCACCAACAGAAACAACAATTGGGTTTCTGCATGAATTGTTCGCACGTTTCGAAGTCGTGGATTGTGTAGTATCAGATAACGGTACTCAATTCACGTCCAGTAAATTCAAAATGTTTTGTCAATCGTTTTTAGTGGAACACCTCACAATCGCGCCGTATCACGCGAGAATCCATAAAGCCACAACAATCCCGAATTACACCCGCCATGTCCAACGCCACAATAACACTTTTTCGATTCTACATATCTCCCTCCGAGCACAAAGAATGTCTGGTGCAAGGCCCTCAAATGAGGGGATCTCCAACTCCCACAGAAGGGTCGTTATCCTTGTTAAACACTGACTTCGAACACTTAACAAGCATCACATCATTGACTGCCAAAGGAATTGTGCCCCCCCCCCTCCAAAAAAAAAAATTGAAAAAAACACTAATCCAGCAGAAAAACCAGAGGAAGAGAAAGCACATAATCATGCAACACAACACTAGTTTTTGAAGCTGAGATTTCGTCTACAAAAAAGCACATGTTTTACTGGTTAAATTTTGTGTGATGGGATGGAATTACAGAGATTATATCAATATAAATTTATATAGATCAAAATGATTCTTGAAGGGATTGAGTTTCAATTATAAAAAAAACAAGCTCAATACTTAGCATTAAATAAGGCTTATATATGGTTGGAATTACACAAAAGTAAGAGGGTAATATTTATTTACATATATATATATATATTACAGAAGATCAGAACAACATTGGTACCGTCGGTTTCACATCCGACAAAGGGGAACAGCACGTGACCATCCTTTGTGGACTCTCCTCAGCCTCCGTTGTGGTCTGTTTCTTTGGAAACAAAAGCAACAGAGACTGAGAAGAGTCCACAAAAGACAGTCACATGCTGTTCCCTTTTGTCGGATTTGAAACCGACGGTAACAATGTTCTTCTGATCTTCTGTAATACATATATATATATATATATATATATATATATATATATATATATATATATATGTATATATATATATATATATATATATATATATATATATATATATATATATATATATAATAAAATGAAGAGATGATAAAGATAAAATGTTATCTTTAAAATAATCCTATCATGAAAAGTCAATGCACAAATGTTGGCTTTAACAGGTCAAAATGAGTCAGGAGGGGTGCTGTACACAGCATTTTCTTTGTCTCTTCAAAGGCTTTCTGTTGGCAGGTTTCTCATTTCCAAACTGCGTCCTTCCTCAGTAGACTGTGCAGAGTCTCCAGTCGTGTGGAAAAATTCGGTAAATGGCTCTGATAATAATTCACTGCCCCAAGATTGGCTTTCAGTCTTGTAACATTCTTGGATGTGGGGGCTTTTGTCATCCCAGCCGCTTTCTCTGGTAGAGGAGCTTACTAACTTTGAATCCTAAATAGGTTATTTCCTCAAGGAGGAATTCGCACTTGCTCCTCTTTAATTTGAGCCTAGCTTTGTTCAGCGTATGAAATACTCTCTCTAGGTTCTTTAAGTGACTATCGTCATTGGGATTTGAAATTAGTACGTCGTCCACTCGTACCTTGCAGAAAGGAACATCTTTCACCCTTTTGTCCATCTCCTGTTGAAAAATACCTGTAGCACTGTAACCTTGTGGGTTGGTACATACCCCTACGTGTATTTACCGTCAACATTTCCTGAGTATCCTCATCCAATTCCAGCTGCTTATAAGTGTGGCTTAAATCCAATTTGCTGATTTTTTCACCACCTCTCAGTGTGGCAAATATATCTTCAGTTCGAGGAATAGGGAAGCTGACACATGGAGCTGCTATATTGATGGTTTGCTTATAGTCCCCACATATTCGGACCCCCCGTTGTTGCTTTTAACAACGGGCACTATGGGTGCATCCCATCTAGAGTATTCCACTCTTTTATAAATGCCTTGGTTTTCCAGGCGATCTCAAAGCATAAAGTACAGGCCTGGCTCAGCAAAATTTGGGTGTGGCTTCCTTATCAATGGGTATATTCACCAGAAATTCCTTCAAGCATTCTATTTCTCCATTGAATAAAATATCATATTCTGTTAATAATTTTTTTAGTCTCGATCGGGTTTCACTTGTTAAACAAAACGTCCGATTCCAGTCTAGCTTCAACTTCTTCACCCAATCCCTACCCAGTAGTGTTGGTACCTCTCCCTTCACAATCAGTAATGGTAGACAGTTCACTTTGCCTTCATGTGATACCTCTACGACTGTTGTCTCCTGAGGCCTCACTATCTCATCAGTATAGGGTCGTCAGTTTTACTGAGCATTTCTCTAAATCCTGAATCTGACTCACCTCTTTTAATTTTTTTAGACTGATGACTGAACTACCTCCTGTATCTACCTCCATGACAACCTTTTTTGTTTATCAACAGCTCCTCTATTACAGGTTGGAAATATTGGATAAATTCAATTTTAATTGGCTTCCTCTGTTTTCATTCAGACTTAATCTTTCCATGCTAAATCCCTTTTCATCTGTCTGGTCTCCATCAACTGCATTCATTGCATTTATCCTTCAAGTTGTTTTCGAGCCTCTACCCTGTTGCTGCCTGCACTTTCTGCGGGTGTGCCCCGTTTTATGACATCTATTTATAAATGTACAGTTATCTACTACCACATCTGTAACATTCCCGTTTCAGGGGTAATTTGTGTATGGGGTTTTCATAATCGATAATATTTCCAGGCCGATTCAATTGATACTGCTATATCAATAGCCTGCTTCAAAATTAGATCCCTTTCACTTAGTAAGCGTTCCTGGATTTTCATGTCCTTAATTCCAGAGACTAAGCAGTCTCGTATTTATTCACCAACCTTCTCTTCCAATTTGCAGTGTTCAGACATTTTCCTTAATGCAGTTAACATAATCAGTATAGATTCTTCCTCTCTTTTGTCGCTTGTGGTGAACAAAAATCTTTCAGGAATTTGTCGTGGTCTGTACACCGCTCCTTTGTTTACTTTTTAATCAGATACCATCTTGGCGATAAGAGCAGTGGCAGCTGATTAACTCTTTCACGTCTATGACGTAGAAGATTACTGGCTCCTGCTGCTTTGTTTTTGTTTATTCGAGTAGAAGGTTCTAGAACATAACATTAGAGCAGCAATCAAACGGCCCTTTTCAGGTCTAGCAACTCAAACTACTAATGCGATAAACCTTTAACTTTGCTACTATCTGCTCCATCTACCTGACTCTAACCTGCCTCTTCCAGTATCCAGCAACCCAGCACTCTGCAGCAGTCCAGCCCTCTGCAGCAACGCGGCTTTCTCTAGCAGTTCAGCTCTCTGAAGCAGACTCCAGCCTCCTGCAGCAGTCCCCAGCAGACTCCAGCACTTTGTAGCAGCCCCATTTCTCTCAGCAATCAAACAGCCCTTTTGACCTGTGCTGCTGCAAAGGGCTGGGTTGCTGGAGACTGGAAGAGACAAACTGGAATCAGGTGGATTGAGCAGGTAGTAGCAAAGTATGAGAAAGTTATCGCAAGTAGTTTGATTTAGTTAGCCCTGAAAAGGAATGTTTCATTGCTGAGAGAAATGGGGCTGCTGCAGAGTGTTGGATTGCTGGAGACTGCTGCAGAGCGCTGGACTGCTACAGAGAGCTGTGCTGCTGCAAAGGGCTGGACTGCCTCAGAGCACTGAACTGCTACAGAGAGCTGTGCTGCTGCAAAGGGCTGGACTGCTTCAGAGCACTGAACTGCTACAGAGAGCTGTGCTGCTGCAAAGGGCTGGACTGCTTCAGAGCACTGAACTAGTACAGAGAGCTGTGCTGCTGCAAAGGGCTGGACTGCTTCAGAGCACTGAACTGCTACAGAGAGCTGTGCTGCTGCAAAGGGCTGGACTGCTTCAGAGCACTGAACTGCTACAGAGAGCTGTGCTGCTGCAAAGAGCTGGACTGCTTCTGAGCACTGAACTGCTACAGAGAGCTGTGCTGCTGGAGACAGGAAGAGACAGGTTGGAGTCAGGTGGATGAGGCAGGCAGTAGCAAAGTTAAAGGTTTATCGCATTAGTAGTTTGAGTTGTTAGCCCTGAAAAGGACTGTTTGATTGCTGCTGCTGCTGTCTGCTTCGGCTTCCTGGCTCGACAACTGGTCCATCCAGTCGGAGGAGAAAATCTTCTGACCCCACGGCTGAGCTGGAGTTTTTGGTAAAAACTTGGTGAATACATTTAGAACGAGAGTCATTACAGCCGCTGGCTTGTTAAACAAACAACTGATTAAAAATAATTCCTGGCGCAATTTACCTGATCAAATATAGTTGGAAAGTTACTTGACTGTGTTTCTGTTCACCTCGGTTAGTTCTAAAAATCAGATGTTTATTTTTCCAGTCTGAAAAATAGGGAATACATGCAAAATTAGCTCCAATCTTATGTTCTAGAACCTTCTATTATATTCGGCACTAGTTTTACATGTCTCTGCATCAACTCAACTAACTCATCAAACGTTTTCCCTTCTGGCCGATTATCAGCTAAACCTCTTAACACAGGATAGTGTTTTGCTCCGATAACCTATAAGAAAATTGCTTTTTTCTTACCTTCATTCTCAATTGGCGCGATGAAAAAAACTTCACACGTTCAATGTAGTTATTCCAACATTCCTGTACATCGTTCCATTCCCGCAAAGTGCCCATCAATGCCATTTCTGCTGTTTTTCTGTTTTACTTATTTTTTTTATTAAAACGCTATAACGTCCTTGATATATATTACACTCCTCTCCCCGCTTTCTCTCTCTTTTTCATTATTTACATCATTCCATTACAAGTCAAAGGATTTCACAGAGTCAGAGTATATTGTGATGTCATATAGACCCTCTCTCTCGCCCCTCGTTCATCACTCTCTGTCTCTCTTTTAATTATTTACACCATTCCATTCTTCTCACCATCTCTATTATCATTCGCCTTTTATGTACGTTATTCGCCCCTCCTCCCACCATCTAACACATTTATGTACAGATGAAGTGTGCACGGTGACAAGCAAGCAAGATAACACCATCAGAGTTTTAATAGTATTATATATGATTATGATGTCATATCATTTTAGAAGCTTTTGCAAAATGCTACTTATTTATGTACACATTTATTTTAAGCTTTTTAAGCTTAAGTTATAAAATGATTTGGCTGTGTTCCAGTTTCGTTGCTGAAATTCAGTTCCGGTCGCTGCTTCACATACGGGAAGACGGTGATAAGGCGGAAAGGGTTCCATTATAATTCATCTAAGAAAATCAAACGTTTTCAATTTAATTTTAACTGTATCTTTTGTTTATTGTTAGGTGAAAGTACAGAATAGTTAACAAAGGCCCCCTCCCCCAATGTTAAGAATGTCTTTCTAAATAATAACGTTATTACTGCAGAAGTATCGATTTTTTAATTTTTACAAATACTCAAATGAATCAGAAATGTAGTTTTTTCTTTTTACAAATTCTCATTTTTTTTATTTTTACAAAAACAGTTTATAATTATATTAAAAATAGTTCATGTAGCGGAGAGCAGGAGGAGCAACCGACTGCCATGAACGAAGACACTTGTCTGTGTTGATCAAAGAGACGACGTTTGGTTTGCTGCTTGTGCAGAGGAGAGCTGCCGACGCAAAAGTAAACGGCAGTGGGCGTTGGTTTATGTCGCACACGGCTCATTAGAATAAGTGAGATTTCACCAATATAAAGAACAGGACAAACGTGATTTTGGCAGATGTGCCGTCCATCGTTGGACCTGATTACCCCAAAATTCTTACGTTCACATTGTTTTTTGGAGCGACTAGCATCTCGGCCTCTTGTGCTCCTTTGTGACCGGGGACTCTCTCTGTCCTCTGGGCAAGCCCCTTTTGAGCAATATTGTTTCTTCTCACCTCTTTTGGGTGATCATCCCTCCTCGGTGATTTGCATAGCCCTCTTGGGCATTAATATTTATTTTTATGTTTTTTGCAGGTTCGTTCTGAGTTCAGGCACAACCTAAGCAGCTGGCCGGATTTGGTTGAACAGCTAGAGTAAAATCTAGCAAACGTTCTTCCAATTCCAAAGCGGCAGGTTTTGAGCCGGGCTCAGAACTGGTTGTTTATTTATTTATTTTTATTTTTTTTTCACTTTAAAAAATAACTGGCGTTTTTCCTTTAGCCGTTGTGCAGGGCAAAACGGAAGAGGGGAAGACTGGGCCTAGCTCCAGTGTAGGCTAAGTGCCTAGCTTGGGCTCTGGTTTCCAGATGCCTAAGAAACATCTGAGAGCCGGAGCAAGCCAACTCCCACTTCACGGACATGACGCCTTAAGCGCCATGCTCAGTATTTCCGACAGTTCCGTTCCCCCCACTGGAAGTAGATCGGAGCTTGCGACAGCTCTGTTTTTGACTTCAACGTTGCTGACCTCGGCAGCGTAGGTTTTAGTTCAGTTGGGAGAGGTGATCTGGGTCGGTGGGATAGACTCCCCACCCCACTAGTTGGTGAACGGGCTTTAACCATCAGCCCGCCTGCTCGTAGGAGGAAAAGTCTCTTACCCGTAAGAGTAAGGCCAGCCAGGTCGGTGGATCTCTGGAAGGAAAGAGCTACTGATCTAGATCAGCTGCCGCACCCAAGTGACCGGGAAACCGCTCAGATGCAGCTCGCAAACATAGACTACGAGCTGTTTGGAGGGCCGATTAGAAGTAGTAGCCACAGTAGCAGCAACAGCAAATCAGCGAGAAGCAGCTGTATGACCAACCCGGTCAAAAGAACTGCAAAGCAGTCCAGGTTGAGGAAGAAGAGGTTTGCTGAATCAGTTGGCACCGGCTTTAGAAAGGGAGGTGGGACAAAAGTGGCCACCCCAATGATATCCAATCCTGTGGAATCCCCTCAGGAGTGGCTGTCCCTCCCTCAGTCTACAGACAGTCCTGACAAAAGTATTCCTCCCGGGCAGAAGACACCGCCGGCAGCCGCATTAACACCAGCAACGCCAGCATCTCCTGCCTGCTCTCTAGCTAAAGAAAAGTGGGGACCCCAGTCCCAGTTAAACCCCGAAGAGTCCCATCGGCTGTTTAATGAGAAACATAAACAGCTCACCGACGGTGGTACTCTAAAAGCAGAACCAGGTGCGGTGGCAAGATTGGCGAAAAGAATAGTATCGCTAGTCACCATCGACACTAGACCCAAGGGGTTGACTGGGGTCTCGAGAAATAATATGGTAGACTTTCTGTGGGAACTCAAAGTTCTCGCTTCATATTCATACCGCAGAGGGTTCCCCAATGTTGAAGCAGCAGAGAAACTGTCCAGGACCGACCTGAAATACAAAACCACGATTCTCAGGCCGGAGTACTTGAGCAGAAGAAGGATGGTGGTGACAATCCTTGGCGTCTCCTGTTACTTAAGTGCAGAACAACTTGGTGCTGTGCTGAGCCAGTACAGGGGACGTGGAAACATAATCCCGGTCTGTGGTCCCCGTAACCTCATGGTAGAAGACTACCAGTTAAACATGAAATTGGACCATATTGCTGGCACTGTGAGCAGAAGGGACAAATGACAAAGAATTGCCCAAAAAAGTTTCCAGCAAAGACCCCTTCTGCTGTAGGCCCGGGAGTAAAGACAGTGCCAGCAGTTCCTACACCAGCGATCGGAGGGGGCAACGTGTCGAATAACAACAAGAAGGACGGCTGGAGCAAGGTTGTAAAAGGTGGGAAAACTATCCCAGCCAAACCTGCAGGTGACAAACCGGAGAAGTCCCCCTCCAAAAAGATGCAGCCCCGGGAGTGCAAGGGATGTGGCCAACTTCAGAGTCGCAATGTTCTTCAATAGCCACCGAGGAGCTGCAGACAACAACTGCCCCGAAGAGGAAGCTTTCGGTCCCCTTATCGTCTGATTCAGAAGTGGATGTGGTCAGCATGGAGGCTGAACACATAACCGGGACAGCAAGGACAGAGAATAAAGACATCAAAAAGAGCCAGAAGAGAAGTAAAATGTCAAGGAGGATGGGCCTTAACCCCCTACCCCCACGCCTGAAGATATGACCATCTCTTCTGCTCAGATCCCAAAACCCAAAACCACTACCTGAGCAGAAATCCCCTTCCCCATTTAACTCTCCCCCATCCAGCTGTCACTCTCTGTCCAAAGTTAGTGAGCCAGAGCCCTCGGTGCACAACAGGTCTGTGTCTCCTGCAAACAAATGTAAAACCTGCAAATTCCCCCTTCTTACTAGGGGACCGAATATGCAAGGTTGACTAGCATCATACAGCCACGGATATAAAAGCTTGCCATCGAAACATTATCCAGTTGCTGCAGCTCTTATAAAAGGTCCGGGGTTTGGATGTTAACAACCCCAAAAACTTCCCTGACGCCCCCTAAATAATAACATTCCTGTGGCAGGTAATCGCATCAAAGCACTATGGCGAATGGTTGATGCTGTTAAGGGGGCAATCCTGGGCCTTAAATTGATGGAACATGAGGAGCATGTGGTGCTTAAACAAAGCTTCACGCATACTGGGGAACCTCATGTTCTTTAACATAGATGTGGCTGTGTTACAGGAAAATCACTATGATTCGATTAGCGATCACCGACTGCTGTCAAGACATTTTGATGTCTTTGCAGCATTTGGCGACCGTTATTATGCTAGGGGGAGTTTCTTTGTTAGTAAGACGCACCCTGTCCGCAAGGGTAAACGTTGTTCACTCGGATGCTGATGACAGACTGGTCATGGCCGATGTTGCTGTTAAAAGTGCTGCATTTTGAATCGTTGCAGTGTATGCGCCTAATATTGCTCGGGAGAGGGCTCTCTTTTTCCGGGAGTTGGAGGGGTTCCTCGGTGGTTCAGAGCGGTTAATCTTACTGGGAGATTGAAATGCCATCCTTCATCCCAAAATAGATAAGGTGGGTGGGCTTAGAGGGTCGGGTTGGTGTGAGACAAGTCTGTCTGATCTGATAACTGAACGTGATCTGGTCAACAGATTTTGTGTCGATCACCCAGGGCGGGAGTGGTGGACGTGACTTTCTAGCAGGTCTTCCGCTCCAAGTACTTACTTGGATCGGTTGTTAGTGAGAAGAGGCAAAGTAGATTATATCTCTTGTCCCACGTTCCACTGGTTAGGCCATTCTGACCAGAAATTACTTGTGGCCAGTTTGGAAATAAATAGAACCCATAAATTAGCTAGGTACTGGAAGTTAAATACTTCCTTACTGGAGATACGTGACTTCTGGGACAGGCTAAGACTTAATTTTCAAAAGGGATTAGTGGGGGTGGTAACCGGGAGTAAGTGGTGGATTAACACCAAATGTGGAATTAGGCGCTTTTCTGTAAAATATAGCCAATGCCTCACCTTAAATAAGGCTGAAGCAGAAAAGCGTTTAGAAAATAAGCTGGCCCGGGTGGTGGAAGGGGGAATTCCCTAGGCATAAATTTAGCGGTTAACGAGCTGTATGAAGGTCAAGTAGTAAGGGCTAGGTTAGAAAGAGTGTCCAACGAAGCCGTGAATGTTGATGCTGCAGAGTGTAAAGCTCCACTCCGTCGCAACTCGGACGGGTATATTCATAAAATTCAAAGCCCGGGAGGACACGCCCTTGTATTGACTCGGGAGATTTGTGAGGGGTTTCAGGAGCATTTCGCGGATTGCTTCACCCAACTGTCCAGACTCCGCATCGAGGAGTTTGGCAACTATTTAGCTGGCTTGCCCCGCCTGGAAGCGGCCCGAGAGGCTAGTTGTGATGGGCACGTTACGGAATGTGAGGTCCTGGCTGCGTTGAAGCAGGTCAGCTACGACAAATCTTTGGGACTTGATGGTTTGCCTTATGAATTCTTCTTGAGGCTGTCGCACATCTTCATACCTACTCTGACAGATGTGTTTAACCACTGGTTTGAACAGGGTTCTATCCCTGGTCAGTTACCAGGGGAGTGATCACATTGCTTAAGAAAAAGGGTGGGAATGTTGGGGATTTAGATAATTTTAGGTCCATAACTCTGTTAAACACAGACTTAAAGATTTTGGCCAATCGGTTGCAGGCTGTTATTAGTGAATTGATTGAACCTGATCAGAACTATGCTGTGAAGGGGGAGATCGATTCAGAAGAACTTGCATCTGATACGCACGATCTTAGAGGTGCTAGAAGACGACACTGTAGCCACGCTGATCAATTTAGATCAGTTCAAAGCTTTTGATATGGTCGACCATCGGTTCTTGGGATCTGTTTTAGAGGTCACCGGTTTTACACTGGACTTCTGCAGATGGATCTCTATGCTGTATCGCCTCTCGGCGGCAGTGGTGCAGGTAAACTGGATGCGATTGGAATCGTTTGCTGTTTCTCGGTCAATATGTCAGGGGTGTTTGCTGTCTCCTCTACTCTACGTTCTTGCATTGGAGCCTTTCCTTCGCAAGTTGAGGCAAGGGGAGGCTGGACTGGCCCTACGCGGTATCGCTCTACCTGGTGGTGCGCAAGCTAGGGTCTCCGCGTATACCGATGATGTTACCGTGTTCGTCTCATGCCGTCAAGACATTTCCACAGTAACTAAGGCACTCAAAAGGTATGAAGAAGTTACAGGGGCCGTGGTCAACCATAGCAAATCCAATGGCCTACGGTTGGCCGCCTGAAGTGGTGCAGCTGCGCTGTCGGGCCTTTTTAACTGGTCAGATGGCCCAGTTCGGATCCTTGGTAGGTGACACTTGTTGGAGAAACGATGATTTTCTCAACATATGCGCTTTTTATCTAGTTAATTTGTTTCTTCTTCAGAGATGCCTAATATCTTCTTTTTTTAGCTTAATTTCTTAAAAGTCTGCAAAATCATCTTTTACTTTATTTCGTTCACTTATTTTTAATGAATCGAAAACCCCTGAACCCTATATTACCATCTTTAAAAGAATTGATCGGCAGTACAGTCTAAGGTTGAAGTGTCTGTAAGGATTTGGCTTCGAAGGGGGCTTTCCCTTAAATGTCAAGCTGTGTACGTCTTTCCTCTTATCCTCTACCGTTTGGCTGTACTACCTCTGCCTGCGGACCGTATGGCGGCTTTGACACGTATGCTTTTCTCACTTTTGTGAGAGAAGAAGAAGCCGCTAGTCTGTAGAGAGGTCTGTACTCAACGTCTTGATGTTAGGGGCTTGGTTAGCCATTTATATGCCGAGAGGTTAGCATTCCTGAATAGAACTTTGACAGAGAAGTCCGTGTGAGGCCCTGCGGTTGAGAAGGCTTTTCCCAACCTCATCCCTGCCCACTTGGCTGAATGCCAAAGGATCAATCGCGGTTCTTCAACGAATGCCAAACTGTGCTCAGAGTGCTGTCGGGTCCAGTGACATCGCCCGAGCTAGGAAAACGCTATATTGGGAATTAGTGGTGGGGACCGCTTTGGATCCACTTGAGAGGGCGACTTGGATTGTCGGAGGAGGAGATTTGCTCTTAGTGGAATTGGGAGCCAGGCCGGAGTTATCTTAACAATACTGAGTTTTCTCTAACCTGGCGATTGGTTCGAAATGTAGTACCCTTTAATGGCATACACTTCAGTATTGGTTTGGACATGAACTCTTTTTGTCCATGTTGTGAGGAAGATGAAATTGAAATGGCAGAGCATGCCTTTTTCAACTGCTTCAAGCTTTGCGAATACTGGACTTATGTCAACGAGGTAACGGCTCGCATTGTTCCCGAGAGGGTGACGTGCTTGGATTTGTTATAATACTGTAAGCGTATGGTGACAAGCAGAAATGAACGAACAACACGGGATTAAAATTGGAAAAATACTATGGTTTATTTTCCGATAAGTTATTTTGGAATTGGAGTGAATGTCAGTAACAGTCGAGAAGCCTTGGTGGGCAGTAGTAAATTGTGAGCCGAGCGATCAGTGGTAGAAGCAGTAATAGTTGCGGTGTAGAGATGTCGGCACTAGAGGACGCGGTGTAGCAGTAGTGCGAATAGTTGTGTTGTTCAGCGTCGCTGATTCAATGGCGTTTAGCAGACGAAATTGTCGTAGAAGCCGTCGTGATAGTCGCGTTGTTATTTGGTACTTGAAGTTGCTGGGTTTTTTTTGTCGTTGTTGAGGAGGACCGAACGTCGCTATTCTTGTGTTCTTGGCTGATTCCAGATTTTTTCCTTCTCTTCCCCCCCCCTTCTATATCTCTCCTTCCTGTAAAAGAAACTTCCTTGTTCACTGGGCCCAGCTGTTTTTATGTGAAAGTGGCGGACGTAGTTGTAGACTCTTGGCTCGCAGGGGAGAAGACCAATAATGGCCGTTGACTCCAGAAAACTGTGTTTGTTTGTGGTACTATTTTTGGCCACAGTAATCGCGGTAGATGATCGGTCAGCCCGTAATTTCGTGGTAGTAAACATGATTATGTTTACCGACTTTTGTGCCACTGTGGCGATCACAGAACGCCTCCCAGTGCCTGGGATTCCACTTTTAAGCGGTCGGGAATCAGGTAAATAAGGCCGACTTGGATGGCGGTCGTCATGGTAACACATGCCAGACAGTATGACTGCGTCTTCAGATCAAAACGAGATCTAAAATCATAACAGATTTAACGTTCATAGTTTTCAACATGGACCCCTTGTGGCCCAGGGAGAAACGAATGGTGTTTCTTGCGATTTTAGCCGTAGCTAGACTCGTAATGTGGTCTTCACGCTTAGACATAGGAAGTGGGAGAGCGCTGCTATCTCATTACGATTTGATTTCGTATTTTAAGCATTAGCTTAAAATTAAAAGTGATAAGAGGTTGCCTACCTCACTGTTTAGACTTAGGTGGATACACACTGCTAGTTTATGTGTGTTCGTACGGAATAGAATGGAGTTTGTGTTCCCTGCCTAAACATGGCACACGCTGACCTTAGGTCTTTCTTCCTGACAATTGTTTGAACATCCAAGTGTTGGATCAGCCCCTCTAGCTAGTAGTACAAATGAGTCCTGTCCCTCTATCTTTATTTTAGGTGTTAGAACTCCTCCAGGATGCCCGTTTCTCTGATTTTATCCCTGGCCCACCCTAATAGTATTTATCTTGGAGGACACTGCACATCTCTTAAAAACCCATCCCGGTATTTCTTTTGTCTCGTAGGCAATGCCCATTCCCACTTAGGGACTGGCTCTCTTGCTTTCGGTCATTCCGGAAGACAGCGAGCAGTTCATACCTTAGATAGGATGGGAGAGTCCCACTAACGTACTATAACTAGCATTTTATTTTGTTCTTTATTTTTATATATCCCTTTTATTTTTATTTATTTTGGAGGGATTTTTTAAGGCTTCTTTGTTCTCCCACTCCCATCATCATCACACATTGTAAATATTCTGAAAATAAAAATCATGAAACAACCTGGGGATATTTTAAGTAGATTAGTCCATAGAGTAAATGTGGTTTTGTGGCGATTGGAACTAGTTTTAGGGCATAGACAAGTGGACGACCCTCGACCCCCATCCCCCCCCTCATACCCTTTTTGGTCTTGTGCCACATTTTTATATTTGTATATCTTTAAAAATGTAAGTTTATAAGAATAAATAAATAAAAGATGCCTTGGTCGGAGAAAGTGAACGAAAGAGAAAGGCAAAGTGCCGCATTCTTTTTGGATAGACTTTTTATTGTTCGTAAAAAGCAGAAGTGACGAAAGAATACTTCCAGGATTGAATTATTTTTGGCTAAACGTTTTAATGACTCGTTCAGTTCACAAGTTTGACCATGACTTCAAGTTATCTGAGAGGAAGATAATCAGATGGGACATTTTCTGCATTGCCACTGTCTTCCCGTCTGCCAAGCAGCAACCGGAACTGAATTTCAGCAACGAATCTTGAACATTACCAATGATTTTAATCATTATATAACTTTTTGTTAGTAAATGACTTTTCCGTCGGAATTTCTATAACATGTCTAACTCGTATTGTACGTATAGTAATATTCAAGTTAAATAAATGTTTTTGGCCCGTTTGGGCCACCATAGAAATTCGCAGAATTTTATTTTTCCTTTTCATATTTTTTCTTTTCTTTTTCTCCTGAGATACAATTATTTCTTTCTTCGCAAAAAGCTTAGTGACTCCGACTTCCGCTCAATACATATTCGTTTTTCGTAAGTTTTCATAAAAGCTGAATTAAAGAAATGAAAAGACCCTTTAAACATCAGAAACAAGTTTGTTAAAGTTTTGATGCGAAGAAAACAAAAGTTTCAGATATTTTAAAACTTTTCTGTTGTTGTTGTTTTTGAAACTCGACCGGAAGTATTTGTTAATTCGAATCCGGAGAGGAAGTGTTTATTAATTTGAAACCGGACCGGAAGTCTTTTTTTTATTTGTATCATTTTATTTGGCAGCTCTCTAAAGGCGCTAATTTTAAGTTATCAAAAATATTTTAGGGAAAGAGAAGTTTTTATTTTTATTTAATTGTTTCGAATAATTATTTAACACATGACAATGAACCAACCAACATCATTATTTGGACAGGTAATTCTATTTCACTTTTTTTTTCTTTTAAAGTTTTGTTTAGTTTTATAAGTAAAAAAAACAAAACAACAACAACGTGGTGGAGTTTCGGAATGGAAGCCACATCATTTTTTAGGCCGATTAAAATAATGTTTAAAATGAAAGTGCGGATTATTGTTGATTACTATATTTCGAACATGAAAGTAAACTGGCGAAAGGGTCAGGTTTATCGGCTGCAAATCTTTGCCAATTTCGTCAAAACTCGGGAATCTCCGTTAAATGCTTGGATGTCTATTGTGCACAAGTGGAGTTACCTTACCATATTTCAAGCACAATTATCGAAAAATATTTGGTTAATTAGTCGTTTCCAAAATCGCGGACAATGAATCGTCTGCATTTTTCCGACCTCACAAATGAATAAGTAAACCCAAATAAATTGTTTGGGACTAATTTCGGCACTTATGCAGTTTAGTAAACAACAGAATTTATTTGTTTTCAATTTTGAAGAGTTACATTCAAGACAGCAGGCCCCCCAAAAAGATCCCCCCCCCCCCTGCCCTCCAAAATACCACCACCCGCTAAATTATTCAAATTATTCAAAGTGTTGCCCCCAAAATAAGGTCGGAATAAAATATGATATTCAAAAGGTAGAAAAGTAACTTTTATTGACTATGGTAACATTTATTTGTTGTAACCCTTATTTGTTCTGTTAGCTGTCGTTAAAAATGCCCTTTCTGTGGATTGTCTGCCGCTGTATTGAATGTAACTCTTCAAAAATATGAATTTATTTCTTGACTATAAAATGAGAACTTACTTTATAGACAGTGCATGTTAAATGTATCTTCAATACCCCTCCCCCCCCCCCAAAAAAAACAAAATTAGTTATTTGCCCTAAAAAAGTTACAGTGGCCCAGACCTGGGGGATTATTTTATGTTAAATATGCTTAAATTTATACGCGAAACTGATGCCTCACTCTAAATTCTAAAATCATTTTTTTTCTTTCCACGCCTTAAAAGTAAAATATCATTTTTTATTTTATTTAGCAGACGGTGTTAATCTACAATAATACCACTTATTTGGATGCTTATTCAGAATAGACATCTAAAGAATTTCAGTACTTACGGCGAATAGAACAAAGTTTTTAAAAATTTTTTGCAAACAATTTATGTATTTTTTCTTGATTGCCACAAAAAGAGCAATGTTTTTAATTGTGTGCGTTTTCAGTTTTTTTTTTTTGGTGGCGGGGATGTCTTTGGCCACCTGGTAGGGAGAGGGCGAACTGCAAATGGAAGACGGAGGCTAATTTTTTAGGGGGATGTCTTTGGCCACCTGGACTTAGTGTTGGGTGAAGTATTATTAGGTAAAGAATAACAAAGGCTTGGATGAGGAAAGAATTTACGTACGTTTATTCCGTGAGGTTATGGAGATGTTCGACCCCTAAGTAGTTCTTATGTGTTAGTACGCAGATGGTTAGTATATAATATATCACAACATCCTCCCTGTTTAGTAGTGTTCATATGAGTGTATGAGTCTGAATTGATATATTGATGAGGATATAGTGATTGTTTTTTTATGTATTATTGTCTGTTTTGTAATTGTCTTGTAGTGCTGGTATTTGTTGAGTAGTCATAGATTCTGTCTGTTTATGGTTATATAGAGTCCTTGAATCTGGCTGGCATATTTATGACTCGTCCAGATCTAGTGTAGGTTGAGTTTCTTTGTATATGGTCTTCGTTTGGTGTGATTTCTCTATCATCGTGTGGGATGGTGGTTTGTTTCCTGCTGTCATTTGTATTGGGTTGGTCATTACATTGTACCGTCCTTGATGTTGGATCAGCAAAGTGTACTTTCTTCTTCACTGTCGGTATTGGTACAGCACGTAGGTGAGTACGGGTACGGCGGAGTCTTGTTCCATTTGGAGTTTCCACAATGTAGCTCCTTGGGTTAGCATCCTTCTGGACGATGGTTCCAGGGTGCCGCGTTTTGTCATTTTTGTTTGTTATTGACATGTGTTCGCCTGGATACAGTGGTTGTAGGTTTCTAGTGTATCTATTGAGATCGTGGTTTGTTTTCATTACTGTCGATCTTTCGTCTAGTTGTTGTCGGTGTTCTTCCTTTCCAGGCTCTACTCGGCTGGGTAGTGTTGTTGTTATAGGCCGTCCGAATAGTAGCTCAGCTGTTGATGGTAATTTGCTGTCTATAGGTGTTGCTCTGATCTGCAATAATACTATTTGGATGTCCCCTTTATCCTTAAGGCATTTCTTGATTGTGGACTTAATGTGTTGCACATATCTCTCAATGAATCGATTGTTTCTAGCATAGTGGGGTGAGCTAGTGACATGCTTGTGATAAATGTGACATGCTAGTGACATGATGTGATAAAAGTTGGAAAGCTTGTCCTGTGTATTGTAGACCGTTGTCCGTCATTATCTCATCGGGACGTCCGAATAGTGATGTGTAGCTTTTTATTTTGTCAGCTACTGCCTTGCTGGTTATTGGTGTGGGCATTTCGTCCACGACAGGGTATTTTGAGTATCTATCAACTGTTAACAGGAATTGCTGTCCATTGATCTCAAATAGGTCAGATGTGATATATATTACCGAAGAACGTTATAGTGGGTTGTTTGATGACACATTTTTCGCTGTTAAACACGAGGCCGGTTTCGGCTGCTCGTATCATCAGGTTGTGCAGATTCTTGTCGTGTTCCGCATCATTTTCCCCGTATACTGCTAAATCATCTGTGATGCTAGCGACACCATCTAAACCTTCAAGAATTTGGTCCATCCTTGCCTGGAAGATATCCTGAGAGACGCTTAGGCCAAATAGCAAAATAGCAATCGTTTCCAGCAAACTCGCCCGAAAGGGGTCCTGCACGTCGTTAGCAACTGGGATTTTTCATCCAGGTGGACTGACCAATACCCAGCTTTGGCATCAAGTTTGCTGAACACTTTTGCCTTTGCAAATTTCGGATTAAGCTCTTCAACTGTTGGTATTTTGTAGGGGCATCTTTTCAGGCTGGAGTTTAGTTTCTGTGAGTTGATGCATATCCTAAGGGATCCGTCCTTTTTCGTACTGAAGGCCAGGCTGGAGCACTAGTCTGAGTGCTCTTCTACCTTTTTAAGCACATCTTGTTCTATCAGCTTTGCTATCTCTTGTTTCAGCTTGTCTTTGAGGTGGATGCTGCATTTGCGTGGGGGGGTCAATAAATGGTTCTGCATCCTCCTTTAGCAAAAGTTTAGCTGTACCAGTGAAGTTGCCAATTCTGTCAAATTGTTCTGGGTAAGTTTGCCTCAGTTGTTCAACGTTAGTGATGGGTGTAGGTGGTTGTCGCAATTTTGTGTTTCCGATAGTATCAACGTTTATTGTGATAAGTTTGAGCTGCTCACTTGTAGACAGACCTACAATGGCGGGTCCAGGGACATCGACAACATAAAATGTTGCATCTATCGATTTTAATGTTTTATATTGGCATGGGATATTGATAGTTCCCCTGCAGGTGATTGTGTCGCCACTGTATGACGTGAGCTTCATATGTTCTGCTTTTCGTAAGATATTGAGAGTGATGTCATCTGTTCCATACATTAGTCGAAATGTTCTTAAGGGTAATGTGTTGCCTGATGCTCCTGAATCAATTTTCAAGCGGAGTGTGTGTGGCGAATTGGGGATGTGTCGTGGTTTGATGTTTAGTGTTGTGTATGCTTCATCTCTGGGGTGTTTATTGATACTGTCCATGCATTTGGCGCTTACTGTAATGGCGTAGAAATGCTTGTGGTTGTTGTCACTGTCACTTCCAGCTTCTATGTGGTCAATATGTTTTTTTCTTTCCCTGTAGTTTGATTTCCTCGTTTGACTATGATGCTGGTTGTTGCGTGACTTGCTTCTGTGATCTCTGCCTTTGCTCTGATCTTGTTTTTGTTTTATTCTGCAGTATCTAGACCAGTGACCCTTGTTCTCACATGCAGAACATTCGTCATGATAGGCTTGACATTGTCGTGGCTTGTGTCACAGTTTTTGCATTTTCTGCCCCGGTTGATGCTGTGGATCTTTTCATGCTGGGACACACCAAGTAGTTGCAGCTGATCGTTTCCTGCTGAAAGGGCTTCATATTTCCTGCCTTCAGCAAGAACATCACTTATTTTGTGACCTTTGGGTTTGCTGTATAGCTCATTTCGGAATGGATCATACGGTGTCGAGGCGATTATCAATTCGATAATACGCTCATGTAGTTCTTCCTCTGAGAAGTCACTTCAGCGCCAGTTTTCTGGCCCTGGTCACAAAATCGTCTAACCTCTCACTTGGCTTTTGCCCGTATTGCAATTGCAATCTAATCTAAGAAAGTACCATTATTTTAATGGTCCCAGACAATTTATTTTGCGTTAACTATGTATTGGCGCTAAAATTAATGTAATATTTAAAGAAATCCTTTGTTTCCGCATGAGAGTATGTCCTCTTTTATCTTATTAGAATTTTGGCCCAACAATACAACAAGAATTTGGGCCCAACAACAAGAATTTGGGCCCAACAACAATACAACAAGAATTTGGGCCCAACAACAATACAACAAGAATTTGGGCCCATTAATTCTAATAAGATAAAAATTGCTTAAGGCTTTTATCTGATCATGGATGACAGAATGATTAAATAAAGGATTTAGTTCGAAATTTCGTTTACAATACAACAATAATTTGGGCCCAACAACAAGAATTTGGGCTCAACAACAATACAACAAGAATTTGGGCCCAACAACAAGAATTTGGGCCCTACAACAAGAATTTGGGCCCTACAACAAGAATTTGGGCCCTACAACAAGAATTTGGGCCCAACAACAAGAATTTGGGCCCAACAAGAATTTGGGCCCAACAACAATACAACAAGAATTTGGGCCCAACAACAATACAACAAGAATTTGGGCCCAACAACAATACAACAAGAATTTGGGCCCAACAACAATACAACAAGAATTTGGGCCCAACAACAATACAACAAGAATTTGGGCCCATTAATTCTAGTAAGATAAAAATTGCTTAAGGCTTTTATCTGATCATGGATGACAGAATGATTAAATAAAGGATTTAGTTCGAAATTTCGTTTAGATGCCCGATTTTGCCATAAATGCATCTGAAGAAGGTCGGAAGTGACATTGACTAAAACGTGAGAAGAGTAGTCCGAATAATAAAAATTTTCAATCTTCATCTAAAAAATTCCGAAACATAAAACTTGTTTGTATGAAGAATTTTAAAAAGATTATCTAATTTTATGCAAATTTATTTGTTATGAAAAAAAATTCCTTTGTATCCTCCATAGTGCATCACTCAGCGTTGAACGTTCATCTTGGGAATATCTTCAACAAGTCATAGTCAAGTGTTTGAGCTACAGACACCAGACCTGATAGAAATGTTCCTTTATGTTAGTCAAAGCCATAAAGGTGAATAGCTCTGTTCCATTTGAGGGTTCTTGATAAGGTGCAGAAACGTATCTAATTTGATTTACCCCACCCTTTCTTCTTTTCTGCACCCTCTCTCTCTGTTGTGATGTTCCTAGTTTCAGTATTTTCTATAAATACTATTATGGCATATGTTCTTCAGAATTATCTGATATATTCCTTGCTTCCTTTGTTTCAGCTTGTTTGATTTTTTGTCTAGTGGTCTCCATCAATTTGCTGTTTTGATACCTCATTGTAATACAGCTTCCTATTCCAGTAGCTTCTTTCCAAGAACTGCAGGCTTGTGGAACTCCATACCTGCTGACTGTTTTCCTCCTACCTATAGCCTTGGTCTTTTCAAGACTCCGGTAAATAGGCATCTCCTGGCTTTGCAATACTCCTCTTTTGTTCTTGTTAGCTCCTAACATCAAGTGGCTTCATACCTTGTCTGGAGCGATTTCCATTAAAAAGTGCATTTTTAAATATATTTATTTATATTTTTTAGAGAAGTTTTAACAGTAAATTTCATAATTTTAGTAAATAGAAATGTATATATTTTTTCTCCTCTTTCCTTTTTTTCCAGAAGTTTTGTTACCTTGGTGATACCATTGGAGTACAGGGTGGAGCAGGTGTTAGTGTGACTGCAATAGTGATGAGTGGATAGAGTAAGTTCAGGGAACTTCTGTCATTACTAACCAGCAGAGCGTAACAACAGTCGACCAAGTGAAGAATCTATCAGACATGGGTATGCAGTGTTATGATGTATGCAAGTGAAAAACTGGCTGGTGAGGGTTGAAGACATGCATTTGTTGGAGAGAAATGATATGAGAACGATATGATGGATGTGTTATGAGTCTTAAAGACAAGCTTAGATCTGATGACCTCAGAGAAAGATTAAATCTGGACAGTATAGGGAGATGTGTGCAGAAAAGTAGTCTTCGGTGGTAAGGCCATGTTGAAAAAATGGATAAGAGATCTTGGGTCAATAGATGTAGAACAGTTAAGGTAGTAGGTTCAGTTCAAAGGGGAAGGCCAAGAAAAACATGTAAGGAAGTGATAAAAATAAACTACAGAAAAAAAAGGGATAAAGACCTGGCTAGAGATGAGTTAGTTTGGAAGTCAATTTCTTAAAGCTGTCTAACTCATGCCAGCACAGTAAAATGGACGTTAAACCAATGATGATGATGATTAACTAGATGTGAGGCAAAGAACATCTGACTGGATTTACCTACCGATTCTCTCTAAGTGATAGGATCGTCTTGTCTCCGATTTTTTTTCTGGCCCGTGTCATGTAACTGGTGTATTTGTTTGATCCCAACAATTATAGAGAAAGCCTGAAGAAATTAATATCCATAACTTGATCGTTTAATTATGAAAAAGTACTAGGCAATTGTGTCTATTAATAATAAATGTGTTGACAGTTAAAAGCTAACGAATATTTAAAATCCGAGCTTTTATGTTTTTAGCAACGCACATGTTTGGAAATATCTTCCTTGTACACAATGTTACCATTTTGTGGATAACACATATGAGTATCGTAAAAAGGAAAGGACAGCAATAGAGAATCAGATTTACATACACATACATTTATTCTCAGATATACAGTTTGTTAAAGACCAACAAAAGGGAAGTTGGAAGCATTTAAGGTGGTGCACGATATAACATACAAGGAAAGAAAAATAGATAATATTACTAAAGAATGAATACATTTACAGCCCTGAATACAATGAGAAAAGAACACATGTTGCCAGGGTCAGAGATAGAGAACTATGTGTAAACAATGAAAGTAAATGTTACTTAGTTTGTGTTGTGTTTTTCTGAGTGTCTCCGCACCTGCTATTAGAAGACATAGCCGAGAGACAAGGCCTACTAAGGTTTGAGGAGGCATGTTCCTAAGGGGAGCTGAACGAAACTACTGAATTTAGTTGTCAGTGCTCAACTAGTTGAGCTACAAACAACATATTTATTCATAAATATTACAAAAATGAATATGAAATGTGGGGAGAAACTTGACCTAACTAACATCTATTAACTTAACAAGTCCCAATCACCAAAACAAAAGCACTCAATGATTAACCTTCTTAAAACCCAAAGATTACAATATAAACATGATGTGGGGAGTTTGGGCATAAGAATCTTATATATAAAAATAATGAAATATATATATAATGATAAAATACCCAGAGTGTTAGTATAAGAACCCCACCCCACTAAGTAGTTTTGCCAGTCGAGAAAGTCAATACAGGTACCAAAAGCTTTATTTCACATACCTTCAAGATTACTAAAAAGAATCAAGAGAACCAGTTTATGAATGTTCTAATATGTTGAAGTGGGCAAGTACTACTGGCTGCTAGTCTATGAAGGAATAATCCAAGGAAAATTCTTGCTTGAATTAAGCAATATTTACACATCAATTATTGGAGCCCTTTATGCCTGTAAGTGACAATTTGATTCTACAGTTTTGTTTTAGGGCATATCAACCTTTTTCAGGTTATTTAATACCGAATCCAGTCATTTTGGTAAAAGTTTTTATGCTTCAAGTTCTTTATATCTTAAAATATTTATTCATGGTGTTTGGTTTAGTTGTTTTGTTTTACGGCATATCAACCCTTTTCAGGTTATTTAATGCCGAATCTGGTCATTTCGGTAAAAGATTTATGCTTCAAGTTCTTTATATCTTAAAATATTTATTCATGGTGTTTGGTTGTTTTGTAGAGGAAAATTGTTGTTTTTGTTGTTAACTTTGCAGGACATGATTCAGTTTTCGAAGGAAAAAAAAAATAACATCAATGTTTGGTGCATTTTAAGTCAGTATCTTTAGACAGCCTGATCTGGTAATACCAGCTTCTACAAAAATATCTGTCTGTTTTGAAGGACAAGCCAAAAAGGTTAAGATATTATCCTAAATTCTGCATATGGGTTGACGAGATTTCAGAGTCTCGTGTAAACGGGCGGATTCTCTAACGTTGGACAGAATAAGTCCAAGGGAGATCACTCAGATAATTTTAAGCCAGCAACGATAAGTTCAGTAAAAAAAAAAAGAATCTGTATCGCAAATCAAGGTTCAGAAATCCAAAAAGCAAAGCAAAAGTAAAAAAAAAAAAAACAGAATCCCAAATTCAACTTCAAAACTCCAAGAGGAAGATCGATAAAGCGTAAAGGGGTCTGAAATCCAACTTTCTTATTGTAACAGAGTGGACTGGCTCATTCTCAGTAACTGAAATCCACACTGTCAGTTATAAATAAAGGAAGTCCGGATGTTGGTCGGGATCACTACTTTTTCACTATATTCATAGCACCATATTACTTCCTTCATTTTTAATGCCCTCTCCTCCTGTTTTGCCCTTTAAAATAATCGGAAATAGCTGAAATGTTGGAAACTCTCTAGTTTCTTATACATATGGTTTAAATATCATTAAAATCGAATATATGTATTTGAAATTTTAAGAGTGCTGTTACCATGGACCACTTAGAGGTAGGGGCTAGTAGATATTTTGCACTTAGAAGGCACTTATTCTGGACCACTTCCATTGTCTCCTTCTTTTATACATATAATTAAAATTTAATTAAAATAGGATATATTTGAAGTTTTGAAGGGGGTTATGTTCTCATAGCCCACCTAGAGGTGCACTTAAAGATTCGGGAACACTTCCATTGTCTTCCCCAGTAGATTTTGCATAAGACTTTTAGATTTCATGTAGATTCTCTAACCTTTCTTTCTATAGGGAACACAAACAACGCAACCTCACTCATGTTTTAACTTCATTTCCTATGACTTGGTCATCCACAGTGACTTAGGGAAGTGTAGACAGCTCCAGTATGATGAGCAGAATTCTCACAATTGGGGGGGATTGCCGACTGCCCACATTGTACAATACAGCTAGCAGTGTGACATTTAAATGTTGAACAAAACCCTGGTTGGTTAAATAGGTGTACACACTTCTCAGTTGAGGGTAACTGAGGAAAAGGCAGGCCGAAGAAAACTTGGAGTGACTCACTCAAAAATGACCTCAAGCAATGGCATATCAGAACTTATGTAAAAGATAGAATTTCATGGAGAAATTCACATTATGCCATGACCAGTGTGCAAGGCATACTAATCAACAAAGAAAGAAGATAGATATATGAAGGTGGTTGCAATTTATAAACTGAGTAGGAAGACATCTTTATTTTTGTGAATCTAATTTTAACATCTGAAGAAGAAAGCCTTTATTTATCAGCTAATGATAATGTTGTGAGGCTTTCTTTATTTAAATATTTGCTTTTTCTTGCCATTCAATTATTTTATTTTTGTTGAGCTATCTACTTATCTTTTTTTTATCCACAAAGATATTTGTATCCTTTTTTATCAAACCATTTCAAGTTTCAGTCAGAATTCTGTCTGTATTCAATATTTGTAAATTGCCGAAATGGACAATTTGTTTACGTGGTAACATATTTTCTTGTTTATAATGCGATTTAAGTAAGCAAAAAAAAAAAAAAAAAATAGGAATAAATTATATCCTTGAGCATAGTTTCTTGTCTAGTATACAACACTATAACGAAACACATTGAAGATCAATGCAGCATTATCTATGGTACTTTTGGCTTAACATACACCACTTACCAAATGTAATAGGCAAATGTTGAGATTAAGAGTCTAAACAGTTTCTTCAAAAATTCGACTAAAATTAGTGTATAGGCAATAATATATTTTTTGTAAAGATTATGACATTAAGAACTTTTTTGGAGTTATAATCAATTTAGTAAAAAGACGTTTTAATACTTTTTTCGTCTTGAGCTATACAAAAGAAATGGCGCCATGAGCCAAATACACCACTTCCGGTTCTAATAAGACTTAATTTTGTTAAAATCTCGATTATTCTTGCACATTTAGACATTTCAAATGTGTTTTTCTTTAGATTACATGCTAAATAGACTTTTATTCGAAATGGTTCCTCATTTAATATTTAAAAGAAAAACAACACCATAAAACCATTTTTATCGCCTATACAAAATTTGTTATCACATTCTGTTTAGACCGTCGATCTCAACATTTGCCATGTAATATTGTATTATTACTATTACTGCTCCTGCCAAAGACACAGTTTCTTGTTTAGTATACAACACTATAATATATTAGTTGTTTTTTTTATGTAAAGGTGTACTACATTGTTTTGGAATTGAAGTAATGATTTTTTAAAAAAATTCTATGAAGCAATATCATTAAATTCAAAACAATCATTGAATTAAAAAACAAATAATAGATAATTAATAAAATATTCATTTCAAAACTAATATTCAAATAATTAAACCTTGCAATAGATATCACATATACATAAACAGTATATAAAAAAGATGGTGCCTCTATTGCGTTAAGTTTAATTAACTTGAAATAAGACTTGCACAGCTTGAGTAAGTGGTGTTTGTACTAATCGATGATACGTCCTTGACAATCAGTCTGACTTTATTGATGAAATTTGGGGAATGTTTATTAATTGTGGTTTAATATTATTGTCAAATTTCACAAAAATCACAGGTATCTGAATTTTTACAAAGGGCTTCCATTCCCTTTTTACCCCATTTGCATAAAACTAAATCAAACTTAATATAGTTCACATTTGGACTCCTTACACCGAGCAGCTGTGTTCCAAAATTCATAATGATCGGTTAATTAGTTTAGGAGTGAATCCTGTGCATACAAATTCATAAACATACACTTGGTAAAATTGGTAAAATTTTCTTTCATTTTGAAAATCTGTATCTATTTCGACATTGTTAACATCTGATCATCAGTTATTAATCCCCGCCCCCTCTCACAGACATGCCCTTCATGGGGTCATCTTTGTTCAGTTTAAAAGCATTTTATGTCAAGAAAACTTCCATTTGATGTCCTCTTAGATTAAAATCTTTACATCACATTGAAATTACCGTTGCAGGTTTTTCTATAGCAAGCCTTCCGGCTAGAAAACCCAATTACGTTTTAAAAAGAAAATTCAACTGAATGCTCCCCACTCCAAAGGGAAACAACAAATAAACGCATATTCTCTGATGTACTTATATACAAAGTTTACTTATTCCACCTTTCGTTCTGATTAATATTTCTATTTTTATTGTCTTCATCTCTTGGTTAACGGGGTCAATTTCCCATGTCAAATTTTCCGAAATTCAGTTTCCACTTTCGGTAAATTACGTTTTTTTTGTATTTTTACTTTTTCCACAAAATTTACAATATTCTAAACGTAAAGTTGTAACGTTTTTCACCGTGTGTTACACTGATTGCTTTCATCTTCATCTTTACCTCGTCAATCAATTTCCGCATCGACACTATTTGTCTATTGGTCAAAATATCAAATGAATACAAGGGTGAGTTTAAAATCTTTGCTTGTTTGCAATATGCTTTTGCCAATGTCACAAAGGTGAAAAACCATACTGTATGTACGAGATGCTGTAAAACTTTGCATAAAATATTCAATAAAAATACATTAAAATTAAGTTACAGTTATAATGATAATTTATAAAAACACATTTTTCCTCAAATACAATTACGCTTATGTACTGGGGTGGGGGGAGATATAGAATCAAATTAACAATTACCTGCATAAAAGGCTCCAAATAGTTGATAGGAAAATTCTTGTTTTAATTAAGCAATATTTATATATTAAATTATTCACTCATGGACTAGCAGCCAATCAGAATGTAGAGAACGGACTTTTCCATCTAAGTATAATGGAACATTCCAGGCTTCTTATAAACCAACTTTCTAGGTTTCTATTTCAGTTCTAGTTGGAGCTCAACTTGTCAGGCAGTTGAGCACTGACTATTAAATTCAATGACACAATAAAAAAAATAATAAAAATAATTGCACAGGAGCTAATGTAAACACAAATATAATGAATAACATAGAGACAAAACCAAATGTAATTGTAAAAAAGTGAAGATTGCCCTTTATAAAAAGAGTGTCTCTCAAACTCAGGCGTATACCTTGCAACCATATAAAGAAAAAAAAACCCTGCAGAAAATAAATTTATATAGGCCGAGCAGGAATACTTGACCTTGCTCGGGATTGAATAAGAATCACTACATGTACATTTTCACCATGCTCATAACACTATATTACTTTCTTTGTTTTTACTGCTCACCCCCTTCTCCTTTTTCACCCCCTAATATAGTTGGAAGAATCTGAAATGTTGGAAAACTCTGAATTAGTGTATTTTTTCTTTCTACACATGATTTAAATTTCATTAAAATAAAATGTAGGTATTTGAAGTTTTAAGGGGGTTCTGTCCCCATGGGTTACTTAGAGGTAGGGACATGTAGATGTTCAGGGCATAGAGGGTAGCATAGAGATTCAGGATCATTTCCCTGGAGAATTTTATACATATGATATAAATTTCATCAAAATAGGATATATTTGAAGTTTTAAAATTAGCTCCCTTAGGTTAGGAGGGCACTTAAAGATTCAGGACCACTCCCATTGTCTTTCCAGGTAGATTTTACATAAGAATATGCTTTTAGATTTTATGTAGATTCTCTAACCTTTCTTTCTATAGGGAACGCACAAATATCACAAACACATATTCACAGACATTTAGGTTTTTTTTATATAGGAAATATGGCAGGCACATTTAAAACAAGATTCTACAATCATAAATCCTTTTTCTAAAAAATAAAGATACAAAAACAACATCTCATTATTTAAATCTTTTGCCAATGTAATAAAGATGATGAACTACGCTGTATGTGTGAGATTCTGAGCTCACCTTGTACTCTTGGAATGCTACTTGTCAGATTTACCTCTATAACTTCGATCACCATCTTATCATTAAAGTTCTTTCACCCCAACTAAAATTTCATGTACCCTCTGGTTACATACTTCACTGTAATCAACTGTGCTTTCACCCTTTGCACAAACAAATAGTTTTGGTTGCTTTTGTAGAGTTTTGAATGCATACAGCATATGTTCTGGCGTTATATTTTCTACTTTTGTAACGCGTGGATATACACTTATATATTCTCGTCGTTGAACCCAGGTTCTTGTTTGTCTATGAATGCTGATGTTGATTTATAAAAAGATTTATTTAAAGAGAAGAACAGTCACAGAAAACATCAAAGTGATGGGTTTTAGCTCACTCCCTCTCTCAGACTGTCGATTTTCCGACCCGCGTCCCCGATCGAGTAGATCAGCAAAACTCACTTCTAGACCTGTTCTTGACTTCACTGCTCGAGGCTTGTGTGACGAAAGCTCATAGCCCACTCGGGAATGCCGATCACATTGTGCTAATAATTTATATCACTCTAAAAAATCGTCCAAAAGCTGATGAGCCGTTGCTCAAAATAACGAGATACTATGAGCAGGATGATTTTGAGTTCATCAGAGATCACATTAGTGACGCCCCATGGAGGGAAACCTCACTCCCTGCTGATCAGTGTGCAAATGAGTTAACTGAATGGGTCAAAGCAGGCATTGAAGCCTATGTCCCCATGCAAAAATTCTTTAGCAAGCTACACTCTCCTCAATGGTTCACCTCGAAATGTGCAGCTGCCATTGCTGAGAGGCAGCAAGCATTCCGTAAATTCGGCCACCATAAATCAGCTGCTAATAGACAGAAATTTATAAAGTCAAGAAATAATTGTAAGGCCGGGATAAGTGACGCAAAGAGAAGGTATACAGAGATAATCAAAAAACGCATTCAGTCACAGAAACAAGGTACTCGCGATTTCTGGAAAATCTACAATAGTGTGGTGAACAATAGTCAATCAACGATTCCCCCACTATCAAACAACTATGATGTCATTTGCACGGCAACTTATAAGGCTGAACTACTTGCCCAGCGTTTCGCCTCAAACTCCACTTTGGACTCAGAAAATCACCCCCTCCCTAAATTCCCATTGCGGACCGAAGCCACACTTGACAATCTGGTCATCATCCCATCCCAGGTCAGAGATACCATAAAAAACCTTGACACCTCCAAAGCTTGTGGGGCTGATCTTATACCTGTAATAGTAATAAAGAAATGCTCTGCTGAACTGGCTCCTGTCCTCTCCAAACTCTACAACAAATGTCTAGCTGAATCTTGCTTCCCCGATTGCTGGAAAATTGCCTCTGTCTTCAAGAATTCTGGAGATAGAACTGCTCCTCAGAACTACCGCCCAATCAGTCTACTCCCGATCTTTGCTAAAATCTTTGAATCCTTAATCAATCTAGCGATAGTTCAGTACTTAGTTAATGCTAAACTTCTTTCTGACCGCCAGTATGGATTTAGACAAGCACGATCTACTGCGGACATCCTAACGGTCATCTCTGAACGAATATATCATACAGTGGACAAGGCAGGTGAAGCTAGGGCAGTAGCGCTTGATATATCCAAGGCCTTTGACAAGGTATGTGCATAAGGGGCTCCTCCTAAAAATTCACTCATATGGTATTACTGGACGAATATTTAATATAATTAGATCCTTCCTAACCAAAAAAAAATGCAGATTGTCCTCGATGGCCGGTCATCTAAGCAACATAACATAAATGCAGGTGTGCCTCATGAATCTATCCTTGGACCTTTATTGTTCCTGATCTTCATAAATGATCTCCCTGATGACATTGAATCTGAGATTGGTATATTTGCTGATGACACCACGCTTTACTCTCGTCATGTGGGCAAAACAGATGCGATCATATACGAGGCAATGGCTGAATCCTTAGAAAATGACCTCCAGGCTGTAGTGGATTGGGGTCATAAATAGTTGGTAACTTTTAATGCTGCAAAGACAAGGCTCCTTTCCTTCAACAACTACAAGAAACCTCTTCAACCACCAATTGTCATGGCAAATAACACCCTACCTGAGAGTCCAACGTTCAAACTCCTCGACCTAACATTCACAGATAACATGAATTGGAACAAATACATAGGAGACATTGCCAAGGTTGCTGCAAAGAACGTGGGCTCATTCTACCGTGCTAGAAAACTTCTCACACCTGACATTATCTTGTATCGCTATAAAGCAACCATCCGCGAATGCATGGAGTACTGTTGCCACATCTGGGCTGGGGCATCATCCACTAGTCTCTCCCTCTTAGACAAGGTCCAAAAAAGAGTTGCACACTTAATAGGTCCCTCACTATCCACCAAGCTCCAGCCCCTGTCTCATCACAGCAATGTTGCATCCTTGTGCTTGTTTTACAAATACTTCAATGGCTTGTGCTCCGATGAACTGGCTGCGCTGGTGCTCCCTCGACGTAAATTCACTAGACCAACTCGACAATCAGCTAAATCCCATTCATTCACTGTAGAGGTCCCCAGATGCCAGAGAGCCTTTTACTCAAATAGCTTCTTACCTCGTGCTGCCGGCCTCTGAAACTCCCTCCCTGTTTCCCCGACTATACCGACATGCAGAGGTTTAAAACTAATGTAAACAGACATCTCGCTACACTGCTCCAAACTTAGGATGACACCCAAAACCTATACACTAATTCTCAGTAACCCCTTACGTCTACAGTGGCGGCCTGCCTTGTTTGGGGTGAAATATGTTAAAAAAAAAAAGACAGACATCTAGATAGATGTATGGCTGGTCTTGCTAAACTCGGCCACGCTGTGCATGTTGCCCCCTATTTGAGACAGTGCATGTTGCCCCCTATTTGAGACAGTGCATGCTGCCCCCTATTTGGGCGACCTCTAGCAAAATTTCTGCTTGAAGTCTTGCCAGAAATATTTTAGAAAATCTCCACCCGGAAGTCACATGTTTTCATTGACATACGTTTGGGGTGTCCTCTGACACTTAAGGTGTCACTCAAACTTTTCCATTCAAACACAATCTCCATTTTGTAACTCTTGAATTAAACTATGTTGTGCTTTCAAATAACACATAGTGTGAAGATATGCACAATTTTCAGTTAAACTGCTTTTATCACCAATTGTGCGAAAGACACTTGTGTAAATATAAAATGAATGAAGATAATATTTCATAGTAAAACAATGTAATAAGGTAAGGATAGACGAACAGAATACAATGTAAATAAAGCAAGAATAGAGTAAAGTGATGGTATGCAAACAAGGCAAGGATAGAGTAAAGTGATGGTATGCAAACAAGGCAAGTATAGAGTAAAGTGATGGTATGCAAACAAGGCACAAATAGAGTAAAGTGATGGTATGCAAACAAGGCACAAATAGAGTAAAGTGACGGTATGCAAACAAGGCAAGGATAGAGTAAAGTGACGGTATGCAAACAGGGCAAGGATAGAGTAAAGTGACGGTATGCAAAACAATACAAGGATAGAGTAAAGTGACTGTATGCAAAACAATACAAGGATAGAGTAAAGTGACTGTATGCAAAACAATACAAGGATAGAGTAAAGTGACTGTATGCAAAACAATACAAGGATAGAGTAAAGTGACGGTATGCAAACAATGCAAGGATAGAGTAAAGTGACGGTATGCAAACAAGGCAAGAATAAAGTGACGGTATGCAAACAAGGCAAGGATAGAGTAAAGTGACGGTATGCAAACGAGTCAAGGATAGAGTAAAGTGACGGTATGCAAACAGGGCAAGGATAGAGTAAAGTGACGGTATGCAAACGAGGCAAGGATAGAGTAAAGTGACTGTATGCAAAACAATACAAGGATAGAGTAAAGTGACTGTATGCAAAACAATACAAGGATAGAGTAAAGTGACTGTATGCAAAACAATACAAGGATAGAGTAAAGTGACTGTATGCAAAACAATACAAGGATAGAGTAAAGTGACGGTATGCAAACAATGCAAGGATAGAGTAAAGTGACAGTATGCAAACAAGGCAAGAATAAAGTGACGGTATGCAAACAAGGCAAGGATAGAGTAAAGTGACGGTATGCAAACGAGTCAAGGATAGAGTAAAGTGACGGTATGCAAACAGGGCAAGGATAGAGTAAAGTGACGGTATGCAAACGAGGCAAGGATAGAGTAAAGTGACTGTATGCAAACAAAGCAAGAATAGAGTAAAGTGATGGTATGCAAACAAGGCAAGGATAGAGTAAAGTGACGGTATGGAAACAAGGCACGGATAGAATAAAGTGACGGTATGCAAACAAAGCTAAGATAGAGTAAAGTGACGGTATGCAAACAAGGCAAGGATAGAGTAAAGTGACGGTATGCAAACAAAGCAAGGATAGAGTAAAGTGACTGTATGCAAACAAAGCAAGGATAGAGTAAAGTGACGGTATGCCGGCAAGGCAAGGATAGAGTAAAGTGATGGTATGCAAAATAAGGCAAGAATAGAGTAAAGTGATAGTATGCAAGGGTAAAGTGATGGTATGCAAACAAGGCAAGGATAGAGTAAAGTGACGGTATGCAAACAAGGCAAGGATAAAGTAATGCAAATAAGGCCAGGATAGAGTAAAGTGATAGTATGCAAGGATAAAGTCAAGTGATAGTATGCAAACAAGGCAAGGATAGAGTAAAGTGAGGGTATGCAAATAAGGCAAGGATAGAGTAAAGTGATAGTATGCAAATAAGGCAAGGATAGAGTAAAGTGATAGTATGCAAACAAGGCAACGATAGAGTAAAGTGAGGGTATGCAAATAAGGCAAGAATAGAGTAAAGTGATAGTATGCAAGGATAAAGTAAAGTGATGGTATGCAAACAAGGCAAGGATAGAGTAAAGTGAGGGTATTCAAATAAAGCAAGGATAGAGTAAAGTGACAGTATGCAAACAAAGCTTAGATAGAGTAAAGTGACGGTATGCAAACGAGGCAAGGATAGAGTAAAGTGACGGTATGCAAACAAAGCAAGGATAGAGTAAAATGACTGTATGCAAACAAAGCAAGGATAGAGTAAAGTGACGGTATGCAAACAAGGCAAGGATAGAGTAAAGTGACGGTATGCAAACAAGGCAAGGATAGAGTAAAGTGACGGTATGCAAACAAAGCAAGGATAGAGTAAAATGACTGTATGCAAACAAAGCAAGGATAGAGTAAAGTGACGGTATGCAAACAAGGCAAGGATAGAGTAAAGTGACGGTATGCAAACAAAGCAAGGATAGAGTAAAGTGACGGTATGCAAACAAGGCAAGGATAAAGTAAAGTGACGGTATGCAAACGAGTCAAGGATAGAGTAAAGTGACGGTATGCAAACAGGGCAAGGATAGAGTAAAGTGCTGGGATGCAAACAAGGCAAGTATAGAGTAAAGTGACGGTATGAAAACGAGTCAAGGATAGAGTAAAGTGACAATATGCAAACGAGGTGAAGATAGAGTAAAGTGATAATATGCAAGGGTAAAGTGATGGTATGCAAACAAGGCAAGGATAGAGTAAAGTGACGGTATGCAAACAAGGCAAGGATAGAGTAAAGTGACGGTATGCAAACGAGTCAAGGATAGAGTAAAGTGACGGTATGCAAACGAGGCAAGGATAGAGTAAAGTGACGGTATGCAAACAAGACAAGAATAAAAGGACGGTATGCAAACAAGGCAAGGATAGAGTAAAGTGACGGTATGCAAACGAGTCAAGGATAGAGTAAAGTGACGGTATGCAAACAGGGCAAGGATAGAGTAAAGTGCTGGGATGCAAACAAGGCAAGTATAGAGTAAAGTGACGGTATGAAAACGAGTCAAGGATAGAGTAAAGTGACGGTATGCAAACAAGGCAAGGATAGAGTAAAGTGCTGGGATGCAAACAAGGCAAGTATAGAGTAAAGTGACGGTATGCAAACGAGGTGAAGATAGAGTAAAGTGATAATATGCAAGGGTAAAGTGATGGTATGCAAACAAGGCAAGGATAGAGTAAAGTGACGGTATGCAAACAAGGCAAGGATAGAGTAAAGTGATAGTATGCAAGGATAAAGTCAAGTGATGGTATGCAAACAAGGCAAGGATAGAGTAAAGTGAGGGTATGCAAATAAGGCAAGGATAGAGTAAAGTGATAGTATGCAAGGATAGAGTAAAGTGATAATATGCAAGGATAGAGTAAAGTGATAATATGCAAGGATAGAGTAAAGTGATGGTATGCAAACAAGGCAAGGATAGAGTAAAGTGATGGTATGCAAACAAGGCAAGGATAGAGTAAAGTGATGGTATGCAAACAAGGCAAGGATAGAGTTAAGTGAGGGTATGCAAATAAGGCCAGGATAGAGTAAAGTGATAGTATGCAAGGATAAAGTAAAGTGATGGTATGCAAACAAGGCAAGGATAGAGTAAAGTGAGGATATGCAAATAAGGCAAGGATAGAGTAAAGTGACGGTATGCCGGCATGGCAAGGATAGAGTAAAGTGATGGTATGCAAAAAAAGGCAAGAATAGAGTAAAGTGACGGTATGCAAACAAGGCAACGATAGAGTAAAGTGACGGTATGCTAGCAAGGCAAGGATAGAGTAAAGTGATGGGATGCAAACAAGGCAAAGATAGAGTAAAGTGACGGGATGCAAACAAGGCAAGGATAGAGTAAAGTGACGGTATGCAAACAAGGCAAGGATAGAGTAAAGTGACGGTATGCAAGCAAGGCAAGGATAGAGTAAAGTGACGGTATGCTAGCTGGGCATGGATAGAGTAAAGTGACGGTATGCAAGCAGGGCATGAATAGAGTAAAGTGACGGTATGCAAACAAGGCAAGGATAGAGTAAAGTGACGGTATGCGAACAAGGCAAGGATAGAGTAAAGTGAGGGTATGCAAACAAGGCAAGGATAGAGTAAAGTGACGGTATGCAAACAAGGCAAGGATAGAGTAAAGTGACGGTATGCAAACAAGGCAAGGATAGAGTAAAGTGATGGGATGCAAACAAGGCAAGGATAGAGTAAAGTGACGGTATGCAAACAAGGCAAGGATAGAGTAACGTGATGGTATGCAAACAAGGCAAGGATAGAGTAAAGTGATAATATGCAAGGGTAAAGTGATGGTATGCAAACAAGGCAAGGATAGAGTAAAGTGACGGTATGCAAACAAGGCAAGGATAGAGTAAAGTGATAGTATGCAAGGATAAAGTCAAGTGATGGTATGCAAACAAGGCAAGGATAGAGTAAAGTGAGGGTATGCAAATAAGGCAAGGATAGAGTAAAGTGATAGTATGCAAGGATAGAGTAAAGTGATAATATGCAAGGATAGAGTAAAGTGATAATATGCAAGGATAGAGTAAAGTGATGGTATGCAAACAAGGCAAGGATAGAGTAAAGTGATGGTATGCAAACAAGGCAAGGATAGAGTTAAGTGAGGGTATGCAAATAAGGCCAGGATAGAGTAAAGTGATAATATGCAAGAATAAAGTAAAGTGATGGTATGCAAACAAGGAAAGGATAGAGTAAAGTGAGGGTATGCAAATAAGGCAAGGATAGAGTAAAGTGATGGTATGCAAACAAGGCAAGGATAGAGTAAAGTGATGGTATGCCAACAAGGCAAGGATAGAGTAAAGTGAGGGTATGCAAACAAGGCAAGGATAGAGTAAAGTGAGGGTATGCAAATAAGGCAAGGATAGAGTAAAGTGATGGGATGCAAACAAGGCAAGGATAGAGTTAAGTGAGGGTATGCAAATAAGGCCAGGATAGAGTAAAGTGATAATATGCAAGAATAAAGTAAAGTGATGGTATGCAAACAAGGAAAGGATAGAGTAAAGTGAGGGTATGCAAATAAGGCAAGGATAGAGTAAAGTGATGGTATGCAAACAAGGCAACGATAGAGTAAAGTGATGGTATGCAAACAAGGCAAGGATAGAGTTAAGTGAGGGTATGCAAATGAGGCCAGGATAGAGTAAAGTGATAGTATGCAAGGATAAAGTAAAGTGATGGTATGCAAACAAGGCAAGGATAGAGTAAAGTGAGGGTATGCAAATAAGGCAAGGATAGAGTAAAGTGATGGTATGCAAACAAGGCAAGGATAGAGTAAAGTGATGGTATGCCAACAAGGCAAGGATAGAGTAAAGTGAGGGTATGCAAACAAGGCAAGGATAGAGTAAAGTGAGGGTATGCAAACAAGGCAAGGATAGAGTTAAGTGAGGGTATGCAAATGAGGCCAGGATAGAGTAAAGTGATAGTATGCAAGGATAAAGTAAAGTGATGGTATGCAAACAAGGCAAGGATAGAGTAAAGTGAGGGTATGCAAACAAGGCAAGGATAGAGTAAAGTGACGGTATGTAAACAAGGCAAGGATAGAGTAACGTGACGGTATGCAAACAAGGCAAGGATAGAGTAAAGTGAAGGTGTGTAAACAAGGCAAGGATAGAGTAAAGTGAGGGTATGCAAATAAGGCAAGGATAGAGTAAAGTGATGGGATGCAAAAAAAGGCAAGGATAGAGTAAAGTGACGGTATGCAAGCAAGGCAAGGATAGAGTAAAGTGACGGTATGCAAGCAAGGCAAGGATAGAGTAAAGTGATAGGATGCAAACAAGGCAAAGGTAGAGTAAAGTGACGGGATGCAAACAAAGCAAGGATAGAGTAAAGTGATGGGATGCAAACAAGGCAAGGATAGAGTAAAGTGACGGGATGCAAACAAAGCAAGGATAGAGTAAAATGACGGGATGCAAACAAGGCAAGGATAGAGTAAAGTGACGGTATGCAAACGAGGCACGGATAGAGTAATGCAAATAAGGCCAGGATAGAGTAAAGTGATAGTATGCAAGGATAAAGTAAAGTGATGGTATGCAAACAAGGCAAGGATAGAGTAAAGAGAGGGTATGCCAATAAGGCAAGAATAGAGTAAAGTGATAGTATGCAAGGATAAAGTAAAGTGATGGTATGCAAACAAGGCAAGGATAGAGTAAAGTGACGGTATGCAAACAAGGCAAGGATAGAGTAAAGTGACGGTATGCAAGCAAGGCAATGATAGAGTAAAGTGATGGGTTGCAAACAAGGCAAGGATAGAGTAAAGTGATAGTATGCAAGGATAAAGTCAAGGATAGAGTAAAGTGAAGGTATGCAAACATAGCAAGGATAGAGTAAAGTGACGGTATGCAAGCAGGGCATGGATAGAGTAAAGTGACAGTATGCAAAAAAAGCAAGGATAGAGTAAAGTGACGGTATGCAAACAAGGCAAGGATAGAGTAAAGTGACGGTATGCAAACAAGGCAAGGATAGAGTAAAGTGACGGTATGCAAACAAGGCAAGGATAGAGTAAAGTGACGGTATGCAAACAAGGCAAGGATAGAGTAAAGTGACGTTATGCAAACAAGGCAAAGATAAAGTAAAGTGACGGTATGCAAACAAGGCAAGGATAGAGTAAAGTAACGGTATGCAAACAAGGCAAGGATAGAGTAAACTGATGGGATGCAAACAAGGCAAGGATAGAGTAAAGTGACGTTATACAAACGAGGCAAGGATAGAGTAAAGTGACGGTATGCAAACGAGGCAAGGATAGAGTAAAGTGACGGTATGCAAACAAGGCAAGGATAGAGTAACGTGACGGTATGCAAACAAGGCAAGGATAGAGTAAAGTGATAGTATGCAAGGATAAAGTAAAGTGATGGTATGCAAACAAGGCAAGGATAAAGTAAAGTGACGGTATGCAAACGAGGCAAGGATAGAGTAATGCAAATAAGGCCAGGATAGAGTAAAGTGATAGTATGCAAGGATAAAGTCAAGTGATGGTATGCAAACAAGGCAAGGATAGAGTAAAGTGAGGGTATGCAAATAAGGCAAGGATAGAGTAAAGTGATAGTATGCAAACAGGGCAAGGATAGCGTTAAGTGAGGGTATGCAAATAAGGCCAGGATAGAGTAAAGTGATAGTATGCAAGGATAAAGTAAAGTGAGGGTATGCAAACAAGGCAAGGATAGAGTAAAGAGAGGGTATGCAAATAAGGCAAGAATAGAGTAAAGTGATAGTATGCAAGGATAAAGTAAAGTGATGGTATGCAAACAAGGCAAGGATAGAGTAAAGTGACGGTATGCAAACAAGGCAAGGATAGAGTAAAGTGACGGTATGCAAGCAAGGCAATGGTAGAGTAAAGTGATGGGTTGCAAACAAGGCAAGGATAGAGTAAAGTGATAGTGTGCAAAAAAGGCAAGGATAGAGTAAAGTGAAGGTATGCAAACATAGCAAGGATAGAGTAAAGTGACGGTATGCAAGCAGGGCATGGATAGAGTAAAGTGACGGTATGCAAGCAGGGCATGGATAGAGTAAAGTGACAGTATGCAAAAAAAGGCAAGGATAGAGTAAAGTGACGGTATGCAAACAAGGCAAGGATAGAGTAAAGTGACGGTATGCAAACAAGGCAAGGATAGAGTAAAGTGACGGTATGCAAACAAGGCAAGGATAGAGTAAAGTGACGGTATGCAAACAAGGCAAGGATAGAGTAAAGTGACGGTATGCAAACAAGGCAAAGATAAAGTAAAGTGACGGTATGCAAACAAGGCAAGGATAGAGTAAAGTAACGGTATGCAAACAAGGCAAGGATAGAGTAAACTGATGGGATGCAAACAAGGCAAGGATAGAGTAAAGTGACGTTATGCAAACGAGGCAAGGATAGAGTAAAGTGACGGTATGCAAACGAGGCAAGGATAGAGTAAAGTGACGGTATGCAAACAAGGCAAGGATAGAGTAAAGTGATGGGATGCAAACAAGGCAAGGATAGAGTAAAGTGACGGTATGCAAACAAGGCAAGGATAGAGTAAAGTGACGGTATGCAAACAAGGCAAGGATAGAGTAAAGTGACGGTATGCAAACAAGGCAAGGATAGAGTAAAGTGACGTTATGCAAACGAGGCAAGGATAGAGTAAAGTGACGGTATGCAAACAAGGCAAGGATAGAGTAAAGTGACGGTATGCAAACTAGGCAAGGATAGAGTAAAGTGACGGTATGCAAACAAGGCAAGGATAGAGTAACGTGACGGTATGCAAACAAGGCAAGGATAGAGTAAAGTGATAGTATGCAAGGATAAAGTAAAGTGATGGTATGCAAACAAGGCAAGGATAAAGTAAAGTGACGGTATGCAAACGAGGCAAGGATAGAGTAATGCAAATAAGGCCAGGATAGAGTAAAGTGATAGTATGCAAGGATAAAGTCAAGTGATGGTATGCAAACAAGGCAAGGATAGAGTAAAGTGAGGGTATGCAAATAAGGCAAGGATAGAGTAAAGTGATAGTATGCAAACAAGGCAACGATAGAGTAAAGTGACGGTATGCAAACAAGGCAAGGATAGAGTAAAATGATGGTATGCAAACAAGGCAAGGATAGAGTTAAGTGAGGGTATGCAAATAAGGCCAGGATAGAGTAAAGTGATAGTATGCAAGGATAAAGTAAAGTGATGGTATGCAAACAAGGCAAGGATAGAGTAAAGTGAGGGTATGTAAATAAGGCAAGGATAGAGTAAAGTGATAGTATGCAAGGATAAAGTAAAGTGATGGTATGCAAACAAGGCAAGGATAGAGTAAAGTGATGGTATGCAAACAAGGCAAGGATAGAGTAAAGTGAGGGTATGCAAATAAGGCAAGGATAGAGTAAAGTGACGGTATGCAAACAAGGCAAGGATAGAGTAAAGTGACGGTATGCAAACAAGGCAAGGATAGAGTAAAGTGATGGGATGCAAACAAGGCAAGGATAGAGTAAAGTGACGGTATGCAAACAAGGCAAGGATAGAGTAAAGTGACGTTATGCAAACGAGGCAAGGATAGAGTAAAGTGACGTTATGCAAACGAGGCAAGGATAGAGTCAAGTCACGTTATGCAAACGAGGCAAGGATAGAGTAAAGTGACGGTATGCAAACTAGGCAAGGATAGAGTAAAGTGACGGTATGCAAACAAGGCAAGGATAGAGTAAAGTGACGGTATGCAAACAAGGCAAGGATAGAGTAAAGTGACGGTATGCAAACAAGGCAAGGATAGAGTAAAGTGATGGGATGCAAACAAAGCAAGGATAGAGTAAAGTGACGGCATGCAAACAAGGCAAGGATAGAGTAAAGTGACGTTATGCAAACGAGGCAAGGATAGAGTAAAGTGACGGTATGCAAACGAGGCAAGGATAGAGTAAAGTGACGGTATGCAAACTAGGCAAGGATAGAGTAAAGTGACGGTATGCAAACAAGGCAAGGATAGAGTAACGTGACGGTATGCAAACAAGGCAAGGATAGGGTAAAGTGACGGTATGCAAACGAGGCAAGGATAGAGTAATGCAAATAAGGCCAGGATAGAGTAAAGTGATAGTATGCAAGGATAAAGTCAAGTGACGGTATGCAAACAAGGCCAGGATAGAGTAAAGTGAGGGTATGCAAATAAGGCAACGATAGAGTAAAGTGATGGTATGCAAACAAGGCAAGGATAGAGTAAAGTGATGGTATGCAAACAAGGTAAGGATAGAGTTAAGTGATGGTATGCAAATAAGGCCAGGATAGAGTAAAGTGATAGTATGCAAGGATAAAGTAAAGTGATGGTATGCAAACAAGGCAAGGATAGAGTAAAGTGAGGGTATGCAAATAAGGCAAGGATACAGTAAAGTGATAGTATGCAAGGATAAAGTAAAGTGATGGTATGCAAACAAGGCAAGGATAGAGTAAAGTGATGGTATGCAAACAAGGCAAGGATAGAGTTAAGTGATGGTATGCAAATAAGGCCAGGATAGAGTAAAGTGATAGTATGCAAGGATAAAGTAAAGTGATGGTATGCAAACAAGGCAAGGATAGAGTAAAGTGAGGGTATGCAAATAAGGCAAGGATAGAGTAAAGTGATAGTATGCAAGGATAAAGTAAAGTGATGGTATGCAAACAAGGCAAGGATAGAGTAAAGTGATGGTATGCAAACAAGGCAAGGATAGAGTAAAGTGATAGTATGCAAGGATAGAGTAAAGTGATGGTATGCAAGGATAGAGTAAAGTGATGGTATGCAAACAAGGCAAGGATAGAGTAAAGTGATAGTATGCAAGAATAGAGTAAAGTGATGGTATGCAAGGATAAAGTAAAGTAATGGTATGCAAAAAGGCAAGGATAGAGTAAAGTGATAGTATGCAAGGATAGAGTAAAGTGATAGTATGCAAGGATAAAGTAAAGTAATGGTATGCAAGGATAGAGTGAAGTGATGGTATTCAAACAAGGCAAGGATAGAGTAAAGTGATGGTATGCAAACAAGGCAAGGATAGAGTAAAGTGATGGTATGCAAACAAGGCAAGGATAGAGTAAAGTGATAGTATGAAAGGATAGAGTAAAGTGATAGTATGCAAGGATAGAGTAAAGTGATGGTATGCAAGGATAGAGTAAAGTGATGGTATGCAAACAAGGCAACGATAGAGTAAAGTGATAGTATGCAAGGATAGAGTAAAGTGATAGTATGCAAGGATAGAGTAAAGTGATAGTATGCAAGGATAAAGTAAAGTAATGGTATGCAAACAAGGCAAGGATAGAGTAAAGCGATCGTATGCAAACAAGGTAAGGATAGAGTAAAGGTATGGTATGCAAACAAGGCAAGGATAGAGTAAAGTGATGGTATGCAAACAAGGCAAGGATAGAGTAAAGTGATAGTATGCAAATAAGGCAAGGATAGAGTAAAGTGATAGTATGCAAACAAGGCAACGATAGAGTAAAGTGATGGTATGCAAACAAGGCAAGGATAGAGTAAAGTCATAAGATGCAAATTAGGCAAGGATAGACTAAAATAATACGATGTAAACAAGAACATAAGGCAGTTGTGAATGTACAATGCAACGATAGACGAAAGTCATATATTATTTATGGGTTAGGTATACTAGCACGGAGAATGATCTTCAAAACGATAAATTCAAGTATTTGGTAATCATTTTATTTTTTAAAAATTAAAACTGTTTTTTTATTCAGAATTCAAAGAATCTGTTCTTAAAAATCCGAACTCGTTTTAAAGAGGGGACATATTTTAAAAGCACGTCAGAGTTAAGTGCAACACCAAAGTAGCTGTATTCTTCATTGTTGGATGTCTACACTCGGAAGTGAACAGTTTCCAACTTCGGATATGGATATCCTGTTGTAAACATTTTTTTTTAGTTTGCTTTTAATTTTAGACATTTTATGAAAATTAGTTATGATCAAAAATAATAAAAAATAAATGCAATTTCAAAATAGAGTGACAGATCCAAACAGGAGATGAGTGCTGATAAAAACAAATTTTTATTAGGTTTGTTTATCAACTTTTTCAGGAATTTAATGGTTTTTCTCATTTCTTGAGATAAAAGAATAGCGGAAACACCCAAAATTCATAAAGTGTTGATGATTTATTTATGTGCCCAGACCTGTACAGTACGAAAGCCTAAATAAATCTTTTTTTTTCAATAAAGACCAGAGTGGACATTAATTTTTCTAGTACTTCAGGTGGTTTAATTTCTCAGCATGAACCCCTGTTTAAAGAGACGATAACTTTTCCAAGTGAAAATTCAAATTTTAGGTTGTCAAATCCTGAGCCAGAGATTTTTCCCATCACCAGCCTGTCGTTTGCATGCGTTGCAATCATGCATGTTAACACAGGAATTTAATGATTTTTGTCTGTTCCTGAGATAAAGAATAGCAGTTAAGCATCCCTTGCATTCCAGCAGCTGACATTTTGTGATAACATTCAATGGACGGGTCACAGCGACTAAAATTAATAAATAATTATATTTGTTGATCGATACAGAAGCGTTTTATTCAATTTATTCTTCATATTTGTGTCTTACCACTCACAAAAACCACATTATCGCTACATCCGATCTTGTGGAGCGTGACATGTGAACATTCGTATTAATGGTTGCATTTAAAAAGATGTTTATCCTTAGGTGTTATTTTTAAATCAATCGTTCTCATGTTGAATTTATATCTATACTAAGTCTACAGATATATGGCATAATCATGATGACACACCGGTTCTCGTTAGATCACCGAAGTTAAGCAACGTTAGGCATGGTTAGTACCAGATGGGTAACCATTTTAGGAATACAAGGCGCTGTATGTAGGAGGACCTCGACACCTCTCTGCAAGAACTGCAAAAACCTAACGTTGTCATCTCCCCCGACCGGGATATACATGCGACTGGATACTGCTTGTGAATTTGATACTTCCATGAAACATCCTCCTTCGGATGAAGCCAGCTCACCCCGCCTAGGGTGAATGCCGCTTTGTTGTCGGTTTTTGTTTCAGTCTACAGATCATGTTTCACTAACCTAACACATAAGTAGACACTTTGAAACGTCTTATTCTCTAGTGTTCCTTTCTGTGTCTTTGCAAAAAGCAATATTTTACACTTGGTCCAATGATGCTCAAGCATTGCAATCCTGTCATGGAAGAAAATGGTATTGTGGTCCTTCAAAAACTCCACAGTACATATGACTGCATCATTTTTTTTCTAAAATGGCTACCACGCATATGTAAATTTTGAGTTCAGGAAAAGAAAAAGTCAGATGGAGCTGAGTCTGGTAAGTGGGGTGAGGTAGCTGTTTAGAGCCACAGTTGGCTGCTTCAGCTACTACACCGTGACCAATGTAAACGAGCGCATTATGCTAAAGCAAGAGCACGCGTGCCCACAACTTCCCTGTTTCGACTTTATTGCTTCGTTCAGTTGAATCTGATGCATAATACTGTCTATTAATAATATTAATGTTTTTGAAGGACCACTATTAATAATACTTAACTGACGCAGCTTGAGTAGGTGTATTCTTCCCAGTCGGGGATATGTCTTTGACATCGGTCGGACAGTGACTTTGTTGCTCTCAGGCTGAGGCATGGTTCTTTTCAGTTTCAGGATGTCAACCCTCCCGGGGTTTACCTTCTCTTTGAGAAAGGGCTAGTTTATTAGTTATCGCCTGAGGCGCCCCTACCAGAGAATGCCAACGGGTTGCTCAGGCATTTTTTGTAGACCAGAGCACGCTAATTCTAGTGCGCTGGCTTTTCAAACCCACACCTGACCTTGCATCTAACCTTCTGCGGAGGAGGTAAATAAAATACTGTTTATTAATAGTTTTTAATTTATTTTCATCGATCATGATTATATTTCTTTCTTGCCTTGACAGAATAAAAAATCGATTTTTTATTTAATGGAAATCGCTCCAGACAAGGCATGAAGTCACTTGATGTACGGAGCTAACAAGAACAAATATGATTATCGCAAAGACAGATGCCTATTGGCCTTTGTCTTAAAAAGACCACGGCTAGAAGTAAGAGTAAAACAGTCAGCAGGGAGAGAGTTCCACAAGCCTGTGGTTCTCGGGAAGAAGCTACTGAAATAGGAAGCTGTATTACAATGAGGTATCAAAACAGCGAATTGATGGAGACCACTAGACCAACGAGTAAAACGAACTAGAACAAAGGAAGCGGGGAATAAATCACATAATTCTGAAGAACGCATGCCATAATAGTGTTTAAAGAAAAGACTGAGACTAGCAACATCACGTCTGTGAAAGAGAGGGTGCAGAGAAGAAGAAAGGATAGGGCCAATCAAATTACAGATACGTTTCTGCACCTTATTAAGAACCCTCAAATGGGACAGATTCACCAGCTTAAATATGACAACATAATTTAGTGGGATGATCTCTTCTGTTCTCTACAGTCCCTAAGCATCAAACAATTTCTATGAACAGTTTTTTATTCAAGAACTTCCCATCACATTACCACAGGATTGCTTCCCGGCATGCTACAACATGGCCATCTTCATATCCAATGTCAACAAATACTTGCCATAAGTGTTCCTTGTAACTAATCCAATTTTTTTCATTCAATTCATCATTTTTCAATCTTCCTGTAATATTCATTATTCAACTGACAATCCATTCATCTCATTGACCCTTATCCTCAAACGACTTCTATCCTTTATAAGTGGTGACTTGATTGAGGGTAAGATAGTTTGGACATGTGCTGAGGTCCGCTGTTGACACTGTTGGGAAACTCGCTTTTAAATTTGAAGTCGTCAGGAAGTGACTGAGAGGAATGCCGATAATGAGATGGGCAGACACCCTGCACAATGATCCCCGTAAAACCAACCTTCACCTGAACCAAGCCTGTGATCGTGGCAAGTGGAGACCAAAATCTATTATTGTGGACCCCGCCGTAGGTCTGGACTAATGCAAAGAAAAAGAAGTGGTGACTCATTGGTTAAAAATAAAATACACAAACAGAAGTCATCACCTTGCCAACAGATGCTACTTGATTCAGCTTCTTTGACGTGGACAACCAAAGTGTTTTCATTGTTTGCTTTACATCTTAAGTTACGAATCTACGATGGAAATTCTTAGGACGAGCCTGGAAGCAAGTCAGAAGTGTCCTGAAAATGTCAACACTTTTCAGCTTGTGCTCTGACGTCAACATTCTTGGGACCTGTTAGATGAAAACAAATTCATCTAGAGACTAAATATGGAAACATTTTTATATTTTAAAGGGAAGTAACTTTTGCCCTTGTATTTTGAGGTGAGTTACGAGCCTTGCATTCATTTTCAAAGAGCAGATTTCAATGGACGTGCATCACACAACGGCTTCAATTAATGTCCTCATTATAAAAGTAAATTCTTCTTTCAGTTGTAAATATATTAATAAATATTGTTGATCTATACCTACGAGTTTTCATTCAAATTCATTTTCATATATTCGTCCTATGTCTCACAACATCACTTCAATAACCGACACGGTCACATCAGGACTTATCTTGCAGATAGTCTGCTTATCGTTATGATGTCAGTTAAAACAGGATGGATCGGACCAGAACTAATACCTATGTACCTAGCTATCTGCTAGACAGTAAGATGTCCATTATCCAAAAACATATGTCGAATGGCGACAACTTGTTCTCAGTGGGTGAGATTTTCGGATGACCTGGCTGAGCAAGAGCACACATGCCCACAGCTTCCCTCTGTTATGACTTTATTGCTTCGTTCAGTTTAATATGATGGGTAATACTGTCCATTAATAATTTTTCAGTTTTTGAGTCAATCATGATTGTCTTTTCTACCTTGACAAAGTATAAAATCGACTTTGCAATCTAGTGGGGATGATCTCTTTTGTTCTCTATAGCCCCTTTCTCACAGAAGAGACGTTGTTAGTCTTTCTCTACTCTATCGCTATTTCCATGGAAAGTGCTCGATTGAGGGTCATCTTCTGTGGTGTCTCTTCCCCACTTGAATTCCGCAGGATACTCAGTTACAATTGCATATGAAAGGAAGTCTTCAGCCAATTTCTGTCCTTGAATGTATTCCGATGGACTGTAATTGTACCCCTTCAGCGTAAATACCGCCAACAAACCCGACTAGCAGCAAAATCCCACCCCTTCACAATAAAAGTCTCCAGATGCTTCTTTCCTCGGACCACTTGTCTTTGGAATTTCTTCCCTGTACTGTTTCCCTGACTGCATCAACGTGCAGAAATTTAAATGTAATGTAAACAAACATCTTGCTACACAACTTCCCTAAGGATGCCCTATAAATATGGCCTCTAATCACAATGACCCCATTAGTTCTCAGTTGCAATATGACTTCTTTAGGGTGAATAATAATTAAAAAAAATTGTATGAGAATGATATAGTGGATGTGTAATGTGAGTCTTAAAGACAGGCTTAAATCTGATGACCACAGAGGAAAATTTAATTTGGATAGTATATGGGGAGATGTGCGCAGAACAGGAGACTTTGTTGGTTTGGTTAGGATGGATGAGAGTTCTTGGGTTAGTAGATGTTGAATAGTTAAGATAACAGAGTCAGTTGGGTGACATACCTTTCCTTTGCACATATTTGATTTATCAGTTATAATTATAGTTCATTTATCCACAATTGCGCACAGACATGACAGTAAATATGTGTACCCCTTAGCCGTGCAGATCGTCATGGCAATAAAAAAATAGATCCAAGTTCCTCTAGGCCGGGATGGCAACGAAGATGATGATGACGTCGCCGATCTGGTTGTCTCGCCCAGCTACGAACACACTCACACATGGAAACCGTTTATAGCAGCGAGTGATCACTGGCCGAACAGCAACCAGTTGGCTCTGTGGGGGCGAAGGATCATTCAAAGCAGAACAAAAGGAAAAGAACAATGTTCAACAACTTGGTCTGTTTCGGTTTTTTTTTGTATAGAAGAGCAATTATTAATAAAATAAAAAAATTTATTTTACATTGGTCAATGGTAGAATTAATGTCTATCGTGCTTGTAAATGTCTTTAGCAAGGGTTGTTTTTCACTAAGTTATTTCGCTAGTTCTCTGTGTGTGCGAATTCTTTACACAAGTGGTTGTCTAAGTCACAAACTTAACGGGCGAAGGCGGTGGCTAGAATTTCGTTCAATCTGTTTCTTCGGCGCACGCCACTTCGGTCTCTCCCGGGCGTCAGTTCAACTCTGGCTTGTGCGTGAAAAAACCACATTCTTTTATCGAAGCGACAGCATTTTTGTTATATCTCTTTCTCGTGCGTCTATGGTCGTACACCCCCCCTCCCCCTCTCCACCATCTTATTTTCTGCCTGTCTGCTTCTCTCATAGAGGGTGGGGACGGGCGTCTCACTCTTTTTTTCTCAAAATAAATGGGTTTTTTTTCTTAACCCACCATTATCGCAAAAACAAACGCGACAACCGTGGCCTTCTCATTCTGTCACACATCTGGAGGTGCTCTGTGCCTGGCTTGTAATTAACAATGACAGGCTCAAATAAATCTCCGTCGAGTGGATTTGTTTTTCCTAGGTCGTGACGTTTTCAAAACAACCGTCACAGAATTGTGGTTCTAAAAACGCGCCATTCACCCAAACAATAATATTGCTTTATTGATATTTCAGAATTAAAATTGCGATATGGAATTCTCTAATCTCCACTTTCCAGCTGGCAACTGTCTCCTCGTTTACTAGTTTTATATCTCCACTTCGTCTTGTCGCAGGGCCCTCAGTCGGCGTAGCATCACCACCAAGATGCATACTAGCGCGTCACCAGGGTACCCGATCCCCATGGACCCTGGATACTTTGTCACAAATAGATAACCCACAAAAAATAATACATACATGTTCAAAGTTTGAAATGTCATTTTCTTCTGTCTTGCCAGGCCTGTTATAGATATTACCTTGCAAATAGCATATACAGACATGACAGAAATAAATACACTTCACAAAAAATAATCCATACAGGTTTAAATTTTGAAATGTAATTTTCTTCTGTGTTGCCAGGCCTGTTATAGGTATCACCTTGCAAATAGCATATACAGACATGCCAGAAGTAAATAGACACTTTGCAAAAAATAATCCAAGCACATTTAAAGTTTGAAATACTAGCAAAAATATGTTCCCTCCGGTTGCATATTTTTGCTAGGTTGAGAAGACTATATAATTGTGAAAGAACTACATACAATATGTAATTACAGCAAAATAAATTGTTTTGGATTATTAAAATTATTTTCAACGCTATTGATAACGTTTATCCATTCATTTATTTATTTTTATTATCACTTATGTTTAAATTCATGTTTTGAAACATGATGTAAATTATAAATCTATGACGTCATACCAAACCTATAATTATTTTGTTATGGTAATGTTTTAAGCTCTATAAGAAAGTCCAAATAGCTCAGTTGGTCAGACTGAAGATCTCAATGTTTCTGTTTTGATTTCCGGTCATGGCATCTGCTTTATTTGTTGGGAATTTATTATTTACTATTAATACAATATTCTCTATTTCTAAAAATAGTTAAGATATCTGATATTTTGAAATGAGACAAATTCTGCAATGTATTTATTACGTTTAAAATTTTTTTGTGACTAACGGAAGGATAACATCTCTATTAATATAATATATATAATCTTGATTCAACACATTATGTTGGTAAATAAATATTTAATTGAATATTATTGAATTCTTCGGTATTGTAATTTGATCTGTTTATCTTGTCTCTTATCCAGCGGTGTTTTCTACCAAAATTGCATTGACATTGCTTTCAAAATTCAACTTCTTACACATTACACACAATGCCTCAAGCAAACTACATCCTTTTAATTTATACATGTTTACAGTTTGGAACATTAACTCTTATTTTATTCTATGTTTATCCTACAAAACGGGGTACACACTCCACCATGTACAGTCAAAGGCTTAGTCAGGATGAAATCCGGCTGTCTTGATCCTATTGTAGAGTATCCTTGTGTTTTGATCATCTGCTCAGCCTTTTTACCAGAAGCATTCATTTTGGATCTCTTTATTGCAATAGTCTTGTAGAGTGGTTAGTGTGATGAGATGCTGTCCGGAGATTGGAGATAGCCATTTTGAGCGTCTGTAGTAATCTGACTGAGCTGGCTTAAAATAAAGAAGGAAAGGGTCACCAGATTTTCATGTAAAAATACCAACATCTTCTCTACAATTAAATCAAATTTATTTAACATTTTCATTAACACAGGAACACAAGAATGTAAGGCAAGTTGGTTCAACAGGCGGGCTTTAACTATAGAAAGAGAATTGAGTTCCAGAGTTCAATCTCGTCCTGCCATGTTATAGTAAGGGACGAGAAGAGGTTTTTAGCATTAGGTCTCCACAATATCTGTCCAGGAATTGTTTGTATTTTAGTGCCAAACTAAGGCTAGACGGCAATGAGGAAAAAGGTGAGCATGCACAGAAGTGTTCGAATTGCCTGATGTATTTCTATGCGAGTTTTAACATGCCTGTTTTAGCCAACCAAACCACATACTAATGACTACGCAAGAGATTGCGTGTAAGTACAAAAGAAAGTAGATCTCAGTCATGTAACTGCTATATTTTCGTCATTTATGTGCATTATCTGACCATACCAGCACAGAAAATTTTCCCTCATTTTGTCCGAGATCGGCATAACTTTGGACATGATCAAACCTGGTTGGACTAGAAGTCCAACATAACATTTTTCTTACTACTTCTTTTATCGACGGCCAGCACTTAGAGCCGTACAAAGCAGCAGTAAATGTTTGAAACGTTGACATTTTATAATAGACAATTTTTTTTTGCGTTTCAGATATCAATATATCTGTCATATATCAGCATTTAAGTAAGACATGGGCCAAAGATGCAATAGAATTGTCAGTTTCAAAGGAGCCATGTCATATGTCAATCTGAACGTAGGTTTAGTGTCCAATCGCCGCAAACCTCAGTATTCCACTTTTCAGTGTAAATTGAGTGATTATCCAATTCCTCAGAGAGGGAAAATAAGATCTTTTTTTTAACTGAGTCATCACTTATCAAGGTTAAAAGGCACTCCAGGATAAGGGTTGAAGAGATGGATGTATTGTCGGTTTAATGATGAAGAATATTAGGAGAGGATTGAAAATAACCAATTATAGAAATATTTATATATAAAATTGATACTTAGGGCTCAACTGTACGACCAGTTGAGCAGCAAGATACGTAAAACCTCAAGTAATCAAAAAGCCAGTTTATAAAGAGGCTGGACTGCTCCACTATGCGAAGTTGGGCAAGTCCATTATATGAATTCTAATTGGCTGCCAGACTGATAGTGAATAATTTTATATATAAATATTGCCTCATTAAAGCAATAGGATATTGGAGCCAGTAAGTGTTAATTTGATTCTATATCCCCCCCCCCCCCTCCAGTATGCGAACGTAATGGTCTTTATGGGAAGAATGAGTTCCTTCTGGCCTGGTTGATTGTGAGGGAATAACCTGGACAATGCCCGCCCGGGCATATTTCACTGGCATTGGTTTAGCAGTGCTGGGTGATGTTGGGTGCCTCGACGATGTCATCACGTTTCCTCTGTTATGTGGCAATGGTGTACCAGGTGTATGGGAATCCCAAGGCGTTGGATTGGAAGATTCAGGCAAAGCACTAGGAATAGGGACTGGAATTACAGGTGTTACAAGTTTTCTGAGGAATCTGCGGTTTCGCAAAATGATTCTGCCTGACCCATCAATCCGATATCGACGGTTAGGGAGATTTTTGACAACACGACCTGTTGTGTCCCATCGACGATTGTTTGCACGTTGTATTGATACTCTTTCTCCTTCTTGGAGTGGGCATAGAGTATGCGTTGTGTGATTGTACCGCTCAGTGAGCATTGCGTTGAGATAAGCTTATCTCACAGTTCCTAGCTGCAGCTATCCATTTTGCATGTGGTTTATATAGTGTAGGTTGGGATGGTATGAAGTCACGAAGTCGGCGGTGAAGCAAGATTTGTGCTCGGGATAGACCAATGCCTTGGATAGGAGTGTTGCGATATTGCAGGATGGATCTGGCAATACTGTCATTATTCAATGAGCCCTGAGGACTTGTATTTTCATGAATTATCCTCTTCGCTGTTTTTACAGCAAGCTCTGCTGACCATTAGATTGAGGATATGCCACTGAGGACTGTCTGTGCTTCACACACCATGTCTTGGGGAACTGCTGAAACATGTTGGAATTAAAAGGTGCCCACCATTGCTACTTAGTTCTTCTGGGGTGCCATATGTGTTGAATAGTTTCCGATAAATAGATATTAGTTTTTAGGTGATGGCATGACCTGGTTTAAGATGATACAAAACAATCCAGCCAGTGAGTCTGTCTACACAGACAAGGTATGCAATGTGTCCGACGTAAAAAATGTCCATCACTATCTGCTGGAAGGGCCAATCTGGAGCTCGGGTCAATACGAGTGGTTCAGGCGGCTGACTTGGGGCAATGCTTGTGCATATGAGGCAATTGGTTCTAAAGTTGCGTATTGATGCATTCATACCGGGCCAATACACTGATTCATTGGCACGGGCTTTCATGCCAACCACGCTCTGGTGGGCTGAGTGTAGATAACGTAGTACTTTTCCTCTGAGAGAATTGGGGATCACGATTCTCGCATCCATCAGTGCTAAACCCCTGTCGATACTTAGTCGATGGCGTACATCTCAGAAGTTACAGATTTCCGGTTCAGTAAGTGAATGTTTAGATGAAAAACCAAGTTGTATTGTGTTGATCAGAGTCGTGTAACACGGATCATTTCGGCCTGATGCACGTACGTGATCAGCTGACAGAATTGTATCATTGTTTTTAAATTGTTCATGGCTTGCTACTTCCACCATGGCATCTATTCTATCCACGAGATGGATGTCTTCAGAGGAAGGGTGTGTGGAAAGTAGAGATATAAAAGCACTCATTGTGGGGACTGGGTTGCGAGAGACAGCATCGGAACCCTTATACAACTTTCCTGGGCATTGTTGGATTGTAAAAAATACCTGAGTGATTTCTCTTTAAGCTTAAAGAGGCGTGGGTTATGTATCTTGCTCATGTCCCTGTCGCCAAATACTCCTAGTAAGGGCTGGTGGTCTGTTACTACTATTACGTTAATGCAGCCCATAATGAATCTACAGCATTTGTCTAATGCCCAGGCGATTGCTGCTGCTTTGCCTTCAATGGGTGCATATCGGCGCTCTGCATCTGTGCAAAATCTGCTGCCTGCAAATATGATGTGCCAGCCCTCAGGATAACATACCAGTGCTTTCTCAGTGGAACATACAGTGTTTTTGTAATAGCAGGAACCCCATGCCTTCTTTATTCCAGTCTGGAGCAAGGCAGGTTGCTCTGTTAATAGCAAAGCATGAATTTTGTTTGACAAGGTCTCGAAAGGGAGACATTATGGGGCTTAGGGAATGTGCCCATTGTTCTTGGTTAACTAATCCAAATCAAGACCTTGCATCAGTTATATCCTTTGGGATAGGAAAGTTGGCAATTGCATTGAGTAAATTCTCGGAAGGGGTTACTCTTGATGATGTTATTTGAAGGCCTCCAAACTGAACCACATCTTTGCAAAATTGGAATTTATTTTTGTCAAGGACAATTCCGTTTTTTGCACAAAGTGATAGGTAGTCAAATGTATGATAGAGGGCATCTTCTATACTGTTGTCAAAAATTAGCGTATCATCAACGACTTTTACTTTGCGAGGAATGTTCTTAATGATCTCATCATATCTACGCGTATAGGCATTCGGAGATACATAAAACAACCCCACTCCGTGATGAAAGGTGTAAGTGGCTGAGATTCCTCGTCTAGAGGAATTGAATGATAACCATCCATTACATCCAAGACGTTTTTTTTTTTGTTGTTGCGTGGTACCTGGAATGATGAGCTAGTATGGTGTGTCTCATTTGCACTGCGGGTTTAAATGCTGATAGTCCACTGTTCCTCTTGGTTTTCCATCTTTTTTTGCAGTGATTACCATAGTGCTGCACCAATCGGTAAAGGTACCAACGGGCACTGGGGTAAGAATGTCTCTTTTACCATCATCCCAAAGTGCGAGTCGTACTTGCTCCTTGAAATGATAAGGCACAGGAATTGGGTTGTGTCTTGCTTTTGGAACCGCTCCCTCTTTTAAGGGGAATATGGGTGGCGGGGCCGGACATAGATGGGAACACCCCATCGTTTTTTAATGTTGTCTTGGCAAAATGCTCTAGAAGCCAATCCTTAAGTCTATTAATGTTTTCTTCTGTCGGGGGAAAGGAAAGGCTTTTGGGGCGACTTGGCAATTGATTCACATACTCGATGTGTTGTATTGCTATATTTGCTTTGGTTGAAAATGTTGCCGCAGGGTTGTGGAAATCTTCAGGCAGCATTCCCACATCAATGCATGCTGCCTTGCTGAAATAAAGTCGTTGGATCCCATCACATATGTAAAGGGCTTGCTTGGATGTTTATCCATGAGCCTCAAATTTTACCGGTAACCATCCCTGACACACAAGTGTGAAATCTCCTATGGTCCAAACGATTTTTTTTGATTGGAATAAGTTATTCATTGTGAGCTCCATGTTAAACAGATGCTTTGGTCCCCCTAGACATATAGTGGCCTCACTATCAGGGAAAATCTTCAGCTTTGTTCGGTAGTCACCAGGGATGTTTTTCGCTTGTCTGGGATCTGGATTTGGTGAGAATAGGATAATATACGCATCTATTTCGGCTATTTGATCTTTGCTTGTTGTCCTATATGTATCCCTTGTCTGGTTAAATGTGATGTGAATGATGAGAGAATCCATGGGAGCCTCGTCAATCCCAATAAAGGGTTTCTTTGCTCGGCACACTCTTATAAGGTGGTTAGGTTTCCCACAAGTGCTGCATATTTGACCACACACAGGACATTTTAACTGGTTGGAGCTTGTTCCTGGGATACCATGATAATGGCGACCACAACCCATGGAAGTGTTGAAAGTTATTATCTCGTTTGGCAGAGGTGCTGATACGAACATGACCATTATTAGCTCGAGAACTCTTTTGTTGCTTGCAGTATGTAGATATCTGTATCAGAGGTGTCAGTCATTGAAGTTTGGTCTCTCAATGCCGATTCGAACGTCTCAGAATGGTGGACATTTTGTTTGAGAGTTTTAAGTGTTCCAGCAGCTCTGCTTGGAGAGTATCACTTGCTATTCCCCTGATGAGCTGGTTCTTGATGTACATATCAGACAGGTCATGCTCACAAAGGGGACATAAAAAGTTGCACTCCAGGGCTGTGGCCTGGAGGCGGACAATATAGTTCTGTATTGTCTCAGTCTCACCCTGTGACATGGAGTCAAAAGTAAGGCGATGAACGATGGGATTCGACCTTTGAGTGACCAATGCCTCTATCATTCCTAGTAGCTTGTCTTGGTCAGCGGTGAAGAATTTAGGGTGGGTGTTGACTATGGCATTCTGGACGAAATCATCAGCGGAATTGTATAGCTGTATGTTGGCCTGAGATGTCGACATACATGTCATTTTGGTGAATACTTCCCAATCAATTCTGAATTTTCTGAATTGTTGGGGGGGGGGGGTCATTTCAAGATGGAGCTAGGGCAGTTTAACTGCTGGTGCCTTAGCATAAGTTACCTCAGCAGAGAGTTCCCTAGCTTCAAGGATTGAGAGGGCTTCTCCCATTGTCGCGATCCCCAACTCTTTCAACATGGTCTGATCCATCATTTGCAGGTTCTTCTTTGTCAGCTTTTCACTTGCAAATGTGGCAGCATAAGTCCGAGCTGAGATAGCAGAGATCCCTGCTTTGAGAAGGTACTGCTCCCAATCTTCGGGATCCATACATCCTATTCGTAGCGTCATATAGAAATATTTATATATAGAATTGATAATTAGGGCTCAACTGTACGACCAGTTGAGCAGCAAGATAAGTAAGACCTCAAGTAATCAAAAAGCCAGTTTATAATAATAATTCTGTATATAAATATTGCCTCATTAAAGCAACATTTGCCTATAGGATATTGGAGCTGGTGAGTTTTAATTTGATTCTATACCAATGGAATCAACAAAATTTGATTACTTATGGGTATAATTGATGACAAGTATTTGTTGACTTGAAGACTACCATGTTGTAATCTGCAACGAAACAGTCATGTAACGTGTTCCACAGGTGTGAAGTTCTTGGGGTCGATCAGAACCTACTCTTTGCTATTAATGATGTCACACTCAGCCTTCATAAGGACTACAGCAGCATGCATGTGACAATGATAATAAAAAAAATCTGGAAGTGGCTTGTGGTTCCTGGGCCCAATATCAGCAACGGAACACGGGTGAAGGGGATTCTCCAGTTCAAAACACCAGATATAGAGAAAAAAAACAAAACAACCAAGTGAAAGATGACACAAAACAACCAAGTAACAGTTCAAATATACATATTTATTTATTTACATCAAATAAAGTAAAGAAACGTGCAAAGAACAGAAATAAAGATGCAATATAATATGGAGAAGGGAATCTAGTTACTATTATATTAACACAAGCAAAAATCGCATTTAATCATGGTAAGACAGTCTCTGAAAGAAATTGGGTTTAACTTACAGGACGTTGATGGGTGGCACAAAGAGTACTTCACAACAAAGTGCATAAGTTCAACAAAGAGGAAAAGACAAAGTTATTTTTGTAAGAGAGTCAATGAGTGAAAGAAAATGGATCCGACAAGTATCAGGCACAAAGGGGGGGAAGCTTCTGGATAAGGGGTTGGTACTATACAATCCTTGTGTAAGGTATCAAAGGTATAATCTCCGGTGGATGAATTAAGGTGTTAATGACAGATACAGGCTTCTGCTGGTCGGACAATTTGTTTCTACGGTAGCGATAAAATATTCTTAAAAAGAATCCAGATTCGTAGCATGTAGAGTTCATATATTTGGCATTGTTTTTCCATAGAACTTTTCTGCTCACTAAATTTTAAACGTAAGACGAATAAGGGCATTTTCCTTTCCCTTCTCTTCATCTTCATCCCTTTTTTCTTTTTATTCAGTCTCGACCGACCGTTCGTTGAGTAGATTTTGGCAAATCTCTGTCTACCCCGTTTTCGTAGGGATATTATAAGCGTGTTTGTCACATGACCGATTGTGTGGATGGTTGACGTAGGTGTTTTGGCGGGTGATCAAAATCGTTGCAACAGGTGATAAATACTTTTAACTAGGGTCATGACATATGTAGTCTTGGGGGGAAATGGTATGTGCATTTTTCTCTTTTCAGGAAGTCTTTCTTTTCTCCTTCCTCACTGACTGTCTAGTCACAGAAAAGATAAAATACGACAAAATGCTTCCCTGCTCGTTTGGAGTACAATTTATAAAAATCCTAGCTAGCTTCCTCGTAATATGTGACAATAATGATAAGGTATTTATTTTCTTCATTTTCTTATACGTTAATCCCAAGCTATCACGAGGTCCGCAATGATGGATTTTTATCTCCACATAGAATTGATCTAGGTGAAGGCCGGTTGTACAGAGATCTTTGTGCAGGGTGTCTACCCATCTCATCATCGGCCTACCCCTCAGTCGCTTCTCGGCGACTTCTAATGCAGACAAATTTTGCGACAGTGTCATTGTTGGTACTCAACACATTTCCAAACCATCTGAGATGCCATTCCCAAATCTTGCTCTTAATTGGTGCAATGCTGGATATCCTCATTGCAGACGTGGTCGAGCAATTTGAATTTACTTCTGTTATATATGTGTATTTGTACCATGTCTTCACGGATTTCCTTGGGTGTCATACCTTTTGTAGATAGTTTGCATTAGTTTTGTCTGGTTTTAGATTTGTCGCACACATGCTTCACCTTTTGTATTTAACTCACCTTCACAGAAATTTGGATTAGTTCTTTTATTTTTATAAAAGGTGGCAGTGTCCAACAACAAAACTCATCTCTGGCTCTTTCTTGGATAGGATTATAATTTTTTGAACGACCCACATAATGGTCTATGAGATTCTTACTGCATCATTGCGATGCTTCTTCAGATATCAAAGTTTTATTTCATGTAACATCACTATCATTTTCCACTCTATAATAAAGCACAATGTGTATTTATTTGTAAATATATATATATATACGTCCCGTCACACAAAAGTCTGCTTGACGAATAGGAAAGGGAGAATGAAAATCTATTTCCATAAGACATTTTCTTTCTTTCTTTTTTCCTTTCCGCTTTCTATACCGAGCAATACCTTTTCTTTCTTTCTTTTTTCCTTTCCGCTTTCTATAGCGAGCTATACGTTTTTTCTATCTTTTCTTTTTTTTTGTTTTAAACTTTCCAGTTTGAGACGTTTTTTTTTTCTTTTTCTTTTCTTTCTGAATGGGATTAGAATGTTTTGAACGACCCTCATTATTGCGATACTTCTTCAGCTATTGAAATTTTTTCTATGTAAAATAACTATAATGCAATGTGTATTTGTTGTTTTCTCATAACGTCCGGGGACGTCCTCGGTTAGTCAGGCAGATACTCTATCTGTCCTAACTTTTCTGTGGGCATGATAGAACCTGGTAGTGCCCATATCCTCTCCAGGCCACATACAGCACCTGGTGTTCCCAAATGGTCACCCATTTAGTACTGACCAGGCTCAACGTTGCTTAACTTCGGTGATCTAATGGGAACCGGTGTGTCAACGTGATTATGCCGTAAATATATATCTGTCCTATCACACAAAAACCTGCTCAACGAATAAAAGAAGGGAGAATGCAAATTTATTTCCATAATGAAACATTTTCTGTATTATTTGGATTAGACTGTTCTCATCTTGGATGTTATTCGCACAACGTTTCGGCCGATGTAACAGCGACCTTCTTATATCGGCTGAAACGTTGTGAGAATAACATCCAAGATGAGAACAGTAGTCCGAATAATCCAAATAATCAATCCTCATTTAAAATATTCTGAAACATGAAACATTTTCTTCTTTTTTCCCTTTCTGCTTTCCACACCGATTTATACGTTTTTTTCTTTCCTTTTTTTTTTCTTTTTCAAACTTTCCAGAGGTTTTCTTTTTTTTCTCTTTTTTTTTTCTTTTTCTTTCTGGATGAGATTAGAATTTTTTGAACAACCCTCGTAATGGCGTGAGACTCCCACTGCATCATGCTGATGTATCAAATATTGAAATGAGAATGTGATAATGGTCTTTGAGACTCACCCTGCTAACAGCTACATCATGGCGAGATATCTCTTAGGATGAGAAAGTGGTCATATGATGTTTAAGTGTATTAACCTAGATTTTCTACAAGATCTCTTGTTCCATAAATGCCACGGCCAAGAACTTTGAGCCATTCTTTCTTTCCGTACTTGATCTCTATTTTCTAAGAAAGATGGAGACGTAGAATGCTCATCTCTACCACTCTCAGACCACCTGTCGAGTTGTAGAATAAAAAAAACGAAAGGAAAAAAAGATGCTTTTATTACTAAAGGATCTATTACATTTTGAATTGAAATAAAGTTATTTTTGTGGTTGAAAACTTTTGATGTAAAGTAACTATCTAGTTTGTGTGTGTGTATATATATATATATATATATATATATATATATATATATATAAAGTTAGGTATGTGTATGGCAAAAGTTCTCAATACAATAGACATAGCAGGTGTGTTCAAACACAGCGTTGCCCAGGATAAATAACTTTACCGTTTTTTATGCTGCTGTATACAAGAAAAAGTATTGACGCTGTCCGGAAGTCATGAAAATAATAATATAGTATTACTACTGTTAAGTGGTATATCTTATGGCAAAAGTGCTCAATACAATAGATAGAACAGGTGTGTTGTCCGGGAGCAAAAAAATTGTCATTATTAACGTAAATTCTCTTTATACATTGATTTTAACTGTACTTTTGACAGTGCTGTGAAGGCCTCTTTACTACCATTACAATAGTGTATTTAGTGAGTATAGAATCAATCTAACACTTACCGGAATAAAGACCTCAACTGGCATCCATCTCATAGAAGAATACTTATTCGAATGAATGAACATTTATACACTAGAATGGCCACTTATGAATCTCAGCCAATCAGAACACAGAGAATGGACTTTCCCTTCTGAGCATAATGGAACATTCTAGCCTTATTATAAACCGGCATTTTGATATGCTTGGCACTCTGACTTATCTTGCTGCTCAACTGGTCATACAGTTGAGCCCTAAGCATCGACTCTATAGTGAGGGGGTTACAAACTTTAGTTATATTCGGCCTTATCCTGAAGCAAGAAAATTGTCATTATTAACATCATTTCTCTTCATACTTTAATTTTAACTGTACTTTTAGCAGTGCTTTGAATGCCTCCTTACTACCATTACAGTAATATATTTGTGTAAGTCAAAATCTTATGTTCAACTCGGCATTGTCCAGGAGCAATAAATGTAAGATTACAGTATTACATTTCAAACAGATAGTTCCGGGAAATGAATTACATTATTTTTTTTTTAACACATTAAAACAAGAGAGGAATGAGATGGGTGAAAGGGAAAGAGAGGGTTGGGGGAAGGGAGGGAAATAATAGGGATGAGAGAAAGAAAGAGAGACGGCTAGAGAGGGGAAGAAAGATTAAAGTTTTTATATAAAGATTGCGTATGTTTATATATTTATATACTAGCAAAACCTACCCGCCTTCCGGGCAGCAGTTAATTGAGAAGAGGGGGGGGGGCATTAATTAAAAAAAAAAGTTTTTTACTCAGAGAATTACATAATTTTAATAAACTTTGGTAAATTTGTAGATTAGCATCCTGAGCTAAATTATCCCCCCCCCCCTTAAGAATGAGATTCTTATTTTTAGGGTCTAGATTTTTAGAGCAGTTAATGTTTTTAACACTAACCCTAAGTTTGACTGAACTGCTCTAAAAATTGAATTTATATTTGAAAATTTTCCCCACTTTAAATGATAGAATAATTGTTTTTTTTTTCTTTTCTTCTTTCATCAAGTTAAAAAAGGTAGTAATTTTTTTTTTTTTAAGGGGGGGGGGGGGATCAACCGCACTCTTCCTCCCACTCCTCCTTTCTCTTCTCGCTTCTGCTTCGCTAGCAAGCCAAGACAACCACACTCCCTCCAAATCCCCCTTTCCTGCTTCTGCCTGGCCGGTACATGGAGTTAAAACTTAAGCTGTTTATATATTTTTCCGATTTATTCATTAAATAACTTAATTAATTACTGTTAATATAGACGAAACTATCGCATATAGATAACCAACATAAGCCAATGCAATGCCAAAATAATAATACTAAACATTAATTATGAACGGTTTAAAAAAGTTATGCTAATTAGACAGTCAATCTCTTATGTTCACTATAAATACAGAATATCAAGATTTTATTTTGTATTATTGATTTAAATAACAGTAACCACTTTTGATTATAATATAGGAGTGATAAATGAAAAAAACCTTTTGCATTTATTCATTTAGATATATATTTCTATGTACAGGATAAGCTCCTAAACTAATGAACGGATCATTATGAATTTTGTAATATATATTCTAGGCAACACGTATATGTATAAGTTAGGTATGTGTATAGTTTTATATATAAAATTAAAATAAAATTAGAGTTTAAATTCCTCGAAATTGGAGATTAAATATAGCTTAAATACTGACTGTTTTTTTTTTTTGAAAGGACTCCTACTTTAAATACACTGTGAGAAGACTATCTTTTTGCATAATTTTGTTTATTCGGACTACATTTCTCATCTTGAGTGTTATCATCACAACATTTCGGGAATATTGAATATTTCGAACGTTTTTGTTTTGGGAGAAGTCTTCAGTAATTCGCAATTCTTTGTATCACCCGCACCGAGGATTGAACCTTCAGATGACTATCACTTGGAACTGAATTTAACTTAGTACTGTATCCACTGTGCCATGGGTCCTTGCGGACAATTCTAGTATGAATTTTGGGAGCCTTAAACATATTCTTGTTTTTTTATGTGTAGTCTTACTATATATATCAGTACTTTTATTACTACACATCACTGTGTGTATCTATATGATAACACTCAAGATGAGAAATGAAGTCTGAATAATCAAAATTATGCAAATTATCAATCCTTATCTAAAAAATTCAGACCAACTTTTTTTGTTTTTAAGTTAAAACACCAAGAAAGAAAAAACATCAAAATTTAAACCTTACACTTCCCCCTGCCTCCCCGGGTAAGTGTATCTCAATTTCAATTACTGTCTGTGTTGATTTCCTACGGCCGTGTTGTGATGAGCGTTTGTCTTGTGATTCTAGCCTGAATCTACGAACTGCATTCGATCCCATGCGACCGCCTACAACCGCCACTCCTGCATTGATGAGGGTAAAAAAAAACGAAATTATATCGTCTGTAGGTGAAAAATTCAATATTTAAAAAATATTTTTAATATATATATATATATATATATATATATATATATATACAGGGTGGGCCAAAATAAGGGTCCTATCTTTAAATTTGAATAACTTGAATTTGAATAACTTCCACAAAATAAAAGTTAAACTCAACAAACTTTATGTGTGTGTAGACTGACCCTTCTGAGATTTTTTGAAATAAACAAAACAAATTTTAGCCGAAAAACACTTCTTAAAACTTACAAAAACTAAAGTATTGTTTTTTACACTGTTTTGAGTTTTTTAAGCAAAAATAATGTTTTCTAAATGAGGGTACGTTCCTTAGGGCTAATACGGCTCATGCTTGCTTCGGAAGGGGTCCTTTACTTATTCTAAAAAAAAAAAAAAAAAAAAAATCAATAAATAAAAAAGTTATGAATTTTTAAAAATAGGACCCTTATTTTTGCCCACCCTGTATATATAAAGTTAGCTATAAAAAATAATGTCGATGGGGCTGCTCATGTATTTCTTGTAGGCCAGAGTGCACTTCACCTAATGTGCTTACTTTTTAAAACCTGACCTTGTGTTTAACTTCCTGTAGAGTGTGTGTTCAGCTAAAAGTAAAAAAAAACAAAAACGACAAAACAAACAGCCACAGAGTTAGTATTTTCTTGAACTGCATTGCCCCAGTTGAATAATATCTAAAATTTAGATAAAATTATTCATTCTTTGATCCTAAACTGGCACAGATTTCGTCAGAACGGGGGGGGGGGGTCTGTTTTCCAGCCACTAACTAAAGGGAAGTAACTCTGATTTTATTTTTTTCAATGAGTTAATTCCCTTGTTTATGTGGGCTGAGTAGAGAAGAAAGAGGGGGCGGGGAGAGGGAGGGGGAAGAGAGAGACACACAAGTTTTAATAGAAATGTTACACTTTTACCCCGGACAATGCCGGGTAGCCCTGCTAGTATATATATATATAATGTTGAGAAAAACAGGAGTTTCTCATTCAGACAGGCTATGTTTATTTATCCTCGTAGCATTTGTACCATGAATATCTCTTACCCCGGAAAAAAAAAACCCTCCAACCCCTTTGTTTCAGTTATGCATTATCGCTTCTTCTTTTTCTTGTATTCAAGCAAACATTGCTGTTAATTCTTGTTCTCTTTAAAGTCTTTTCTCCTGATGGATATGAAAGTTGCTGAACCGTTTGCATGGCCCCCTTGCAAGGGGTTTTTGTTACATAAAACGATCTTTGTTCACCTGCTGTGTACTCAGTGGCTTACAAAGCGGGGAGGAGGATCTGATCATAAAAACTGGAAACAAAAGTTTTTCGGGTGATAGGCATTGTCGAAACACCTGCTGTGCATATGATATATGAGGGCTGTGCTTAAGACGAATGTTAATGTAAATCTTTTGGTAATCTTGCAGTATAGTCAACAGCCAAGAAAACAAAAAAAAAATACACAAGAAATAATTTTAACTAAACGCATTAAAAATTGACTTAAACATGCTAAAAAACAAAATGGCGTAGACAAGAGACAACAATGGAGCAAGTGGTAGAAAAAGAGAGCTTTGAACAAAATTTAATTTTGAAATTAAAAAAAACTTAAAAACAGTTTCAAGATGTTAAAAGTATATATGCCATGAGAAAATTAAATTTTAATTCATTTGGTTAAAGTTATTTGTTGTATATTTTGTTTTTGATTTCTTGGCTGTTAACTATACTGCAAGATTATCAACTTTTTATTAGCTGACGAAAGTCATTTCAGATTGATCACCCTGATTCCTTCATGTTATCTAACATTAGATATCAAATACCAATCTAGTTTAAGAGTGTGAAAATGGGTAAATATAATAATATAGAAAAATTCTTTTCAATTTCAACATCTCATTTAGTTTTGGTGTTATCACTCTATGTAAAATTCAGTATGTTTATATATTTGTATGTACAGGATCTCTCCTGAACTACTAGTTAGTGGCTTCCTGACTTAAAATGCACCAAACATTGATATCATTGTTTTTTTTTCCTTTCACTTTGCAAAACTCAATCATGTTCTGCAAAGCTAAAAATGAAAACATTTTTCCTCTACAAAACAACTAAACCAAATACCATGAATAAATATTTGAAAATATTTGAAGCCTAAAAACTTTTACCAAAATGACTGCATTTGGCATTTAATAACTCAAAAAGGGTTGATATGCCATAAAACAAAACAACCAAACAAAATAGCATAAATAAATTATTTAAAAATATAAAGTGCTTTTTTACCAAGACCGGATTCGGCATTAAATAACCTGAAAAGGGTTGATATGCTGTAAAACAAAACAACTAAACTCTCCTGAACTAATTAACCGATCATGGCCCTGTCGGCGGGGCCACAAATTTGCCGACTGCAACCCCATGCATAGGAGTAAAAAAAAAAAACGAAAATAGGACCACCTGTAGACAGTGGGTGGAGACACGTGATGCCTTAGGATGGAATTCTGGTGGCTGAGCAGTCCGTGGCCTGGCGACTTGCAACAATCCATTTCGGCTCTTACTTCTGCTAGACAGGAGGTCGGAGAGGCCCGATCAGATCAATCGACTGGTCACGCTATGCCAAGAGTTTATCCTCAACCATATTATTCAATCTGGTTCTTCTAAAAATCAAAACCTTCTCTTTTTTATTTTCCTCCCAAATAGATACTAGAAGGTGGTGGCTGAGGGTCAATCATGTTGAGAACAAAGAAGATTACCACTGATGAAGAGTAATATTTTCTAAGAGTCATGTTCACATTCCCAAAGTAAAATTTCCTTCTGGGACTAATATTTCTCAGGGTGGAGTTTTCTAGGAGTAATGTCTTCTGGGAGTTATTTCTAAGAGTATAAAATAATTGTTCTACCTATAGAATTATATTTGACAACTTTATTCAGAATTAAATAACATATAGATGGTTAATATGCTGTAAACCAAACCAATTAACCGGTCATTATGAATTTTGGAAAACAGCTGCTAGGTGGTAATGTGGGCTATATTTAGTTTAATTTTTATACAAAGGGAGTAAAAAGGGGGTGGAAGCTCTTCATAAAAATTCAGATACCTCCAATTTTTGTGAAATTTTAATAGTAAGTATTAAAGATCAGTTAATAAATATTCCCCAAATTTCAGTTTAAATGTTTTTTAGAGGGCATAATCACCACCATTTGAAAATTCAAATATATCAGATTTGCATTGAATTGGATCCATATTCATTAGACACCAATTAAGCAAGATTTCCTAAATTTCAATTTCCTCTTAAGATCTCTTAATCAGAGGAGGGCTCTACTGATGCACACAATACGGCAAATTTTCTAATTTCCAATGTTTTGGCTGACTCCCATTTTTAAATTTTAGACATTTTCTAGAATCAAAATCATGTAATGGATTTTAATCAAAATTGGAATAATGTTTAGTATCATTATATTTTGATTTTAATTATTGTAAGGGGACATAAAAGTGGTGCAAAACTGCTGTTTGGAGGGTTTATTTTATCCATCCTGGAACAGGTATTCTATTATTTTTTTAATTTAGATGTAAATAAATTGAATCTTTTCTCTTCATAAATGTACAATTTTTTTCCAATTTACTTCAAGTTAGGTTATTATTTTCAATAACAGGATAATTTATTTTTTAATGTTTGTATTTTTGCATATTATGTATCAATGCATATAAAAATATTCCTATTTTAAAGAAATGGGCCACTTGTCAATATGCTGGGCTTAATATAAGGTGTTAAGTTGTCTTTCACAAAATAAATCCAAGTTAAAAACTTAAGTGAATGAAATCTTTACCCTATTGTTTCTGTCTATTTTTCCATGGTCTAAATCTGAGGTTTTTGGTTTTATTTATTGATTTACTATTAAAAGAAAACTCTAGTTTGATGTCTGAATCATGAAGAAAATTCAATACATTAGCTGTTGAAATTAATTTTATTTGGACAAAATAGCATTTTGTATAAGTTTTGTACGTTTTTTTTTCGGGGGGGATTAATGAGATTTTGTCCAATGTTTAGGCTGATTTGATCCAATAATTATTGTTTCCATTATGATTAATTTTCATTTACCACAAGATAACATTACGTTTGTAAGATTTTTCACTTGTTTGAAGCCTGCATTTTTAGTTATACATGGAGAAAATTAACTTGTGGACCAATAGTACATGAGAGGGCAAATTTTCTAATTTCCAATGAACTTGAAGCGGTCATAATTTGGTGGCTAAAAATAAATTTGGTACCATTGTTTGTTTTGCAGATCTGCGTCCACATTAAAATAAAATTCACAATCTTTTATGCAATTCAACCATACTTGATACAAATAAACTTCAGTCAATGCCTTACTTGTTCACCAAGTTTCAATCATGAATGTCCAACAGTCTTTAAATATTTTTTCTATAAAAAATATGCGTTTCTAACTTAATTTAGATTTGTCCAAATTCTATTTCTACTGAATAAATCAAGCTTAAAATTGTCTTATTTTAAAACTATAAAATCCATAATATTTCAAAATATTATTTTACTAAGCTTTTTCTAAGATAATTTAATTTTTCTCATTTATATATATATATATATATATATATAAACATATATATATAAACTTTAGTATAGATTACCTAAAAATCACTGAATTTTCATTCATATATTTAAAATTATTTATTACATACACAAAAGATGACGTCATCCACTAAAACAGGTGAAATACAACAGGATGTTCATATGGCAACTTGGATGTGTTCAAGTATGCTCTGAGTTTTTTTCCAGAAACATGTGTAAGATTTCTTTTGCTCCAAAATGGTATTACTATGATCTGTAATTTTATTTATTTATAGCTCTATTGCAATTTTTGAAATAACTATTTAAACGTTTTAATATTGAATATTGACCTTCATTTTGCTTTGGAAATTTATTCTCATAATCAACTTCTCAACTATATAAAATAATTGTTTGTTTTTATATCACACACACACACACACACACACACACACACGTCTCTCTCTCTCTCTCTCTCTCTCTCTCTCTCTATATATATATATATATATATATATATATATATACTCGATGAACGGTCTAGATATTTTTTCTATGGAAGTCGCTTCAGACAAAGCATGAAGCCACTTGATGTAAGGTGTTAAAAAGAATGAAAGATGATTAACGTAAGGACAGGAGATACCTATTGACCGTAGTCTTGAAAAGTCCAAGGTTATAGATATGAGGAAAACAGTCAGCAGGAAGAGAGTTCTACAAGCCTGCAGTTCTTGGAAATAAGCTACTGGAATAGGAATAGGATCTGGAGGGTCTAGTTTCTTAGAAGTGTAATTTTTAATTTCTAATTTTAAAGAATGTTTAAAGTTTTTCTGTACGTAAAATATCTTTTTTTTTTACATAATAACTGGGTCACGGGTCAATTGGTACTAGGCTGTACGGAAAAGATACAAACGTTTTAACGTTTATTTTATTTACATTTTATTAACCATTGCAGTCTGCAGGGTGTTTTGATTTTGAAACATTTAGACTTCCGGGCAATTTCTAGTGTTAATGTCTCGGCAACTCACGCAGCTGGCGAAGTAGTTATTGTAGCAATTAATGAGTATTTAATACCTCATTTGAACTGTTCTATATGGCTTGAAACGAAGTTTCATTAAAAAAGAGTTTCATCACATTTGTTTACAATAACTAAATAAAATAAGTTACATTTAAATTTTAAATAATTTTTTTTTTTTTCTATTTACTTTATAAGAATTAGCGGTTTCTTAATTAAAAGAGTTAACCTAAAAATTACCCACATCCATCTCTGATCTATCAAGTTTTATATATTTTATATATTCTTTCTTTTCTATATTATAAAATAAAGTAGGTCTATTTCTCAAATTCTGTTATATATTATATATATATATATATATATATATAGATTTAGATTTTTCACTTATAAAATAGATCATTCAGTGAAGACCGGGGTTGTTCCAATAAAAGACAAGCTCGATGATACTCGATTACAGAGTACAGAGCATTTATATGTGATTTTATGAAGGCTTACCAAAGCATTCCTTTCAGGACACCCATGATCACCATTAAAGATATTTTTTCTTACAAATACTATTTATTCAAATTAAATGTTTTTTCCTACACGTGTTTCACTACCAAGCAGTTACTTGCTTGGCAGATCATCAGGGAAATTAAATGTCTGGAATACTGGTTTCAACTGCCGACAATACACAATGTGGCGTTGCAATAGTTGAGGTCACTTAAGAAGAGAGGAGGAAAAAAAATAAAAATAAAAGTCAAAATTAAAAAGCAAGGAAGAACAATGATAAAAAAAGAAAGTCCTAGAAAAGTCTTAGAAAAGTAGCTCGTGCATTATTTCTTCCACCAAGCCAACAAGCAAATAATCGGTCCCAAATACATTCAATAAAATTTTATTTTTATTGAATGTATTTGGGACCGATTATTTGCTTGTTGGCTTGGTGGAAGAAATAATGCACGAGCTACTTTTCTAAGACTTTTCATGCGTCCGTCCCGAGTTCTGCAGACAGAGCTTGGTGTGTGTCTTCTTAGAGAACTTTACATCCAATTCAAAACTTACTTTTAAAAATTTTAAATCCAGTGGAACTTCGAGATATGAATACCTCAATATACTGTGATACTATAGACTGCCCCCCACTTGTAGGACCACCGGGAGAGATTAACTAGGAAAGTGAATAACAATAAAAACACTGATCCATTGAACTGTACAGACCAATGATGTCATGACAATCATTTGTTAACTTTCTGGGTGGCTAGATAACGATGGAGAACGTAAGCTGAGAAAAAAGCGAACATGGTAGCAGGCTGAGAGATAACTGGACATATCTGATTTCTGGTTGTAAGTAAATATATTTGGGGGACACTGGCTATTGAGGAGATGGACGAGAGAGATCAGCAGTGAATGGTCTCAACAAGGAGATTGGTGACAGAGCTTTACTGAGATGGTTTAGAAGGGTTGAACGACTGAGTTAGTATTATCTGAGAGCCTGAACTTGTCTCAGATGCATCGGTCTAGATGTAGCTGCTAACGACCGGACCCTAATGACGCACACACACACATCCGTGTTCAATAAGTCACTTGTATAAAATGTCTGTTTGTTATTTTTATAATGTATGCAAATTGTGAACTGTGCTCCTAGAATCTCGACATAGTCAGATTAAGAAGCTAAAAAAGAAGAAGAGCCACAGAAAAACATGGATTTGGGGGTCGTTCAAGGTGCTAGCATCGTTATAAAATACAAATGATTTCAGTTTCAAGTTGAAATTTTGTAGAATTTTGGTTTTTGAGATACGAATAAAAATTTGATATACAATTTAACCCTTTTTAAAAATGTTTGTGCAAGAAGTAGCAGCTGCACGCACAAACTCTCTTTCATCTGTGTGCGCAGCTTCACTAAACTCCCAGCAGCATCATGCTTCTTCTCGCCCGATTTCCCCATTCCACATCTTCACGTCTGCATCCGTACGTATCTCTTCTTGAGCTGTGCTTGTTTCTGTGTGGCTTTCTTGAATATTCTGTCAACCTTAGAAAGCAGCTAAAACAATTGGAAAAGATTAACAAAAAATTTTTTTTTTTATATAAGTTTAGTCTAAGTAGCAGTTAAGTTTACTAGTTTGTTTTGTTTTAGTCATGTTCTGTATGTACAGTAGTGAGTTCAGGCTTCCCTCCCTCTTTTACTCCTCCTCCGACATGAGATCTCTGGTAAAAGAGAAACAGTCTACTTGATGATGACTTCCAGTTTTGAATTCAGAAATGAACAAGTTGTGTTTATCAGAAAACAGTCCCTTATCATTTTCGTCCACTTAGAGTTTGGTGGATGTTTTAATTTCACTTGATTGAACATGTGGGAATCAGTCGTGGAGAAGATTTGCGAAGAAGTAATTCCAGTATAAGACCTTTGTTTTTTTACACATTTCATTAAGAGAGTTAACCCTCGAAACTGCAAAAAATATGCAAATGGTTGGCACGGCATTGATTAATTGCCAATCAACAAAAGTGTCATAAATGACAACAGATAATGTATTTCAAATCTATTCTCTATTGGATACGTTATTACTATGATGTTTAATATATTAAAATTTTCTTACATTTCTATTTGTAAAAAAAAGTATTAGACTATTTAAGAATAAAATAAAGTATTTAAAAAATATTTTCAATATAAACTATTTAAAAAGTATTTTCGAAGAAAAAAACAAACAATTATAAATAAGTTTTATTTGATTATTTGTAATAAAAAAAAGCTTAAAATTTCCAATTATAAAAAGCAGTTTGATTTTTTTTATGATGAAAACAACAAATTATTAACCCCCCCCCCCCCACCGACTTAAAATATAATGGGTAACAGTTTTCTGAGAAACACCGCTTGTCTATTTCCGAATTCAAAATCAGAAGCCATCATCAAGTACACTGTTTCTCTTTTACTAGAACTCTTTATAAACTCCATTTTCTTTCATTATATGTTTATAGATCATTTTTTATTTAATTTGTAAGGTATACATTATTATGTTATTGAAAATCATTTTCATATGTATATAGTGATTTCTTTCTCTCTCCTCCACAGCTAGCCACCTCCGTTAACTGCTGACGTCTATCTCCATTTCTCCAATCTAAGAACTCCATTTTCTTTTTATCATGTATTATTTTTTTTTTTTAAACTTTTAAGATATGCATTATTATGTTATTGAAAACCATTTTCTTTTCATGAATTTTGATGTATATAGTGATTAAAATTATTTTTTTTATTTTTAATGGGAAAAATTGATTTGAGATGAAAATCTTTTGACTCACAAAAGAATTAATCAAATTCGTATCTGACGGTTTTACTGTTTTTATTTAATTTAATTCTAATTCGACTTGGTTTTCTTTTTAATAAAATCTATTACCTTATTGCCATCAGATTGCTTCCGAGACTTTAAAATCGGCCCACATATGTTCTAAACTATGTTAGATGCATATTCTGTCAAGTCCAGCCTGTCTATATCGATCCATGTGTTGATAGGGATTCCTTGTATTGATGTCTTCAGAACAAGTTTGATTGATTATTTGTATTCCAACATTCCCAATTGTTTAGATCGATCGGTTTTTCTTGAGAAAGTTTCCCTAGAAAAATACATCTCTTCCTATAAAGATTCCAAAATAGTTTTTGCTTTTTTTTTTATTCGTCGTTTTTTTTAATACCTTTTTTATGCTTATATTCACAGTCATAGATACACATTTAAGGGCACACACATATGAACATATAAGAACGCAGACACACGTACAGTATACAGACATACACACATGTACGCGTACACACATTACACATCCGCTATATCATTCTCATATCACTGGTGTTACCAGATCAGGCTGTCTGAAGATACCGACTTCCTGACCTAAAATTTACCAAACATTGATGTTATTGCTTCCCCCCCCCCTTTCCCGTTGCAAAACTCAATCATGTTCTGCAAAGCCAAAAGCAAAAACAATTTTCTCAACCCTCACTGGCCAGGTTTCTCTTCCATACATGATCACACTGTGTATACATGTCTGATTCGCCCTGTTGGTGGGGCCGAATTTGCCAACTGCAACCCCATGCAGAGGGGTTAAACCCTCCTGAAAACGGGGCCACCTGTAGGTGATGGGTGCCGACCCGTGATGCCTTAGGATGGGTTCCTGGTGGCTGAGCCATTGTTCCACTTCGCCCCTTACGTCATTTAGACGGGCGGTCAGAGAAGCCTGATCCGATCAATCGGCTGATCACGTCATGCCCTAGTATCTATAAGTTCATTCCCAACCATATTATTCAATCCTATTCTTCAAAAAATCAAAACCTTATTTCTCCTTTTTATTTTTCTCCCCAAATAGATACTAGAAGGCAGTGGTTGAAGGTCAATAGTGTTGAGAACAAAGAAGATAACCAATGCCAAAGAGTAAAGTTTTCAAAGTAATGTTTTTCTGGAAGTTATGTCTATTCTCTGTGCTGATGGAGAGACTTGATATCAATAAAAATCAATATCGTCTCAAAAACAATAGTACACAAAATTGTTGTTTATGTTGAATTCTTGGAACTTAAGTAAATGAATGTCATAATTTTTTTTACCTCGTATATATATATATATATATATAGTAAGTTGAGATAGACAAAATTAGAACATTGTTTATATCAGTTCCAAGAATTCAAACAACGGTTATTTGGCGTACGATCGTTTCCAAGACAATTTGGGAAAAAAAATTATTTTATATTATACTTTTGAAGACTCCAAACAGTCTCTTCATCAGCGCTCTTTACAATATCACATACAGAAGTCATTCAGGCAAAAACATCAAATTTCAGGGTTATTTAAAAAAAACATATATCCAGTAAGTATATGAGACATAATCCCCTATTAAGCAACCTTTCTATTACTCCATCAGTAAGTTCAAAGATTATAGAAGTAATGAAAATATATAAGAAACGGCAAATTAAATTTTAAAATACAAAATGAACCAGGAAGAAAAATAAAATAAGAATTATTAGATTAGGAAATGGGATGTAACAAATCCAAGCAAAATTTTAGAAAATCAGATTTAAAAATATAAGAATTAAACAAAGGTTTGGACCAACATCCAAATACACATCACACCTACATACTAAAAGGAGAATGAAATTTACAAATTGAGAAAATGTGTGGATTTCTACAGATTCTAGGCATGGCAGGATTCTAGTCAAAGAAAAAATGTCTTTTATTACCCTGCGAGGTTTGATCTTATTAAGTAGATCTTAATTATAATTATTTTATCCACCCCTAATCATAAACACATATTTACATATGAATCCACACACACCACATAACATACAAGTCCATATATACAGATCAGAATATTTTTGACAAACATAGCAATCAAAACTGCCGCTAGGTGGGGTTTGTTAGAGAGAAAAATTTAGTGCCAACCTTTAGTCCTAATCAAGGGATAAATACAAAAGCCAATTTAATTTTCAATATAATTCTTTTATTATTTTAATTATTCCTTAACATCAATTGTTAGAGTGTAGTCGAGAAAAATGTTAATGAGCACCGTCAACACTAAATACTCCTTAAAAGTCTTGATAGAGTAATATTCAATAGAAATAAGGACCACCTGATCCTAGTATGTAGGCTATTCATACATCACATAAAAGCTGCTATCGAAGCTGAAGAAGAATTTAATGAATGAAATTACAAAATAATGTTTATTCTTATCCTCAAAAAGTTTTTTTTTAAATCAAAAGACATTATTATCCATTTTGGTGTATGCATAAATCTGTTCTCAAATATGTGATGCACTCTGTATCTATTAAATAATCTCTAAAAATCTCCATAGAGTAATGTCCAAGGACCACAAGGGCATGTAGATGATTCAAGCCTCTCATAAAAGCCGTTATCGAAGCTGAAGAAGACTTTATTGGATAAAATTGTACAACTATGCAGGCTCCTCGACAATCGCAGACCCCAACACTTGTGTGCCATGGTTTCCTGTTCATCTTCATCTTCTTGTTCTCGTTCTGGCCGTGTCGTCCCGGCGTCGTCCACTGGTTTACAAATATACAAAACAAAAACAACGCAGACTTACAAGAGAGAATACAAACGCTGATACGTTGTGTATAAATCAGTTGTGCTCTGAGGGTGTGTGTATGTGTGACTCTGTCGCAGAAAAAAGAGCCATCAGTAGCGTCCACATCTTAGTTAAGTTCCCATATATCAGCTGAGACCTAACTGAGATTAAATTGTCTGTTGAGCCCATCATCATTGTCGTCGCTCGTCATCTCAACCGCCTCAGGACAGGTGTCAGCCGTTTCGCCGCAACCATGAAAGGATGAGGACTCAGGGACTCGGCTGTCTGCGACTGTGGTCACTCTGAACAGACAGTAGACCACATCATCGAGTCATGCCTTAAATATCGACCACCCAACGGCGAAGTCGGCATAGCTGCGCTAGACAACAAAACATTAGCATGGCTTTTCTCAACCAAGCTGGTGATCTAACAGTGAGATGCTGTGAAGCAAACGAAAGAAGAAGTCATCTCATCACATCACCTGCTCATCTGCCCAGATCTGTTCACCTTGGCTTTCTGAGCTGCAAAAAATGACTCGCCCTCTCAGCCACTCCCAGCTGACTATCTGGAAATTGACCACCAACTGTAAGGCGTCCTCCGTCTCAAGAGTTCAAAGAGATTTCGGCTGTCCCCCCCCCCCCCCCCATCCGATAACTTTTGCTTTTTCTAGTGAATCATCTCCTCACATTGTCCGGGGGGGATGGGGGTGGCTTGGTTCTGGGAAGGGAGGGAGGGAGAGGGAACAATCCATAGTATAACAAAATTACAAAATAATATATGTATTCTTGTCCTCAAAAACGTTTTGTTTTAGTAAAAATAACATTATTATCCATTTTCGTATATATATATATATATATATATATATATAAAAATCAGTCATCAAATACGTTACGCACTCTGTATACTATAAAGGAAAAGTAAGAAGACATTAAATCAAAGGGATGTCTAAATGGAACTCTCCATCAACTGCAGAATTGTGCCAGAGTTCCAATAACATTTTTTTTTTCCTTGTGTAGAGTATTTTAGAATACAAACAATGTTTAAAGACGATGGTGCATCATTGTTCTGTTGTACTGTAATGCTATGACGTGAAGAGTTTCAGAACAAAGAAACTTGGACAGAACAAAGATTACTATTTAGATCACCCCCCCCCCCCCTCAACCAACCTCCTCCCCCTCTTCCTTCAAAATGATGCATGTCTATCACATCATCATAATTTTAGAATCCTCATTTTTTTTTTAATACACAGATTTTTATGAAGCTTATGATGTAGATAAAACTAAACCACCCCTATTCTCCTATTAGGTATCCTCCACCTCCTCCTCCCCCTCCTATATCTATCTTACAAGTTGTTTATATTACTTTCTTCCCTCTGCATTCTTTTATTTTTTATTTTTCCCTCCTTTTTTCTAATCACCCCCCCCCCCCCGTCATTCTTTGCTCCTCTCCCCCATCATTCTTTGCTCCCCTCCTCCGCCATTCTTTGCTCCCCCATCATTCTTTGCTAGCCCTTCCCATCTTTGCTAGCCTAACCGTCTTTGCTACCCCTGTCTTTTTTGCTCCCACTCCTCGGTTCTGGGTATGACCATAAAAGACATCCAGTGGTGAGCTGTGGGGAATGTGGAGTTGCCCCTTAGTTGCCATTGCTCCCAGGTCCACTCTGGCCTGAAGTGGTAGTACCTGTAAGGGCCCCATCTATGGGTCAAATAGAACCTACTAGCGCTACCAAATCAGGCTGTCTGAAGTTATTGACTTCCTGACTCAAAATGCACCAAACATTGATGTTTTCTTGTTTTTTCCTTTGCAAAACTCAAAACAAAAAACAATAATTTCCCTCCCTCTCCTCTCTCCTCTTTCTCCCCCCTCCCTTTCACTCAACCAAACACCATGAATAAATACTTAAACATATAAAGAACTTGAAACATAAAAACTTCACCAAAATGACCAGATTCAGCATTAAATAACCTGAAAAGGGTTGATATGCAATAAAAAAAAAACACTACCAAAGCAAAAACCATGATTAAACATTTGAAGATATAAGGAACTTGAAGCTTTTACCAAAATGACAACAATTCAAAATACCAAAGCTCTTAACTAATGACTATAAATGACCCTCTGACTTAAGACTCAAATGAAGGATATTTCCTTATACATTCATGGCATGAAATGACCCGAAAAGGGTTGATGTGCCATTAAGCAATATCTTACCTTACCCACTTCCTGTCTTTCCTTGCTCCCTCTCCCTGTCTTTCCTTGCTCCCTCTCCCCGTCTTTCCTTGCTCCCTCTCCCCGTCTTTCCTTGCTCCATCTTCCTTTACCCCCTTCCCTCTTTAATTTTATTAATTTTATCCTTTTCTATATTGTTCCCCACCCCTATCTCTCTAACTCTTATTCTATCTTTTTCTTTTGCTATCTACAGGGTTATCCGGCATTGCCCGGGGCTATCCCCCACCCTCCTTCACCATTTTCCCCTCCCTCTCTGCAGCCTAGCCCATTTCATCTCTCTGCACATACACGCAGACAACTCTCCTTGAGGAATAAGTCAGCATTTTATTTCCAAATTAGTACATATCAACATTGTCCTTAAAAACGCTATCTGGCCTGGTAATATGTGATCATTTTACGTTAAATTTATATGGGAAACTGATCCCTTACTTGATATTCTAAAATAAATGTTTGTTTTTTTAATTTTTAGCGCCAAGTTTTTCAAGCTGTTTACATGTAATCACCATAAAAAGGCCCCGTATTTGTTATCCACCCCCTTCCCACCAAAAAGAAAAATACACATGCACAATTTATCTTCCTTTAAAAAATGTATTTGGTTATTTGTCCTTATGTTAAATTTATGTGAAACTGATCCCCCACTCGATATTCTAAACTAAATGTTTTTTGTTTGTTAATTTTTTCAAGCTGTTTACATGTAATCACCATAAAAAAAGTCGCAATATTTGTTATTACCCCCACCTCCCACACTTTATACGAGTGATTTTTTTATTACAAACCGAAGGAACGAGTAATTTGATTCGGGTCAAAGTCTGTAAAAGCACGTGTAAAAGTTTAGCGTGTTTTTTTTATAAAGAACAAACTTATGTTTTTAAATGAATACGCTTTAAATATAAATGTAAAAACGTTTTCTGAATAAAGAAAAGCAATATTTGATGGAAAGATAATCAGTTAAGAAAAAAAATGAATAATTAAAAAAAAAGGAACCGCTAAACGTAAAGGTAGATTTCTCATTTATTGATTTGTCACGTAAAAATGCATCAAAATTGATGAAAATGTTTCTGTGGAACGAACTTGATTCGAACCCGACACACGCAGGTCCTGTCGTTAACCACTTGGCCACCGTGCCATCCCCTTTTGGTGAGCGGTGAAATATGCAATCAAGAAATGCTTGTTAACTTATGCGTGGTGTACTAAAAGCGAACAAATTTGATCCCCCCCCCCCCCAACAAATTTTGTGCCCGTTGTACATGAAGAAATCAATGTTTTTTCTTTTCTAATTTTTCGATATTATGCGTCCGAAAGATGGGGGATATAGAAAATATCAACTTTATGGATATTTGTTGCATATTTTTCAAGTTTTAGCTGGACAGACGCACATACATTAATACATACATAATACAAACAGGTGACTAGGTTATTAAGTTACATAAAATCTTTTTCAAGAAAAGTTTTATTATTAAATATTATGGACACCTTTAGTTTCCATTTTATTTATTATCAAATTTGAAGTTTGACATCGGCTTTTAATAACCTTTAGTATTGATTACATGAAAAAAGGTTAATTGAAAAATATTTTAATTGAAATATATTACAATTTGCTGGAATAATTTTTTGAATGAAAATGAAATATCAAGTAAAAATGGAAAACCATCAAATAATTTGAATAAACCATCTAAATTACATTTAAAACGTTGTTTATGACCGTTGGCCACAAATTCGGAATAGGTGCATGTGAGCGAGGCCAGAAATTGGAGACTAGTACACAAGTACACCAGGATATTCCAAAGTTTAAGTCGAGAGTTTTGAAATGATTTAAAATTAACTGTATCTACCCGGCGTTGCTTGGGAGTCTTTTTATTTTCATTTTTGTTTTGTTTTGTTTTTCTTTTTTTTAATTGCCCTATTGCATTTTTATTTTGATAAATTATCAATTAAAAGTAAATAAAAAAAAGTGTTAGTCACGTAGAGACGAGAAACACACATAGACACAATTTTATTGATATAGAGATATGCGATTTTATTTGGTCTATTTGCTAAAGTTTGAAATAGCATTTTCGTTGGTCTGTCAGGTTTTAGTTTGAAATAACATTTTCCTCAGATTGAATGGACACATCTTAAGAATTCTTGTTCAACTACCCCCCCCCACTCCCTACTTTGTCTTCATCTTTTTCTCCTTCTTTTTCTCTTTCAATTGATGTTTTTTCTTTACAAGCGTCCTTTTTCTATCTATCTCTATCTTTCTCAATGTCTCTCTCTTTTCTCTCTCTCTCCTCGTTACCATGACTACTCATACTGATCCATAAAAATATAGTCAGAGGATGAATCCTTTGTCATGCCAGATGTCAATGGATTCACACACACACACACACTCCGAAGAGTTGAAAGAACTGCCAGAACTGTGTTCCATTCATATAAATCCCAATGCTGAAGAATCCTGCATGACCAGGCATGGCGCCAATCCGTGCCAGTGCTACAGGATTATTCTCACTTCTTCCCTAAATCGATGATACACGACCCCCCCCCCCCCAAACTCGAGACTTCTATTTGCAAACAAATAAGTGTTACATTTTTTTTAATCGTGACAAATCGGAAAATTATCCAATTTAAATGAAATTGTCAGCATTTATTCAATAAACGAGTGTACATACTCTGGCAAAAATGACAGAAAAATTATGCTTTTCCAGTGTTTACATTAATATCGATCTATTATATAAAGGAAAAGAAAATAGGAAAGTTCTCATGCTAAGTGTGTGGTAAGCGAGGTCGGGTGCAACTCAATTTTCTGTGGTGCATGTGTGAAACCATGTGCGTCCCTCTCGCTGACTGCCGACCCAATTGCTGTGTGTCTGCACCATGGTTTTCTTCTCCTTCATCGTCATTCCTGTTCTCGTTCTGGCCATGTCGTTTATTCCACTAACAAATTGTCGAGGGCGCGATCACTGGTTTACAAGTTGAGAAAAACAAAACAACGCAGACTCACAAGAAAAAAAAACAAACTCAGATACATTATGTATAAGTCCTGGTACCTTGGGTGAGTGTGTGATACCGTCATGGAAAAAGGCTCTCATACACTATCGTCCACATCTTAGTTAAGTTTCAGTGTATCAGCCAAGACCCAACTGAGATAATTTGTCTATCAAGGCAATACCGTCACTCGGTTGGAGTCGGCTCATCTCGGGTCTGCGCTGATCTTCTCTCGCCCGTGTTTAACTCCAATCTAATTGTCTCCTATCCCAGACGCCAACTACCACACTAACTAAAACTCGTCAACTGCCTTAAACTAACGCTAATTCCTAAATATATTTAGTCATACCGAAAATCCCACGTCTGGTCTTTTGTTTCATCGGCCACTCCCCGCTGACTACCCATCCTATTTTCCGATCGCCTTTGTGCGACTTAGTGAATCATTTCCTCGGCCTTGGAAGGAGAGGGGACAGTCCATAGTATCACACATGCAGGCATGCAGACACAAGAAGTGCAGCGGGATTACTGGTAGGTTGAGAGAGGACAACCAGTTTGTGTGCAAGACGTGTAAGACGAATGCAAACTTAGATGTGGAGAAAATGTATGTGGATTGCAAAGTTATTGAGGTTGTTCAGAAATTTTCTTACCTTGGTGATATCATTGGAGCACAGGGTGGAAAGGAGCTAGTGTGATAGCAGGAATTAGGAGTGGATGGAGTAAGTTTATGGAACTTTTTCCATTACTAATCAGCCGAACGTTACCACTGTCGACCAAGGGAAGAGTGTCTATCAGGCACCGTTGACCATCAGGCATTTGTACACAGTGTGATGTATGGAAGTGAGATCTGGTCAGTAAGGGTTGCATGGAAAGACATGATATGAGAATGATACAATGGATGTGTAACGCAAGTCTTAAAGATAGGCTAAGATCTGATAAGCTCAGAGGAAGATTAAATTTGGACAGTATAGGGAGATGTGTGCAGAACAGGAGGCTTCAATAGTATGGCAACATTCAAAGAATTGATGAGATTTTCTGGGTTAGTAAATGTAGAACAATTAAGGTAGCAGGATCAGCTCACAGGGGAAGACCAATGAAAACATTTGCGGAAGTGACAAGTATGGGCTTGAGACATAATTAAAGACCTGGTCAGGCATAGGATAGTTTGGAAATCAATTTCTACAAACAGTCCAACACATGCCAGCATGTAAAATGGATGTTAAACCAAATATGATGATGATACTTGTAGAACCTTGTTTTACTAAGCAGCAGAATCAAGCAAATATTGTTTTAAAATATTGACTCTTTATTGCATAAGAATCTTAATATAAACATCTTCTTTGAACTAACCAGAAGTACAGAAAATATATGCCTCCGCAATATTAAAAACAAAAGTTGTTTCAATATTTGCGCTTAGCGATGAGAGCCGATCAAATTCATATAAAAACCAGATGTATCATTTCAGCATCAGTCACTCAGTTTCTTTCAAACCTGCCACAAGGAAGCATGCAGCTAAAACTCGCACCCTAGCTAACTGCACACATGAGGACATCAAAGAAAAGCGACATCTCACACTGACATCTTATTTTCGTTGTTATACCAAGCTGTTATCTGTTATCAATAAAACTGAATATATTTTTATATGGATTGCTTTGTCATTTGTTTCGATATTTGCCATAACCTCAACATCCTTGCCGGCTGTTAAAAAAATAATTTGGGTAAGAAACTGTTGTCCAGACATCTACGTTGTTTTTGCTATGTCCTACATCGTCCTGCTAACAAATTTTTCATCCAATCAGTGGTGCCATTGTCCATCTCAACTAGAAGAATACCAGTTTCAGGACAGGTAAAATTCATGTAAAAAAAATCTTTTATGGAAGTCTCTCCAGACAAGACATGAAGTCACTTAATGGAAGGAGCTAACAAGAAGGAAAGATGATTATCGCAAAGACAGGAGATGCCTATTGGCCTTAGTCTTGAAAAGACCAAGTTGGAAATAAGCTACTGGAATAGGAAGTTGTATTACAATGAGGTATCAAAACAGTGAATTGATGGAGACCACTTGACCAATGAGTCAAACAAGCTGAAACAAAGGAAGAAGGGAATAAATAAGACAATTCTGAAGAATACAAATATTATTATTGGAAAGACGGATGCCTATTGACCTTAGTCTTGAAAAGACCAAGATTATAGGTAGGCGGAAAACAGTCAGCAGAAAGAGAGTTCCACAAGCCTGCAGTTCTTAGAAAGAAGCTACTGGAATAGGAAGCTGTATTACAATGAGGTATCAAAACAGCGAATTGATGGAGATCAACGAGTCAAACGAGCTGGAACAAAGGAAGAAGGGAATAAATAAGACAATTCTGAAGAATACAAGCCCTAATAGTACTTATAGAAAAGACTGAGACTAACAACATCACATCTATGAGAAAGAGTGTGCAGAGAAGAAAGGGTGGGGCCAACCAAATTACAGATACGCTTTTGAACCTTATCAAGAACTCTCAAATGGGACAAAGATTTATCAGCCCAAATATGACAATAGTACTCCATACAAGGTCTGATAGTAGTTTTGTAGAGATAGAGAATAGCCTCAGGTGTGAGAATGTGTTTGGCGCGATAGATAGAACCAACTCTGAGAAGCAAAACGAGTAATTCTCTGAACAGAAAAGTTTTGCACCAAATATGACTGAAAACAATGAAATCCGAGCTGGAGGCAATCACTGACTCTCGTATTTGTGGTCTTCAACTGTGAGATCAAGTTATATATCGAAAACTGTGTGGCATGGGTGGCACTTATTCGAGATACTGTCCGGCTCAAAGAACGAGCTGGCCTAACCCTTTCTGGGTGAAAGCCAACACAAGCAAAGAATATTGGGAAGGGAGATAACTGTGAATAATGAGCAGGAAAAAAAGATTAATTTCATAAGAAAATAATTATCAAATTGATAATTTATCTCCTCACTTTCTTTTGCCGCTTATCATTGAAGTTAATTTAATTCGGCTGCTAAAGCAATAATCTTGAAAAGTTACGTAAAAGAGAAAAAAAATCTAATCTCTATTTCAATCTCATTTGATGGCCTTTAAATGTTCATCCGTTTAGTATAATGTTTAACGTGAAATGTTGAGATTGTGGAATGTCATGACTTTTTGATTAAATGGTGGTACCAAGTTTGTGGAATGATGGCGTGACACTGTCTCACCGTTTTATACTTTAACCTTCTTATGAACTTTAACCTCCTTGTTTATCGTGATAGACCAGCCAAGAGTAACCCGAGTCATTGGTGGATTAGATAAGTTAACTTTTCTTGATTCTAAGAATTTACTCCCCATTTTTTTTTTTTCTTTTCGGTTTTCTTTTTGTTTTTCCTGAGGATAGGGGCATCCTACCAGATGCCAGACATTTACACGCTATTTCAGAGACTCCAACTGAGAGATCCTTCCCTTGGTCGTCTTCAAATCCAACGTCAGCAATTTCTCGTCAAACATCGTCTCAGAAGTAATAATCAGTTCATACCATGGATCAATGTTAGTACTCCCATAATGTTCATCATTCGACTGGCAATCATTTCCATCTCATTAAGGCTTATTCTCGAGTGACTCTTGGCCTTCATAAGTTGTAACCTAATAATAAAAAGAAAAAAAAACTCCAAGAAGAAGCCCATCTCGCTAATTCCTCATACTTTCACTCTTTTCAATTTTTTTACCATTTTGTTTTTGCCGGGGATGGGGCATCCTATTGGATGCCAAGCATTCACCTGGTATTTCAGAAACTTGAACCGAGAGATTTTTTTTTTTTTTAGGATTCTAACCATTCCTTTTAAACACAATTGTTTGGATCTCTCTTGTACTTGGTTCACCGGATATATTTGCCAGGTAATTTTCAAAATTCTTTTTCATGAGCCTGGTAGCTCCTATTATCACTGGAATAGTGGAGACTTTTCTAAGATTCTAGTTTCTTTTCATGTTGTACATAAGACCTTGGTATCTTCTTCCCTCTCGGCCCTGTTTAAGCCAGCATCATTAGGGTTGCTACTTTCTTCCTCTTGTCCCATATCACTGTCAGGTTTAACGCCTCCGTTTTCTAGGTATGTAGCTATAGGGATTGCATAGTCGTTAGAGTTGAATCTCATATTATTTGAGTGATCTTCTATGTAATATTAACTCTACTTTTTTGTGTTGTATAAATTTAACAATATACTAGATGTCCCCATGACCCACTATCACTATTCTACTGAAATTCATGACCTGTGAAATATCGTTTAAGACATTCTTCTTGCATAGCTAAGAAGAATTCTCTTTATTTCTATATTATTAATATTATTGTTGTGAAGGGTGTGTGAATGGTGAGACACAAAGATGAAGAAATAAATGGATGAAAACGATTCTGTGGAGATCAACAATATAAATGATTTATTTAACAATTTTACAACTGAAGGAATTACTATGGATGAGGAGGGAGTAATTGTCTGTCACTAAGCCGATTTAGGTAGCATCCTCCATTTTGAATTTCCCTTTCTGTTATTATCGTCAGGTTTATACTGGGGCTATCTCTCTCAACAAAGTCAGATCAATTATGCTTATGCTTCAAAATGTCTATTGGCAAGGGAGATAATTTTAGAGTACAAAGAGTTATCTCTCTTTAAACAGATTTTCTAGATGGATTTATTTATCTATCTAACAATTATTATTATCAAATAGAAGTAAAGAGACTTATTTTGCTATCTAATTTACATAAATGTTTGTAGTGCGTACGGATACACATATGTAAATTACGTTTTACGCCTTTATATAAAACTAAATTAAACTAAATATAGTCCACATTACCAACCCTTACACCTAACAGCTGTGTATCAAAATTCATAATGATCAGTTAATTAGTCTAGGATTGAATCCTGTACATACAAATATATATACATATACCTAACTTAATATATATATAGAGAGAAAGAGACATTTACGTACGTTGCTATGTGTACGTACATATATTTTTATGTTTAAGAAAGGAAGCAGTAGCAATGTTTGTGCGATATTAAAATATCAGCAACAGTTGTGTGTGTACATTCATGTATGTATGTATGTGTGTGTATCTGTAAGCTGTAGTTTACTGCTAGAATCAGCAGTCACTACTGACTTTGATTTACACCGGAATATGATTTTTTTCTCTAGCAATAAACTCCAGACGTGTTTTATATTTTTCCTTCACTTGATTTAAAGCTTGTATTTCATTCTTCTCCCATATAATTCTACAATGAATGGATCAGTTGCTTATTGAAACTTAAGAGTTTAAATTACGTTCTAATGATGAAATCAAATTTATTGGCAAAAATAGCAAAATGCAACAGACCATGTAAAAAGACAGAAGATATTACATCTATATGCAGTCACTGTTTATCCAAGGCCATTTTGAACCTGGATATGGTAGGCATCATCACAAGCAGAAACACGTACAGAGAATACTGCCTTTTTTCTGTTGAGATGAAAGCAACGATGATGTATCTCTTGCAGGTGCCAGCAGAGACTGTAAATAGGTGTTAGAATAAAGAACTCCTTGAAAGATAGATTTAAATTCTCATTGATGGTATTGTACACCAGAATCAGTCTGGTGATACCAGATCAGGCTGCCCTGTGGCTCCCTGAGACGAAATTCACCTACATTGACGTTTTTTTTTTTTTTCTTTTTTTTTTTTTTTTTGTAAAACTTAATTATGTTCTACAAAACCAAAAACAAAAACAACAGCCCCTCTCCCTTTCTCCCTCCCCTTTTTTATTTTATTTTTGGAACTTGAAGCATAAAACTTTTACTATAATGACCAGATTCGGCATTAAATAACCCAAAAAGGGTTGATATGCCGTAAAACAAAACTACCAAACCTACCAAACCAGAATCAGTTTCCTTTGCATCCTCAGCGACAGTGAGAACAGATTTAGTCTTTGAAGCCACTCTTTGTAGGTAAATGTGGAGAGATTTGTCACCATCCTAATTGCCAACCTTTGAACACGCTTCAGGTGTACAATATCTTTTTGAGAATAAGGATTTATTGCTTGTATGGTATATTCAAGAATCGGATGGAAAATGTCTGCCGTTCGGTTGAAAAAAGAATAAGAAAGTTCTACAATAGTAAACCTCCCTCAATCATTGTATGTTTACTGCCATGAGACTTTCTTATTTGAAAGTATTTTTAAGCTTTTAATCTGACAAATATAATTTCAATCATTCAAGTAATCATAGGAGCCACTGGCTCATGAAAAAGAACTTTAAAAAACTACCTGGTGAATATACCCGGTGAACCAAGTGCAAGAGTGCACTATTTGAGAAAATAGTATTTGAACCATTACTATATTACAGGATATTTTGCCTTCTGGTGAGAAAAAATATTATTTTTTAAAAGTCTGGATTTAAGGGTGATTTGACTCTCAATTGAACATAAGAAAATAAACAAATATTCATTTTTGAATATTTTTTGTTTATCTCTTATATATATTCTTTATATATTTCCCAATTATATATATTTTTTCTGAAGATGTTCGTTGATTAGAACAAAACCGGTAAATCTCTCGTTTTTGATGATTTTTTCCTGTGTCTAATTTGTTTTTCCTTTTGTCTATTTTACAAATCATTTCTCCACAGTATTTCATTTTACGATAAATCGTGTATTTTATCCTCATATATATATATTATATATATATATATATATATATATATATTAAGCATGTAAACAGACAAATAGTTATTTTTACTTGAATTAAAGTTTAAAGGCAAAAGTCAAGTATTATGGTTCTTTTGTGTTCCTAAACCAAACAAAGATACTAATTTCTCATGCAGCTATGAAGTAAAAATCAAGCAAATTTTACATTTGTTAAAATCATTAAATTTGGGTCTTCGGTATGATATTAAACTATATCCAGTTGCAAGGCCACAATTTGGAAATTTCGGGGAGTGTGAAGTCATGTCTTAGCAACCATTATTTCCCAAGTCCAGTGGTAGTATCTGTTAGGGTCACATCTATGGCTTAAATGGAATCTCTTTGATATGACATGAAACTTCACTCAATGGTATACACATACATTTACATCATGAAAAACTATCTAAAGATGTTGGCAACTTTCATCTTGTTGCTCCTGTAAGTATCTGGGGACACCATTCCACAGGACTGCTTCCCTGCTAACTACAACGGTCGTCTTAAAGTTCAATGTTAACACATGCCTGTCGAGCCGTTCTCTTAAGTAATCAAAGTCTGCCCTTTCCACCTATCGTTTCCAATCCTCTTATCCACTTTTTTTTATTAAATCATTTTTATTAATTACTATTAATATTGACAAAACTATTGCACATTTGTTGATAAGATAGTACAATAAAATTAGAAATAAATAACCTCAAATATTATGAAGTGCTCAAAAATAGATATGCAAATTAGACTATCTAATAACTGTCCTTCGATCGGTCGTCTCTACTATATATAGAGTATTTCAAATTTTTACGTTGTATTATTGATTTAAATAACAGTAACCCATTTTAATTGTAATATAGGATTGATGAATGAAAAAAATAACTTTTTATTCATTTAGATAAAAAAAAAATACATACTAAAATATTCCTTAGATCTGGGATTGATTTATGTTTGAAAAAAATAAATGTTTTAATTGTTCTAATTACCTGTAATTTATAATTAACTGAAAAAGTCACCAACCCCTCTCTTATCCATGTACTTCTCTCACCGCCTCTCACTATGTTGATTTAACTGTTCTTTAATATTTCTTAATGTCTTTGTGATTATTTAGAGAAAGTGATTGTTTTTAAAGTGTTGTAATATAATTTATATATCCGGTGAACCAAGTTTAAGAGAGATTCAAACAATTGCACTTAAAATCACGGTTAGAATCCTAAAAAGATCTTTCGATTGGAGTCTCTGAAATAGTGGGTGAATGTCTGACATCTGGTAGGATGCTCCCTCCTCAACAAAAACAAACAGGAAAGAAAATAAAAATAAAAAAACAAATAGAAAGTTTTTTCTGGCTGTAATTAAAGTTTTAAGGCAAAATATATGCTTAAATAACTTAGTCCTGGGATTGAGTTATGTTTGAAAAAATTCTGTTTTAATCAGTTGTGATTTATAATTAACTGAATTAATTTCATTCATCTCTCAGTTAGCTATTTATGTATTTCTCTTTTCCACTCTCTAATATTTTCTAACATCTCTGTGAGATTTATTGCATTGTCGGATGTAAATTAGATGTCTCTTTACTTCTATGTACATGGGAATAATAAAGAATAATAATTCTTCAATATAATAATAATAATAATGATAAAGAACTAAAGAGACTTATTTTTATTTATTCAAGAAGAATGTCTTAACACATATCACAATTTATGAATTTTCTAATAGAATCAAATTGGAATAATTAATGATAGTGGTTGTTACCCGAAGGGTTAGGGTCATGTCTAGTAATAATTAATGGTGAGAGAGACAATAACAACATTTTTTTTTCTTCATCTTCTGTTTTGTTCCCTTTTCTTTGCAGCAGCAGCAGTATCATCATCAATTTAATGTCCATTTAATGTCAGTTTTACATGCTGGCATGTGTTGGACAGCTTTTAGAAATTGACTTCCAAACTAACCTATCTCTGGTCAGGTCATTATTTAAACTACATAACCTAAAATGCAACAGATTTTCTTTGGAAGTCATTTCCTTAGTTGAAGCAAGATTTTTATTGGCCAAGTGCCCTTCCTGATGACAACCCAGTGAGGTGATGGGGACCAGTGCTTTTATCAAGACACCATCTCTAGGTGATTGCCTACCAAGTCTAAAGAGCGTTTCACTTGCTTTGTAAAAGTAGAAGTCCAATCAATTAACTTCCGATTCATTCTAATGAAGATACAAAATTGAAATGCGAAATTAAACATTTATGTAGTGAGAAGTAATCAAATGACTCTCTTGGGGGTTATGCTTCAAATAAACATATATGGAACATTGCTAACAAAGCTAGCATAGATTAGCTTACTGGACAAATATGTAGATGAGGACAGCATTGTTCATTTATAGCATGGATTTCTTTGCAGAATTAAATTTCACGGTCATTTTCGTTGCGACATAGCCGGTTGTCACCGCTGCACATGTGGTCAGGTGATCGTCATCGTCGCATCGGATAAGATACATGATTGTTTTTTTTTGTGTGCATCCTGCCCAGAATCAATAAGTGTTAAATTTTGGTGCGTGTCCGACTAACTGGAAGAAAAGGGCTCATCCAAAATGAAGGAACAAGAATTAATAACTTTTATTATTTGAGTTTAACATTTCTTGACACAATCCATGGAGATTGTATTTTATAACATTAAAAGATACTAGTCCAAAATATGGACAACAGAATTCGCCAACCAAGAGTTAAAACTAATCTTTCAGTTTGTCTGTCCAACCCAAAAGCCAAAACTTAAATGCCTTTTTTTAAAAGCTCCATGGCTTATATAGATCTTATCATCTGTGTTCAATTATCTCATCACAAAATCTTTTAGTTTTTTTGAAATTTGAACTAACATCAAAGGACAGAAGGAAAGAGTATAACCTCAGCAGTAGAGTGTATTTTAGACATTAAAATATATCTCAGCAGGGGATATTCATCTGAAGTGGACATTACTTTTTTGGAAAGAATCTTGTCTCCTATTTCAGGTAGTCATCTTCTAGGTAGTATTTTCCAAGAGATCTTCAAAGGTATATCCCCCCCCCCCCCAAAAAAAATAAAAACAGAAAATTAGTGAAAAATTGTTTTGTAAAAATAATGAGAAAGATTAGGTCAACGAAGGTTGGCACGATGTTGGGAAGTCACTGAAAGTGTATCTGCTTTTCGAAGAATAAGAGTTTTTTTATTAATATTATTGACTTATATTAATCAAGCATAGAGTGAAGTTTATTTGTACTAAATATGGTTCGATTGCAGAAAGGATTGTGAATTTGATTAATGATTTCATAGATGGCATTTTTTTTGTGTGTGTGTGTGAGAGGGGGATCACTTTGTATTTAATGTTTTTACTAATTTTCAATTTTTAATTTATTTTTAATGTTTCGCATTCAGTTTTTTTTTTTTTTTTTTTTTTTTTACAGTTTTCCATATTTGGTATAATTTAAATTTTTTATTCAAACTTTATCGTTTTCTTTTATATTAAGCTGATTATTTGCCCAGGTTAATTTTTCTAATAGATTTTAGGTATGAATTCCTTAATAAGAATACTTGATATTTTTACATTTTTGTAGGGACCACGTGTTCGGCTTACATTCCAAACAGGCAGTCACCATTTTGTATGTGTTGTGTTTTCTCACGTACTCACAAGGCCTGAATGAAAAGGTTTTAAAAGGGTGATAATAAAAAAAACATTCGGGTTTACATATATATACGTGAAAAATACAAAAGAAAAAACAAATCAAATACGGGAAAAAATCATCAAAAAACGAGAGATTTTACCGGTTTCATTCGGATCAACGAACATTTTCAGAAAAAGTGAAGAGTTTAAAATTTATTGAATAAGAGCAAAATATAAGAAAAAAGAACGCATAGCGGGATGTTTCTGGCACGTGTTTAAAAATAATGAATTTATGCAAACACGTGTAGTAAAGACGTTAAAATGGGAAAAGGCGGGAGAAATTCTTTTTTCAAATAGTTAAACATGTTCCAGAAACATCCTGTTGTGTGTTCTTCTATGTTTTGCCATTATTCAATAAATTTTAAAATCTTCACTTTCTTCTGAAGACGTTCGTTGATCCGAATGAAACCGGTAAGATCTCTATTTTTTAAAATGTTTTTTTACTGTATTTGATTTGTTTTTCCTTTTGTCTTTTTCGCACATCCTCTCATTTCATTTTATGATATATCGTGCATTTTATCCTCACATATATATATATATATATATATATATATACAGGGTGTTTCAAAAGTCTTGGGAACATAACGATTTTTAATAACTCAAAAACTATTAGGAGTTGAAAAATGAAATTGGTACCGTTGGAAAGGTTAAAGTTTCAAGTTTTGTGGGGAATCTTCAAAGTTGCTCAATATGAGCACCATTCGTCACACGGCAGACATCTAGTCGATAGTCCATTTCCTGCCAAACGCGTTCCAGCATCTTGACGTCAATGGTTCCCACAACTGCCGTTACTCGAGCCTTTAGTTCGTCAATATCTCTTGGAAGGGGCGGCACATAGACTTGTTGCTTGACAAAGCCCCAAAGGAAAAAGTCACACGGGGTAAGATCTGGAGACCTAGGAGGCCAGGGCATGAGAACGTCATCACCTCGCCCAGATCTCCCAATCCATCTACCAGGCAGCCTTGTGTTAAGAAACTGCCTTACTCTAAGACTCCAGTGTGGTGGTGCACCATCTGTTGAAAAATGAAGTCATCAGATTCTGCTTGTTCCAACTGAGCCATTAACCAGTCTTCCAGCATGTTGAGATAGGATTCACCAGTGATAGTTGCCTCTTCAAAGAAGAACGGTCCATAGACACCTTTCTTGGAAATTGCACAAAACACGTTCACTTTTGGTGAATCTCGCTCGTGCTCAAGAAGTTCATGAGAATTCTCAGTACCCCATATGCGAGTGTTATGCTTGTTAACTTTGCCATTCAGATGGAAGGTCGCCTCATCGCTAAAAACAAGCCGGTCATCAAAGCCGTTATCTTCCAACTTCTCTTGCATTGCAATGCAAAAGTCACGGCGAAGTGGCTTATCAGTGTCCTTCAACTTTTGGACCAACTTGAGCTTGTAAGGTACCATTTGCAGTCGTTTCCTTAAGACACGCCAGACAGTTGCTGGAGCAAGCTGAAGTTCCCTGCTGGCTCTTCTCACTGATTTACGGGGGCTCCGCTGAAAGGCTGTCCGAACTTGCTCAACTGCATCTTCTGAAGTTGAAGGGCGACCTGTTCGCTTACTTGGGCACAAACACCCATCTTTCACAAATTTAGCATGCCATCTGACAATGGATTTCCTTTCAGGGGCTTCTTTTTTAAATTTCCTGCGAAATGCACGCTGAACACATGTCCACGATTCAGTCTTTGCAAATTGGAGGACGCAAAATGCCTTGTCTTGTTTAGAGAACGCCATTACTGCACCTGGAAAGATAACACGAAAATCATTAGTATGACCAAAAACTTGATTAAGCAAGCTTTAAAATGGCACCAGTTTCATTTTTCTACCTGGAATAGTTCATGAGATATACGCATTTGTAATGTTCCCAAGACTTTTGAAACACCCTGTATATATATACACACACATACGCACACAGACGTAATTATTAAGACAGACCACATTAATTGTCCAATACACAATCGAAAGTAACATGTATTGCCAGGGTAAACAAATAGTGAGATATGTGATGAATAATGTACAAGTAAACATAATTTGCTTTGTTTTCGGTTTCTCCTGGAAGACCCACACTTTCTACCTGTTAACTGATACTTCCCCCTCCTCATCTCATGACACGATTACAATTTAGTAAAATCTTTTCTCTAAATTAACACATTTTTTGTCGGTGCAACACAAAACGATGATGCCAACATTCTCAGCAAAGTTGCTGCGCACATCAATGCGATGTGGTACAATTGACGTACCACCACCGGCATCCTCTGTGTCTTTAAGATCAGCGACCGTCTAAAGTCAAAGATCTATCAGACTTTTGTGAGACCTGTCGCTTTGTACAGCTCTGTGTGCTTACTGACAATGAGGAAGGCGGAGCAAAGATTCGCCATTATTAAAACCAAAAAGCGTCCTTTTTAAGCTTCTCTTCTTCTCCTACTACCACTGTTTCAAATATTTGTACATTGTGTGTTATTTTCTTAAGACCAATCTTCCTGAGGAAGTCTTGAAATAAAGACGAACGTTGATGAATACATAAATAATATTTTTCCATAGAGAGATATAGAAGATTACTACTTAAGTGAAGATAATGACCTGATTGCATTTGTGTAGTGAATCATTTTTTTTTTTTTTGTATAAATCTTTACTAATGTAACACTCTGACGTAAATAAACATAGTTCTATAACGAATATTTTTATATCATGGATAAAGACTTAGCATTTTTGTTGCTGTCAGGCTGAAGTATGGTTCAGGCCTAGGAGGTTCACCCTCCCAGAATTTACCTTCTCTTTGAGAAGGGGTTAATTCATTGCTAATCGGGGAATATCGATGGGGTTGCTCAAGCATTTTTGTAGGTCAATGTGTGTTTATCCTAGTACGCTTGCTTCTCAAAACCACACCTGACCTTGTGTCTAACCTCCTGGCAAGATGGTAAATAATATTTTCTACTAAAATAAGTATTGGAAAATTCTCACTCCCAAATATAATATATTTCGGATTTAGATATATTTCTTAAAGCGTACACTTCTTACATTCTCTCTCCACACCTATATGCATGCGTTCCTGTAGGATTGGACCTAACATTGATTTAATTTTGAACAACATAGGTGTTAATTCACTGTCCCCTCTCCCCCCCCTCTCTCTCCCTCCTTGATGCTTAGGCTCATATTTTGAAACTGGAATCTTCGGTCTCAACTGGGTCATGTGAAGAGAAACCAATTTCAGCCCCGGCCAGTCTGATAGGCAGAACGATTCTGGACACTTGCCCAAAGCTCTCATCTATCATCCCCCTACCCAAATCTCCAAGTGTCCATTTGGTCAGTCCAGGTTCATAGAGAGGCGTTCTGGAACAAACACCGTTCAGAATTACTACACCTTCTAAGTTAACCGTTGCCCTCTCCGTACTTCTTTCATCAGTTTTTGATTTGGTCACATATTGAATTAATTTACAGTCAAATCACATTGACATACCGCCCACCCCTTCGTCAGATCACCAAAGTTAAGCAACGTTTACCATGCTTAGTACTTAGATGAGTGACTATTCTGGAATATCTAGTTACTCCACCTACGTGTATAAATCTTTTTTAGTCTTCTGTTTCTTCACTTTCACACTTTACTGCATCGACCAAACCGGAGACTTTAACGGTCATTGGCATCCCCTCCTTTTCAGTTCTGGACTCCCCTTCACATTCGGAAAGAAGGGACCCAATCCTTTATCTTTACAACCGTCGTCTTAGTGTTGGAAGTTAACGGCTGTGGTTGCAGCTTCTATTCAGCTAACTTCTTTGCTGGAACATTTTTTTTAGTCGTAGATGGACAATTTTGCTGGGAGCATAATGAGTGACAGACTAGCGTCCGGTCATGGAGGGAGGGTTCAGTCTATCTGTTTCAATTAACTCTATAAACTAGGGATAAATACCCTCTCTAGCGGCGGTTTGAAAGCTTTACTTACTTCATTTTGAATAAGGTTGTAAAAGTTACTGATACTAGAATATTGTTCATTGTCAGATTTTTTAAAATGATACGATATATATCACTAGCGGTATTCACTCGGCATCACTTGTGTGGAAATATATTGCTGGTTGGAAATAATTTTAAATATAGTCCTGTTTACAGTTGTGGCTTAAAAAAAAAATTAATATGCAATATGAGGTTAAGTAATAAAAAAAATAAACTGTTAGCGTGATGGTGTTTTCTTTTTAAAAAAAAAAGTTACTTGTTAATCTTGTGTTTCTTATATACAGCTGTAAAACTGCAAATGATTTTAATAAATCGAAACAAATTCATTTTTGTTTAATTATTTTAAATCTTAAAAATGCAAATAAAAGTAATTATTTAAACTAGCAAATATATGCTCCCTCCGGTCGCATCTTTTTGCTAGGCTGCTGCGTCAGAAATGAATGCTCACCCGTAAACCGATGGAGCCCCAGTCATATTTTTTGGGTGGGTAGACATTGATTTTCTTTGTTTCCGACCAAAAATATTTTTAGTTAAAAATATAGGGAAAAAAATTTCGACCCCACCTCATTTTTTTTTTACCCTCCCCCATAAATGGAAATATTTTTAGTTAAAAAAATTTTTTTTTTTATTCTTCCCCATACATATAAATATGTTTAATTAAGAAGAAAAAAAAAGAATAATAGTAAAAAAATCAAATACAGCGAACACGATTAGTTGTTTAAATGATCTCGAGAAGAAGTTTACCTAAATTAAATTCATTAGAATGTGTGTTTTTTAAGTAGTAATTTTTAAATCAATTATTATTTTAATCAAACAATTTGATTCAATAAATTTGTTAAAATCAACAATTTAAAAAACTAAATACAGCGAACACTATTTTTCAAATCGGAAGAAAAGGTGTACCTAAAATAAAACAATAAAAAAATCGGTACTCTTTTACTGTAGGACCCGCGCTAACTTTGACCATGACCCTAACCCTAACTCTAACCCCTAACCCCCACTTTTACCCTGATCCTAACCCTAACAGCGGGGTCAAAGTTAGCGCGGGTCCTACAGTGAAAAAGCACCAAAAAATAAAATACAGTGAACACGATTAGTTATGTAAATGCTCTCAGAAAGAAAGTTTACCTAAATTAAATTCATTAGTGTGTGTGTGTTAAATGACCTTTTTTTAATTAAACAATTTGATTCTAAAATCAGTTACATAGTTTTCCAGTACAATGTGTTAATGTTTTTGTTGACAGAAAAGAAAAAAAAATCACATCTTTTATTTTAATAAATTAAACATGGAATAATAAAAACATTTTGTAAGTAAAAGCTTAACAATGAAATCGAAAACATAAACACAGTCGTAAGAAAATGATAATATTGGAAGTTTTTCAAATCGGAAGAAAAGGTGTACCTGAAATGAAACTATTAAAAAATCGAATACATTAAACACGAATAGTTTTTTAAATGCTCTCGAAAAAAAAAGTTTATCTAAACTAAATTCATTATAATGTGTGTGTTTTTAAATAGTAATTTTTAAATCATTATTTTAATTAAACAATTTGATTCAATAAATTTGTGTTTTAAAACATAATGGCTAATAAGATTAAGAAAATAAACAAACTCAGAACGTTTTAATTAAAAAAATCAGAGTAGAAGTAACACGGTAAATGCCAGCGTTTTGTTTACATTTTAAATAACGCGTCCATCACGGTCCATATTGAATAATCAGAGGGAGGTAACCGATTCTATGGAGTAACGATGGCTGTTCAATCAGTTTCGCAATAGATAGATTAACTACGTAACTCATTTCATGTATGTATGTATATAAATAATAAAAGAAATAATTATAAGTTATAAGTAAGATTATTAGCGAGCAAAATAGCGTAAATACATGTGGAAATCTGAAGAAAACAATCATGAGTGTATATTTGTGAATACTAATTTATTAGAAGTTTAAAAGCAATTATGTAAATTGAGAAATGCGCATAGTGTTTACAGCAGTATTTGTAGTAGTATATATAGAAGCTGGCAGACTAAGTAAATAGTAATATTACTCTGATGGAGTTTCGGCTTCAGACAGACAGATACATAATCTCCATTATTAATAGATGCCCAAACCGTTTTTTAAATACATTCTTAAAGATATTCTTTGCTTAATTTTGTTTTTGTTTTATGAAACGAAGAAAATCTATTTAAAAACAAAATTTCGTTTCTTTATGTTCAAATATATTTCAGTTGTTTCATGGACCTAATCAATAATTGTTTTTTTTGTGACCCCAGAAGGAATCAAAGGAAAATTTTAATGTCTTTAAATTCTGTGTTTCTTAGAGACCGCTGTAAAAACCTCAAATGGTTTTAATGAATCGAAACGAATTCGATTTTATTTATTTTAAATCCTAAAAATACCAATAAAAATAATTATTTAAATGTTTAAACCTTTTATAACCCTTATTGAAACTTATTTAAATGTTCTGTTACCATATCGATTTCTATAACACGAACACAGTAAGATTGATTTTTATATATATATGTATAGATATAATAATAATAATATTTACAAATAAATATTTAATTATTTATGCCTACATACGTCAGTGGTTCAAGCTTACGATATCATCAGTGTAGGAAGTGACAATTTCAGATGGTAACATGGTGCAAACCCGGTTCACAGTCAACCAAGACTGCACGCTTTTGCACTATCCCCACAGCCATCAGAAATTATCACATGATACAGGAGAAATTAAGTTTTATTTATGCCTAAATACAGAAATTGGTTTTTATATATATATATGTATAAATAGATTTATATGTTCAAATTTTTTTCAAATTTCGTTTGTTTTCTTTATTTGTGTTTCGTACTGGTGCCTTCCAATATAGCTCTTTGATTTCCTCTCCCTCTCTCCTGACCAGATATTTGAGATACTTGTGGGCATGTTAACTAGGTTGACCTCCATTTTTTTTTTTTTTTTTTTTTTTTTTTTTACTACACTGTGGTCATTTCAAGTTCTATGCTCATCCTCCTCCACTCTTTCTATTGCTTCTTTTTTCCTCTTCTTTTACCTTGCTTTCTGGTTAAAAGGTCTGTGACATGCCACCTACGAGTTGGGGGGGGGGGGCATTTATTAATCACTAGCTGTACCTACCCGGCATTGCCCGGGATCTACTGAAGTCATTTTAGTTTTTAATTCTTATTTGTTTGCACGTTTTTTAAACTTAGTGATTGTGCTGATGTTTATGAGATGTTAATCCAATGAAACTCCGGTGTTTATAAAATAGTGCTCAATAACAAGTAGAGCTGTATTATAATATAAATTCTTTTATTTATGCAAACATTACTGGCTACATATGTGCATACGTGTTTCAGCTGCCATTTCAATTTTTATGTGGCCTAAGGAAGCTTTATTTTGAAAGAAATGGCAGCTGAAACATATATGCACATGTAGCCAATAATATTTGTATAAATAAAAGAATTTTTACATTTTTTAAACTTATACAGAAAAAGAAATAAAATTTTAGCTGTAAGGCAACTCTTTTTTTTATATTAAAATATGAGTTATGCCCCTTGCTGGTTTTCAATTTTCGGTCATAATTGAAAAATGTTTTATTACCAGTTGGTATTACCACCCTCTCACTGCAGGGAGATGTGACACAATGTCGGAGGGGGGATTGAACAAGAGGAATGTGCACTCTGGCCCACAAAAAATGCCTGAGTATCCCTGTCGGCATTCCCCACTTGGTTACCTCAGGCGATTAGCAATAAACTAATCTTTCTAATGGATGCGTGCTACCAGATCAGGCTGTCTGAAAATACTGGCTTCCTGACTTAAAATGCACCAAACATTAATGTTATTGTTTTTTCTTTTCCCTTTGCAAAACTCAATCATGTTCTGCAAAGCCAAAAAGAAAAACAACAATTTTCCTCTACAAAACAACCAAACCAAACACGATGAATAAATATTTGAAGACAAAGAACTTGAAGCATAACAACTTTTACCAAAATTACCGGATTTGGCATTAAATGACCCGAAAAGGGTGGATATGCCATAATACAAAACAACCAACCCTAATCTTTCTAAAAGAGAGAAGGTAAGACTTGGGAGGGTGGACCCCCTAGAATTGCACAGAACCTGATCCTGACAGAAGCAATGTCACCAACTCAAAAATGGCGCAGACTCTGTCGGACTGATTGCCAAAGATGTACCTTTAATTGGCATGAATAACACAAACCAGTTCTCTGAGTGGGATTACATCAGTTTTTTGTTTAATTAGTAAAGCACGTTATTATAGTCCAAATAGCATGGTACAACAATAACAACTCGTAAAAATCAAAGTTCGATGTATCAGCTTAAATGCTATTTAGGTCCAACTTTTACAATCTCACAAGATCAATGTATATGTTAGATGTTATTATAGGACCTTTTCTGTGGTATCAAAAGTAATATCTAGTATTGTTTTCTCATACTAGTATTGTATCATATTGTGTATCAAAATTAAAATGTTGGTATTGTGACAACGCTAATTTCAAACAAACCGTGCATCAGGATTTTCTCAGACTTGATCGATTATCAATTTGGTATCGTTAGTTTTACTTAAAGTAAGCCAACATATCTGCGTGTTTTCTGCCAGAATAAATTAACTCTAATCAAACTCTTACTGAGCACTTCACTTTCGTTTCGCTTTTTTATGAAACTTACACAAATCATTTATTATTCATGACAAACAAAACATGGTTTTCTGGCACTTTTTGATCATTATTTCTATTTCTTTCTTTCTAATGTACTCTTTCTGACATTAACGGAAAGTGGCTCTGGGTGTGAGTAAGTGCAAACACATATGTTATAGTGCCAGTAACATGGTACAACAATAACAACCGAAAACTGGCTCGTCAGAATCAAAGTGTGATATGTCAGCTTAAATGCTATTTAGGTCCAACTGTTAAAATCCGACAAGATAACTTTATATGTTAGATGTTAGGACTTTTTTCTGAGGTATCTAAATTGAGTATTGAGTATTGTTTTCTTATACTAGTATCATATCATATGTTGTATTTCTGCTGTGCTTAAAAGAATGAACACAAACACTGATGTATAAAAATATAATAGTATATCTTTATAACTGGTGGCGGTGAAAGAGTGTGGGTGAGTGAGGAATGGGGGCACGCAGGAATTGACAAAGCGGTTTTCTCTTACCTGATGGCTGGTCGATCATCGATCTCACTTTCAGTTTAGTTTATGTAATAATTTGTGGCACTCATACGTCCACCTGTAAATGCCCATTTTGGGATTTTTCCTTTGCTATCACCATAACTATGCCCCTAGGGCATTTATTTAGCAACGGGGTATTTCCGTCCTCAGCTAACCTTTGTGGATAGCATAAACATTGCAGGTTCGTTTTGAATCAATCAACAATTATTTTATTTCTGACAATCGACCGTGTTTTGCTTCTTCTGGCCAGGTGTCAGCCTGTGTCAAGTACATTTTTATTTCTGCCAGGTGACATTTCCGGATATTCAACAAAAGTTTGTTTAACCAATTAGTGTCCATTTTTCTTTCTTTCATTTATTAGCAAAAACTTTTTGGAAATACAATATTATTTGATACTAAAATTACTTTAAAAAATGTACTTTATAGGATAGTTAGAGCATTCATTTATACTATATATAAAAGTGTGTGTTGGTTATAAGGATGTCTTACCAAAATATGAGATCAAACTATGAACCTAGTGCCATATGTGAAAGTGTTGTATTTCTGCTGTGCTTAAAAAAATAAGGACACACACTGATGTATAAAAATTTAATGATATATCTTTATTGGCGGTGGTGGTGAACGAGTGAGGTGAGTGAGAGGGGTGGAAGAAGTACCTGAATTGGCAGATGTTGATCCCTCAAACTCATAACCAGCCGACTCTTTTGATCTCAATTTGGGCTAGTTTATATAACTATTTTGTACGCCCACACATCCACCTATAAACAAGCATTCTTTGATTCCATCTTCACTGTCAATGTAGCCACACCCCTAGGGCATTTATTTAGCAATGGAGTATTCCAGTCTACAGGTCACCTTTGCAGATAACTTTTGCAGGTGTTTTTTCATCAATTGTTTTTTCCGGCCAGGTGTGTGTCTGTGTCGAGTAGCTTTTATTTCTGCCAGGTGCTATTTCCGATACACGACTCGATATTCAACAATTCTATATCAAAGTTAAAATGTTAGCATCATGACAGTGCTGATTTCAAACAAGGAGTGCGTCAGGATTTCTTTCTACTGTACTCTTTCTGACATGAATGGAAAGTGGCTACGACTGTGAATGAATTCAAATGCACACGCATGTATGTAATCATTCACAGAAAGACTGTTTTGCTGTATCACAGATGGATGTGCATCTGCAAACTGGAAGAAAGGATCCCATCAACCGTGCTTCATCAGAAATTTGGTGTGATTAGAGATGCTTTACACACTTCACATCTCAAGTGGTTTGACCATATACAGTGTGCCACCTCCTGCATCAATTCCATAACAGGTCTGGATATCCCAGGCACTAGGGAGCGTGGTAGATTCAGCAAGGCATGACTCAAGTGCGTAAAAAGCGATATGCAACCAGACTGATGTTAATACTTTGGATCGGACCACATAGAGAGCAGGCAGAAGATGTTGCCTCGTGTTGCCTACCCCAGAGTGTGGGATACTTGCAGCACCCTAAATACCAAAACACGATGAAGATGACATCTTCAGCGTGACTAGGTAAGTAAATGCTTTAAGCAGAAATCAAAACTAGACAGTTACTTTTTATTTTTGCAGTTAAAGATTCTATGTTGTTGGCACAAGCCACGAGGAAGGGAATGATGATATAAACAATATCAGTTGTCAAAGAGCATTTTATTTGTTTACGAAAAGCTTTGCATTATCGCTAGTTCGTGATTTCACTTATCACAGTGCTTAACTCATGATGGGATGGGAGGCATATGTAACCATCCACAGACATTGTTTTGCTGTATCACAGTCCCTTAGTGTGGCCAGACAGGCAAGTGCTTCAAGCTGATATCGAAACTCAACCATTTTTTTTTTGACAGATTTTAACTGTTGTGCCGTCAGCACAAGCTATGAAGATATTAAGAGATATTATGATGATAACTGGTGATTAAAGCATAAAACGATGTCGTTTATTTAATATATTTTTAATAAACAACATCGTTCTATGCTTGAATCACCACCTACTAATCATCATCAGAATATATTTATATAGGATTTACATAAATAAATACCCACTAAACTTTGTGGCAACAAAAATGCGCTTGTCTCACATACGCTTGATCACAATCACAAAATAACTAAATTACATCTATGAATAATTTCTGACAGTACAGCAATGCTAGTATTGTTATCGTCTACTGTACGTACCCGGCATTGTCTGAAGTTATTATAATTTTATTTGTTTGCACATTTTTAAACTTATACAGAAGAAATAAAATTTAAGTTCTAAAGGAAGCAACTCTTTTTATATTCTTTAATTCTTTAATTAAAAATAGCAGCTATTCTCTCCTGTTGATTTTGATATTTCGGTCATGAGTGAAAAATGTTTCCATATTAACTGTTGTCTGGGTGGGACTACATAATTTTTGACATAAACTGTAGCGAAGTACATTGTTATACTGCCAATAACATGGTACAGCAATAACAATTGAAAAATTGTTGGTCAGAATCAGTTTTACATGTGAACTTAAATGCTATTTAGGACCAACTTTTAAAATCTCACAAGATAACTTTATATGTTGGATTAGCTAATGTAAATGAGTATTTCTGATAGTATTAAGATAAATTCTATATCTCTCCCTTAATCGATATTTGTATGAATAAATGTTTGTATACAAAGGGACGCTTCCTTAATTGCATTGTATTAATCTCACAATTGCTTATCAGGAGCTAACAAGGCATTTGAAATGGCCCACAGATGCATAGTTGCAGAGAGAGAGAGAGAGAGAGAGAGAGGGGGAATGCATAAAGAGAAAGAGGGGGGGTGCATAAAGAGAGAGAGGGGGAGTGCATAAAGAAAGAGCGTGAGATATGCATAAAGAGAGAAAGAGAGATGCATTAAGTGATAGAGAGAAGGATAGGGATGTTTTCATGTAAGAGGAGTATAGAGTTGTAGGAGGAGTAAGAATGTATGTGTATTGTAGAAAGAAGGGGAGGTTAAGTAGGAGGAATAATGAGAGAGTGTCTGTTATGAAACAAAACAAAGACGGTATTACTTATGGAGAGAAATAGATTCATAGAGAAACGGACAAATGAAAGAAGAACAAAAACTGGGAATTCGTGGAGGGAGAGAAAGAGGCTGTTGAATGCTATTTCTTCACTCTTCTTCTGAACAAAGTAAATGAGTCAGACTACCACCATCATCTGCTGTTGCTTCTCCATCATGTACTTTTTATATGTCACTTCCACTGCCATTATCCAATCTTTCCTGATTCAGATGCTGAACATTCCTTGTCTTGTCTATGGTAGCATGCATCGTGACATTTTTGCCTTTGGCCAGCACCACATCATAGACAATGCCTTTTATTTATCTTTTCACGCGTGACTCAACATAGATGATATCCTAAACATTGAAAATATCTATCTACATACTACTAAAACTGTGGATCTTGTATATTTGTTTGTTACCGTTCACACTGGGAAACATGACAAAGGGATAATGTCATTAATTAAAACAGAACATGGATGACGTAGATTGTGACTTTATGTATGTGTGTAATAATATATATATATATATATATATATAGGATCAAAATAAACCAAAGTGAAAACTTTTAGTAGATGGAACCTATTGTGAAAAGGATAAGCTCAATATACGAGATAGAGCAATAGTAGAGATAGAAGAAAAAAAAAAGTGATAAATATGCGACGATTGTCCAAATTTATTTCAAATTTCAATTGTTCAATGCAAGGTTGTCAGTAATAAACTAGTGTTTATTTTTCTTTCCTTAAGCCAAGGCTTTTCAAAGATCGAAATCTTATCATCAGAGGAGAAATACAGATGGATAAGTTGGCTTTCGAAAAAACCAAAGTTCAAATATTTGAAAAATATGAGAATTATTTTTAAAAATTATTAAAATAATTTTTGTCAAAAAACGTACTGAATGAAAAGAAAATTTCGTGAAAAAGATATACAATTGTCCGGGTGGTAAGTTTCCGTTGAAAAGGTTCGGTGAAATTGTAGAAAGTGAAGAAAAACACTTTGCATGGGAGCAGGTTGGAAAAAGTGCTCAAAAGTAGATAAGTCCAAATGCACTTAAAAGAGGCTGTGAAGAGGAAAACAGGCCATTTTTTTGATTTTCTTCCGGGCCTAGTAAAACGGTGGGATCTCATACAAGGATTAACTCAGAACTCTTAAATTTGGACAATCGTCGCATATTTATCACTTTTTTTTCTTCTATCTCTCTCTATATATATATATATATATAAGGTCTGAAATATGGTAGAGGAAGTTACCCTGTAGCCATAAATATTTTCTCTGTACACTAAATTAATTGAGCTCTCTAGTCAGAAATATTGCGTCTGATATATATTTATGAGTCTATATAATTTGATATTAGTTGCATAAAGTGAGAGGGAGAGTGTTGTAAAAAGAGAGAGGATTAGAGAGGGAGAGGGTTGTATAAAGAGAGAGGGTGAGAGGGTTGCATAAAAAAAGAAAGGGTTGCAAAGAGAGTGTGATATATGCATAAAGAAAGAAAGAGAGTAAGACATATGCATAAATAGAGTGAGAAATATGCATAAAATAGGAGAAAGAAAGAGAGAGTTGCATAAAGTGGGAGAGACAGAGCTAGAATGAAAGTTGCATTAAGGGAGAGCTAGAGTGAGAGTTGCATTAAGGAAGAACTAGAGTGAGAGTTGCATTAAAGGATAGCTAGAGTGAGAGTTGCATCAAGGGAGAGCTAGAGTGAGAGTTGCATTAAAGGAGAGCTATAGTGGGAGTTGCATTAAGAGAGAGTGAGAGTTGCATTAAGGGAGAGCTAGAGTGAGAGTTGCATTAAGGAAGAACTAGAGTGAGAGTTGCATTAAGAGATAGCTAGAGTGAGAGTTGCATTAAGGGAGAGCTAGAGTGAGAGTTGCATTAAGGAAGAACTTGAATGAGAGTTGCATTAAGGGATAGCTAGAGTGAGAGTTTCATTAAGAGAGAGCTAGAGTGAGAGTTGGTTTAAGGAACAGCTATAGTGGGAGTTGCATTAGGGTAGAGCTATAGTATGAGTTGCATTAAGGAAGAGCTAGAGTGAGAGTTGCATTAAGAGAGAGCTAGAGTGAGAGTTGCATTAAGGGAGAGCTAGAGTGAGAGTTGCATTAAGGGAGAGCTAGAGTGAGAGTTGCATTAAGAGAGCTAGAGTGAGAGTTGCATTAAGAGAGCTAGAGTGAGAGTTGCATTAAGAGAGAGCTAGAGTGAGAGTTGCATTAAGAGAGCTAGAGTGAGAGTTGCATTAAGAGAGCTAGAGTGAGAGTTGCATTAAGAGAGAGCTAGAGTGAGAGTTGCATTAAGGGAGAGCTAGAGTGAGAGTTGCATTAAGGGAGAGCTAGAGTGAGAGTTGCATTAAGAGAGCTAGAGTGAGAGTTGCATTAAGAGAGCTAGAGTGAGAGTTGGTTTAAGGAACAGCTATAGTGAGAGTTGGTTTAAGGAACAGCTATAGTGAGAGTTGCATTAGGGTAGAGCTATAGTATGAGTTGCATTAAGGAAGAGCTAGAGTGAGAGTTGCATTAAGAGAGAGCTAGAGTGAGAGTTGCATTAAGGGAGAGCTAGAGTGAGAGTTGCATTAAGAGAGAGCTAGAGTGAGAGTTGCATTAAGGGAGAGCTAGAGTGAGAGTTGCATTAAGGGAGAGCTAGAGTGAGAGTTGCATTAAGAGAGCTAGAGTGAGAGTTGCATTAAGAGAGCTAGAGTGAGAGTTGCATTAAGAGAGCTAGAGTGAGAGTTGCATTAAGAGAGAGCTAGAGTGAGAGTTGCATTAAGAGAGCTAGAGTGAGAGTTGCATTAAGGGAGAGCTAGAGTGAGAGTTGCATTAAGGGAGAGCTAGAGTGAGAGTTGCATTAAGAGAGCTAGAGTGAGAGTTGCATTAAGAGAGCTAGAGTGAGAGTTGGTTTAAGGAACAGCTATAGTGAGAGTTGGTTTAAGGAACAGCTATAGTGAGAGTTGGTTTAAGGAACAGCTATAGTGAGAGTTGCATTAGGGTAGAGCTATAGTATGAGTTGCATTAAGGAAGAGCTAGAGTGAGAGTTGCATTAAGAGAGAGCTAGAGTGAGAGTTGCATTAAGGGAGAGCTAGAGTGAGAGTTGCATTAAGAGAGAGCTAGAGTGAGAGTTGCATTAAGGGAGAGCTAGAGTGAGAGTTGCATTAAGGGAGAGCTAGAGTGAGAGTTGCATTAAGAGAGCTAGAGTGAGAGTTGCATTAAGAGAGCTAGAGTGAGAGTTGCATTAAGAGAGAGCTAGAGTGAGAGTTGGTTTAAGGAACAGCTATAGTGAGAGTTGCATTAGGGGAGAGCTATAGTATGAGTTGCATTAAGGAAGAGCTAGAGTGAGAGTTGCATTAAGAGAGAGCTAGAGTGAGAGTTGCATTAAGAGAGAGCTAGAGTTAGAGTTGCATTAAGGGAGAGCTAGAGTGAGAGTTGAATTAAAGGAGAGCTAGAGTGAGAGTTGCATTAAGGGAGAGCTAGAGTGAGAGTTGCATTAAAGGAGAGCTAGAGTTAGAGTTGCATTAAAGGAAAGCTAGAGTGAGAGTTGCATTAAGAGAGAGCTAGAGTGAGAGTTGCATTAAAGGAGAGCTAGAGTGAGAGTTGCATTAAAGGAGAGCTAGAGTGAGAGTTGCATTAAGAGAGCTAGAGTGAGAGTTGCATTAAGAGAGCTAGAGTGAGAGTTGGTTTAAGGAACAGCTATAGTGAGAGTTGGTTTAAGGAACAGCTATAGTGAGAGTTGCATTAGGGTAGAGCTATAGTATGAGTTGCATTAAGGAAGAGCTAGAGTGAGAGTTGCATTAAGAGAGAGCTAGAGTGAGAGTTGCATTAAGGGAGAGCTAGAGTGAGAGTTGCATTAAGAGAGAGCTAGAGTGAGAGTTGCATTAAGGGAGAGCTAGAGTGAGAGTTGCATTAAGGGAGAGCTAGAGTGAGAGTTGCATTAAGAGAGCTAGAGTGAGAGTTGCATTAAGAGAGCTAGAGTGAGAGTTGCATTAAGAGAGCTAGAGTGAGAGTTGCATTAAGAGAGCTAGAGTGAGAGTTGCATTAAGAGAGCTAGAGTGAGAGTTGCATTAAGAGAGAGCTAGAGTGAGAGTTGCATTAAGAGAGCTAGAGTGAGAGTTGCATTAAGGGAGAGCTAGAGTGAGAGTTGCATTAAGAGAGCTAGAGTGAGAGTTGCATTAAGAGAGCTAGAGTGAGAGTTGGTTTAAGGAACAGCTATAGTGAGAGTTGGTTTAAGGAACAGCTATAGTGAGAGTTGCATTAGGGTAGAGCTATAGTATGAGTTGCATTAAGGAAGAGCTAGAGTGAGAGTTGCATTAAGAGAGAGCTAGAGTGAGAGTTGCATTAAGGGAGAGCTAGAGTGAGAGTTGCATTAAGGGAGAGCTAGAGTGAGAGTTGCATTAAGAGAGCTAGAGTGAGAGTTGCATTAAGAGAGCTAGAGTGAGAGTTGCATTAAGAGAGAGCTAGAGTGAGAGTTGGTTTAAGGAACAGCTATAGTGAGAGTTGCATTAGGGGAGAGCTATAGTATGAGTTGCATTAAGGAAGAGCTAGAGTGAGAGTTGCATTAAGAGAGAGCTAGAGTGAGAGTTGCATTAAGAGAGAGCTAGAGTTAGAGTTGCATTAAGGGAGAGCTAGAGTGAGAGTTGAATTAAAGGAGAGCTAGAGTGAGAGTTGCATTAAGGGAGAGCTAGAGTGAGAGTTGCATTAAAGGAGAGCTAGAGTGAGAGTTGCATTAAAGGAGAGCTAGAGTTAGAGTTGCATTAAAGGAAAGCTAGAGTGAGAGTTGCATTAAGGGAGAGCTAGAGTGAGAGTTGCATTAAAGGAGAGCTAGAGTGAGAGTTGCATTAAAGGAGAGCTAGAGTGAGAGTTGCATTAAGAGAGCTAGAGTGAGAGTTGCATTAAGAGAGCTAGAGTGAGAGTTGCATTAAGAGAGAGCTAGAGTGAGAGTTGCATTAAGGAACAGCTAAAGTGGGAGTTGCATTAGGGAAGAGCTAGAGTGAGAGTTGCATTAAGGGAGAGCTAGAGTGAGAGTTGCATTAAGGAAGAGCTAGAGTGAGAGTTGCATTAAAAGAGAGCTAGAGTGAGAGTTGCATTAAGAGAGAGCTAGAGTGAGAGTTGCATTAAGGAACAGCTAAAGTGGGAGTTGCATTAAGGAAGAGCTAGAGTGAGAGTTCATTAAGAGAGAGCTAGAGTGAGAGTTGCATTAAGGAACAGCTAAAGTGGGAGTTGCATTAGGGAAGAGCTAGAGTGAGAGTTGCATTAAGGGAGAGCTAGAGTAAGAGTTGCATTAAGAGAGCTAGAGTAAGAGTTGCATGTAGAGAGCTAGAGTGAGAGTTGCATTAAGAGAGAGCTAGAGTGAGAGTTGCATTAAAGGAAAGCTAGAGTGAGAGTTGCATTAAGGGAGAGCTAGAGTGAGAGTTGCATTAAAGGAGAGCTAGAGTGAGAGTTGCATTAAAGGAGAGCTAGAGTGAGAGTTGCATTAAGAGAGCTAGAGTGAGAGTTGCATTAAGAGAGCTAGAGTGAGAGTTGCATTAAGAGAGAGCTAGAGTGAGAGTTGCATTAAGGAACAGCTAAAGTGGGAGTTGCATTAGGGAAGAGCTAGAGTGAGAGTTGCATTAAGGGAGAGCTAGAGTGAGAGTTGCATTAAAAGAGAGCTAGAGTGAGAGTTGCATTAAGAGAGAGCTAGAGTGAGAGTTGCATTAAGGAACAGCTAAAGTGGGAGTTGCATTAAGGAAGAGCTAGAGTGAGAGTTGCATTAAAAGAGAGCTAGAGTGAGAGTTGCATTAAGAGAGAGCTAGAGTGAGAGTTGCATTAAGGAACAGCTAAAGTGGGAGTTGCATTAGGGAAGAGCTAGAGTGAGAGTTGCATTAAGGGAGAGCTAGAGTAAGAGTTGCATTAAGAGAGCTAGAGTAAGAGTTGCATTAAGAGAGCTAGAGTGAGAGTTGCATTAAGAGAGAGCTAGAGTGAGAGTTGCATTAAGAGAGAGCTAGAGTGAGAGTTGCATTAAAAGAAGAGCTAGAGTGAGAGTTGCATTAAGAGAACTAGAGTGAGAGTTGCATTAAGAGAGCTAGAGTGAGAGTTACATTAAGGAAGAGCTATAGTGAGAGTTGCATTAAGGAAGAGCTATAGTGAGAGTTGCATTAAGGGAGAGCTAGAGTGAGAGTTGCATTAGGGAAGAGCTAGAGTGAGAGTTGCATTAAGGAAGAGCTAGAGTGAGAGTTGCATTAAGGGAGATCTAGAGTGAGAGTTGCATTAAGAGAGCTAGAGTGAGAGTTGCATTAAGAGAGCTAGAGTGAGAGTTGCATTAAGGAAGAGCTAGAGTGAGAGTTGCATTAAGAGAGAGCTAGAGTTAGAGTTGCATTAAGGGAGAGCTAGAGTGAGAGTTGAATTAAAGGAGAGCTAGAGTGAGAGTTGCATTAAGGGAGAGCTAGAGTGAGAGTTGCATTAAGGGAGAGCTAGAGTGAGAGTTGCATTAAGAGAGAGCTAGAGTTAGAGTTGCATTAAGGGAGAGCTAGAGTGAGAGTTGAATTAAAGGAGAGCTAGAGTGAGAGTTTCATTAAGGGAGAGCTAGAGTGAGTGTTGCATTAAAGGAGAGCTAGAGTGAGAGTTGCATTAAAGGAGAGCTAGAGTGAGAGTTGCATTAAAGGAGAGCTAGAGTGAGAGTTGCATTAAGGGAGAGCTAGAGTGAGAGTTGCATTAAAGGAGAGCTAGAGTTAGAGTTGCATTAAGGGAGAGCTAGAGTGAGAGTTGCATTAAAGGAGAGCTAGAGTGAGAGTTGCATTAAGAGAGCTAGAGTGAGAGTTGAATTAAGAGAGCTAGAGTGAGAGTTGCATTAAGAGAGCTAGAGTGAGAGTTGCATTAAGAGAGAGCTAGAGTGAGAGTTGCATTAAGGAACAGCTAAAGTGGGAGTTGCATTAGGGAAGAGCTAGAGTGAGAGTTGCATTAAGGAACAGCTAAAGTGGGAGTTGCATTAGGGAAGAGCTAGAGTGGGAGTTGCATTAAGAGAGAGCTAGAGTGAGAGTTGCATTAAGAGAGCTAGAGTGAGAGTTGCATTAAGAGAGAGCTAGAGTGAGAGTTGCATTAAGGAACAGCTAAAGTGGGAGTTGCATTAGGTAAGAGCTAGAGTGAGAGTTGCATTAAGGGAGAGCTAGAGTAAGAGTTGCATTAAGAGAGCTAGAGTGAGAGTTGCATTAAGAGAGAGCTAGAGTGAGAGTTGCATTAAGAGAGAGCTAGAGTGAGAGTTGCATTAAGAGAGAGCTAGAGTGAGAGTTGCATTAAAAGAAGAGCTAGAGTGAGAGTTGCATTAAGAGAACTAGAGTCAGAGTTGCATTAAGAGAGCTAGAGTGAGAGTTGCATTAAAGGAGAGCTAGAGTGAGAGTTGCATTAAGAGAGCTAGAGTGACAGTTGCATTAAGAGAGAGCTAGAGTGACAGTTGCATTAAGAGAGAGCTAGAGTGAGAGTTGCATTAAGAGAGCTAGAGTGAGAGTTGCATTAAGAGAGCTAGAGTGAGAGTTGCATTAAGAGAGAGCTAGAGTGAGAGTTGCATTAAAGGAGAGCTAGAGTGAGAGTTGCATTAAGAGAGAGCTAGAGTGAGAGTTGCATTAAGAGAGAGCTAGAGTTAGAGTTGAATTAAGGGATAGCTAGAGTGAGAGTTGCATTAAGAGAGAGCTAGAGTGAGAGTTGCATTAAGGGAGAGCTAGAGTGAGAGTTGCATTAAGAGAGAGTTAGAGTTGCATTAAAGGAGAGCTAGAGTGAGAGTTGCATTAAAAGAGAGCTAGAGTGAGAGTTGCATTAAGAGAGAGCTAGAGTGAGAGTTGCATTAAGGAACAGCTAAAGTGGGAGTTGCATTAGGGAAGAGCTAGAGTGAGAGTTGCATAAAGAGAGCTAGAGTGAGAGCTGCATTAAGAGAGAGCTAGAGTGAGAGTTGCATTAAGAGAGAGCTAGAGTGAGAGTTGCATTAAAAGAAGAGCTAGAGTGAGAGTTGCATTAAGAGAACTAGAGTGAGAGTTGCATTAAGAGAGCTAGAGTGAAGGTTGCATTAAAGGAGAGCTAGAGTGAGAGTTGCATTAAGAGAGAGCTAGAGTGAGAGTTGCATTAAGAGAGAGCTAGAGTGAGAGTTGCATTAAGAGAGCTAGAGTGAGAGTTGCATTAAGAGAGAGCTAGAGTGAGAGTTGCATTAAAGGAGAGCTAGAGTGAGAGTTGCATTAAGAGAGAGCTAGAGTTAGAGTTGCATTAAGGGAGAGCTAGAGTGAGAGTTGCATTAAGAGAGAGCTAGAGTGAGAGTTGCATTAAGAGAGAGCTAGAGTGAGAGTTGTATTAAGAGAGAGCTAGAGTGAGAGTTGCATTAAGAGAGAGCTAGAGTGAGAGTTGCATTAAGAGAGAGCTAGAGTTAGAGTTGCATTAAAGGAGAGCTAGAGTGAGAGTTGCATTAAGAGAGAGCTAGAGTGAGAGTTGCATTAAAAGAGAGCTAGAGTGAGAGTTGCATTAAGAGAGCTAGAGTGAGAGTTGCATAAAGAGAGCTAGAGTGAGAGTTGCATTAAGAGAGCTAGAGTGAGAGTTGCATTAAGAGAGAGCTAGAGTGAGAGTTGCATTAAGAGAGAGCTAGAGTGAGAGTTGCATTAAGAGAGAGCTAGAGTGAGAGTTGCATTAAGAGAGAGCTAGAGTGAGAGTTGCATTAAAGGAGAGCTAGAGTGAGAGTTGCATTAAAGGAGAGCTAGAGTGAGAGTTGCATTAAGGGAGAGCTAGAGTGAGAGTTGCATTAAAGGAGAGCTAGAGTGAGAGTTGCATTAAGGGAGAGCTAGAGTGAGAGTTGCATTAAAGGAGAGCTAGAGTGAGAGTTGCATTAAGGGAGAGCTAGAGTGAGAGTTGCATTAAGAGAGAGCTAGAGTGAGAGTTGCATTAAGAGAGAGCTAGAGTGAGAGTTGCATTAAGAGAGAGCTAGAGTGAGAGTTGCATTAAGAGAGAGCTAGAGTGAGAGTTGCATTAAGAGAGAGCTAGAGTGAGAGTTGCATTAAGAGAGAGCTAGAGTGAGAGTTGCATTAAGAGAGCTAGAGTGAGAGTTGCATTAAGGAACAGCTATAGTGGGAGTTGCATTAAGAGAGAGCTAGAGTGAGAGTTGCATTAAGGGAGAGCTAGAGTGAGAGTTGCATTAGGGAAGAGCTAGAGTGAGAGTTGCATTAAGGGAGAGCTAGAGTGAGAGTTGCATTAAGAGAGAGCTAGAGTTAGAGTTGCATTAAAGGAGAGCTAGAGTGAGAGTTGCATTAAGAGAGAGCTAGAGTGAGAGTTGCATTAAAAGAGAGCTAGAGTGAGAGTTGCATTAAGAGAGCTAGAGTGAGAGTTGCATAAAGAGAGCTAGAGTGAGAGTTGCATTAAGAGAGCTAGAGTGAGAGTTGCATTAAGAGAGAGCTAGAGTGAGAGTTGCATTAAGAGAGAGCTAGAGTGAGAGTTGCATTAAGAGAGAGCTAGAGTGAGAGTTGCATTAAGAGAGAGCTAGAGTGAGAGTTGCATTAAAGGAGAGCTAGAGTGAGAGTTGCATTAAAGGAGAGCTAGAGTGAGAGTTGCATTAAGGGAGAGCTAGAGTGAGAGTTGCATTAAAGGAGAGCTAGAGTGAGAGTTGCATTAAGGGAGAGCTAGAGTGAGAGTTGCATTAAAGGAGAGCTAGAGTGAGAGTTGCATTAAGGGAGAGCTAGAGTGAGAGTTGCATTAAGAGAGAGCTAGAGTGAGAGTTGCATTAAGAGAGAGCTAGAGTGAGAGTTGCATTAAGAGAGAGCTAGAGTGAGAGTTGCATTAAGAGAGAGCTAGAGTGAGAGTTGCATTAAGAGAGAGCTAGAGTGAGAGTTGCATTAAGAGAGAGCTAGAGTGAGAGTTGCATTAAGAGAGCTAGAGTGAGAGTTGCATTAAGGAACAGCTATAGTGGGAGTTGCATTAAGAGAGAGCTAGAGTGAGAGTTGCATTAAGGGAGAGCTAGAGTGAGAGTTGCATTAGGGAAGAGCTAGAGTGAGAGTTGCATTAAGGGAGAGCTAGAGTGAGAGTTGCATTAAGAGAGCTAGAGTGAGAGTTGCATTAAGGAAGAGCTAGAGTGAGAGTTGCATTAAGAGAGAGCTAGAGTGAGAGTTGCATTAAGAGAGAGCTAGAGTGAGAGTTGCATTAAGAGAGCTAGAGTGAGAGTTGCATTAAGAGAGAGCTAGAGTGAGAGTTGCATTAAGGAACAGCTATAGTGGGAGTTGCATTAGGGAAGAGCTAGAGTGAGAGTTGCATTAAGGGAGAGCTAGAGTGAGAGTTGCATTAAGGGAGAGCTAGAGTGAGAGTTGCATTAAGAGAGCTAGAGTGAGAGTTGCATTAAGAGAGCTAGAGTAAGAGTTGCATTAAGAGAGCTAGAGTGAGAGTTGCATTAAGAGAGAGCTAGAGTGAGAGTTGCATTAAGAGAGAGCTAGAGTGAGAGTTGCATTAAAAGAAGAGCTAGAGTGAGAGTTGCATTAAGAGAACTAGAGTGAGAGTTGCATTAAGAGAGCTAGAGTGAGAGTTACATTAAGGAAGAGCTATAGTGAGAGTTGCATTAAGGAAGAGCTATAGTGAGAGTTGCATTAAGGGAGAGCTAGAGTGAGAGTTGCATTAGGGAAGAGCTAGAGTGAGAGTTGCATTAAGGAAGAGCTAGAGTGAGAGTTGCATTAAGGGAGATCTAGAGTGAGAGTTGCATTAAGAGAGCTAGAGTGAGAGTTGCATTAAGAGAGCTAGAGTGAGAGTTGCATTAAGGAAGAGCTAGAGTGAGAGTTGCATTAAGAGAGAGCTAGAGTTAGAGTTGCATTAAGGGAGAGCTAGAGTGAGAGTTGAATTAAAGGAGAGCTAGAGTGAGAGTTGCATTAAGGGAGAGCTAGAGTGAGAGTTGCATTAAGGGAGAGCTAGAGTGAGAGTTGCATTAAGAGAGAGCTAGAGTTAGAGTTGCATTAAGGGAGAGCTAGAGTGAGAGTTGCATTAAAGGAGAGCTAGAGTGAGAGTTGCATTAAGGGAGAGCTAGAGTGAGAGTTGCATTAAAGGAGAGCTAGAGTGAGAGTTGCATTAAGGGAGAGCTAGAGTGAGAGTTGCATTAAGAGAGAGCTAGAGTGAGAGTTGCATTAAGAGAGAGCTAGAGTGAGAGTTGCATTAAGAGAGAGCTAGAGTGAGAGTTGCATTAAGAGAGAGCTAGAGTGAGAGTTGCATTAAGAGAGAGCTAGAGTGAGAGTTGCATTAAGAGAGAGCTAGAGTGAGAGTTGCATTAAGAGAGCTAGAGTGAGAGTTGCATTAAGGAACAGCTATAGTGGGAGTTGCATTAAGAGAGAGCTAGAGTGAGAGTTGCATTAAGGGAGAGCTAGAGTGAGAGTTGCATTAGGGAAGAGCTAGAGTGAGAGTTGCATTAAGGGAGAGCTAGAGTGAGAGTTGCATTAAGAGAGCTAGAGTGAGAGTTGCATTAAGGAAGAGCTAGAGTGAGAGTTGCATTAAGAGAGAGCTAGAGTGAGAGTTGCATTAAGAGAGAGCTAGAGTGAGAGTTGCATTAAGAGAGCTAGAGTGAGAGTTGCATTAAGAGAGAGCTAGAGTGAGAGTTGCATTAAGGAACAGCTATAGTGGGAGTTGCATTAGGGAAGAGCTAGAGTGAGAGTTGCATTAAGGGAGAGCTAGAGTGAGAGTTGCATTAAGGGAGAGCTAGAGTGAGAGTTGCATTAAGAGAGCTAGAGTGAGAGTTGCATTAAGAGAGCTAGAGTAAGAGTTGCATTAAGAGAGCTAGAGTGAGAGTTGCATTAAGAGAGAGCTAGAGTGAGAGTTGCATTAAGAGAGAGCTAGAGTGAGAGTTGCATTAAAAGAAGAGCTAGAGTGAGAGTTGCATTAAGAGAACTAGAGTGAGAGTTGCATTAAGAGAGCTAGAGTGAGAGTTACATTAAGGAAGAGCTATAGTGAGAGTTGCATTAAGGAAGAGCTATAGTGAGAGTTGCATTAAGGGAGAGCTAGAGTGAGAGTTGCATTAGGGAAGAGCTAGAGTGAGAGTTGCATTAAGGAAGAGCTAGAGTGAGAGTTGCATTAAGGGAGATCTAGAGTGAGAGTTGCATTAAGAGAGCTAGAGTGAGAGTTGCATTAAGAGAGCTAGAGTGAGAGTTGCATTAAGGAAGAGCTAGAGTGAGAGTTGCATTAAGAGAGAGCTAGAGTTAGAGTTGCATTAAGGGAGAGCTAGAGTGAGAGTTGAATTAAAGGAGAGCTAGAGTGAGAGTTGCATTAAGGGAGAGCTAGAGTGAGAGTTGCATTAAGGGAGAGCTAGAGTGAGAGTTGCATTAAGAGAGAGCTAGAGTTAGAGTTGCATTAAGGGAGAGCTAGAGTGAGAGTTGAATTAAAGGAGAGCTAGAGTGAGAGTTTCATTAAGGGAGAGCTAGAGTGAGTGTTGCATTAAAGGAGAGCTAGAGTGAGAGTTGCATTAAAGGAGAGCTAGAGTGAGAGTTGCATTAAAGGAGAGCTAGAGTGAGAGTTGCATTAAGGGAGAGCTAGAGTGAGAGTTGCATTAAAGGAGAGCTAGAGTTAGAGTTGCATTAAGGGAGAGCTAGAGTGAGAGTTGCATTAAAGGAGAGCTAGAGTGAGAGTTGCATTAAGAGAGCTAGAGTGAGAGTTGAATTAAGAGAGCTAGAGTGAGAGTTGCATTAAGAGAGCTAGAGTGAGAGTTGCATTAAGAGAGAGCTAGAGTGAGAGTTGCATTAAGGAACAGCTAAAGTGGGAGTTGCATTAGGGAAGAGCTAGAGTGAGAGTTGCATTAAGGAACAGCTAAAGTGGGAGTTGCATTAGGGAAGAGCTAGAGTGGGAGTTGCATTAAGAGAGAGCTAGAGTGAGAGTTGCATTAAGAGAGCTAGAGTGAGAGTTGCATTAAGAGAGAGCTAGAGTGAGAGTTGCATTAAGGAACAGCTAAAGTGGGAGTTGCATTAGGGAAGAGCTAGAGTGAGAGTTGCATTAAGGGAGAGCTAGAGTAAGAGTTGCATTAAGAGAGCTAGAGTGAGAGTTGCATTAAGAGAGAGCTAGAGTGAGAGTTGCATTAAGAGAGAGCTAGAGTGAGAGTTGCATTAAGAGAGAGCTAGAGTGAGAGTTGCATTAAAAGAAGAGCTAGAGTGAGAGTTGCATTAAGAGAACTAGAGTCAGAGTTGCATTAAGAGAGCTAGAGTGAGAGTTGCATTAAAAGAGAGCTAGAGTGAGAGTTGCATTAAGAGAGCTAGAGTGACAGTTGCATTAAGAGAGAGCTAGAGTGACAGTTGCATTAAGAGAGAGCTAGAGTGAGAGTTGCATTAAGAGAGCTAGAGTGAGAGTTGCATTAAGAGAGCTAGAGTGAGAGTTGCATTAAGAGAGAGCTAGAGTGAGAGTTGCATTAAAGGAGAGCTAGAGTGAGAGTTGCATTAAGAGAGAGCTAGAGTGAGAGTTGCATTAAGAGAGAGCTAGAGTTAGAGTTGCATTAAGGGATAGCTAGAGTGAGAGTTGCATTAAGAGAGAGCTAGAGTGAGAGTTGCATTAAGGGAGAGCTAGAGTGAGAGTTGCATTAAGAGAGAGTTAGAGTTGCATTAAAGGAGAGCTAGAGTGAGAGTTGCATTAAAAGAGAGCTAGAGTGAGAGTTGCATTAAGAGAGAGCTAGAGTGAGAGTTGCATTAAGGAACAGCTAAAGTGGGAGTTGCATTAGGGAAGAGCTAGAGTAAGAGTTGCATAAAGAGAGCTAGAGTGAGAGCTGCATTAAGAGAGAGCTAGAGTGAGAGTTGCATTAAGAGAGAGCTAGAGTGAGAGTTGCATTAAAAGAAGAGCTAGAGTGAGAGTTGCATTAAGAGAACTAGAGTGAGAGTTGCATTAAGAGAGCTAGAGTGAAGGTTGCATTAAAGGAGAGCTAGAGTGAGAGTTGCATTAAGAGAGAGCTAGAGTGAGAGTTGCATTAAGAGAGAGCTAGAGTGAGAGTTGCATTAAGAGAGCTAGAGTGAGAGTTGCATTAAGAGAGAGCTAGAGTGAGAGTTGCATTAAAGGAGAGCTAGAGTGAGAGTTGCATTAAGAGAGAGCTAGAGTTAGAGTTGCATTAAGGGAGAGCTAGAGTGAGAGTTGCATTAAGAGAGAGCTAGAGTGAGAGTTGCATTAAGAGAGAGCTAGAGTGAGAGTTGTATTAAGAGAGAGCTAGAGTGAGAGTTGCATTAAGAGAGAGCTAGAGTGAGAGTTGCATTAAGAGAGAGCTAGAGTTAGAGTTGCATTAAAGGAGAGCTAGAGTGAGAGTTGCATTAAGAGAGAGCTAGAGTGAGAGTTGCATTAAAAGAGAGCTAGAGTGAGAGTTGCATTAAGAGAGCTAGAGTGAGAGTTGCATAAAGAGAGCTAGAGTGAGAGTTGCATTAAGAGAGCTAGAGTGAGAGTTGCATTAAGAGAGAGCTAGAGTGAGAGTTGCATTAAGAGAGAGCTAGAGTGAGAGTTGCATTAAGAGAGAGCTAGAGTGAGAGTTGCATTAAAGGAGAGCTAGAGTGAGAGTTGCATTAAAGGAGAGCTAGAGTGAGAGTTGCATTAAGGGAGAGCTAGAGTGAGAGTTGCATTAAAGGAGAGCTAGAGTGAGAGTTGCATTAAGGGAGAGCTAGAGTGAGAGTTGCATTAAAGGAGAGCTAGAGTGAGAGTTGCATTAAGGGAGAGCTAGAGTGAGAGTTGCATTAAGAGAGAGCTAGAGTGAGAGTTGCATTAAGAGAGAGCTAGAGTGAGAGTTGCATTAAGAGAGAGCTAGAGTGAGAGTTGCATTAAGAGAGAGCTAGAGTGAGAGTTGCATTAAGAGAGAGCTAGAGTGAGAGTTGCATTAAGAGAGAGCTAGAGTGAGAGTTGCATTAAGAGAGCTAGAGTGAGAGTTGCATTAAGGAACAGCTATAGTGGGAGTTGCATTAAGAGAGAGCTAGAGTGAGAGTTGCATTAAGGGAGAGCTAGAGTGAGAGTTGCATTAGGGAAGAGCTAGAGTGAGAGTTGCATTAAGGGAGAGCTAGAGTGAGAGTTGCATTAAGAGAGCTAGAGTGAGAGTTGCATTAAGGAAGAGCTAGAGTGAGAGTTGCATTAAGAGAGAGCTAGAGTGAGAGTTGCATTAAGAGAGAGCTAGAGTGAGAGTTGCATTAAGAGAGCTAGAGTGAGAGTTGCATTAAGAGAGAGCTAGAGTGAGAGTTGCATTAAGGAACAGCTATAGTGGGAGTTGCATTAGGGAAGAGCTAGAGTGAGAGTTGCATTAAGGGAGAGCTAGAGTGAGAGTTGCATTAAGGGAGAGCTAGAGTGAGAGTTGCATTAAGAGAGCTAGAGTGAGAGTTGCATTAAGAGAGCTAGAGTGAGAGTTGCATTAAGGAAGAGCTATAGTGGGAGTTGCATTAGGGAAGAGCTAGAGTGAGAGTTGCATTAAGGGAGAGCTAGAGTGAGAGTTGCATTAAGGGAGAGCTAGAGTGAGAGTTGCATTAAGAGAGCTAGAGTGAGAGTTGCATTAAGAGAGCTAGAGTGAGAGTTGCATTAAGGAAGAGCTATAGTGAGAGTTGCATTAAGGAACAGCTATAGTGAGAGTTGCATTAAGAGAGAGCTAGAGTGGGAGTTGCATTAAGGGAGAGCTAGAGTGAGGCTTAAAACTTAAATTCTTATGTAAAAAAAGGTCACATGATACATAACTCATAAATGGTATCTTCATTTATAATCTTAACTCAAATAATGTAAAGGGTGATAACTCATATTTTAAATAGAAGAATATTATAGGAATTATCTACTTTACAACTAAAATTTTATTACTTTTACTATATAACTTAAAAATGTGCAAAGAAATAAAAATGTAAATGACTTTACCGCATCCGGGGCAATGCCTGGTCGGTACAGCTAGTACTAAATGAAGTTAACAGCAACATTCATCATGTGCTGATTTATTATTATCTGAACTATCGACTTGCAGAAGTCATCATCAGGGTATCTATATGAAAATATTAATTATCTACTAGAGATTTTAATAGTTTATTGGATAAATCGGTAACAAAAACTTTTCATTTTTTTGTCTGCTAATATCTTTCCATAACAGGGCTGAAAAGTCAGAATCAAGGTGAATTCATTGCTTTTAGAGCCAGAGTCAAACTTTTTTAAATTTCAGGAGCAGAATCAAGCGTTGGGCTACCAACTCCATTTTCATGATGCATCGCTATTTTTTTTTTTTCGAATTAGTTCCTTTTAGATTTTGTGTATTACAAAGAAACAAACATTGATTTTACAGAGCCTTGAAAAACATGCCTGTCCTCTTTAAAATCAAAATGCTATAACTAGCAGGGCTATCTGACATTTTTCAGGAGTGCTAATTTCAATAAATTATGTAGATTACCGAAATAAATCGAAGTAAAACGAAACGATCTCCTTAATATTATAATTTGAAATGTCTAAGTTCATTTGGGACAAAATCAGAGTAAAAATAATTATGCTCCGGGTGATGAGGTTATGCCGACAGAATTGCTCAGGCATTTTTTGTAAGCCTAAGAACATTTCACCTAGTGCGCTGGCTTTTCAAAAGCTCACCTTACCTTGTATCTAACCTGCTGCAAATGAGGTAAATAAACTAACTTTATTTATAGGAGTAAAAGTGTAACATATTTTTATTTAAATTTCTATCTCCCCCCCCCCCTCCTTTGCCCAGCTCATTCCTCTCTAGCTGGACATAGACACACACACACACACAGACAACTCTCCTTTATCTAGATTCCTCGAGGAATGAATCAGCATAAGGGAAGCAATCCCTTAATAAAAAAAAATCAGAGTTACTTCCCTTTAGTTGATTGGCTGAATAAAATGACTGAAAAAGCAAGCCCCCTTACAAAACGTTGGTCAGTTCACTCCCAAAGAATGAATATGTATTTCTTTATTTTAGATATTATTAATTCTGGTCAAAGCTGATCAAGAATATACCAAGTTTGTGACTCTTTGTTTTTTAGTTTTTGACTTTTAGCTGGACACACAACTGCTCTCATCATTGATGTAACCGTCCCAAATGACTATGGCCTCAATAGAGCTGAACGGGAAAAAATAACAAAATACCAAGACCTCAAAAATGATTTTAAAATAACATGGTTCCTCGATGAAATAAACATCATACCAGTTGTAGTGGGGGCAACTGGTCTAGTGAAAATAAATCTAAGAAAATACTTAGAAACAATCCCGGGAAGACCAAACTGTAGGGAAGTACAGATAGCAGCCCTAAAAAGAACAACATCTGTCCTTAAGAGACCCCTCGGATATAAATTTTACTCATAGGGAAATCAAGTGTTAGCTTCAAGAGGGGGCGCCTTGATCTCTTTAGATAAACTAAATTAAAATGATAAAAAAAAAACAACTAATAGCCGCACAAGACCAAGGCTTACTTACGAATGAATTTAAGAAAATGGCGTGTCTACAAAAAACTGACCAGTGCAGGTTCTGCCATTCAGCCATTGAAATTCCAAGCCACCTAATGTCTGGATGCAAGATCGTTTTGGCTGATGGTCATTACATTGCCCGCCACAACAAAGTATGTAGATACCTACATTGGAAGATCTGCGGAGAGATGCAGCTTGAAAGATCACTGAACATCTGGGAACATGAACCCTCACCCATAACATCGAATGGAAAAGTGACAGTGTTCTATGATAAAGACATACAGGTGGGCAGATACATAAAAGACAAGGCCATCAAACCAGACATTGCCATCTGGAACAAACCAGAAAGTACTGCTCTCATCATTGCCGTAACGGTCCCAAATGACTATGGCCTCAATAGAGCCGAACGGGAAAAAATAACAAAATACCAAGATCTAAAAATGATTTTAAAATAATATAGTCCCTTGACGAAATAAACATCATACCAGTTGTAGTGGGAGCAACTGGTCTAGTGAAAATAAATCTAAGAAAATACTTAGACACAATCATCGGAAGACCAAACTGTAGGGAAGTACAGATAGCAGCCCTAAAAAGGACAACATCTATCCTTAAGAGAGCCCTCGGATATAAATTTTACTCAGGGAAATCAAGTGTTAGCCTCAAGAGGAGGCCCCTTGATCTCTTTAGATAAACTAAATTAAAATGATAAAAAAACCCAACTACCCTTTATATAATAGATTACTAATGGAAGATTTTTTCGGACATATTCAAACCTTTTATAATTTCACAAGTGTGAACCAGAGTTGGGGTTGAGCGTTTTGCTACTGACTCCACAACTCAGGTTTTCCCTTATAAGGACTGACAGACACAAAACGAATGATCTTACAACTGACAACTATTTTTTTTGTTTTAAATAACACAAAAAATGTTTTTCTTTTCGTTTCTTAAAATTGTAGTGAATCTTGTTGTCTTTATAAAATAGTAGATAATCGCACTGCAGACAGTGTTGCCAAGATGGTTTTTTTTTGGTTTTTTTTCGAACCTGCCATTTTATTTTATTTATTCCCTCAAACAGATGTTCCTTTCAAGATATGTAGATGAGTAGGGATTTGATTATTATCTTACATTTATTTATTCAATTTCTTATCTTCATTTGTGTTGTATTCTCGTCCCAATGTGTGCGAGTGTATAAAAAGGGAGATGGGAATGCAACTGAGTCTTAGACTTATCGTAGAGGTCTGTCTTGGCTATCAGTTTGCTTTTCATATAAGGGTGAGTCAGAAATTTTGTAATATTTTAATATGTGCGAGTTTGTAGCATGTATATCACACGACTATAGCAGTTAAAGACGTGGAAGGAACCTATTGTTGTTAGTAGTTTGTTTAGCTTCCTTCCAAAAAGCCAATGTTAGACGCAAGGTTAGTTTATAGACGGGTTGTGGAATCGCGATCGCCAGTTTTGGAAGAATCTGTGTCAAACTCATAAGAATGCTAGGAGTTGGATTTTTCATTTTTGGGGGGAGTATTTTAAAGGGTTTTTAAGGGACATATTAATATGGGCACAATCTATCATTTGAAAATTCAAATATTTCAGATTAGCATTGAATTTGATCCATAGTCATTAGACACCAATTAAGCAAAATTCCCTGAATTTAAATTTTTTCTTAAGACCACTTAAGCTTTAAATTTTAGAAATTTTCTAGAATCAAAATCATGTAATGGATTTTGATCAAAATTGGAATAAGTATTCTAGACATAAGGTTTAGTATCATTATATCTTTATTTTAATCTTCGTAAGGCGATAAGACTATACTATTTGGGGAATTAATTTTACGTGTCCTGGGACAAGTATTCTTTTAGTGTGTGTATGTATATATATATATATATATGAATTCCTGTTCGATTTACTTAGAAATACAAAGAATTGATGCCGATCGGAATATCCATATTTAAATGTGCGTCTGTTATTTAAAACAAAGATTTTTCTTTCCTTTGTTTCTCCTTTCTACAAAGGTGATTGAATGTCAAAGTAAAGATTCTTGTCTTGTTGATCTTTGTGTCAAGAACCATTGCTGAAGCCGCAAGCTATTCATCAGCAGATTTTTGCATCCCGTTCCTATTCTGCAGACGATCAATATTGTGCATGTGATTCTTGTCAAGAAACGAATCCAAAAAGACTACAAGAATCCTACACTCAACCTCCAGTAACATCTTGGAAACTCATAAGGACGACCAGTGATGGCCAACTTGCTTAGCATTTTCGACTGGGATGAAGCATAAATTACTTTTTGCGAGTATTAGGAAGGGAGATGCAGGACAAGGATAATTTTCGAAATGAATAAATGAGAATATTTTTTCTCCATTTATCACACCTATATTATCAACAAAACTGCTCACTGTTATTTAACTCAATAATACAACATATTTTGAAATGCTGTATATATAGTACAGACAAAAGACCCAAAGACAGATATCTGAATACCTAATTTGCATAACTCTTTTTATACAGTTCATAATAAATTCAAGTTTGGTTCTATTCATTTGTTATTTTATTGTCCTATATATATATATATATATATATATATATATATATATAAATTAATAAAAAATGTATGTAAAATGTATTTTTTTTTAATGTATGACTTGGATGGATTGTATAGATTTAACAAAAAAGTGTGTTTTTGGGTTGATATATTTGATGTTATATATTTTTATGTATATTTGTATATATTTTCAAAGTGTAATTTTATTACCTGTAGTAGTATAACTGCGGTAATGGTCCTCTGAGGAGAAGAATTATCTTTGAAAACTCATGAGCTAAGGACTTTAAGATACTTTGCTTGAACCTTGAATTATAATAAAATTTGATTGGCACCTTATTTTATTACTTCAATTTATATATATATATATATATATATATATATATATATATATATATATATATATATATGCAATAGTTTTGTAGATATTAACTAATTAATTTAAGTGATTTAATAACATAAAAAGATAAATTACTAAATATTTTCTTTAAATATTTGCTGATTAATTTTCAAGAGAGCTAATTTAAATTAAACTCACTACCAACAAGGGATAAGCAAGGATTTAGAAAGGGGAGAGGGTCACTATCTGCTTGCTTTCTCTCTCCTCTTCTTCACTCCTGTTAGCGATGCCACATTTTCTTTTTTATTGTTTTTAAACTCAATGAAAAAATTGTAAATTAAAAAAAAAAAAGAAGAAAAAAAAAAAGATTCTCCTGCCTGACATCCACTCGCTCAGGTGATATGATTTCTTTTTTCTTTTCATTTCTTTACGTTCTTATCTAAAAGATTAATAAAGTAGCGAATTTGCGAAGCAATAGCGAACTGGACAACTTTATTAATCTATACAATCTATTATATATTTATTAGTGTATATCCTCCATCAAAAATGAGGGAGGGATTTTGCTTCACCAGTGTTTGCACTCACTATTTATCCAGATATATTACTAAAATAGTCATATAAAATCATAGAATTACGTCAGTAATTTAATTTTTCACATATATATTATCATTTCTGATGGCCTAAAAACAAACAAAAAACTCCCACCGTTGACTTTTTATTATAGAGTGGAGGATTTCTTTCCGAATTCATTTCAGGTGGAGGGGTAAGTCTGAGGTGGTTGTCTGACTTGTTGTTTTAAGTCTTTTCATATATCCACGTATTAGGAAGATTTTGGTGTATTACTTTTAAACACAAAATAATTTGTTATATTTTTAGATCTAAGGTGTTTAGTTTTATTTTACTTATGCCCTTGGGCCTTGGTAAGTGGTGACTCATTAGTGTAAAATGAAACAGTTTTTCATGGTAAACAACTGATGATCCCTTAAAATAGTGTTAGAAACTAACTAATATAATAACTGTAAAAAATAAATTGACTTACATGAGTGATTTTCCACTGGAAGACTTGAGACTATAAGTTTTTTTTTATTTTTTTTTTTTATATAGTTTTAATGGTTGAGAAACTTCCGAGACTATATATATATATATTATTTTTTAATAAATAAATATTTTAAATATCCATAGACATGTTTCGTGTTCCTACACTCGTCAGTAATGGATTATGTAAACGTACAGCCGGTCAGACGATTCGAACCCCTGATTCAAGTATTATGAACCCAGGCTTCTTATCAGGCCGTCGTGATCTTGTTTATGTATCGACCATTAGAAATCCGATAATTTTTATACAGTTTATATATATATATATATAATTTTTGGTACTCATAGGAAACGCACTGTTTCTGTGACTTTGCGTCATCAACGTTCGGGCAGGTCTCGGAAGTGTCCGAGAGTTGATAGTACGCCTCAAAGAGTGTTCCAGAGAGAGAACTTTGCATTATCACTTAGGTAGAAGCTTTTTATATTTTTTATCTCAGATGGGTCGTCCCTTAAAGGAGCTTAAATAATAATTATAACTAGCGGGATCTCTTGGAAATTCTATGGTAATTTCTACATCAATCTGTATAATATATTGTTAAAAATAATACTTCTTTTGAAATAATAAATATCTGTCAGGAGCAATACTATTCAGAAGAAATGACTCTTATTCCGTAAAAGTAATTGTCATTGTCAGTTAAATATTCTTCAAATAAAACGAATATGTTTATTTATTTATTTAAAATTGTCGCAATTTAATTTTTTTTTTTAAACAAATATTCGCTGTCTTCTTACCGTAAAAAATTCAAATTAATAAAACGAATGTCACTTTTCTAGTCGATGGGACGATGAAATCTGATTTTGGAACAATTTGTAGCAGTTACCTCCTCCTTTCAAAACATAACTACACCGGTTTGCCGGTAGGTGTCGCTTTTTCACCGACAGGTGGCACTGTAAAGCGACACCAGAGTTATCTGCCCTTCTGACTATAAAAACCGTTGCAAAACGGAAATTCCCTCTCTTCCTCACCGACCTGCCTCGGCAGACAGACGCTGACACTAGCGTTCCGTTTCACTCTTCTCTGGTCGACAGAACGACGCTAATACACTAGCGTTTCGTCTCACGCTTTTCTTCTCAATCGGCATAACGACTACCAACACACGTGGGCAAACAACGGTAAGAGTTCTCAACTCGTTTTCTTTGTTTACGGCTTTCACAGACTTTTCCTCTCGCCGGATTCATTTCCTTTTATACCTTTTTCAAGAACTGTTTTTCCATCGACACACATGCATACATCACACACTTCACCATTCCACGTACACACACGTTCAATAAACGTTATTTGAACTACTTCATTTTTGTTTATTAATTATTACTCTGTCTTTGCATGCAACAATTGCTTGGTTTAACGTACACGCTTATAATCGGGGGAACACGACCCTCGATCCGAACATTGGTGACCCCGACGTGCAAGCTTTGTTGTATGGGGCAGAGTAATTAATTTCGTACAAGAACAAAAAAAAAAAATATATATATCATTTCTCGTTTTTTCTTTCGTGGTGAAACGAATTACGCATCCATTTTTTTCCTTTTTTTTTCTACCCACGTGGTAGAAATATACAAACAAACAAAAGAAAAGAGGCCGCGATTTTTTCCTGGCCACGGGAAAACCCCAAACAAAGAAAAACAAAAACATTTCTCGGCTCTCTCCGAGTATAAAACAAATTACAATTTCATTTTTTTCCTCTTCTCTTTCTTCACCCACGTGTCGGAAAATTATATACAAAGAAAAAGACAAACTTTTGCCAATCCTTTTTTTTCTTTTTCAACGAACAAAAGGACCTTACAAGATGCCACTTCCTTTGTTTTGAACACGTAAAGATAAAAAGAAAACAAACGCTCACGCTGCCCATCTTTTTTGTGACCACATGTTGATAAAAAAAATTTTAATTGCCGCCATCTTTTTTCCGGACCACGTGTTGATAAAAAAATTCAAAATAATGCCGCCATCTTTTTCACGTGGAAATGAAAATTCAAACAAAAAAAGAAAATACGAATTTTTTTTTTTCTTTCTTTTCAACAACAAAGGAAAGAGAAGCCGCCATTCTTTCTCTACGTGGAAACGAACATTCAAACAAACGAAAACAAAAAACGTCATTCCTCGTGTGAAACAAATTACGACTCCATTTTTTTTTCTTTTTCCTTTCTACCCACGTGTTGGAAATATATATATAAAAGAAAAGAAAACTACAAAACAGAAAACACGATGCCAAACACGAACAACATCACCAAGCCCAAAGACTTAATACTGGTTGTAAAAAGTCAGGCTCAGCAAGCACCAACATCACCCTTCAAGGGCTACCAACCCTCTTCAACAACTGGACGTTCATTGATCAACAGGAGGACCCATCAACTTGAACAACCACATCTTCCCGGACATTCATCAAGCACCAAACATTTCCGGACATCACTGACGACACTATGGAAGAAATCACACCAGTTCAAAATGAGTACAACTGCACAAGCACGACTAAATACTCAACAACTGGATGTTCGTTGATCAACTGGGGGACACATCAACTCGAACGACGCACACCAACACCAGTACAGACCCACTTGTACCTGGACCTGCTAACTCACTTGCAGACATTTGTGCATTTGATTTTGACCATAGTGTACCACCAATCTCAACAACTAGATGTTTGTTCATCAGTTCCACAACACGGACTAATTAACATGAACAACATCAACAACTGCACAGACCCACTTGTGCTTATTCATCAACAACTGCACAGACCCACTTGTGCTTATTCATCAACAATTGCACAGACTCACTTGTGCTCATTCATCAACAACTGCACAGACTCACTTGTGCTCATTCATCAACAACTGCACAGACTCACTTGTGCTCATTCATCAACAACTGCACAGACTCACTTGTGCTCACTCATCAACACCGCACAGACCCACTTGTGCTCACTCATCAACAACCGCGCAGACCCAAGCACCAAACATTCCCGGACAACACTGACAATTCAACGTTCGTTCATCAGCTCCGCATCACGCAGACTAATCAACATGAACAACGCCACCAACAAGTGCAAATTCACTTGTGCATCAAACTTGATGCAGACCCAAACAACACGCAGATCCACATGCGTTACAAACACTCAATTCCGCAGACGCACTTGCGATCAATCATTCAATACAGATACAGAAATAAGTAGCGTGCACACTACTTTTTCTAATCTTCAACAGCAAAACAGACATACTCACAAAGAATGCTTCTCATCTACAACTGTACATATTGAATAATATTTTCAATATTTTTCAATCTGGGGGGGAGTCCTTGTAGCAGTTACCTCCTCCTTTCAAAACATAACTACACCGGTTTGCCGGTAGGTGTCGCTTTTTCACCGACAGGTGGCACTGTAAAGCGACACCAGAGTTATCTGCCCTTCTGACTATAAAAACCGTTGCAAAACGGAAATTCCCTCTCTTCCTCACCGACCTGCCTCGGCAGACAGACGCTGACACTAGCGTTCCGTTTCACTCTTCTCTGGTCGACAGAACGACGCTAATACACTAGCGTTTCGTCTCACGCTTTTCTTCTCAATCGGCATAACGACTACCAACACACGTGGGCAAACAACGGTAAGAGTTCTCAACTCGTTTTCTTTGTTTACGGCTTTCACAGACTTTTCCTCTCGCCGGATTCATTTCCTTTTATACCTTTTTCAAGAACTGTTTTTCCATCGACACACATGCATACATCACACACTTCACCATTCCACGTACACACACGTTCAATAAACGTTATTTGAACTACTTCATTTTTGTTTATTAATTATTACTCTGTCTTTGCATGCAACAATTGCTTGGTTTAACGTACACGCTTATAATCGGGGGAACACGACCCTCGATCCGAACAAATTCATTTTAGAATAAGTAAAGTCTGAGTTGTTTTCCTTAGTGACATCAGTTTAATCACAAATAACTGATGATCAGACGATCTCATTTTTTTTAAATGTGTGTGAAAGGTGATAACGTATGTATGGACATTAAATGCTATAGCATATTATTATGTAGATTAAATAAATAAATAAATATTCTTAATATATATATATATACTAGCTGACCCGATTTTGCAATGCCCAAGAGTACTTATACTTATACTGTTTCGCATTTATTTTTAAAAGTATGGCTTTTAAAAAACTTTTTCTACCAAAAAGTTGCTATTTATTTTTTTTACTGTTTTGTCAAAATAAACGATCCATTAAATTAGGATTATACTATGTGCTGAAACATCAGCATACATAATAATCAACACCAGCCATGCCTGAATACTGAGGTGGGGGGGGGGGCATCACCATAAATAAAAGCTAGACAATACGCCAGCTGAAACGTAGCCGGAAAAATAAATAGCAACAAAGAGGACAATAGTCTTCCTTTTTTTTGTTTCCACTTTTGTCACCCCATACAAGACATATTGCCACTGAAGCGTAAGGGGGCTACTGTGATAAAGGCCAGATTTAAGGAGGGGGGCGATGAGAAGTAAGGCAAGAAGATGTTTTTTCACAGTACATTTAAATTTCTGCATGTTGGTATGGTCGGGGAAACATGGAGTAGGGAAGAAATTCCAAAGGAAAGTAGTCTGATGAAAGTTCTGAAATATTCTGGCATCTAGGAACCTCTACAGAGAAGGACTGTGATTTTGCCGATAGTTGGGTGGGTCGGGGGTATTTACGTTAGAGGGGTTTTACAAGTGCAATAAGCTCATCGGAGTACATTATGTGGAAGTACTTGTAAAACAAGCACATGGATGTGACAAGGGCTGCAGCTGGCAGTCTGTATGAAAACAATGTAAAATGTATGTTTATGTACCTCTAGCCATAGATAGCGATGGTCGTGTTTGAATGAAAGGGCTTGAGTGACACCTTAAAGGTCAGAAGTGACCTCAAAGCGGAAGTCGATGAAATCATGTGACTTAAGGTTTGAAGGTTTTCAGTCTCTTTTTGGCTGACAATGTAAGCAAGCAGATGCAAAATGTGGTCATTCCTTGAGGAGCCCAGTGAGGCTGGGGGTTGTTGCGTACAATGTAGCTCGGTGCAACGAGAATAGCGATCTGTCTTTCTCTCACGTGTACACAAGTGGACTGTCACTCAGATGTTTCATGTGACTCTTTTTTTCACTGGTGTTACAAGATCAGGCTGTCTGAAGATACCGGCTACCTGACCTAAAATGCACCAAACATTGATGTTATTGTTTTTTTTGCTTGTCCCTTTGCAAAACTCAATCATATTCTGCAAAGCTAAAAACAAAAATATTTTTCTCGACAAAACCAAATCAAACACCATTAATAAATATTTGAAGATATAAAGAACTTGAAGCATGAAAACTTTTACTAAAATAACCGGATTCGGCATTAAATAACCCAAAAAGGGTTGATATGCCGTAAAACAAAACAACCAAACTCTATTTTCAAACAAACCTTTCTTAGCGTCTGAGTGTATATAAATAGACGATCAAGAATCACAAAGCAGACACAGGTGTATAATGGTTTATTCACGATTAATCGGAATCGGAAAAATTTGTGCCTATTTTCCGATACTAAAAACGATTCTTAGAAATTTTGTTGTTGTTTGTTTTTGTTAAAATTTCATTTTCCATTGCTGCTACTAATGATTAATATTTATTGATTTCAAACTACCAGTAAAACTAAAATCTATAAATCACCATGTGTATTTTTACATTTGCAAAAATATATGCACTTTTTACGGTAATCCGAAAATTAAAAAAACAACAACTCTATAGTTAAATATTAAGAGATTTAAAAAGAATCGGAATCGGGGAAAAAATATTGGAATCGTCCCATCACTAAATATAACACATATCTATATCTACCTGTGTTTGTAAACGCACAGATATCTATGTCTTCTTCATCAATAAATGCCTAAAAAAGCTTCTGTTTCAATTGTTTACAAATCCATTTTTTTTGTTTGTATTTTGTCTGCAAAGAAAAGAATTTTATGTAATGTTTTGCTCAGGAATTTTTTTTCCTGAAACCCATGCGAAAAAGACTTTAAAAATTTTTTTTTTTTTATTGACCAGATTGTTTGTGGAATTTTTATGAATTAAACATGTGTTGCCAGTCTCTCTCTAAGTGGGTTTCAAGGCGGATATGAGCTGGTTCAGAAGATGAGGTTGGGGGGATCCTTGTGTTTTAAAACTCTTCTGCATCTGTGTCAAAATCTGTCTTTGATAAAATCACCTTGGATCTAAGCAAAGATACACACACATATATATTAAATGATTTACCAAAGATCACGGTTTCTTTTTACAAAATTAAAAAATAATCTTTTCCTTATTTCCCTTTTTTTGTTTTCTTCCTCTTTTTTCCTCTTCCTCTTTTTTCCTCTTCCTCTTTTTCTCTCATTTTCTTTTTCCTTTTCTCTTTTTCTTCATTTTTTTCTTTTTTTTGCTTTTTTCTATTTTACCATTTCCCCCTTTTTTCTTTTTCGTTTTCCTCTTTTTTCCTTTTCGTTTTCCTCTTTTATTCTTTTTCTTTTTTCTTTTCTTTTTCCTTTTTTTTCCTTTTCTTTTCTTTTTTTCCTTTTCTTTTTTTTCCTTTCTCTCTTTTTTCCTTTCCTTTCTCTCTTTTTTCTTTTTCTTCCTCTCTTTTTTTCTTTTTCTTTTTTTTCTTTTTCTTCTCTTTTTTAAAGTTTTCTTTTACTCTTTTCTCTTTATTTTCTTTTGCTCTAAACTTTCACTTTTTTTTCTGTTTTTGAATTTTAATATTTAGAATTATTTTCCATTAAAAAAAATTCTTCATTTCAAGAAATGGTTTGTTCATATTTGTTTAGGGTGAGACTTTGGGCAAATTTTGATTTATTCTAATAATTTTTTTACTTTGTAAGATACTGGAGGTGTTCTTCGATCCATGCAGTTTGTCCGTAGTCCACTTTGCCTGCAGAACAATTTAGTTGTCTCTCTGAAGTTGCAGTGGTCATGTGGCAACCAAAGTGTCTGCCTTCCTCTCTCGCCTGGTAGCTGCAACAATGGATAAGATAAAAAAAACTCCAACAATCTTGTTTCTTAATGGCTCATGATTTTTAATGTTTTATTCTCTGAAGGCACTGCAGTGTTAGACGTCGACTTTCCATCACCTGCTTCCCTGCGGGGAAGGAGCAAAGATGGAGCTTTGCAAAAGCCGACTAAACCCAATCATTTCATCTACCAAAGCGAAAGACTTTCTTCTCTCCCTTGCTACGTGTCACTCCAGACTTTGCCCCATGATGAAACTTCCTGTACACGTTGCTCTAGTCCTACACTTTAACTTCTAGTAGAATTTTCCATTCACTTTATTTTAAACTTATGTGGAAAATTTCTGGTTCTAACCTTATTTTTACACCCTGTATCTAAATATTACTACAATTTAATATTGAATGAGTGATCTTGTACATCCTACCATTGCCCCTCCCTTGGGAACAAGAGGGGAGGTGGTGCTTTGGATAAACTCTTTCATCTTCACCGCCATTGGCAAGGATCAAGAGCTTCAGTTTTGATTCAGATGGATTTTTCAATATCAGATCATTTGTGTCTGTACGACAGCATTTAAAGTCGCCTCTTAACCATTGTTTCCAACGGAGCAGAGTCCGAATAGCACTTATCAAGTCATTACTTTGCTTGAACAGTAATTTTTCTCACCAGAAAGCAATGCTTTATCAACATACAAAATTCAGATTTTTCTATTGTTTTGAAAATATGCAACAATAGCTTCACGTAAATAACTGTAATTTGTAAACTAATAATCTGATAGGATTCGAATTTTGACACATGCTATTTGAAGCTTAGTTCTTCATGCAAATCATATGGATATTTTTCTTAGTGGCATCATCTATAAGTCAGGCCCGGGACTTATTGATTAATGTGTTATATATGCTTAATTGTTTTTGGATTATTTGGTCTACTTTTCTCATTTTGGTTATTATATCCCAACGTTTTGACTGATGTTATCCCAACGTTTTGACTGATGTTATCCCAACGTTTTGACTGATGTTATCCCAACGTTTTGACTGATGTTATCTCAACGTTTTGACTGATGTTATCTCAACGTTTTGACTGATGTTATCCCAACGTTTTGACTGATGTTATCCCAACGTTTTGACTGATGTTATCCCAACGTTTTGACTGATGTTATCCCAACGTTTTGACTGATGTTATCCCAACGTTTTGACTGATGTTATCCCAACGTTTTGACTGATGTTATCCCAACGTTTTGACTGATGTTATCCCAACGTTTTGACTGATGTTATCCCAACGTTTTGACTGATGTTATCTCAACGTTTTGACTGATGTTATCTCAACGTTTTGACTGATGTTATCTCAACGTTTTGACTGATGTTATCCCAACGTTTTGACTGATGTTATCCCGACGTTTTGACTGATGTTATCTCAACGTTTTGACTGATGTTATCCCAACGTTTTGACTGATGTTATCTCAACGTTTTGACTGATGTTATCTCAACGTTTTGACTGATGTTATCTCAACGTTTTGACTGATGTTATCCCAACGTTTTGACTGATGTTATCTCAACGTTTTGACTGATGTTATCCCAACGTTTTGACTGATGTTATCTCAACGTTTTGACTGATGTTATCTCAACGTTTTGACTGATGTTATCTCAACGTTTTGACTGATGTTATCTCAACGTTTTGACTGATGTTATCCCAACGTTTTGACTGATGTTATCTCAACGTTTTGACTGATGTTATCCCGACGTTTTGACTGATGTTATCTCTGACCTTCTTCAGGTGCATCTCTCCGAACTTGGGAATCTTCTAGTTGAACTCTAGAACCTGTACAGAATTTCGAACTGGACCCATTATTCAATCCACAAGGGTAGATTTTTCTCATTCCGTCAGCTATGACAGGGTAAAAGTGTGTTCTATTTTTATCTTATTCTTCTTTAGTTATTACCGCTTGTAGTAAGGATTGAACCTTCAACCTCCAGAAGGCTGTCACTTAGAACTGATTGTTAACCCACGCCCTTATTCATTAGGCCATGGGTCCATGTGGACAATTGTAGTATGAATTTTGAGAGCCTTAAACCTAATCTTCTTTAGATTTGTACTCTTACTATTTATTCTATATAATTATTACGAGATCATAAGTTACCTTTTTTTTTTTTACTTAAATTCACCTCAAAACAAGGGGCATTGCGACTAAGACGTAAGAGGCTACTGTGAATTAGGGGCCAGATTTATAGGGGCATCCTAAATGGGGAGTTGTGCAGCGAGATGTTTATTCATGTTACATTTAAATTTCTGCATGTTGGTACAATCACATTGACACACCGGTTCCCGTTAGATCACCAAAGTTAAGTGGCCAGTACAAGATGGGTGACCCTTTGGAAATACTAGACGCTATATGTCATCTCTACTAACTAGGAATACATGCTGATTGGGGACCGCATGTGAATTTGTATTCCCTACAAAAGCGGAATGTCCGACGCTGGGTGAATGCTACAAAAAAGTGGTATTACCGGTTATTCATTCATGTCGGTACAGTCGGAGAAACAGAGTAGGTAGAGAAATTCCAAAAGGCAAACAGTTTAAGGAAAAGAAGCTAGAAAGCCTTCCGGCATCTGAGGACTTTTATAGTGTAGGGGTGGGATTTTGCTGATTGTCGACTGAAATGTGAAAATAACAACCAAAATGAGAATAGTATATTGAATAATCTAAAGGATATAAATTATCAATCCTTATCTTAAAAAATCCCGAAACATTAAATGTTTTGTATTATTTGAATTATTCGGACTACTGTTCTCATCTTGGGTGTTATACCCAATGTAACCTCTGACCTTCTTCCGGTGCAACTTGTTGAACTCGGGAGAAGGTTGAAATATATTTTCATTATAAATTTCAAAATTGTAGAATATTTTTAGAAATTCAATTTGTGTCACAGTTGGTGTTGTATAATGATAAATGACTATGCAATTCCTACAGCTACATACCTAAAAACAATGGAGCTGTTTAACCTGACATAGTTATATGGGATAAGAGGGAAAAAGTAGCAACCCTAGTTGAAGTCAGGGTCCCAAAATTTTAAATGATAAACATTTTATTCACAAGTCTCTTGTAAACACAACACTATATTTTACTAAATAAAAATATTTTAATATTTTCGAAAATACTGCAATATAGCTAAATGTTTGCGATATAAAATTAGATATGTACAATTTTAAAACCATAATGTAATGAAGCAAGACGAATCCAAGTACAAAAATATAGCAACGGTGCAGTGTATTTTACACCCAGGCAACGTCGATTTCATCTGCGAGTCGTAATGAATACGAATACGGCTCATTAGCTGAAGGATGTGTGAAAATAATTAGTTCTTTACGTGCAAATGAGAAAAGCAGGGTGATCGTTTATAAACATTTGCAGATAAAAATGAATCAATGTTCAGCTGAATGTGATCACCTGGAGGCTGTGGTTTGGAAACCTTTTAATTTGAGGAGAGCAGAGAAAAGAGGAAGCTCTGTGTTTGATTGATTCCGGGCTAACAGTAACCTTATTTAATTCTTTGGAACGTCCAACAAAATCAGGATTTTCATTAGCCATGGAAATTGAGGGCAGATCATTTGAGTTTCGAGGTTATATTTAACAAACAAAAACAAGAACAGATTCACTCAGAATATGTCCATTCAATCTGCGTATTTAATGATGAAAATCCTATTTCAAACGTAAGCATGACAGACCAATGAAAATGCTATTTAAAACATAAGCATGACAGACCAATGAAAATGCTATTTAAAACATAAGCATGACAGACCAATGAAAATGCTATTTAAAACATAAGCATGACAGATCAATGAAAATGCTATTTAAAACATAAGCATGACAGACCAATGAAAATGCTATTTAAAACATAAGCATGACAGACCAATAAAAATGCTATTTAAAATCTAAGCAAACAATGGAAAATTGTAGGTCAAATGTAAGCATGACAGATCATAGAAAATTGTATTCCAAATTTAAGTCTGACAGACTATGGGAAATTGTATTTCAAACATAAGCACGATAGACTGATGTGTCCATTCAGTACACGTATTTAATGCTGAAAATGCTATTTCAAATTTAAACATCACAGATAAACCGATATATTATTTCAAACATAAGCATGACAGACCGATAGAAATTCTATTTCAAATTTAAGCGTGACAGACTTATGACCTGACTGATGGACAGAGTTTCTTATAAAGATGCATGGACTCATCTAATTTAAACGTAAGCATGATAGACCATTGAAAACTGTCTTTCAAACTTAAGCATGCCAGACTATTGAAAACTGTATTTTAAACTTAAGCATGCCAGACTATTGAAAACTGTATTTCAAACTTAAGCATGCCAGACTATTGAAAACTGTATTTCAAACTTAAGCATGCCAGACTATTGAAAACTGTCTTTCAAACTTAAGCATGGCAGACTATTGAAAACTGTATTTCAAATTTAAACATGGCAGACCATTGAAAACTGTATTTCAAACTTAAACATGGCAGACCATTGAAAACTGTATTTTAAACTTAAGCATGCCAGACTATTGCAAACTGTATTTTAAACTTAAGCATGAAATACCGGTTAACCAATGAAGAAAGCCATGTATAGAAATGTATGGACACATTTCAAAATGCTATTTCAAATGGAAGCGTGGCCGACCGACAAAGTCTCGGAGAGATGTGAAGATGTATCTAAAAAGAGACATTTATTTTCAGTAATTCAATATTCGTTTTTTTTTAATTTAAAATTTTAATTCAAAATTTTTTAATATATTTACCAGAAACTAGCATAGCTCATTCTTTGAATTTGAATCAGATTTTCCATTTTAAACATCAAATTCACAAATCTCTTTGAGTTAAAAAAAAAAAAAAAAAAAAAAAAAAAAGATTGTATCTACAGGGTATTCACATGTTCTTAGGATTGAACTTTGTGTAATAACATGAGTCAATCAATGTGTTTCTCTGAGGTTAAAATATATAAGAAATAAACCTATATATTTTAACCACACAAATACATGTTAAAATATTCCTTGGTTTGGGGATTGAGTTATATTTTTAAAAATCCATTAAAATTTTTTCTAATTACCCGTAATTTTCAATTTAATCACCAAGTCACCCATCTCTAACTAAGTTTCTATCTATTGCTCTCTCACTCTATATTGTTTGACACTCCGCTTTTATTTTTAACAGTTTCTATCTCTCTGGCTTTCGTCTCTCTCACCCCCTCCTCTATTTCTGTTTATTAATTGTCAAAGGTAATAAAATTCATACAATTAGAAGATTAGAATAGTCCATTATAGACAATAAAAAATTTAACTGGCTTTACAAACTCACTTTTTTATTGATGAAAACAATCTAATCTGAGTATAGAATCAAATTAACACTTACCAGCTCCAATGTCCAAAATTCTATATATAATTACTGCTTCATTCAAGCAATATTTGCCTATAGGATATATGACATTGGAGCCGGTAAGTGTTAATTTGATTCTATAACTGAAAACAACAGGTCACATTTTTTCTTGTAACTATTCATAGTTGTCTATAGACTGGGGAGTCAAGGGAGATAATGCTATATGGGAAAGTTCTTAGTGAATAGAGATAATTTCCAACAACTTATGACATTAGCTTACTATTCTTTGATCTTATAAGTACAGCATTCTCAGTGTGTGTGTGTGTGATGGAGGAGGGGGGGATTAGCCTAATGGGTGTAGGGGACTATGGATGTAAAAAAATTATTCCAGAGTGATCGAAAAGGGCAGGATAGTAAATAAGTATTATAACCTTGATGGTAACAGAATGTAGGTCGGGGGAGGGGGTAAATGTCACATGTGGAATGAGACTGTGATTGTTTTGATAATTTCAAGTTGGAAACTATAATTTAAATTGTAAGTATTTGATTGTTTTTATTTTGAAGTTGCCGATTTGACGAATATATTAAATCAATTGCAGATGTACGTCACCAATTGAGACAGTATCGAGGAGGGGGGGGGGCATCAGAGCAGACTTGATGATCGAAGGGAGCAGATGTTCTAGCTTTTTCTATCCCCAGCTGGGATTGGGGAATTGACTGTATCACTAAAGCGAAGTCTGCTTAGAGGATGTCGACATTCTACTTGGAATGAATTGTAAGCTATATAAAAAAAACAAACTTGTTTTCGACTTCTTCATTTCTGCTGCGACACCTTTCACGTTTGGGGACAAGTAAAAGAAAAGGGATAGCGTTATATGAAATCGCTCTGCCAGGTTCAAATCCTGTCGGGTGTATTTTCTTCAAGTATGCACTAATACCGTTGGAAATGCTATGAACTAACAGTTTTTGGTACTGGTGCAGTTTCCGACCCATGCTGAAATGTCAGCATCTTCCGGCAGTTTACGTAAACAGCCAGGAAAAGCCAAATGAAAACTTTGTGATCTCAAAATGAAAATAAGGCGACACTATCAAACAGGAAAAATTAATTGAAAAATATGTACTTTTTTAACGAAGACGCTATCAAACAAGAAAAAATTAAGGAAACAACATTTAAAGTAAGAAAAAACAGTCATCAGATGATAATTTTAATGAAAAAATATCTATTTTTTTAACAAAGAAAATATGACACAACTGTAAGTAAATTTTGTTTTTGTTTCAATGACTTTTGTTATTTTTTATTGGTACAGCTTTTGAACCTGACTGACTAGGTTTGTTTTTTGTTTTTTTGTAGGGTTAGGGTGAAAAAGAAAAAGTTTCTTGCATTGTTTTTTTTTAGTTAAGGTTAGGGTGAAAAGAAAGAAACGGTCTTTAACATTTTTTTTCGAGTTCATTGTCGCTATATTTAATCTGATTGGCTAAGCTTTTCGGCATCTTCCGGCAGTGTACATACACTGTCGGATGCCAACGAAACGTCGGTTTCAGCATAGGTTGTAAACTGCACCAGTACCCAGTTTTCTTTTCAGCTATGAGTAAAATAGCAACCTGTGTTCAACGAATTGTATACAGTTGTTATTGTTTTGGCTTTAAATAACCTCAAAAGGGTTGATATGCCATAAAACGAACAAACCAAGCCATTTGCAAAGTGGTGGGTGGCGGTGAGCCTATAAAATTTTAGTTGTGACGGTTTTTAGTGCAATTCAAATGTTTTTTTAATTTTATATTTTGGTTGATGATTAATGCAATGTACATTCTCACTCAAAGGCATGTCACTGCTGATTGAGTGACCTCATTGACAGCTAGGTTTTTTATTGTTTATTTTGTAGAAAGTAATTTAAGAGTCAAATACATCCTAAAATGGAGTACTGTTGCCACATCTGGGGACGTGCCGTTCAGAGTACAAAACTGACTTTGAAATCTAGTGGGGAATGTCCTCTTCTCTTCTTTACAGCCTCTTTCTCACAGAAGAGACTTTGCTAATCTTTCTTTATTCTATCGTTATTTTCATGGTAGGTGGTTGACAATCTACAATCAATGGTTCCCCCTGTAAAACGTTTTAAAAAAACTCGTCTAGCTACAACCACTGTAAATAATTTTCCTTTCTTCTTTGTACCTAAAACTAAACGGAAATTCCTTAAACAAAGTTTCTTTCCAAGTACTACTCGTCTGTGAAACACAGTACCGTGGGACTGCTTTCCAGCTGATCACAACATGGTCGTTTTCAAGTTCAATGTTAACGAATTCTTGTTGAGCTGTCCTCATAAATAGTCAAATTCTGCTCAGTTTCAACCATTGTTACCAATCCTAACGTTGTTGTCTCACTCTCCTCCTCACAAACTCATTTACCCTTATCCTCGAGTGGCATTTGGCCTTGATAAGCAATGACTCGTTAGTATATAAAAATAGACATCTGGAGTCATAGATTACAAACTTAATTCTGTGTTCATTTTTAGTTTCATAGTTTTAGTTTTAACCCAAAATATCGGACGTTAACTCTGAGAAAGACAGAGGCTATAAAAAGGTGAAGCAGGGATTGTTGAGTTTATGACTTGTTGTGATAAAAGAGAAACAGTCTACTTGATGATGGCTTCCGGTTTTGAAGTAAAAAAAAAAAAATAAACAAGTGGTGTGTATCAATAAAATTGTTACCCATTATATTTTAGGTAGGATTGGGGTTTTTTTTTGGGGGGGGCACTAATAATTCGTTTTCATTGTTTTTTCAAATTATTAACACGTAATAAAATCAAACTATTTTTTATAATTGGAAATTTTAATTTTCTTTCCAATTACAAATAATCAAATCAAACTTTTTTTATAATTGGAATGCTATTTTGGGGGGGTTTAGATATCTTTTTTAAAATAGTTTATTTTGAAAATATTTTATTTTATTTTGTAAATATTCTAATAGTTTTTTTATAAATAGAAATTTAACAAAATTTAAATATGTTAAGCATTATCGTATCCAATACAGAATATTCTTGAAGAAACTGTCTTTTATTTGATGGCGCCAGAGAAATTCCTGTAGATAACTGTGAAATCTAAGTGGTCGAAAATAATGAGGGACTGTTTTCTGATAAAAACCGCTTGTCAATTTACAATTTAAAAACCGGAAGTCGTCATCAAGTAGACTGTTTCTCTTTTACCCTTGTTGTTAAATAGCTCTATAAAATTAGAATATTTGATATTCCATTTTTTTCGTTGGGTAGTGACACTTGTGTTGGAACCTCTCTCTCTATATATATATAGCATAAAATAAGGTGCAAATCAAATTTTATTACAATTCAAAGTTCAAGCAAAGTAATTTTCTTTGAAAACTCATGAGTTAAGGACTTTCAAGTAATTTGCTTGAACTTTGAATTGTAATAAAATTTGATTCGCACCTTATTTTATTCTTTCACTTTATCTAATGTTATTAATGCTCTATCCAGTATATTGAGCGGATGTTCACTAATTAAAGATATTAGTTGTCTGATATCTTTTGTTGTATTAACCTTATATACATATATATATATATTTATATTACATTTTACAGACTGAGTAGAATTTCTGTTTTGGAATTAAACTTTGTTTACTGAAAAAATCAGTTTTTTTTAACTGTAATTCATGACGAGATGAACATGCACGCGTGCATTTTTAAAACGACACCAGTTTTCTTTGACAATAGGTAGAGAGATTTCGCATAAACTGACTTTCATGTTAAGACAAAGAAGAAACGCTACACAAAGTTAAAAATTCCAGTTTATCTCAACGGTGATGGCACGGTGGCTGAGTGGTTAACAACGCGAACTGAGGACCCGGGTGTGTCGGGTTCGAATCCAGTTCGTTCCACAAAAACACTGTCATCAAAACCTTGTGTCTGGCCTCCTGGAGAGGAGGTAAATCAAATACTGAAGTTTGAGGGGTCAGCCATAGAATACACTCCACTCGAGGTAATGTGGTAAAAGAGCAATCGCTCATGGATTCTTCATAATTTTTATTATTTTTTAAAATTTTTATTTACTTTTTATCATTTTTTGACAAAGAGGACGGCTTGAAATATTAAAATTATAATAACACCTGTAATTTTACATGCTTTTACGTTTTCCATAAGGCTATTATTTAGTTGTTGAACGTGTAGAAATTAATTATTTTAGCCAATAAACAGATTTTATATAAATATATTTATTAACAAAAAACTATATGTGGAGCTACCAACATTTATAAATATTTACAAATTTGTTTATTATTTAATATTTTACATATTTTGAAAGAAAGTTTGGTGTTTAAATTTCTATAACACGTGTTTCAAGCATGTTTGGCTCTCTTCAGATATCGTTTTCAAAAAAATATTGTAGCTTTGAAAAAAGTGTTGGTTCAATCTTATTGAATGTTTGGTGTCTGTGTGTACTTGCGCTGTGTGGGTTCCTTCCCTCTTTCTCTCTGAGTCATCAGTACATCTTGGGGTATGCCACTTGAGTTTATTGGAGCGTGTTAATTATTTGGTCAGTGTTTTGATATAGAATTAGGAGTGTTGGTATTAGTGAATATAATATATGAGGGTTGTTTATTTTTCATGATCCCTGTCGTTTGTGTGTTAGGTCAGTGTATCCATTCTGTTTTTTTGTTTTTTTTCCTTATCTTTCCGTTTTTGCTGGAGATGGGGCAACCTACCGGATGCCAGACATTCACCGGCTATTTCAGACACTCCAGCCTAGAGATCGTTTTAAGATTCTAACCGTCCCTTTAAGTGCAGTTGTTTGTATTTCTCTCACACTCTGTTCACTGGGTATACTTGCCAGATAGCTTTTGAAATTCTTTTTCATTAGTCCTGTTGCTCCTATAATTATTGGTATGATGGAGATTTTCCTAAAATTCCAGTTTCTTTTCATGTCGTACATAAGACCTTGGTATTTCATAATCTTTTCCTTTTCAGCTCTGTTTAATCCTGCATCATTAGGGACATGTGGGTGTGTATATGCATATGTATGTGTGCATATATATGTTTTTGTCTACACACACTCACATTCATTTTCATATGTATGTGTATATGTGCTCTGTATGCTGTGTGTTTGTGCATGTCATTTTATGATTTGTTTAATGCTGGTGTTGATTTAGTTTCGTTTTTGAAGATTTTTTTTTGTAAGGAGGTAGGAATAATCTTGAGTTTGATAAATCGGTATGATCTTGAATCTACCTCTGCTGCATGTGTGAATATGTTATGAAGCAAATACATTTCTGTTTTCTAGATTTTTCTGTTGTTTTTACGTAGAGTGACTCTATTGTTGCATGCTTTGGTGACGCCTATATAGGATTTGATGAATTGGTATGATCTTGAATCTACCTCTGCTGCATGTGTGAATATGTTGTGAAACAAATACATTTCTGTTTTCTGGGTTTTTATGTTTTTATGTTGAGCGACTCTATTGTTGCATGCTTTGGTGGCGTCTATATAGGATTTGATAAATCGGTATGATCTTAAATCTACCTCTGCTGCATGTGTGAATATGTTGTGAAACAAATACATTTCTGTTTTTTTATGTTTTTATGTAGAGCGACTCTATTGTTGCATGCTTTGGTGGCGTCTATATAGGATTTGTCACATATTGTGCATTTTAGTATATAGACCAGTTTTAGAGGTTCAGTTTAAGTCTTTTTTATTTTGAATGTTTGTATTGGGTTTTTGAATATGTATGAGTCCCATTTTATTATGTCACAAACCCCTCATCTTTATTGCATTTTATGACCTCTTGTGTTGTGTGTTGGTTGAGTTTGGATGAGGTTAAAATGTGTTTGAGGTTTTTTGGTTGGTGTTTGCTTTTTATTTTTGTTGTTTTTAGTATGTGGCTTAGTTTGTTGTTTTGGCTGAGTGAGACATGGTTTATTGTTATCTTAGTAAATAGTTGTAAATTGTTTTTATATTGTGTGTAGAGACTCATGCTAAAATCTGTTCTTTGTTCCTTTTTTTGGGGTTTCGTAGTTGTTCCAATGGTATTTTTTCTGCTAGTTCTATACTTTTGTGCATTAGTTGTTAGGGGTAGCTCCTTTCTCGCTAAAGTTTTTCATATTTCCTCCAGTCAGACAATTCGGAAGTGTTTGTCACTAACTATAGTTCAGATTCTGCATACTAGGGAATAGGGTATATATCTCGGGTAGCTTTTCAGGTGATGGCTTTTAAAATGGAGATATTGTTGGGTGTCTGTGTGTTTGTTTTAGATGTCTGTGATGCTATGATTGTTTTTAATTTTAACTAGTACCTCTAGGAAGGGTAATTCTGTGGGACTGTGTAGGTTCTGGAGTATATGTTGTAACTCCTTGGTGTCCCCCCTCCCCATGTAGGTTCCCAAAGGATAAAACAATCATCTAGGTATCTCTTCCAAGATTTTATGAAAAGTGTTTTGATATTTTGTCTGTACTTTTCTTCTATCTATAGGATCTCCTCGAGGTAAGCAAGTGTTAGGGTGGAATATGTTGGTGCCATTTTTGTTCTCATTGCTGTACCTCGAATTTGAATGTAGTTTTTGTTGTTAAATTCGAAAGAGTTACTGTTAAGAATTATGTCTATGTGATAATGAATTGTTTGGTAAATCTTGGATATAATATTTGTGGGTGTTAGTCAATCAAATATGTTAATGCTTCTTTACCTAAGTTATGGGGTATATTGCTATATAAGCTGCTTATGTCAAATGTAACTAACATTGTCCCGGGTCTACTGTTTGTGGTAAGGAGCTTAGGAAGTCTCTTATGTTGATCCTGACTTATTAGGTGAAAGGCTGTAGTAAGATGTCTATTAGGTTACTAAGTCTGCTTGTTGCGCAGGCTGATCCTGCTACTATGGGTTTAAATGTAAGGTTACTGGGATTTGGGGCACTAATATATTCTTATTTCTGTGTGTTGATGGCATTTCTTATCTCATTTAATTTGTGTATCTTAAGTAGTCTGTAGAAGTTGTTTGTTTTTGTGGTGAAGTTTGTTAGGAAATCCTTTTCTTTCGTTAATATTTTATTGTATGTTTGCAAAGTTTAGCGATTTTTTTTAAATGGTGGTATTGTCTATGTTGGTACTATCTGGTTTGTAGTAGTCATTGTTTTCTAGTACCTCTAGAATTTCCGTTTTATTGTATTTTTTTGTCCATAATGACTACAACACTGCCTTTGTCTTCTTTTTATAATTATGTTGCTATTATTTCGGATGTTTTCTAGTGCTTGGTTTGGTTTAAATATTAGATTTCTGGTAGGTTTGGCTTTTTTCTGGGGGTTGAGGTTCCAAAGGTTTTCACATATATATATGCAAAGTTCCGCTCGAGCATCAAACACTCTCGACAACAAGATGCTTGCCCCTGCCTCTCGGGTAAGTGTACGTTAATTTTAATTACTGTCTGTGGTGATTTCTCACGGATGTGTGGGCATAGGCATTAAGCTCATGATACTAGGCTGAATCTATGAACTGCGTTCGATCCCATGCAACCGTCACTCTTACACTGATGAGGGTATAAAAACACTTAAATATTTAAATATATATATATATATATATATATATAAAGAAGGGAAGAAAGTGTTTCGACGTAATGGAAATTAAAAAAGGAACACCCAAAAAATATTATGTATTCATCAACGTTTCGTCTTTATTATAAGACTTCCTCAGGATGATTTGTTTGAAGAAAAACATCACACAAGTACAAAATGTTTTGGCAGCTGGCTCAGAACCTCTGGTCGCTTGAGCAAAAAATCAAAATATGAGATACAAATAGATGGTGGCAGTGGCAAGTAGCGGTTGGAGTATAAAATCATTTAGAAGTGGGAGAGGTGTTACAATAAATACAAAGGGAGTGGGATGCGAAACGTGGCCAAGGCTAGAATTAATTTAAATTATGAAGGGGGGGGGGGATACCAGATATGCCTGTTGTAATCTTTTTTAAGAAAGAGACAGGAGGCTAAAGATTGTCTGGGTCGTGTGATAGGACGGTGTGGGAGTTGATGAAGGCAGGAAAACAAAGTCAGGCGTGGAGAGGGTGTCCATATTTGACATCTATATCTATGTGTGAGCATACATATACTCACTTTGACAAACAATTATATATACACATACACATACATAACTTGCTATGCTAAAAATCAAAAGAAGGGGAAAAGAAATATTATTTCTGTTTTGAAATGATCAGGTGAATGTTTTGAAACAAAGTTTTGAGAATATAAAAGTGTGGTTTTGTTCATTATTTTGAGATGAAACCTAAGTTTTGGTTTATGGGATTAGTAAGAAGTTTTTTTTTGAAAAAAGAGACGGATATATTTACCTATCAACACATACATCATACACATAAATAAATAGGTAAATATATCCGTCTATATATATATATACTGCTGAATGTTAAAGAAAACACCACATTGCAAGTCATCAATTAGTTCTGCAACCAGAATAAATGTGTTCTGCAACTGAAATGCAAAAACATTTGCCACTATGTCCTTTCTTGATAATTTCTTTACCAGACATCAGTAAAAAGCTTTTGGCGGATTAAAAAAATAATAATGAAAAATGTCTTAATCCAGTAAATGATGAGATTTACAGAAAAAGATTAAAACTTGTCTTGCTCAAATCAAAAAAATTCATTTTCTGATCTTTTTTTAAAACTGTTCATCATATTCTGTTTAGCATTTGTTTTACATGTTGAAATGTGTTGAATGGCTTTAAGAAACTGACTTCCAAAGTATCTTATCTCTGACCACGTCTTTATTTATCCATCTTCCCTCATGTCCATTTTTATCACTTCCTCTCATGTTTTTCTTGGCTTTCTCTTGTGAACTGAACCTGCTATTTCAACTGTTCTACTTCTATTCATCCAAGAACTGACATCCATACTTTCAAAGTGCCAATACCATCAAAGTCTACTATTCGGCACACATCTTATACTGTCCAGATTTAAACTTTCTTCTGCGGTCATCAGAACTAAGCCGTTCTTGAAGACTCACATTACACATTTATTGTATCATTCTCTTATCATTTCTCTCGGTGCAATACATGTTTTCAACCCTCACTGACCAGGTTTCACTTCCATACGTCATCACACTGCGTACACATGCCTAATACACTCAGATTTTTAAAATTTTGAATTGTTAAAATAAAAATCCAGTTTTACAAAAACAAAAATTTCTTTGATTTCTTTTTATGACTAAATTAAAAGTGAGACAATTTTTTATATCTTATATTATTTAAAAGAGTTTGAATGTGACGTACCTTAACCTAATCCTAACCCTAACTAAAAGAGTTTGAATACGACGTACCTTATCCTAACCCTAACTAAAAGAGTTTGAATAACCAAACAAGTTTATTGTGATCTGTATCATTTGGATTATTGACACTACTGGCATCATCTTGGATTTTATTCTCACAACATTTCAACCGATGTAACTTCTGATATTCTTCAACACTCTACTTCGGCCCTTACTTCGGCTAGACAGGTGGTCCAAAACAAAGGTTCTGTCAGCCAACTACCAACCGTCATTGTCGAGAAAGTCGAGCAGTTCAAGTTTTTTGGCTCAACTTTTACAGCTACTGGACAGGGTAAGGATGAGCCTTCTGCCATCTCCAAAATAGATTGTGGTGTCGACAAGAGATAAAACTTTCAACAAAAATGAAGATATTCCAGTTGCGCAAGGAAAATCTTCACAAACTCAAGGTTTTCGAATGTACTGCCTTCACTACATCCGTCCATACCCCAAATCGCACAATCTATGCAAGATGCAACACCACCAATATCACAAAGACTCTTCTTAAAAGGAGACTTCGCTGGTTTGGTCATGTTCTTCGACGCCTGAGGAAGAATTTATCAGCAAGTTGGTAGCCCCAATCGCCCCCACTGACTGGAATAAGTGCAAAGGCGGCCAACTGAAGACTTGGAATGAGGACAGACATGGAGCTAATGTCTTGTCCCCGCATTTTTGGTGTTCAACGCTTGAACCGGGAATGGCTAAAGTATGCCAAGGACTTAGCTGCCGATCGGCAGGGGTAGACCGCCTTGACGCAAGATGCGGTGAATTCATTTAGGGTGAATGCAGTTACATTTACAGTAGATGGGAGGTCTGAGAAGCCCGATCCGATTAATCGGTTGATCATGTCATGTCCTAGTATCTATAAGTTCATTCCTAACCATATTATTCAATCTGATTCTTCTAAAATCAAAACCTTATTTCTCCTTTTTATTTTCTTCCCAAATAGATACTCGGAGGCAGTGGCTAAGGGTTAATTGTGTTGAGAACAAAGAAAATTACCACTGCCGAAGAGTAATGTTTTCTAAGAGTATAAAATAATTATCCTACCTATAGGATTCCATTTGACAACTTTATTCGACATTAAATAACCCATAGATGGTTGATATGCCATAAACCAAACCAAACCAAACCAAACCGACCTTCTTTAGAGGCGTCTTGTCGAACTTCTGAATCTGTACAGAGTTTTGCATGTAACCCTTTATTTAATCTACGGGAGTAGCTTGCCCTTGTTCCGTGTCCATGATAGTATTATGATCGTTTCTCATAAAGGAATATAGTTTCCTTACATCTTTATACCTTAAGTAATTGATAATAGTATTTTTAGTATCGTACTGAGGATTAAACCTTCAACCTTCAGAAAACTGTGAATTAGAACTTATTATTACTTTAGCACTTTTGTCAGTTGCACCACAGGTCCTTGCGGATAATTCTAGTATGAATTAGGGTCCATACCTACAGGGGCATCCTAAGTGGGGAGTTGTGCAGCAAGATGTTTGTTCACATTACATTTAAATTTCTGCATGTTGGTACAGTCAGAGAAGAGAGCGAATTCCAAAAGCTAGCAGTTTGAGGAAAGAAGCTATTAGAGTCGAAAGTTTTCCGGCATTTGGGGACCTCCATAGTAAAGGGGTAGGATTTTACTGATTATCGGGTTGGTTGGGGACAAGAGTGCAACAAGTTTGTCGGAGCAGGGGTTGTAACTTGGTAGACAGTGTGGGATGAGGCTTTTTTTAGGGCCCTGTCTAAGAGGGAGAGACTAGTGGTAGATGCACCAGCCCAGATGTGACTACAATACTCCATGTATGGGCGAATGGTGGCTTTATAGAGATATAAGATACTTGCAGGTGTGAGAAGTTTACTAGCACGGTAGAGGGAGCCCACCTTCTTTGCTGCAGCCTTGGTAATGTCTTCTATTTGTTCCAATTGATGTTGCCGGTGAATATTAGGCCGAGGAGTTTGAATGATGAACTCTCTGTAGAGTACTATTAGCCATGGCAATCGGTCGTTGAATGGGTTTCTCATAATTGTTGAAGTAAAGGAACTTTGTCTTAGTAGCATTAAATTTAGTCCTCACTCTACTACAGGTCATTTTCTAAGTATTCAGCCATTGTCTTAGATATGTGTGTCTTCTTCTTTTCCCCACATGTCGAGAATAGAGCGTGATGTCGTCAGTGAATATACCCATCTAGGATACAATTGCATCAGGGAAGTCGTTTATAAAAATCAGGAATAATAACAGTCCAAGGATCAACCCCTGGGCATACCTGCATTAATGTCATGTTATACGGCCATTGAGGACAACCTGGATCTTTCTTTTAGCTAAGAAGGATCTGATTATATTAAATATCTATCCAGTAATACCATACAAATAAATTTTCATGAGAAGACCTTCATACTAAACCCAGTCAAAAGCCTTAGATATGTGGCAACAATACCCCAAGCATGGGCGAATGGTGGCTTTGTATGGATATAGATACTGGCAGGCAAGAGAAGTTTACTAGCACTGTAGAGGAAGCCCACCTTCTTTGCCGCAAACTTAGCAATGTCTTCTATGTATTTGTTTCAGTTCATGTTGCCTGTTAATCTTAGGCCGAGGAGTTAGAATGTTGAACTCTCAGGTAGGGTGCTATTAGCCATGGCAGTCAGTGGTTGGAAAGGATTCATATAATTGTTAAAGGAAAGGGATCTATTAGGTTTCAAGCACTCCAGAAATAAGCAAATATGAAAGGGACAAATTCAGATTTACACGGGTTTCTTTGATTTCCGGTTGACCGTCGCACATGGCACCTGTAAACAAATAGATAATAAACCTGAGTTTTTTGATTTTCGTCACAAGGTCGGTTTTAATATAGGGAAATATATATTTTAAGAAAAAAGCGGGGTATTAAATATTTATTTTTTGGTGCGTTTTTTTCTTTTTTATTTACAAAACTTGAACAAACAAACAAACGAAACAGTGCAGAAATCGTGTCCCTATTTACTTGTCTTTTCGGGTTGTGTACGCTTTCAGTGTCCTAGATTCTCGTTTTTCAAATGACTTCATTCTCTACAATTATTCGATTTTATATTTAAATTGCATATGCATAATTTGCTGTTGTTGCTGAAACATTGTTTCATCATGGCATTTTTTTTTGGCTCAGATATATTACAGGTGCCATGTGCAATGGTCATCCAGAAGTCAAAGAAACTGGTCCCTTTCATATTTGTTTATTTCTTAGGTGCCTTAAACCTAATTGATCCAAGCAAAGGAGCTTTGTCTTAGTAGCATTGAATGTTACCTTCCATTTATGTCCTCATTCCACTATATTGTGATCGTTTCTCATAGAAGAAAAAAAAGTTTCCGTTACACCTTTATACCTTTACTGTCTTAATCACACTTCTCTACCCTCCTCTTTAGGACACACTATCTGTCTCCTAACCTCTGGGTTATACTATTTGTCTTCTCTGCTTAGCATCATACTGTATGCCTTCCCCTGTGCTTCAAGCTATCCCCTTTTTTCACCATTTATCAAGTTTAAAAGCGACTCAAGGATAAGGGTTTACAAGATGGATAGATTGTCAGTTAAATGGTTAAGAATATTATGAGAGGATAAAAAATAATGAATGGAATGAATGAAATTAATTAAGAACAGTTTTATGAAAAGTATTCACTATGGAGTTGAAGATGACTATGTTGTAGCCCACAGGAAAGCAATTCTGTGGTAACGTGTTCAGCAGATAAGAAGTTCTTGAAAAGGAACTACCCTCTATTCTATGATTTCCCTCCCTCCCCCTTTGCTTCCATATTCCCTCACCTCTGCTCCAAACTAATTGCTCTTTGGCCATACTATCTTCCTTTCTCCTTTCATTCATTCTCCCTTGTTCATACTATCTATCTCCTTTCCCTTTTGATCGTACTCTATCTGCCTTCTGAGCCATACTAGTTTCTCCCCTCTTCACTCTCCTCTGAGCCATGCTATCGACCTCATCTTGGTTCTTATGTTAACGTTTCGACCATTGTACTTTCCTGAATCCTTCAACTCTCTTTTTTCGGAATTCCGGACTGAATCCTTTATCTAAAACGGCATAGAATGAGAACGATATACTCTATTGATCAAATAATTAACCAAGAGATTTTCACTTGTCTCACTAATTGTTTTCAACAGCCAGAGAGAATACATCTGTTGGCTTAGAATTATTTGAGTTATCCTGCTTAAATTATTCGGCTAAGTGTGTGAGAAATGCATTTTCCTGCCTGGAAGTGAAGAAAATTCACTCTATGCATATGCAGAAATTCAGAACAAGGTTCTCTCCCTTCTGGCAGGTCTTTCAAAGCCATTTGACATGGTCCACAGGTTGGTCATCTCTGCATATGATATAAAGTACAAATTTACATGTTTCTGTAACTATAGAGAAGAAAATGAAAACTTAACAGTAAAAACTAGATTCAATGTTTTGTTTGTTGGATGGCCGTTTTTCAGAGGAAAAAGAACTTGTGTTCATAATTGCAGATTTTTGTAGTTGGAACTAATTTGCATTTAAAAACAAAAAAGAGATTAAAAGCAGACAGTGAGTCGAATTTGGACAGCTGAGAGAAAGCGCTGGTGTTGAAAATTCGTCAGTGGTATTACAATGTTATTTGAACAGAAGTTGCTTCTGAAGTTTGGACCGTCGTTGTAACAGGATATTTACAACTTTTTTCTTACATGCTTCCTATCCCATTTAACGTTTGTCTTTGACAAACTGATTGTGTGAGAATAAAGGCTTATGTATGTAAAAAAGACTTTATTAAAATTTGTCACTGTTATTACGGTGTTATTTGAACAAGAGTGACTTCTGAAATTCGGACCGTCGTTGTAACCTCATTATAGTTACATGTTTCCTATCCCCTTTATGTAAGAATAAATGACTATGTATGTAAATCCAACTATTTCTTCACTACTGTCCTTTTCTCTATCTTCCAAAATAACACAACACAGAAATGGCGGCCTTGTGTTCGAGAAGGATACACCTGAACACATGCATCATTAAAAAACGTAAAATCTAGGATATAAAATATGCATTGGCTTCCACACATGCATACAACCATGATTCTGATCAATTGAAAAATTTCTATCTCGACAAAATAAATTCCGACTGCCTGGTTTATGAGGCTCGTTATCATAAAACCAAAACCGAAGGAAGATTAATTTGTACTCTTTGCTGTAATAAAATATGTAATGTTTATGCGGTTCTAACATCAACTAAAAATAGCATGAAATCGCGTTGTTGTCTGTTGATATTTCAACATTTAATCAAAGCAAGAATATGACAAGGAATTGGCAGGAAAGAGATGAAATGATGAAGTCTCGTCTCAGAGTTTCTGCCAATGATTGTGCATTCAGTTGAGAAATCAGTTCTGTGATGTTTGCAAAAATATGCGTCACTAAAAACGAATATGAAGGAATACGCATAAACCATCTTGTTGAGAATCATCATCATATTCGGTTTAACATTCGTTTTACATGCTGGCATATGTTGGACGGTTTTTAGAAATTGACTTCCAAACTAACCTATCTCCGGCCAGGTTTTTATTTATCCCTCTTTTTCTCAAACCCATTCTAATCACTTTCTCCCATGTTTTTCTTGGTCTTCCCCTGTGAACGGAACTCACTACTGTTCTACATCTACTAACCCAAGAACTCTCCATCATTCTTTTAAAGGAAGAGTCTATCAAGCATATGAAGGCAGTGTGATGATGTATGGAATTTAAACCTGGCCAGTGACTATCTTGTTTACATTTTCTATGATACAGGGTGTTTAGCATAACTTCTGGATTATGTTCTATACATGTGTATAGGTCCAGAAAAGCTTGGTTTCCGAATTATAGGCCACTGAAACAAATACTGATCAACATTCTTTATTGTAAACATCTAACTGTAATAGAATGAGCCAATCCCTCAACATAAACAACAAAAAAATAGCCTGTGCCGTGCATAAAACTTGAATAGCGTTCAGGTGAATTGATGAAAAGAAGGGATTTGAGAATGAACAAAAAGCGTCAGGAATGACAGTTGATTGTTAGACGATCGTTCTGGATTTTTCGCTTTGTTTTGTGCATTGCTTTCTTATAAACGATTTCGGATTAATGATGGGAGATAAGATTGATCTGAAACTTATACCGGAGTTCAGTGGTTCGGATCCCGGCGGATCCATTATTGAATAGATTGAGAAGGCTGCGCTTGTGTGTTGGCTGTACTCTGTAAAGAAGGTAGAATACATAATCCCTATGCGTTTGACAGGCGATGCCTTTGCGGTGTACCAACGATTGAGTGAAGAAAAAAAGGGGGATTATGCCTCTATTAAAGAAGCTTTATTTACAACGTTCACCCTGGACTCATGTGGTGTATGTGCAGTTTATGGTAGACCGCATGCACCTGGCGGACATGCAGAAGCTTTCTGTACCATTCAATGGTATGGCGGATCGAGGCCTCAAAGCAGCCTTTGTCCATGGGTTGCCTGACCATGTCTGACAGCTTCTACGAGCTTTTTCTCGAATGGAGAAAATGAGCATTTCTCAGCTACTGGCTCGAGTGAGAGCTATATTGAAAGATGACCCATCCGAACATGCACTAATTACGGCAGCCGTGAAGCCAATGCAAACCAAGGAAAGTCAGACGAAGAACACCAGGGTAAGGTGTTTCAAATGCAATCGAATTAACCACGTAGCTAGGGATTGTCTTGCTCGGTGCGACAGACGGAGAGCTTGAGACCCTCAACTGCGGAGAAGTGAGGCACATTGTTACTGATATGAAGGACTAGGCTACACTTCTCTGGATTGTCCGGGAAAAGGTTAAGGGGGCATTGTGTTGATGGGAGCCCGGCCAAAAAGGTGCATGAGTGAATGGAAGACAGGAACTGTCACGAAGGTGGTGAGTCCCCAGTGTGTGTGGACGGAGTGCCTCGCCATGTAAGAGATCTTTGCCTGTATACTTGAATAGTGAGCAATTCTGAAGACTATGGAAGTGCAGCTCAAGCGATGGCGAATTTTGTGTGCCAGTGATGAATGACGAGGCCGATAGCTTGGTCGATGATAGCCTTAATCGGTTGAGTAACAGTAATGACGACAATAGTGAAGATCAACATCAAGAAGCGGCTGAATTAGCTGTGCCACGTCTCAGAAGAAGCCACTGACGAAGGAGGCTGCCTCACAGCTGCTGCATGTGTGATGGTGAGAACGGGGGGGGGGGTAGTGAAACCCTCCCCCCCTTTCCCCGGACAATTGTCTAACAATCAACCGTTGTTCCTGCTGCTTTTTGTTCATTCTCAAATCCCTGGGCACTATGCAAATTTCGTGCATGACACAGGCTATTTTTTGTCAACAATTATATTTTTTTAATTCAGTTTTCTTTGGTCTGCCAAACTCGAGTTTAACTATTATTTTCAGACGGACGAATGGTCTTTCTTTTTAAGATTCACATTTACTTATCACAAGAATAAAAAAAGTAAAAATACAAGCATGCATATCTCTCTCTATATAAAGTTAGGTATGTATATATGTTTATATATGTATATCTGGGCAGCATTTTTTCTTGAAGGCATATTTTTATAAATATTACACATGACTTATGTCTCCTTAAACCTTTTTAGATGAGTGATAGGTTTTCGAGCTCCAGGTTGGAACTGGCAGGTTAATTTGCCGTATTCGTTGTTTACCCTAGTACTTTTGATTCCTTCCAGAGTCATCTTCAGGGGGTGGGTATTGAGTAGGTATGAACATGTATTTAAAAAAAGTTTAATGATGATTTTGGCGGGAACTGTTTGATTGGTTCTAGTAAAATAAGAGTATTAGTAAAACATCCTGAAATGCTTTGAATGCTAATACTATCACTCTATTAATGGTAAGGATTCTCTGGAGTTTTACCCTGTGGATGTAAACTAACTTGGATTACTATATGTATAATGTAGGATAGACAGAAAGGAAAAATAATTAAATACAGAAATAAATAAAAATCAAACGAGAGATTTGACCAGTTTCGTTTGGATCAACAAACATCTTCAGAAACCAAATCAAATCTCTCGTTTGATTTCTATTTTTTTTTTAAATTGTATTTCCTTTCTGTCTCCACGACAAGTTTTGTAAGTGTTTTCGATATAGGTTTCTTCATTGTGGAGGTTACCGAAGCTGCTAATTCACACATTCTCTCTTCACGGCATTTCATTTTATGATATATTGTGCATTTTATCCTCATATATACATATATATATATATATATACACGCGCACACACACACACACACACACACACACATATATATATATATATATATATATATAGTCTAAAGAAGCTTTGAGGCATAAAAAAAAAAAAAAAAAATGTAAAATGCAGTTTAAATTCCCAGACAAACTAACTAAATCCAAGATATTGCAGACTTAACATTCGTTGGAAAATTAATAAATGAAAAAATATAAGTAAAAAAAAAAGAGGGGGGGGGGGTAATTATCTAAGAGTGAAACAAAAACAGGAGACCTTAAGCATCTAATATTAACACGGGGATCATCAGCTGTTTACCATGTAACTGTTTCGGAGATTTAAAAAAAGGACAGTTATAATATTCATGGCTCTCCAATGGTACTGATTATATGACCATTTCCCCAATAATCAAGTGTCAAAATAATTCAGCTTAAATATATATATATATATATATATATATATATATATATATATATATACTTGTTATTGAGCACTTTTTTTTATAAACACTTGAATTTCATTGGATTAACATCTAGGAAACAAAAATAACACATGCACTATATATATAATATATATATATACAATATAAATATTTTAAGAATTTCTTATTCACATACACATGTGCTTCATGCTGTTTTGGGAATCATCAGTGTGGCAGATGAGTGTTCAAAACCTAGACTTAACTCACCTTTAACTTACAAGTCTGAATCTCTACCAATGCGGCCAACCCAACAGCCATTGAAAAAAGGGAGAATTAAAGTCTATTTATGTCAATATAATAAGCAAACATATTTTAGTAGGCTGTCATAACAATGTCCAACAATCCAGTCGGACGGAACTTAGCATTATGCATTTAATTGGCAGCCTAATTTTAATTATCTTAAAATGCCCATACGATGTCAAGGGGGCTATAAACAATATTATGATAAATATTTTTGTAAATTCTTATCCACATACAGATTTCATTCTGTTTTGTATTACAGAAAATCAGAACAACATTAGTACCAAATCCTAACAAAGGGGACCTATAATACACCTCTTTACTGGACTATATATATATATATATATATATATATATTAGCAAGAAGGCCTGATGTTGCTTGGGATTTAATGAGACACACTGTCCCTTTTCACTCTGCTAATAGCATCATATAACTTTCTTTGTTTTTACTACCTCCCTCCCTCCTGTGTTGCCCTATAATATAATCAGAAGAAACTAAAATTTTGAAAAACTCTCTAAAGTATGAATAAAAAACCGGAGTTATTTCCCCTTAAACCAAATATTTAATACTCCATTAAAAAAATAAAAAAATAAAATACTGATTAAAGATAATTAATAGTGATTGAAAGTAAAAGTAAAATAAAGGGAAAAATAAATACTATATCCCCCCCCCCCATAACAAAAACTACTGTAAAAAGAGGATTAGAGCTCCAGCTATCAAGATTATTTGAACCCCAGTAATCGTTACAACTTAAACTTTACCCCAGAAAAACCTACAAAGTCAATTCTATATTAGATTGCCGTTAAATCTATGCAAAAAGCTCAGCTACTCCCCCATATTTCCAAATGCACAATATTCATCCATTATTTTTGGACTTACAATTACAATACCTGACCTAGATGGTGAAAACAAATAAATTGTATCCTAAACACATCTCAAGCTAACTAATTAAAAATGGTTTAAAAGCCTATCTGAAAATCCTTTTAAAAAAAAATATTTTTGTTTATTTATGTAAAAATCGCAGCCTATGTGGAAAAATTAATGAATTCATCCCTATTCCAATTTTATCTATCCGATTAATAAATATAGTTATTCACTGTTGGTATTGTTAGGAAGCAATTTTATATTTTATTATTGATAAAACCCAATCCATTACTTAAAAATATTTCATTATGTGTATTGTTTGAATAATTACCCATTATTTATGTATTACTGAGAGGTCTTAAATTAAAATATGTATTTGTTCAATATCCTATTCCCTTAATTCACAAGTACTAGGGCAATTTATATAAATTCTCAATAATATTAGGTGCACCACACCGGTTGGTAAACCCAAAAAGGGAAAAAACCATCATACATACATTTATATGGTTTCCAAACTAAGTGTATGGTTGTTATGTTTAATATTAAAACTATAGATAGGCTAATTAAATTATCCCATTAACCACACCACCCATTATTTAGACCTTAAACAAGATAGTAAATACCTATTTCGATGTAGACAGTTCTGTAGTATCTCTTGCCTCACATTTAGAAGTTTATCCTTAGATGTCATTATATGGTATGATTCGAATGTGCACAAATTACATTTTCCCCTTTTGTTAGACATATATTTATTTGCACTGCATAGTATTGACTATTTTAATCCAAAAAGAATTTTCTTATTAATTAAATCCCTAACATATGTACCTTGTGATATTGTGGATTTCTCAGAATTTGTATTACGCTTCATATTAAAAGAGCATATATGGTTTCTATATGTTTCCTTGACATTTCCCCACGTGTAACTGACATAAGTACAGGTATTGTTCCCAGTCTCTACATCACATTTGTAAACTGTGCTTTAAACGATGCATCTTCTCCCCAGGGGACAAGTATTACCGGTTCTACAATTACAATTTGATTTAGATTCATTATTGTTGCTATTGCGAGTGATGACTTCATCACTTGCTTTTCTTATTTTAGAACTGTTATAATCGATAATAGATGAAGCTAAATTTTTGGAGGTTGAAAAAGAAAGTTTAACAGTATTTTTGTTCATGAGCCTACCTAATCTACTGCCTCTAGGAAAATTTTTTTCAATAATACTATAAAAGATTTTCAGAATGTCAGTTTAAATATGCTTACTATAGGGAGGTTTGAACCACGTGACCCTTCTTCTATTTTTCTTACCATTGATCATATGAGTATCAGATGGACGATCTACTGAATCTGGATTTTGATTGTTCTGTATTCTATTGTCATTTTTAATACTGCCTACTCTATTTTTACTTTTTCTCATAGCCCTATTATATGAATTTACATTGGAATATCGTCTGTTACACCCCACCCTCCCCATCGCCATTAGAATGTGATATGGTATAACTAATTTTATCCCTGTACCCAGATCTGACTAAATCCTCGCTGTAGTATTGTTTATTTTTATTAAATAATTGCTCATTTTTAGATAATTTTGTAATCCTATTAGCTATGGAATGGGCTAATGCCCTCTTCACAAGTGATGGGTGGTTAGTTTTTATCTATATAGTACAGCGTATGGTTTGGTTTATGGTAGAGTTCATATGTATTATTAACTAAATCTAATGTAATGCCCAGAAAATTAACTTTACAATAATTGATATCTATAGATATCTTTAGGTCCAAGTTCTTAAAAAATTAATGGAGCGATCTTTTTCTTTCTCTCGAAATTTCTACTAGTAGAATTAACAAAAAGTAGCCCATCATTTCTATATGGCCCACCCACCAATTCAGGTATATTCTTGTTTATTTTCCTTAAAATATAAAGTCCTACCAAATCAGGGGGCCTCATAGTGATCTAAAATTTTCCCTCCGTATTCTTTCTCATCCATAATTTATTGTAGGGATTAAATTTCTTTTAGCTAGTTTAATAATGTCAATTTCCAAGTTGGTTATATTAGATTCATCTTTGGCCATGTTGAGCTCTCTGTCCAGCAGGAAAGGGGATATTGACGGGTAGTATGAATCAAACATGATAAATTTACTTATATTTGTGGTCTGTAATTCCTTAAATCAAGTTATGACTTCATCAGAAGAAGACCACAATTTAAGTTGAGTTCTGGTAAAATTCTATCTAATATTTTCTTACTTATGCTCCCCATATCCGATACACAGGGGGAGATAAATCTATGGAAATATTATTATTAAAGTCAGCCTTGTGATCCTTAAGAGTAAATCTCAAACATTTGGGGGTATACATTTCAATGTTTCCATCTATATTGATTTCCGAACATATTCTAAGAGCGGATGAGTTGATTTCCTGAAGATCTTTATTGTTAGCTATTTTATAGTTTTTATGGAGTTCTTTTAAAATCAGGTTATCGTATGTTTCAACAGTGTTCATAGTTTTGTCTGCGAGTACTGTTATATTAAGATTGTTTTTTTTTTAATCTTTTTCTGGGTTTTGTTAATGTGGTCAATGGTGGGATTCATATATTGGATTTTCTTTTCTTTTTTTTCTTTTTATATTTTTGACCATATTCAACTAAAAATTATCCATGGCAGGGATGTGTATCGAACCTTTATGAGATATATATATATATATTAGTATTTTAAGGATGTTTGGTGATGTATGAAGCATAAAAACAATGTTGGTTTTATAATTATTTTTACTTTTGATATTTCGAGCAGTCCTCCGCTCTTTGTCAGAAAATGATACAAAATGAATAAAATGGAAACCGTTGAGAAAACTGGAATCTTCAACTTTGTGCAACGTTCATTCTTTGTCTTAACGTGCAAGTTAGTTCACGTGAAATCTTTCTGCTGATCGGCAAAGAAAACTTGTCTTTTTAAAAAGAATGAATGCACATGCGTTCGTCCGGGCATGCATTACCATCAAGAGCAACTGATTTCAATATATATATATATATATATATGGGAAAATGAAAAAGGAAAACCAGAAAATGGATGTTTTTTATGTGTACATCAACGTTTCGTCTTTATTTATAAGACTTCATCAGGATGATAGAATAGAGAAAAAATGTCATTCTATCATCCTGATGAAGTCTTATAAATAAAGACGAAACGTTGATGTACACATAAAAAACATCCATTTTCTGGTTTTCCTTTTTCATTTTCCCATCACGTCGGATTACCTTCATCCTTCTCTTCCCATATATATATATATATATATATAATTTAAATAACACTAAGCATTTGAATTGAGGGAAATTGATGAGAAACGAAATTAAAAAAATATAGAGTAATGGGTAAAAAAGAATGTGAATGAATGGAAATATAAGTTAATATACTGTATATGAGTAGTAATAATAATTATAATAATAATTAATAATAAAAGATTATTTAAGTAATGAAATCATATAAAAGGATAATATATTGATAGATCAATAAAGATACATTAATAGATACATAAAACAAAAAAGAAATTATATAAAAACAATTATATAAATAGAAAGATAGACATGTTAATAAATAAATAAAAGATATACTTTTCGTCTTGAAGGATTAATATTTGCTGTGATTATTATGTAATGCAGACCAGCAGTTAATGAAATAATTTAGGGATTTATTTAGTAAGTTTATCTAAGTATGCATATAATGTTGTATTACTTGTTTCCCAACGATGGCTAGACACAAGATAAATATATATATTAGGGAAATTTCAGCAATCGAATATATATATATATATATATATATATATATATATATATATATATATATATATATATATATATATATAAATTACATGTGTATGCAGTCAGAAATATTTATTTAGACAAATGTTGAAAGAAACGAACAACTGCTAACAGTTGCATTTTTTATCAACCTTTCCAGGGATTAAACTATTTTTCTCAATTCATACACACACACACACACATACACACACATATATATATATAAGATATGTGTGTGTGTTATACATGCAGATATATAGAGAGGAAGAATATATCCAAATAAAGTCTGTGTTAGATTTGAATTGGCATGTTGATCTGACGTTTGATCCACTTGGATGGGCAGCCAATTATGACAAAAACTGGTACTAAGACTTTGGTCGACTTCTGAAGAATCACTTGGCATTGATCTCTGAAGGAATCTTGAAAGAAGAGGTGAGGGGGGTGTAGCTGTGGGAATGCGGCCAAGTCATTAGAGAGAGGGAAGAACGAAAAGAAAAAAGAAAGAAAACTCCGAGTGACATTTGGTAGAGCCAATTTCCCGATTGGCTCGACAAGAAATACCTCAGAGATTTTATCAAGAAAAATGAAGTGACTGCAAGGACCAAAAAGAAACCAGAGTTTAAAAAAAAAAGATATTGATCACGTCAACATTTTTTTGACCGATCATTTATAGGAAAATGCTTTTTTTTTGCTTTTTTTTGCTTTTGCTCAGCCTCATATCACGAAAGAGTTGCATCACTTAAACCGAAAAGACAGGAATAAAAGTTCTCCACTTTTTTTAGATCCAGAAAAAACGGATTTCCACTTAAATTGTTCAAGCCTCTCATATATGTGATTTCTCAGCTTTTTCATTGAAATTCATTTTCTTTTTTTTAATAAAAAAAAAGCTGATTTTCTCTCTTATGACAGTTCTCTCTGATTACTGAAAATGTTAATTTTGCTGTGAAGGCTAAGACTTAAAACAATTCATGAAGAGGGTAGGGGGAGTTAGATGACTAGTTTAATCAAAGAATGACTTCCCGTTTCTTGCTCTCACATATTCACTTGGTGGCTTTTTCTTAATTTTGACTTTCTTAGTTGAAACTGATGGGAGTTGTTTAGGAAAAAGTCATTGTTTTTTGTGCTGCTTTCTCTCCATATGCATGCACACAGGAGGCCATGATCCTCATGTTGGGAAATTCATCTTGATTTCAGCTTTTTTTGCCATTAGCTACTCACATCCTTTTGGCTAAAATCAAAGTGTAGTATCTGTTCCGATGGATACTGCACCCCATAGACTGGTATTGTCTTGGCCTTCGGGCTTGATTTACGCCGGTCTATGGGTCTGTCCTGTGCAGTTCTAGGAAGTCCACCCTCCCAGGCTTCGCCTCCCCTCTTTGGGGAGGAGTAAGTTTATTGCTTACTGCCTGAGGCGCCTCTACCGGGGAATGCCGACGGGGCTGCCCAGGCAATTTTTAAACCCCACTTTCCCGACCCGACCCGACCCGACCTTGGGTCACATCTTACTTGTGGGAGTAAGATAAAAACTGGCCTTGTGCCTAATTCCTGGAGAGGAGTAAATCAATACTCACATCTCTGAAACAAAAGAGTCTGCAGAAACGGTAAAGAATAAAGAGTATTTGATAATATTTTTGAGATGAGGTATGGTTGTTGTCATTAGCTATGTACGATAACTTCTCCGGAATGAGGACAGAAGGCAGGTGTAGTTTCTTCATCTTTTATTCATCATCCCTAAAGATGAGGGAAGCACGCTTCCCAAGGAAACAATACAACTAGGACACATATTACTCATTTGTACATGCATGGACATATTACAACAGATTACAATGGTTGTCCATAATATACATCAATGGACATATTGATACCTATCTAGGCATGTTTCAGACGGGTATCCTCATCTTGGTTATTTTTAATTTTAATACTGGTTTCCTTATCTTGTATGTCATCACACCGTTTCAGCCTTCTTTAGGTGCCTTGTGGCAAACTTGGTCACGGAAGTTTGAACCTAACATTGTTTGCATTCAATTCTCCAAGCCCTTTTTGACATTCTTTCAGTTAGTTTTTGCTCAGGATTTAACTCAGAACCTCAAGATAATGTGCACACTTTAACCAAAATAATGATGAAATAGAATTACAAAACAATTTTAAAAAATGTATTATTTGTTTATGAACATTAAGATTGCCCCCAATGCCAGAATCAGGCATGTTCTGTACAGATAATTAGTCAATAATTTATTGCTTTATAAGTTATTCGATATTAGTATTAATGTGAGTAGGATTAATTATTTTAATAGGTAAAGTTTTATTTCCTAGTTTTGGTACAAAAAGTAAATAATTTGTGTACGAAGAATTAATCGTGCAGCTGACTTATGAGGGTTATTTTCCTCGTAAATTAGATAAAATAAATGACATAAGATCAGTTGGTTCGATTGGTCTGCTTCAAAAGATTAGATCAATTATGTAGTTGTAAAAAAAGTAAAAACCAAATTACCTAAATGCGAACCCAGGGAAAGACAAAATTGAAACGGGGGAAAAGTGACGGAAGACATTATATGGAAGCGGGGAGATTAGGAACAATTTGCATTGGATGATGCCTTTATAAGAAAGGTCGAAGATTGTCACTTTACAAAAATGTTTTCTATATCGACATAAGTAGCTAAACGCTTTCAACGAGGACGACCTGATGCATCTGGAATCAGGTCCGGGTTGCTGTCTGAGCCGATATGATGTGGAACCAGAAATTGGCAGTGAAGACAGTGCATCAATAAAGATCAGCCTTGATGCATGTAGAAAATGTATTTTATGATTGATGCCAAATCGATCGATCAAATAGAGGAAAATCTCACTTTACTTTATATATAAGACGATTTTCTTAATTGTCACCGCCCTGTCGGCGGGGGCCACAAATTCATCAACTACAACCCCATGCAGAGGGGTAACCTTTCCCACCCCCCGAAAACGGGACCACTTGTAGGCCGTGGGTGGCAGTCCGTGATGCCGTAGCTCAGGATCCTGGTTGCTGAGTCATTCTTCCACTTCGGCCCTTATTTTGGCTAGATGGGAGGTCGGAGAGGCCCGATCCAATCAATCAGCTGGTCACGTCATGCCGCAGTATCTATAAGTTCATCCCCAACCGTGTTATTCAATCTGATTTTTCAAAAAATCAATCCATTATTTCTCCCAAATGGATACTGGAGGGTTAATCATGTTGAGAACAAAGAAGATTACCAATGCCAAGAAGTCATGTTTTCTAAGCAATGTGTTCTAGGAGTAGTGTCATTGGTGGTGTGCTTCCTTGGTGTGCTCTGTTTTCCTGTTCTGGAGTAATGATGGTACCCTCTGTGAAAGTTCCTTCTAAGAGCAATGTTTTCTAAAAATAGTGAAATGTTTTCCAAGAATAGTAAAATGTATTCTAAGAGCAATTTATTCTAGAAATATAAAATAATTATCCTACATATAGAATTACATTTGACTACTTTATTTGAAATTAAATAACCCATAGATGGTTGATAGGCCATAAAAAAAAAAGCAAAAAAAAAACTTAATTGTTGGTTTTAGATTAGAAGAGTCACAGTTAAAAGCAGACATCATATTCAGTTTAACGTCCGTTTTACATGCTGGCATGTGTTAGACGGCTTTTAGAAATTGACTTCTAAACTTATCTCTGTTCAGGTTTCTTTGGAAGTCATTTCTTAACTGAGGCAAATTTTTTATAGGCTGGATGTTCTTCCTGACGCCAGCCCAGTGAAGTGATAGGGACCAGTGGTTTTATCAAGGCACTAAGGTTAAAGAGAGCTTCACCTGCCGTTAATAGACAGGAAGTGGAAATACCTCCATTCTTTTGAAAATGTGTAAGCAAATAGGAAAATTCTAGCAGGACTTAATCTAAAAATCGGTAAATATGATTGAAAATGAATTTTTTTTTTGTTCCTGACACAGTAAGTTAGGCCGAAAAGGAATGACTAAACAGTTTTTTTTACTTTTTCATGTAGCTTTTGTTTATGTAGCTATACTGGTCACTCAAATAGGGGGGAAAAACTTACTTTGCTTTATATGTAAAATGATTTTTTTTTCTTAATTGTTGGTTTTAGATCTGTATATATAATTTTGGTGTTAGTTTTGATACTATGTGGTGATTTTTTTTTTTAATTGTTGGTTTTAGATCTGTATATATAATTTTGGTGTTAGTTTTGATACTATGTGGTGATTTTTTTTTTTTTTTTTTTTTTTTTTTTGTGCAGCTCTTTCCACTTTCCGCAAATGTCAATATGACTCAGTAACCAACAGAAGATTATTATTGCAAAGGTTATTGATTATGTTGCAAAGTTGAATAATTATTGGATTAATAGTTTTACTTTTCAGTGCCTCAAGTGAGGATCTTGAGTCTGTGCAGACCATGAATTTGCTTGACCTGCTCTTTTTGATTATGTCCAATGGCAAATCGATATTCAGCCGTGTAAATTGATGCAGTCTCTTTATATATTTTTTAACTCAACAGATGGCAGCATTTCCTACTGTCTTCATTCTTAAATTAAATCCATCTGTGTAAAAATTGCATCCCTGTGCTTGTTTTATAAGTACTTCCACGAAATGTGCTCCAATGAACTTACTGCACTTATACCCCCACCTAATCCGACTAGCAGCAAAATTCCACCCCTTCGCTGTATAGGCCCGCAAATTCTGGAAAACTTTCTACTACATTCTAATGTGAAAAAACATCTTACTACACAACCCCTTACACCTGTAGCTCCTTACATCTCGGTGGAAATATCCCTTACTTAGCATTACTCCCAGATCCATTCTGACCGGTTATGGTAGTACCTGTCCCTATTTACTTGCCTCACCATGAGGGTACAGTTAGACACAAGGTTGTTTTTTTAATGTGGAGAAAACGGCTCGCATCGACGCCAAGCAGCCGTTAGTCCTTGATGTAGCGTCTGTTGTCTACAATGTATCCCCGCCGTGGCCTAGGGCGAAAATGTTTTTTCTTGCTATCCTAGCAATAACTTGACCTTTTGGCTCAGAACAAAGTGTAGTATCTGTTCTGATGCTACACTTAGTCTATTTTGTCCTCGGTCAATGAAGGAGAAATCCTTCTAGACTTAGGCAATTTTTATATTTGTTCCAATCCAGTGTGACACTTTTTGGGGAGCTGGATTTTCCGCACATTAAAAACCAACCTTGTGTCTAACTTTGCCTCCGTGAAGAGGCAAGTAAATAGGAACAAATCTGGCAAACCAGAAGAATACCCGACTTAGTCAGCAGCAAACAGTGTTTGGTCAGATTTAGTTTCCGATATTAAACTTCATCCGTATTATATCTTCCGGCCAGAGTTTCAGTTTCCCAAATTTATTAAATTGTGAGGTGAAATTACAGAATAGTTAACAAAGCTCCCCCTCCTCCCCATGTTAAGAATGGCTTTCTAAATAATAACGTTGTTATTTCAGTATGATCCATGAACTGCAGAAGATTATTTAGAAAGCCATTCTTAACATAGGGAGAGGAGGGCTTTGTTAACTATTCTGTACTTTCACCTAACAATTTAGAAAATAAATTAATAAATAAAAATTAGTACAAAGCTTTGCAAACCAGAAGAGTAAGCGACCCAAAATAAGAAGTCTTTAATATCAAGAACTAAATCTGACTGAACACCGTTTGCTGCTGACTTTCAGTCGGGTACTCTTCTGGTTTGCCACAAATCTTATACTATGAATCATTTACAATAGGCTTGTTTCGGAAATGAGTGCAGCCACACATCTTCGTGATCATCGCATCATAAATACTAGCCGAAGTACCCGTCAAAGCCAGGTTTCTCAAACCTTTCTCTTCTGAACATCAGTGCAAATGAAAAAACATTTAAAAAATTTTATTTTAAAATTTTAAATTTTTTACTTTCAATTGCAATAAAATAATTAAAAAAATAAACAAGTGCATTATTCAGGTTTATGATGATGATCGATATCGGTTAGGAAATAACTGGAACGTTATAGAAAAAAACAAAACAAAAAAGAAACAATTGTCTAGTATGAGATTCGGATCAAGACTAGAATAAGGACCCCAGATCATTAACACAAGACGCGGGACATGTTTTGGAAATCACCGGTTGACCTCGCAATACACGTGGTCTCTATTTACAAAACACTTTTATTTATTTTAATAAATGCAGTATATTTCGGAATTTTTTTTCTTTTAACATGTTAATGTTTATTTTAAGGCAGAGAGTCCATAAATAAAACAAATAAAATATTAACATGTTTTCTTTTAAAACATGTTTTTGTGTCACTATTTACTTGCCTCCCCACAAGGGGGTATGAAATATTTATCATCGTACTTAAGTAATCTTTCGTTTTGTAGGGAAAAAGCAAGCTTCCCAAAAAGGGACATTCTGGATCTTACCTCAGTTTAGAAGGATTTTCCATACTACACTTTGCTCCTAGCCGAGGAGGCAAAACGGAAGATTACGCAAGTTATTTTAATAAATAAACGAAATATATACGCTTTTTAAAAAATCGGCTGACTTGTAATCTTTCATTTTGCCTCCCCACGAGGGCGGAGTTAGACTTCAAAAATCAGTTTCTAAACGGAAGCAATTTAAAGTTTATGAAGTTTTTGTCCTTTTTTTTTCTCTAAGCAACAAATGAAATAAGATTTAACAAATACAAAGTTTTATTTATTTGTTTATAATTGTTGTTTACAGAAAAAAAAGGAAAAAACTTCATAAACTGATTTTTGAAGTCTAACTCCGCCATCGTGGGGAGGCAAAACGAAAGATTACAAGTCAGCCGATTTTTTTAAAAAGCGTATATATTTCGTTTATTTATTAAAATAACTTGCGTAATCTTCCGTTTTGCCTCCTCGGGCTAGGAGCAAAGTGTAGTATGGAAAATCCTTCTAAACTGAGGTAAGATCCAGAATGCCCCTTTTTGGGAAGCTTGCTTTTTCCCTACAAAACGAAAGATTACTTAAGTACGATGATAAATATTTCATACCCCCTTGTGGGGAGGCAAGTAAATAGTGACACAAAAACATGTTTTAAAAGAAAACATGTTAAATTTTTATTTGTTTTATTTATGGACTCTCTGCCTTAAAATAAATATTAACATGTTAAAAGAAAAAAAAATTCCGAAATATACTGCATTTATTAAAATAAATAAAAGATTTATTTACAAGTGTTTTGTAAATAGAGACCACGTGTATTGCGAGGTCAACCGGTGATTTCCAAAACATGTCCCGCGTCTTGTGTTAATGATCTGGGGTCCTTATTCTAGTCTTGGTCCTGAGATTCAAACCCTTGAAGATGGCATAAAATGAAGGTGAATGCTTGGCCACTAGTCAAATGTAAATAATTTGTCTTTGTAACCTACTTAAACTGTTTAAGTTCAGCGTAGGGATACAAACTTGACATAAATCTAAAAAGTCTGATTATCTAAAATAAATAAGCAAACAAAGAAAAGTTCCATTTTCAATAAAAAAAAAAGTAGTTCAAATACAATTAATGATTTGACTAAAAAACAATCTTGACTTCTTTTTATATGTTCATTAAATGTTCAGAAGTATGTTGTTCGGTCAGCCTGGGAAGGGAATGCTAAAAATGTCGGAACATTTGTTTCTAATGTTATTTTTATGTACTTTTAATTTTGAATACTGAGTTCTAAAGAGAGGTTAAAAAATTTCTGACATCAATAAGTCACACTCATTTGAAGGAGCTGGTTCCAAATCTGTGGTTAGTTTGACTCTTAGCTCAACCATTTAACTTTGATGCCATGACATACATTTGTGTGATATTGTTATCTCTTAGACTTGAATTATTTTATTATTGATTTATACTTACAAATTTTTCTTGGAGATTTTCACGAGATTCTCACGAGATAGATCAATTTTGTCATCACATGAAAATGATATGAGTAGGTCATAAAAGTGTGGGTCGGAGGTTTGATAAGATTTGGCCAAGGGCCCACAAGCAAGTAAATCCGGCCTTGTAGATAGACCTTGATGCAGCACAGTCTTAAACAGGAGGAGTACACCAAAATCAGAAATATAGCTGACAGTCTATATGAAATAATTTGCTATATATATATTATTGCTGGTCAGTCAATACAATTTTACTTACATCCTGTAAATACTTCAGGTACAGGGTGGGCAAAAATAAGGGTCCTATTTTTAAAAATTCATAACTTTTTTATTTATTGATTTTTTAAATTTTTTTTTTTAGAATAAGTAAAGGACCCCTTCCGAAGCAAGCATGAGCCGTATTATCCCTAAGGAACGTACCCTCATTTAGAAAACATTATTTTTGCTTAAAAAACTCAAAACAGTGTAAAAAACAATACTTTAGTTTTTGTAAGTTTTAAGAAGTGTTTTTCGGTTAAAATTTGTTTTGTTTATTTCAAAAAATCTCGGAAGGGTCAGTCTACACACACATAAAGTTTGGTGAGTTTAACTTTTATTTTGTGGAAGTTATTCAAATTCAAGTTATTCAAATTTAAAGATAGGACCCTTATTTTGGCCCACCCTGTATATATTTTAAAGATTTAAAAGTATGGGCGGTTGAACTTGGCTAGTTCTGCTTGGGGAGCCAGAGCATTTTGACTGTATTGTCTTCAAATCCCTGAAACAGTCGCTCTGGTAGTCAACTGACAACCCCTCACTACTCTAACTAATTAATACTACGAAAACTCTAAAAATATTTTTGTATACGTTTATATTTTTTTATTTTCCCCATTTTTTAACCACTTTTGTAATCAATTTAGTTTTATGTTGTGTCTATGTCTACATTGTTTTGTGTTTTACAAAGATCTTGGCAAAATTGTTTTTCTCTATGCTATTATACATATTTTGTTTCTTCAGGTCCCATTATTGACTCTTTTCATGGTAGGATTGTTGTTTTATTAACATATATCTATATTATTAGTCCACCCACATCTCCAATCACCCCACCCCACCATTTACTACTATGTGCTCTCCAGAATGATTGAATTAAATTAAAAAAAAAAAAAAAATCATAAAATTAAAAAAAATATTCCCCCCAAAATATAACATTTTTTTCTGTCCTACATGACGGATAGTACTATCTTCACTATATATATATATATATATATATATATATATATATATATATATATCAATGTCTCTGTGTGATGTTTGTGTGTTCCCTATAGAAATAAAGGTTAGAGAATATGCATCAAATCTAAAAGTGTGTTATGTAAAATTTACTGGGGAAGACAATGGAAGTGTTCCCGAATCTGTAAGTGCACTCTTAAGGGGCTAGGAGTCATAACCCCCTTAAAATGTAAAATATATCCTAGTTTTATGAATTTTAAATCATATGTATAAAATTTACTGGGGAAGACAATTAGAGTGGTCCCGAATATCCTAAGGGAACTAGTGCCGAAATTTCTTTAAAATTTTAAATATATCTCTTTTGATTTAAATTTATATTATGTATAAAATTCTCCAGAGAAGACAATGGAAGTGGTCCCAAATCTCTGTTACCCTTTTTGTGCCAAATATCTACATGGTCCCACATCTAAGTGACTCATGGGAACACAATCCCCTTAAAACTTCAAATATTTATTAGAGAATTGATGCTTAGGGCTCAACTATACGACCAGTTGAGCAACAAGATAAGTAAAGACTTAAGTAACCAAAAAGTCAGTTTATATGGAAGCTGGACTGCTCCACTATGCCAAGTTGGGCAAGTCCATTATATGAATTCTGATTGGCTGCCAGTCTGAGAGTGAATAATTTTATATATAAATACTGCCTCACTCAAGCAATATTTGCCTATAGGACATTGGAGCCGGTAAGTGTTAATTCGATTCTATATCTCCTCATCCCAGTACGCGAACGCAATGGTCTTTGTGGAGGAATGAGTTCCTTCTGGCCTGGTTTATTGTGAGGGAGTAACCTGGACAATGCCTGGGCAGATTTCACTAGCATTGGTTTAGCAGTGCTGGGTTATGTTGCAAATACAATGTGCCAGCCCTCAGGACAACATACCAGTGCTTTCTTAGTGGAACATACAGTGTTTTTGTAATAGCAGGAAACCCATGCCTTCTTTATTCCAGTCTGGAGCAAGGCAGGTTGCTCTGTTAATAGCAAAGCATGAATTTTGTTTGACAAGGTCTCGAAAGGGAGACATTATGGGGCTTAGGGAATGTGCCCATTGTTCTTGGTTAACTAATCCAAATCAAGACCTTGCATCAGTTATATCCTTTGGGATAGGAAAGTTGGCAATTGCATTGAGTAAATTCTCGGAAGGGGTTACTCTTGATGATGTTATTTGAAGGCCTCCAAACTGAACCACATCTTGGCAAAATTGGAATTTATTTTTGTCAAGGACAATTCTGTTTTTTGCACAAAGTGATAGGTAGTCAAATGTATGATAGAAGGCATCTTCTATACTGTTGTCAAAAATTAGCGTATCATCAACGACTTTTACTTTGCGAGGAATGTTCTTAATGATCTCATCATATCTACGTGTGTATGCATCACCGGAGGCTAAGTATCCCTGAGGCATCCAAAGATACATGAAACAGCCCCACTCTGTGATGAAAGTTGTAAGTAGCTGAGATTTCTCATCTAGAGAGATTGAATGATAACCATCCATTGCATCCAAGACGCTTTTTTGTTGTTGGCTGGTACCTGTAATGCTAATTGGAATGCCGAGCTAGTTTGGTGTGTCTCTTGTTTGCACTACGAGTTTAAATGCTGATAATTAACCATTCTTCTTGGTTTTCGATCTTTTTTTGCAGTGATTACCATAGTGCTGCACCAATCGGTAAGGGTACCAACGGGCACTGGGGTAAGAATGTCTCTTTTACCATCATCCCAAAGTGCAAGTCGTACTTGCTCCTTGAAATGATAAAGCACAGGAATTGGGTTGTGTCTGGCTTTTGGAACCGCTCCCTCTTTAAGGTGAATATGGGTGGCAAGGCCGGACATAGATGGGAACACTCCATCGTTTTTTAGTCCAAACGATTTTTCTTGATGGGACTAAGTTATTCAGTGTGAGCCCCATGTTAAATAGATGCTTTGGTTCCCCTAGACATATAGTGGCCCCACTATCAGGGAAAATCTTCAGCTTAGTTCGGTAGTCACCAGAGATGTTCTTCGCTTGTCTGAGATCTGGATTTGATGAGAATGGGATAACATAGGCATCTATTTCTGCTATTTGATTTTCGCTTGTGGTCGTATATGTTTACTTTGTCTGGTTAAATGTGATGTGAGCGATAAGAGAATCCATGGGAGCCTTGTCAATCCTAATACAGGGTTTCTTTGCTCGGCACACTCTTGAAAGGTGGTTAGGTTTCCCATAAGTGCTGCATATTTGACCCCACACTGGACATTTTAAGTGGTGGGAGCTTGTTCTTGGGATACCATGATAATGGCTACCACAACCCATGCAAGTTGTAAAATTATTATCGCGTTTGACGGAGGTGCTGATATGAACATGACCTTCATTAGCTTCAGCAATGTTTTTTTTTGATTGCGGTACGTAGATATCCATGCAATAGCCATGTCGGAGGTATCAGTCATTGAAATTTGATCTCCCAATGCCGATTCGAACGCCTCAGAATGGCGAACATTTTGTTTGAGAGTTTTAAGTGTTCCAGCTTTGGTCAGCAGGTCTGCTTGGAGGGTATTGTTTGCTATTCCCCTGATAAGCTGGTCCTTAATGTGCATATCAGACAGGTCATGCTCACAAAGGGGACATAAAAAGTTGCAGTCCAGGGCTGTGGCTCGGAGGCGGACGAGATAGTTCAGTCTCACCCTGTGACATGAAGGCAGAAGTAAGGCGATGAACGATGGGATTTGACCTCTAAGTGACCAATGCCTCTATCATTCCTAGTAGCTAGTCTGAGACAGTGGTGAAGAATTTAGGGTAAGTGTTGACTATGGCATTCTGGACGGACTCCTCAGCGGAATTGTATAGCTGCATGTTGACCTAAGATGTCGGCATACCTGTCATTTTGGTGAATACTTCCCAATCAATTCTGAATTTTTTGAATTGTTGGGGGTAATTTCAAGATGGAGCTAGGGCAGTTTAGCTGCTGGTGCCTTAGCATAAGTTACCTCAGCAGAGAATTCCTTAGCTTCTTTAAGGATTGAGAGGGCTTTTCCCATTGTCGCGATCCCTAGCTCTTTCAACATGGCACAATCCATCATTTGCAGGTTCTTCTTTGTCAGCTTTTCACTTGTAAATGTGGCGGCATAAGTCCGAGCTGAGCTACCAGAGATCCCTGCTTTAAGAAGGTACTGCTCCCAATCTTCAGGATCCATATATCCTGTTCATAGCGCCATATAGAATTGATGCTTAGGGCTCAACTGTATGACCAGTTGAGCAGCAAGTAAAGACTCAAGTAACCAAACAGCCAGTTTATATGGAAGCTGGACTGCTCCACTATGCCAAGTTGGACAAGTCCATTATATGAATTCTGATTGGCTGCCAGTCTGAGAGTGAATACTTTTATATATAAATACTGCCTCACTCAGGCAATATTTGCCTATAGGACATTGGAGCCGGTAAGTGTTAATTTAATTCTATATATATCAGATTTTAATGAAATTTGAACCATATGTATAAGACACTAATTCAGAGTTTTCTTACATTTCAGCTTCTTCTGACTATATTAGGAGACAAAATTGCAATAAAAACAAAGAAAGTAATATGGTGTTATGAACATAGTGAAAATGTACATAGTAGTGATCTGCATTCAATCCCGAGCAATGTCGAGTCTACTTGCTAGTGTGTATGTGTATATATATATATATATATGTGGATATATAAATATTTTTTAAAATATTAAAGTGTTTTTATACCTACAGACGATATCGTTTCAGGTTTTCTACCCTCATCAGTGAAGGAGTAGTGGTTGCATATATATATATATATATATATATATATATATATATATATATGAAAATAATGCTAAAGATTATATCTCTAAATTATATCCATCTTCAATAGTCAAAGCTCGATATACGAGATAGAGCAATAGTATGAGTATATACGTGATGAGAATAAAAATTGGATAGCATGCAATATTTATTAAATCATCAATTGTTCAAACAAGGGTAATATATTAAAAAAATTATTAAGTAAGAGCGAAAATAAGCAAATATATTGTTACATACTTCATAAATTTATTGTCATATTTTCTTAAAATGCAACAAAGCAGAGGATAAATCCATAAGTGTCATTTAAATCTAGAATTAAAAAAATTCTTCTCATCAGAAGGTGAAGCTAGTTTTGTAATGATAAAAACTTTAGCTTCAATTATATTTTACAGTTTTTATTCTTATGAAAAAAAAAAAAAATATATATATGCTCCCTCCGGTCGCATTTTGCTATACTGGGAGATATCAGGATTAACGAACTACATCATACACTGACACCCCCAAAGGAGGAGGTAATGACTGAGATGATGATGATATATTAAGCATATACCACACTAATTCTCAAAGGATGTGGTAATGCCTGGTATGATGGTATCGTGACAATAGAACAGGTATTACACTACTCTCTCTAAAAATAGAGGAGGTAATACTTGGGAGAATCTCCCATAAAAGCAGAAGGTAATACCTGCGAGTATGGTATTATGGCAACAGAAAAGATATTACACTATTCCCCCCCACAAAAAAAAAGAGAGAAGGTAGTACCTGGGAAGAGGGTCTCATAACAAAAAAAACGATACTACATTAACCCTCCCTCTCAGGAGGATGTAGTACCTGGAGGTGGTAATTCCTGGGAGGACAGTCTTATGACAAGAGAACCGATACTACACTATCATATTCCTATTAAAAAATAATAATGAAATAGATTTTTTTTTAAAAATGGGGGGGGGGGGGGTAATGATTTTTTATAAAATACCAACTTTCGCATTTATTCATTTAGATAGGGCGGTCGCTAGAAAAGCAGGAAATTTGTCAAACAGTAATTTATTTTTAAAAAGAATAACTTTTATAAAGTTTTTTAAAGACTAATATAATACACTCATAGATGCTCAAAATCTAGTTCGTGCAAATCAAATAGTAAATAAGCCAAACGCAATAAAATTTAAACAATAAAATTTACAACCTCAAATTTCCCACTTTTCTAGCGACCATCCTGTATATTACAAATAAGACTATAGATTAATTCAGATGACTCTCGATACCTGCGATTTAACGGAACACTAGAAATCACAGCTTGGAGTATTTGCTTGTATAGCAAAACTGTTTCCTTTCGCCTGTCTCTCTTCCTCATTTCCTTTCGCCTGTCTCTCTTCCTCATTTCCTTTCGCCTCTCTCTCTCTTCAACATTTCCTTTCCCCTCTCTCTCCCTTCCTCATTTCCTTTCGCCTCTTTCTCCCTTCCTCATTTTCTTTCGCCTCTCTCTCCCTTCAGCATTTCCTTTCCCCTCTCTCTCCCTTCAGCATTTCCTTTCCCCTTTCTCTCCCTTCAGCATTTCCTTTCCCCTCTCTCTCCCTTCGGCATTTCCTTTCCCCTCTCTCTCCCTTCAGCATTTCCTTTCCCCTTTCTCTCCCTTCAGCATTTCCTTTCCCCTCTCTCTCCCTTCGGCATTTCCTTTCCCCTCTCTCTCCCTTCGGCATTTCCTTTCCCCTCTCTCTCCCTTCGGCATTTCCTTTCCCCTCTCTCTCCCTTCGGCATTTCCTTTCCCCTCTCTCTCCCTTCGGCATTTCCTTTCCCCTCGCTCTCCCTTCGGCATTTCCTTTCCCCTCTCTCTCCCTTCAGCATTTCCTTTCCCCTCTCTCTCCCTTCAGCATTTCCTTTCCCCTTTCTCTTTCTTCTGCATTTCATTTCCCTTTTCTCTTTCTTCTGCATTTCATTTCCCTTTTCTCTCTTCTGCATTTCATTTCCCTTTTCTCTCTTCTGCATTTCATTTCCCTTTTCTCTCTTCTGCATTTCATTTCCCTTTTCTCTCTTCTGCATTTCATTTCCCTTTTCTCTCTTCTGCATTTCATTTCCCTTTTCTCTCTTCTGCATTTCATTTCCCTTTTCTCTCTTCTGCATTTCATTTCCCTTTTCTTTCTCTTTTCTGCATTTCATTTCCCTTTTCTTTCTCTCTTCTGCATTTCATTTCCCTTTTCTCTCTCTCTTCTGCATTTCATTTCCCTTTTCTCTCTTCTGCATTTCATTTCACTTTTCTCTCTCTCTTCTGCATTTCATTTCACTTTTCTCTCTCTCTTCTGCATTTCATTTCACTTTTTTCTCTCTCTTCTGCATTTCATTTCACTTTCTCTCTTCTGCATTTCATTTCACTTTCTCTCTTCTGCATTTCATTTTCTCTTTCTCTCTCTCTCTTCTGCATTTCATTTCACTTTTCCCTCTCTCTTCTGCATTTCATTTCACTTTTCTCTCTCTCTCTCTTCTGCATTTCATTTCCTCTTTCTCTCTCTCTTCTGCATTTCATTTCCTCTTTCTCTCTCTCTTCTGCATTTCATTTCCTCTTTCTCTCTTCTGCATTTCATTTCCTCTTTCTCTCTCTCTCTTCTGCATTTCATTTCCTCTTTCTTTCTCTCTTCTGCATTTCATTTCCTCTTTCTCTCTCTCTCTCTCTTCTGCATTTCATTTCCTCTTTCTCTCTCTCTCTCTCTTCTGCATTTCATTTCCTCTTTCTCTCTCTCTCTTCTGCATTTCATTTCCTCTTTCTCTCTCTCTCTTCTGCATTTCATTTCCTATTTCTCTCTTTCTTCTGCATTTCATTTCCTCTTTCTCTCTCTCTCTTCTGCATTTCATTTCCTCTTTCTCTTTCTCTTCTGCATTTCATTTCCTCTTTCTCTCTCTCTCTTCAGCATTTCATTTCCTCTTTCTCTCTCTCTCTTCTGCATTTCATTTCCTCTTTCTCTCTCTCTTCTGTATATCATTTCCCTTTTCTCTTTCTTTGCCCTTTAACCCTTTTCACATTTCCTTGTTCTCTTCCTATTTGCTTTCTTCTCTATCTCTCTCTCTTCCCCTTTCGTTTCTTCTCTCTCTCTTCCCCTTTCGTTTCTTCTCTCTCTCTTCCCCTTTCGTTTCTTCTCTCTCTCTTCCCCTTTCCTTTCTTCTCTCTCTCTTCCCCTTTCGTTTCTTCTCTCTCTCTTCCCCTTTCGTTTCTTCTCTCTCTCTTCCCCTTTCGTTTCTTCTCTCTCTCTTCCCCTTTCCTTTCTTCTCTCTCTCTCTCTCTCTTCCCCTTTCCTTTCTTCTCTCTCTCTCTCTCTCTTCCCCTTTCGTTTCGTCTCTCTCTCTCTTCCCCTTTCGTTTCGTCTCTCTCTCTCTCTTCCCCTTTCGTTTCGTCTCTCTCTCTTCCCCTTTCCTTTCTTCTCTCTCTTCCCCTTTCCTTTCTTCTCTCTTTCTTCTCTAGTCTTATATTCCTTCTTTCTGTATTTCTTTGCCCTGTTCATTTTCCTTTTTCTTTTCCTTCTCTCTTACACTTTTCCTTTACCCTCTCTTTTACCCTTTCCCCTCTCTCTTTCCCCTCTTTCTTTCCCATTCCCTTCTATCTTTACTCTAATTCTTTTCTTCTTTCCCACATCTTCCTTCCTTCTCTTTTCACTCTTTCCTCACTCTCTCTCTGTCCCCTTCCCCTCTCTCTTACCTCTTCCCTTCTCTCTTTCCCTTCTCTCTTTCCCTTCTCCTTCCTCTTTCCCCCTTCTTTTTTACTTTTTCTTTCCTCCGTCTTTTTCATTTTTCCTTTGCCCTCTCTCTCTCTCTTATCCCTTGTCTTCTCTCTTGTAACTCTTGTCCTCTCTCTTATCTCTTGTCCTCTCTCTCTCTCTCTCTCTTATCCTTTTCCCCCTCTCTCTCTTATCCTTTTCCCCCTCTCTCTCTTTCCCTTTTTCTCTTATCTCTCTTTCCCTTTTTCTCTTATCTCTCTTGCCCTTTTTCCCTTATCTCTCTTTCCCTTTTGCCCCTTATTTCTCTTTCCATTTTCCTCCTCTCTCTTTTCCTTTTCCCTCCTCTCTCTTTCCCTATTCACCCTTAATCTCCCCCCTCTCCCTCTTCCTTTTCTCCGTCTTATCCTTTTCCTTGCCGCTCTCTCTCTTCTGCATTTTCTTCTTCCTCCTTTTCTCTTCCCCTTTCCTTTTTTTCTCGCCTACGTTTAAGTGAATAAGACAGTTTCTTTAGTGGACCCAAATATATGAAATGTTGAAAAATATAAATGCTATTTTTAAAAGAAAAACCCTGGAAAGAAGTTGCATCGTCGACAACTTAACATTATCCCGTTCCTCCATCTGAAAGTTCTTGAAACCAAATTTAAAAAAAGAAGTTTTATGATATTATAATTCTTTGCATGTCTACGACTTGGAAAAATATATAATAATTAGAATATTCTGTTTATCTTTTTGATAATATTCACAAACTGTATGTGTGTATATACATACACACACACATATATATATGCATATATATATATTTAGGCAAACATTATTAAATAACATGGAGTGGTTTTGTTTGATGCGACTTTTTTTAATTTTTTTAATTTTCCATCTAATGTTTCGGTCAAATTGATGTAAATATGATCCATGGGTTTCTTGTTCCATTCTTTTTTATTTTTTTTGCAAGTACTTTCGATTTGAATCGTCAAATCATCTTCAGGCGGTATTAGTTTTAGTGTCTTTACAAATTTGTAAGTATATATATATATATATATATATATATATGTATCAGGTTGTATATGAAAAGAAATAAAGTGCTCGATCATATAAGAGAGCTAATATAATTTATTTAGATACTGTATATTACATATTTCAGCAATGGATGAAACCGCTGTACATTGCTGAAATATGTAATATACAGTATCTAAATAAATTATATATATATATATATATCTTTAACATTTAAAACTTAAAGAAAGAGGCAAAAGCCTTAAAAAAACATGTTAGATGCAGATATTTTTTTATTAAAATCAAAATACTATTATTTTTTTTTTTCATCTTGACTTTTTTTCTAATAATTTCGCTCGGTATCACAAGCTTCATCTGAGATTTAAACAAATAAAAGGTATTAACCTTATTTTTTTTCGTAAGAATCCTTCCTGGTGTTGTAGAAGTGACGTCCGATGTTGTGTGAACTTAACCGAGTAAATGTCTCTTTTAAATTTGAACTTAAATCGCGCATGGTCGCTGGTAGGTATAATTTTGGGAAAAGTACCAGCGACTATGCGCGATTTAAGTTCAAATTTAAAAGAGACATTTACTCGGTTAAGTCCACACAACATGGACGTCACTTCTACAACACCAGAAAGGATTCTTATGAACAAAAATAAGGTTAATACCTTTTATTTGTTTAAATCTCTGATGAAGCTTGTGATACCGAGCGAAATTATTAGAAAAAAAAAGTCAAGATGAAAAAAAAATAGTATTTTGATTTTAATAAAAATATCTGCATCTAACACATGGGTTTTGAAGGCATTTTTCCTATTTTTTTAAGTTTATTATATATATATATATATATATATATATATATAGCAATAGATAAAGTGAAAGAATAGAATTAGGTGCGAATCAAATTTCATTACAGTTCAATGTTCAGGCAAAGTTCTTTAAAGTCCTTAACTCATGAGTTTTCAAAGAAATCGGCCTTTCAATTAGAATAGAATCTAAATCAAGACAGCAGATTTTGTACAGATAGAGCTATACCAATAATAAATGTTAATAAAAATGTACTTAGCTTAACACTTTACTGCTGTTTCACCGCTCATTGACTGGCATCAATCGAAAACCAAACTTGACGTCACGTGTGTAAATACTGTTAATTCTTTAGTTTCACTCCAGTCAAATCTGATCAGTGATGCTGTGAAACTGCAATCAAGTGTGAAGCTAATCATTTATTATTGATTAAATGTATTAGCAGTGATATATTCCCCCTTCTGGTTGCAGATTTTTGCTAGTATATATAACGTAAGTGTTGAGTTTGCTAATAAACAACCGATTGTGACAATTTCTTGTGGACGTACACTACCTTCCCAAAAGAAGTAGGTAATAACAGGAAGGATGGTATCATGACCACAGAACAGATACTTCACTATCCCCACACACACCAAAGGAGGAGGTAATACCTGGGAAGATGGCATCATGACCATAGAACAGATAGTACACTGCACCCCCTCATCCACAAAAGAAAGAGGTAATGCCTGGGAGAATAGTATGACAACAGAACAGATACTATACTCCCTCACTCCCCCGAATCAAGCATTGAAAGCTAGTACCATCGTACATTAATAGAAGTAATAGCAAAATTTCAGCTTCAGACAGATATCAAATCTACATTAGTAATAAATAAATAAATATATATATATATATATATATATATATATATATATATATATATAATAATAATGCAGAGGTGTAACGGATAAGGGAACTTTTTCCTGAAATATTGTCATACGCACCCTATATCAAACCACACTGATAGCAAGTAAGATTATAATTATAAACAATTTATATATATACAGGGTGGGCAAAAATAAGGGTCCTATTTTTAAAAATTCATAACTTTTTTATTTATTGATTTTTTAAAAATTTTTTTTTTTTAGAATAAGTAAAGGACCCCTTCCGAAGCAAGCATGAGCCGTATTAGCCCTAAGGAACGTACCCTCATTTAGAAAACATTATTTTTGCTTAAAAAACTCAAATCAGTGTAAAAAACAATACTTTAGTTTTTGTAAGTTTTAAGAAGTGTTTTTCGGCTAAAATTTGTTTTGTTTATTTCAAAAAATCTCGGAAGGGTCAGTCTACACACACATAAAGTTTGGTGAGTTTAACTTTTATTTTGTGGAAGTTATTCAAATTTAAAGATAGGACCCTTATTTTGGCCCACCCTGTATATATTGATAATAAAAGGGAGGAAACTGAAAAACTCATTTTACTTGCACATTTGTCTAAATTTGCTTTCAGTCTACATTTATCCCTTACACCTCTGCATTGGAATCACCTCCCATAAATTATCTTTATATACAATACACATAATGCTTCAAGCAAACTACAATAACCGATATATATATATATATATATATATATATATATATATATATATATCTGAAGAGAGTAATAACTCGAAACAACGTCGTCTGTAGGTAAAAATATTATAATAAGTCCCTTTAAGAGTAACAAAATTTGTGCACTGTTAAGAGATATTTAAAAATAAACATTCACTTAACTATAAAGCAAGACTCTGAGTAAGTTCGTTGAGTTCTATAGTCTGTCTTAATGTTTATGCTGTAATGGACATGAATATAACTTAAAATTCTCCATATCATGTAGTAATATGGCTGCGAGGATTGAGTGAAAGCATGCAGATCCGAAGGTAGCTCTGTGAACCGGGTCCGCACTTCATAACTGTCTAAAATTATCACTTCTCTACACTGAAGAGAGCAATAAGCTCGAAACGACGTCGTCTGTAGGTAAAAATATAATTTAATATTTATTTATAAAAATATATATGTGTGTGTGTGTGTGTAAAACCTTTCCAAATGCAGTAGTTGTATGTAAATACCAATTAACAGTAATATAATTAATGAGTCTCATCCACCTCTTCCCCTGTCTTTCCCTCTTGTTCCTTCCTCCCTACTGGTGCTACCAGATCAAGCTGTCTGAAGATACCGGCTTCCTGACTTAAAGTGCACCGAACATTGATGTTATTGTTTTGTTCCTTTCCCTCAATCATGTTCTGCAAAGTTAAAAACAAAAACAACAATTTTTCTCTAAAAAACAACCAAACTAAACACCATGAATAAACATTTGAAGATATAAAGAACTTAAAGTATAAAAACTTTTACCAAAATGACCGGAACCCGAAAAGGGTTGATATGCTGTAAAACAAAACAACTAAATCTCTCCTCCATAGATGTTCCTTCTATTTCTTATTTTCTACAATCTTTATTCTCGTGCTCTCATTCTACCCATCCATCCCTACCTCTCTCTCTCTCTCTACTCCTCCCACTTTCTTCTTTTCATCATGCAAGCCTTTCCCCTTTTTTCGCTTATTTTCTCTTAATCCATTCCAGTATTTATCATATGCCATTCACTTGTTGATTTAATCCTTCATTCGGGCCACCCCTCAAATCTCCCATCCTCCACTCTCCCTTCACCTCCTCATTTTACCCTCTACCCAATATTCTAGCCACTTGTGATAATTCCAAATCAATAGATTCTCTGTTTTGAGAGTAAGCATTAAATATGCAACTGAACAAAGAATCACACAATGGAATTAAAACAGATGACACATCTACGTAGGCCATACCTATAACAGGACTGGCAATCATGCAACTGGAGTTCATAACTGGTGTTAGCCATTTGTGGTGGACATGATGATCTTGAACCCGGATCAAGCAGTAGAAGTAGCCCCAACTTGCCTCATCCCTGCCATAAAAGAGTCTGTCTTTGTCTGATGTGTAGTTTGAAAATTAAGGAAATGTCGAAATCATAGGTTACTAGTGAGGATCAAACTCATGACCTATGAGAAACAAAACGACTGCACTGCAATAAGCAAATTCACCTTAATAAGAAAAGGGCGAGCCAACAAATTATCTGTATTCCCATTGGTTAAAATAGCAGTAACTGAGATTATTTAAGGTCTGAAATCTGCTGTTTTAGTGGGCGGAGAAGGAGACAAATGAGAGAAAAAATCTAGTGACTTGTGAGCAGCATTATTTTTGACTGAGGTAACAAGTCTATTATTATTTTCATATTAATTCAGTGAAATTGAGTTTTAATGACCCCATTGGAGTTAGTGTCAACGGTTCCCTGATCGAGTTTCAAACTCTTTTCAGCATGATTATAATAATTTTTTTTTTTATTCTAATGATGATTATATTAGTATTATTATATATTATTATAATAATGATTATATTATTATTGTATATTATTATAATAATTATTATAATTATTTTTTAACAATTTTATGTTTTAATTACTATTTTCAAAATATAAAAGAATATTTTTTCACTAGTTTATTTCTGTATTATGTTCAAAATTCCAAATTGAAATGAAAACCTTTTTTCTAATGAATGTAAATGATTTCATTTGAAATAAAATTTCGCTTGACAAAACTAATGCTGTTAGAAATATAAATGAAACAGCTTTTGGCATAATTACAAATAAAACAAATAAAGTTAGATTTTTCTTTTTCTTCAATTATATATATATATATATATAGAGAGAGAGAGAGAGAGAGATGCATTTGATGCATATAACTGTCAAAATATTAATAGTTTTATAAAAAAATATTCTTAAATTGATTTAATCAAATATAAAAAGGATAATTAAGCAAATAAGAAAACCTGCTTTGTTTTGGATGGGTAATTAAAAAAAAAAGTGAAAAGGAAAAAATGTTAACTATCTTTTCAATTCTGCCCTACCCCCTAAAAAAATTTATTTTGCACAGAAGGGCAGGTGAAGCACTCTTTAGACTTTGTAGGCAATCACCTAGAGATAGTGTCTCGATAAAAGCACTGATCCCATCACCCATTGGGTTGGCATCCTGCCTATAAAAAATCTTGCCTCAACTAAGGAAATGACTTCCAAAGAAAATCTGTTGCATTTCAAATTATATAGTTAAGTTGATGCAGGAGGTGGCACACTGTACATCGCCAAACCATCTGAGATGCCGAGCGTGTAAGGGATTCTTTTCTTTGGTTTTCTGCTGCATATCCACCTGATCATGGCACAATCATTATGCCGGAGCCGTTGTAAATAGAATTTAAGACCCATTTTTTCTTTTTAGTAAAGTAGTTAATCCTAATCTTTCCCTGTAATCGTTGACTCTTTTTATTAGTTTTTCAATCTTTGTATGCTTTCCAATCTCAATATTACATTCCATTTTCCATATCTAGGCACGGTTTACCATAGCATGCTCCAAGAAGAAGGGTTGTAATTTAACCCCTTAACTTTCTTAAGGTGGAAGGGGGGGTCGAAATCAGATAGACTGTTGTATCAGTTAGTTTGCCATCCTCCTCCTGCTGCTGCTACTGCTTTTATTTGTTTGTAAAGCAAGTCAGACTTCTGCATAGAGCTCACGAAGATCGTCCCTCAGAATAGTCTGGTGTGCATGACGGTGGTGTTCTTTGTTACTTGCAGCTATTTGTTAATCTGCAGACTTTACCTCCAAAACTGAGAGTAGCAAGGCTCAGCGATTGCATGCAAGATCGTGGAAGGTTTGGTACAGAAGCAATGTTGCCACTTTCACTCCATTGATTTGCGGTTCTGTGGAGAAACTTTGCTTGCCACATGCAGAGGCAGACAATCAGAGAACGACAGATCCTGGTGGCGGCCCCTGGGTTTTCACCAAAGGCCTATTGGCCAGTTTGTGGCTCTAATATTATTGCCAAACTTGACTGTCATGAGTGGCTCTGCCAGGAACCGGAGTTCCAGACGGCATAGCTCTGACACTACTACATTGCTGCTACCACGGTGAGGAAGGGTTGGACTTTAAGGGGCTGTTGCTTGTTGTTATAGTTTCTCGAATATTTTCACTAGTTTTGTTAGTTGGCGTTAAGTTCACACAAGACACAAAAGAAAATGTACACTTATTAGCTTTTGGGTTTTATTAATTAATATTAGTTGTTTATTAATTGTCGACACTCTTATAGAGGTGTGAACGTGCATCTGTGCGCGTTAATAGCACAGATCGTGATCGTACACTTGCTGTCTTTGTCTGAATTCGGTGCTTGATTCCGACACCTGTCGCAGTGTCAATCATGTGGTCTCTGTCTCTGCTATAACAAAAGGAATTCTCCTTACAAACGAACCCACAACTCCAGTTTAAAACAAGTAATAATGTTTTATTATTAGCAGTTTCAATGGTACTTCTCCATCGAATGACAGACTTGCAGTCAGAACTCTGATTCCAAAACATAGGTCCAACTGAGCACAGACAGTACATCAGCTTTGGACTCAACGGGTCATCTGTCTCTGAGAATCACAGAAACTCAAATTACCCCCTCTGTTGGAATATATATATATATATATATATGTAAAGGAGTAAGGCTACCAACATTTGTAGAATGTTTTTTTCAACATTTATTTATTATTTTGTTGTTTTACCATTTTGTGATTTCTGCTTATCTGCTTATCCTACTGGAATCACAAAATGGTAAAACAACAAAATAATAAATAAATGTTGAAAAAAACAACAAAATAATAAATAAATGTTGAAAAAAACATTCTACAAATGTTGGTAGCCTTACTCCTTTACATATATACTTTTCTCTCGTTGGAACTGCACTAATACTGCACTACCCTCTTTTCTCTCTCTCTCTCTCTCTATATATATATATATATATATTATTAAATATAAGAGACAACTCATATCTAGATATCCTTCGGTAGATCCTTTCAATAGTCCGAATTAGGATCTTAGTTTTAGATGGGAATTGGCTGATGAATTTGCCATAGTTTGGATTTGCCTCCCAAGTACTTTCGGACTATTGAACGGATCTACCAAAGGATATCTAGACATGAGTTGTCTCTTATATTCAACAATACTTGCCTGCAAAAGATGATGCTGCCTAGATATACACACATATATATATATCACTAGGAACACATCATGCTGCTTTCTTTTATGACATAATGTTTTGTAATCATGCCCCGTAAATTCAACATCAGCAAATATTATTATGTACATATGGTTCAGAATTTTATTTTTTAATAATATCCTCTACAGCACATCAGCTTAAGGCCCAAGAGCCCATCTGCTTCTGAGAAACACAGAAACCCTAATGATCCCCCTTCTGCTTATCCTACTGGAATATATCCTGGGCATTAGGTTTTTTATTTGGAGAGGCATTAATTTTTTCAAGGTTCAAGTGGCCCACAAACACAACATGTAGCTTCGTACCCAAGAAGGCATTACTATTTCAAAGGTAAGCCCATTTCTTGGATGATCTCCCTTCTCTTAGTTAAATATTTCTCCCACTGCAATCCTGTTGTCCACATGCATTTCTAACTATGCAACCCACTAAACATGCAGCAGTACACATATTTAGTGGGTTGCATAGTTACTTGCATATATTTACTATTATGTTGATCTGTTTTTTTTTTTGTTTTTTTTTCTCGCTATTCCATCATGGCCGTTCTCCCAGCACTGATTCACTCATTCATTTCGTATGAATCGGATGATTTTATTGTTGGCATTTGTTTCCCCAATATCGTTCTAGTAAGAATTCTTTTCTAGAAAGACATCGGGTACTTACGGGAGGGATCATGAAGGTTGCCAACATCCTTAGTGAAAGTGTTTCTATGGAACAAATTAGATTCGAACTTGGCACACCCAAGTTGTCAGTCCGTGCCGTTAACCACTAAACCACTGTCACATCACCCACCCCAACACTGATGAGGATCTTTTTTTTTTCCTTTCTTTTTTTACAAATCTGTTCTACTAAACTCTATGGATCTAATTTTCTTTATTTCCAAAGTAAAACCTTCAATTCTTTTGATTTTTGTTATTTTGAACATTTCTGTTCCTCTTCTTTTTCTATTTCTTTCCCTTTCCCCTAATATACACACCATATCGAGACGTAACAATCAGAACTAATAACTGTATCAATTCACCAGATGACAGTCGTGCAAGCAGCATCATAATAGTTAGCAGGACATATCTAGTGTTATAGTTGAAATGTTGCTATTGTCAGTGTAAGTCAAATAACTTATTTATTTGTTCTACCCATAACAGTTTTAGTATTTTACGCTGTCGGATATGTATCAACTTTATTACTGAATATTAAATTTGAATTTATCTTATTTTATAATAAACTAGTAATTTAAAAAAATAAATAGTTTAATGTTTCTTCTAAACAAATATAATTGTTTATCTGAAAGCTGGCATAGATAGAGCTATGTAGAAATATTTTTTTTATTAATGTTGCAAGTTTAATAATAATCTTTAAATCATGAGTAAAAATGTCTTCATTTTAACGATCTTCCTAGTGTTAGTTTCACTTACCAATGTGTGTATAAAGGATTTATACACCTGAGTCTCTGTGAATCCATGTCGTTGATCATCTGTAGATAAAACACTCAGATGCCGATGTTAGTTTATAAGAAAGGTTTATTTAAAAAGAGACATTCACATAAAACATTAGTGTGACAGTCCACTTGTGCACACGTCAAAGAGAGAGAGAGAGAGAAAGACAGAAAGATAGATCGCTTGTCTTGTTACGTCTAGCTACATTGTACGAGACCACTTCCACCCATGCAGGGAACGTACACGTTCGTTTGTTTAAGTTGTCAGCCAAAAATAGACAGAAACACCCGACAGTTACATGGATTCATCAACTTCCGCTTTGAGGTCACCTCTTTTCTTTAAGGTGTCACTTAAACCTTTCCATCCAAACACAGCCTTCGTTATCTAACACTAGCCTGAATGAGCATTTTTTTAAAAGTAACTAAATCAAAATACATTTTTTTTCTTTTGAAGAACGTGGTGTAATGATACAAAGAAAAAAAAATGGCTACTCAGAATCAAATATCGATGACAAAATTCGAAAAATTGACCAGCTATACTGTATTATATAGATTATAATATACATCAAATTCTTTTTATATTTATATTATTGTGCATTTAAGAAATATACACACGTACAGGGTATGCCTATATAAATATACATATTTATTGTACATGGTAAAGACTTTCATTTCGTTTGTACCAGCCTTTAAAAAAGATATAAAAAGCAATTTTAACTTCTCTCAAGATTTCTGTACATGTCACTATCGCCCACCGAAAATCTTTATCCTCTGAGGCACTTGTCCATCTAAGGAGACTAGCTCTCTCTTTCTCTTTCTATCCAGCAGTGTCAGTCACAGTCAGGGTTGACACATTTGCCAAAGAAATGAATACAATGGAACTGCAGCAGAATACATAAGTTTGACTTGAGGCCACTGCACAGCACAATTCTTGAATTTGGGGAGTCTTGTAATCCTAAGCGTTGAACTGCACCCTATTTCCAGTTTAGAACTATCTTTTTTTTTTATTCCATAAATAAATTAATGCCTAAAATTATTTGGGTATGTACATATGATATTTTATGTAGAAGTTTGTTTATATATAATTATTTCCACAATCAGACAACGCCGCAGCCCACACAAACCATGAAAGCCACAGACCGGAAGCTCAGACTCAAGTTTCGCCCTCCTTTGGGCTCATCAGTAAATATATATATATATATATATATATATATATGTTTGTTTATACAAACATTTTGGCTACATATGTGCATACATGTTTCAGCTACGACCTTATTCGAGGTCTAGCATCATCAGACCACTGACGATTCGTCTTTAAAGAATCTTCTGTCAGTAGTCTGATGATGCTAAATCTTGAATAAAAGTGTAGCTAAAACATGTATGCACATATGTAATCCAAATCTCTGTATAAATAAACTTCATAGTAAAATATAGCTCTACTTGTTACTGAGCACTATCTTATAAACACTGTAGTTTCATAGCACTAACCTCTATATAAAAAAATCCTACACACACACACACACGTGTGTATATATATATGTATAACTTATTTCTAAAAGACATTTTTTCGCTACTTATTTGCAGACATGTTTCAGTTAAAGCTGTAAATTCAGCAAGACCGTCTCAGGCCTCTCTTCGAAGTGAATGTAGAACAGAGGCCTGAGGCGGTCTAGCTGGTTTACAGCTTTGATCAAAACATGTCTGCAAATATGTAGCCAAAAACATTTGTATAGATAAGAAGTTTCATACTTAATAAACGACTGTATTTGTGATTGAGCACTTTTATATGAGCACAGTAAGGATTGATTGGATTTTACCTGACACAAATCTGACCAAAATATGAGACTTCATCAAAAAAGTTGGACTTTTCAAAAAAAAATTAATTTCAAATTTTTTTCAAAATAAAAACAATATGAAATAATTATCCTAACTTAGGATTCCATTTAACAACTTTATTCGGCATTAAATAACCCATAGATGGTTGATATGCCGTAAACCAAACCGAACCACTCAGCATTATGTGATACATGTGAACGCACTTTAGTGCAGCTACAGTCTGTAGTTCGTCTCTCTATATTGAATGCCTAGCTATACATGCACTACAAGTTAACACATTTTTAAACATTTTTCTCTCTTGGAAATAAGTATTGATTGTTATGTTATTTGATTACCATTGTCCCTTTCTTTGTTATGTTTTGAACTATTTAACAGGGCTTGTAAAAAATATGGTGCCCCCCCCCCCCCCAACTTTGACTGAAACATGTCTGCAAATGTAAAGCCAAAAAATGTGTGTGTATTTGTAGGGTTTTTTGTTGTAGGGGTTAGTCCTGTGAAACTACAGTGTTTATAAGATAGTGCTCAATAACAAGTAGAGCTATATTTTACTATAAATTTTTATTTATACAAAGATTTTGGCTACATATGTCCATACATGCTTTAGGTATCAATTACATTGCATAATTATTCCCCAACTTTATAAAAAGCAATTACTTCCTTTTGCAAGATCATCATGTGTAACACACACACACAAAATAAGTAATACGAATGGACCAACTGTTGCATTTCAACCTTGTGTCACACATGCAGCAACAAAACATTGAAGTCTACAAATTGTTATCCCATACCTTGGTTGCTTCATGTTTTCCTTGTATACGCTTCAGCATGATCCTTCCGAGCTGAGGAAACGCCACCTGCAAATAAGTTTTTTCATACCTTGAACAGGACTAACTCTACACAAAGACTGATGGAAGACAGCGGACACTTATTCAACTTTATCTTTGTTCAAAATCACTGACTAGTAGGAGGGACAGAGAGTTATCGGAATCATTAATAAATTACATTTTATCAGCCCCTATCATTTTACATGTCCACGCGCTATGTGCTTCCCAATCGACTGTTCTGTTTTCTCTATGAGGCATGTGACGTCATATCCGTTTCTATTAATTCCCACAGTCTAGCAATCCTTATCTCAGGTTCATCAAGTTGACCCCAGCTGGCTGTTCATTTCCTGTTATTCTCAACTACCTGTTTCATATACTAGTTAACCTACTCACCCAATATCTAACACAATTAGTGGTGATGTCCCTGTTTGGTTCAATTCATACTAGTTGTCTTTCTCTCTATATATAAAGTTAGGTGTATATATGTACAGGATAATCTCCTAAATTGATGAATGGATAATTATGAATGTTGGAGTATACATTCTAGGCAACACGGTAAATAATATGGGCACATAATTTTTTTTGAAAATTTTTACCTTTAAGGGATGCATATATATATATATATATATATATATATATATATATATATATATATATATATATATATATATATATATATATAAAGTTTTTTATATTTTTAATTTTTAAATATTTTTTTATGAATCGATCATTATGAATTTTGGAATATATATATTCTTGGCATCCCGGTGAGTAACATGGGCACATTATTTTTTTGTAAATTTTACAATTTAGGGGGTGTGCTCACCCAAACTTGAACACACTTTCAAAAACGTTTTAAAATAAGTTAGATACAAAAAAATTTAATAGAGAAAATAATTGTTTTACATCAAATTTTGAGTTATACGAGGTAATAATTTTTTAAAAGGATCAGTGCACATGCGTGAACGTCAATAATATGTATGTGCTTGGTAAAATCCTAAACTACTGAACTTATTATGGAATATGTATTCTAAGCAACAGGGTGAGTAATGTGGGCACATTACTTATTTTTTTGGTTAAAGTTTACCATTTAGGGGGATTCCACCGAAACCGTACCATATCCTCTGAAGTGAGAAAAAACATTAAAATTCAAAACTAATGCTATATTTATTGTTTATACTGGGATGTGTATTCTACTCATTCTATTATAATAGACAAAAATAGTGGCTGTAAATTTTTGGTAGACGATTTTTGAGATGAGGATTGATAATTTGGACTATTATTTTCATCTTGGTTGTTATTTCCATGTGGACTCATGGTGCAACTGTTAAAGGCATTGTTTAACAATCCGTTCTAAGTGACAGTCTTCTGAAGGTTTACTACATATGATAATAATTAAGAATAACATAATAACACTGATCATGGCTGACGGAATGAAAACAATCTACCCCCATGGATTAAATTCAGACTTAAGTTTGAAATTCCGTGTAGGTTCCCGAGTTCAGAAAAGATGCACCCGAAGGTTACATCGGCCAAAACGTTGTGAAAATAACACTCTCTCACTCTCTCTGCCCGAATAATATACCTGAGATAATAAAATAAAATGTATTTTCCTTTCCCAAAAGTGTCGAACGGTTCAAATAATCCAAATAAAAAATTCGTATGAATCAGCCGGATTCTGTTGTTGGCATTGGTTTCCCAGATTATTTCTTGAAAGAATTCTGGTACATTCCTAAGTGAAATTGTTGCTATGGAACGAACTGGATTCAAACTTGGTCGTCAGTCTATGTCATTAACCACCGTCACCTCCCAGCATAATCACCAAAGTTAAGCCATGTTGAACCTGGTCAGTACCTGATGGGTGACTATTTAAGAATACCAGCCACTGTATGTGGGAGGACGTCAACACCTGCCTGCAAAAACTGCAACGCCTAATTTCGTCATCTTCTCTGACCAGGACATACATGCGACTGGGGATTGCGTCTGAATCCAAATAATATAGCCTAATATATAATACAGCCTAATATATGATGCTTGTAACTTGATCATTGTAAAAATTGACTGAATGACTACTGGTCTGCTGAATTGCCCTTTATGTGTGGCCCTCTCCCTCCCGTTTATTTAAGCCATTCACAGTGCGTGTATTCTTCTGACGAAAGCATCAAGCCACTTTAGATTAGTAGAAAAGAACACTTTAAGAAACGTGAAAGCTGTTTAACGAACGTACCAAGTACTTTGCGATGGTTTCACGGACAACTCTAAAATGATTCCACCTTTTTTTAAGAAGAGGGATTAAGTGGCCAAACAATGTTACACCCTGGACTAATTAAAGAAAGGCAAAATGTTTTATTTATAACATCGTTTATTTTAATGGCCAGTGTACAACATACAAACACTTAGCATATAAACAATACTTTTCTGTAGGAAGAATTGAGTACTTTCGGTTATCAATATGGTAAGAATGTAAATAAATGAATAGTTTATTTAAATATTATAGAATTTCTTACACCATAAGTAGCAGATTTGATAGCGCAGTCGAGAGAGCACCGGACGACAACCATTGGAGTTAAGGTTTTGAATTTTGCTACGTTTAGCCACACTGATGAGTCATAGAGACAACAGAACACATGTTTGTGGATAACTGTATATAATATTCTTCTATAAACATAAAATTCAATTGTTTGTGCGTTATAGAAATCGATGTGTTAACAGTTAAAACATTCAAATAAGTTTCAATAAGGGTGAATTTTTTCAATGAATCTGAAGGCACGGTTGACATTTTCCTTCGATTCCATCAATTTAAAGGGTCTTTAGGACGCATAATATAGACACAACCTCCCATTTGAAATTTAAATATTTCAGATTTGCATTAAATTTGATCTATAGTCACTAGACACTAGTTAAACAAGATCCCCTGAATTTCAATGTCTTAAGATCCTTTAAGCTTAAGCCTTAAATTTTAGAAATTTTCTAGAATTAAAATCATGCAATGGAGTTTTATCAAAATTGCAATAAGGATTCTAGATATAAAGTTTAAAATGATAATATCTTGATTTTGATCATCTTCGTAAGGGGCATAAAAGTGGTGCAAAATTGTTCTGTTCGGAAAATTAGTTTACCCATCCTGGGACGGGTATTCTTCTAGTTATACAAGTCTAGTTATATAACCGATTTTCCTCGATGAAATTGGTCAGTCAGTAATGATTCGCATTAATTATTGCCCGTTTATGTCTCCTTAGGCCATGAATAATGTCCAGTGTCCAGCTGCCGCAAAATGACCACTGAAAGTCGCCAATCTAATTCTAATATTCCACCCCCGTATCGACCGATAGAAAACCAGGCTTTTGTTTCTCGATCAATATTTCTGTGAATTGGATGTCTGTAGACTTGTTGTCTTCATCTTTTATTTTATTTGTGTGTATCCACTCAGTACCATATCAAGTTACACTGTTGCGATCCTGCCGACATTTTACCGTTGTTGCCAATTGAGTAGCCAGTTTTACTACCATTCTTTCAGAATTAACAGAATTTCTTCAAGTTCAATATCAACAAATAAATGTTGAGCCGTCTTCTTCAGTAAAAAAATTCTGTTCATTGTTTTCAATCCACTCATAATATTGTTCATCATCCAACTGATAATCTCATTAACCCTTATCCTTGAGTGGTTTTTGACCTTGGTAAGTGATGACTCATTACCTCAAAGGAAGACTAAATTTGGACAGTATAGGGAGATGTGTGCAGTCAGTTCACAGGGGAAGGCAAAGGAAACATGGTAGGAAGTGATAAGGATAATTCCACCACAATGCATTTCGGTTCATCCGTACACCAGTCAGCCATTTCATTCTTTTGTTATATCGTAAATTCTTCTTTTTTTTTTCTTTTTCTTTGTATTAATCGTTGATAAACGTATACATTTTATGTGAAAAGAGTATTTTCCGTCCTCTCCTGTTGTTTTATCCTTGAAAAGGGTTCCAATATACAAGTTTGTTACTCGATTAGAAAGAACAGCCAACACGATAGTAAAATGAAGGAAGAAAGATTTACTGCATTAGAGAGTACAATGGATGGATAGACAGACGTTAAGTAAAGTGATAATAATGATAGACAGAGATTAGTATGACATAACTAATCTTCGAAGCAAGATAGCAGTGAATGCAGTGCTCACTTTATATAGTTCTCTGTATTAGTAAGTTAATTCCAAATTCATGATTCCAAATAGGAATTAACAGGTGGTAACGTTCATACAATACATAAGAACACGGCTATTATTATGTAGACTAGTGTACATGTGTCATCAAAAACGATGGCATGCTTTTTTAATAATATATTCGGTGCTTGTACGTAATACTCCACCAACTGTTTTTCTCAACTTTTTTACTGACCAATTTTCTTTCTTTTTTCGCTGTACAATTACCTATCATGTCGCTAAAGAATTCAGTGTGTTGGGAATTTTTTTTTTTTTTTAATATTTTAGATTTTAGGTGGGGGATCAGTTTCCTATATAAATTTAATGTAAACTGATCACCCACTTTATGACCATGTCGCACGTTGTTTGTTTGTAATACACCACCACCCATTTTTTTTCACCTTTTTTACAGACCAAATTTTTTTCTTTTTCCTGTGTACAATTACCTATCATGCCGCTAGAAAATTCCGAGTTGTTTAGAAATTTAAAAAAAAAACATTTTAGATTTTAGGGTTGTGAGTGGTCAGTTTCCTTTATAAATTTAACGTAAACTGAGCACCCACATTTTGACCATCACCATTTTATTCTTAACTGCCATATTTCACAAGTGCCTTTTCATGCACAAAAAACACAACCAAAATACAACATGCTCGCTAATTGTACACAGAAAAAAGAAAATAATTTGATGATGGTAAAAAAGTGGGTGTTCAGTTCACGTTAAATTTATATAGGAAACTGATTCCCCTCCTAAAACCTAAAATATTTGGGAAAAAATTGCAAAAAAAAAAACCCGGAATTCTCTTGAGACATGATAGGTAATTGTACACCGAAAAAGAAAAATATTTGGTCAGTAAAAAAGTTGAGAAAAACGGGTGGTGGAGTATTACGAACAAGCGCCAAATATTATATTATAGAAGTCAGTAAATAAAGGAAAATACAATGCGTAGGTTACTTTCCAAATCAGCTTATGTGTGTGTGTGTGTCTCTCTCTCTCTCGACTGATATAACTATCTCTTTCTTACCCTCATATCTACTTAGAGACAAAGGCCATTCTATACCTATCTAAATTAATAAATGCGAAAGTTTTTTTTTTTTCATTCATCATACCTATATTACATACAAAAATGCTCTGTTATTTAAGTAAATAATACAACAAAACAAAACAAAAATTTACTCCTTCGCTAGGAGTTAGGCACAAGGCCAGTTTTATCTTACTCCCACAAGTAAGATGTGACCACAGCTTGGGTCGAGTAAGTGGGGTTAAAAGCCAGCGCTCGAGAGGTGAGCACTCTGGCCATTTAAAAATTGCCTGGGCAGCCCCGTCGGCATTCCCCGGTAGGGGCGCCTCAGACAGTAAGCAATAAACTTACTCCTCCCCAAAGAGGGGAGGCGAAGCCTGGGAGGGTGAACCTCCTAGAACTGCACAGGACAGGCGTGCAGTATCCATCGGAACAGATACTACACTTTAACTCGGAAATACTGAAAATATACTTGAGATTAAAGATCTAAACAGAAGTTTCTGTACGTCTAATTTGCATAATCATTTTTTAAACCGTTTATAATAAATTAATATTTGGTGTTATATACTTCTAATTTTAGTTGGCTATTTTCCCTATATATATGCAATAGTTTTGTCGATATTAACAGTAATTAATTGAAGTGATTAAATAATAAAAAGAATAAATTACCAAAACGTTTCTTTGAATATTTTGAATTATTTTCAAGGGAGGTAATTGGAATAGCAACTGTTTTTTGCAATTATCTTTGTTGACAGTATGAGAACAACAAAAATATTGCGCACAGTAATATTTTTCTGATGAAGTCTAGAAATGGAAAATTTCAATTAAGTACCAATTGTAAAATTAAAATTTTCTGACTAATTTACAAATTAAAATTCCTTTATTTTTATTTATTTAAAAAAAATTTGTTTACGTTTTCATCGTCCTAAATTATCTTTAAAAAAACGTCATTCTATATATGATTATTCGATTTGTAGTTTTAAAATTACATTGCAATTTAAGATGTAATAACAAAGTAAAGAATATTCATAAAGATTTAATTTGATATCGATTCTATTTTTAAAAGATATTTTATCTTCCTTTTCTGCATGTGATTGTAAGTGTTTCCCCTAATATTAAAGTTAGAGAAACAAAATACTAAGTTCTCTCCAAAAAAAGAATCGATATCAAATTAAATCTTTATTAATATTTGTTATTACATCTTAAATTGCAATGTAATTTTGAAACTACGAATCGAATAATCGCATAAAATGTTGGCTTTTTGAAAAAGGAATTTCGGACACTAAAAACGTACACAATGTAAAAGAAAACAAAAAAAAAAACTGCCCCATAACAGATATTCCTATTTACTTGCCTTCCTACAACGGCAAAGTTAAACACAAGGTCAATTTTTAATGTGGGGTAATCCAGCTATCCCAAAAGAAGCACTCTGGATTGGAACAAAAATTTTAATTGCCTCAGTCTAGAAGGACTTCTCCTTCACTGATCGTGGACAGAATAGACAAAGTGTAACATCAAAACAGATACTACACTTTGTTCTAAATAGTTATATTGTTATTGAATTATCACAATACAGTTTTCAAAAGGAAGTTAAAGTTGATTTAATTTTAAACGTTTTGCCATCTCTTAGCTTAGTTGTTTTTTTTAATCACTTTGTTCCCTCACAAAATATATTTTTAAAAAACACGTACACACAATTTTTTTAATTTAAAATGAGGTTAGCTTATTTCTTTCCTCCTGGATGGAATTGAATTGGAATTTTTTTTTTTTACTACAAAATTATGTTATTCTTTATTTGTTTTTAAATATTGCTTCAAACATATTTCTGTACCTCCAAATTACATACCTTTCTGTTTTAAATACAGTATTTTCTAACAATACAAAAAAACCCTTTAAAATTAATATTTAAAAATGTAAACATGATTATAAATTTTAACTATACCCCCCCCCTCATCCTCGATTAATTGCTGCCGGGAGGGTGGGTAGGTTTTGCTAGTGTAGCAGTTACCTCCTCCTTTCAAAACATAACTACACCGGTTTGCCGGTAGGTGTCGCTTTTTCACCGACAGGTGGCACTGTAAAGCGACACCAGAGTTATCTGCCCTTCTGACTATAAAAACCGTTGCAAATGGAAAATCCATCTCTTTTTCACCGACCAGCCTTGACAGAACGACGCTGACACTAGCGTTCCGTTTCACTTTTCTCTTCTGGTCGATTGGCCTCGGCAGAACGACGCTAATACACTAGCGTTTCGTCTCACGCTTTTCTCTTCAACTAGTCTCGGCATAACAACTACCAATACACGTGGTCAAACAACGGTAAGAGTTCTCAACTCATTTTCTTTGTGTACGGCTTTCAAAGACTTTCCTCTCGCCGGATTCATTTCTTCTTATACCTTTTTCAAGAACTGTTTTTCCATCGACACACATGCATACATCACACACTTCACCATTCCACGTACACACACGTTCAATAAACGTTATTTGAACTACTTCATTTTGTTTGTTAATTATTACTCTGTCTTTGCATGCAACATTGCTTGATTTACTGAACACGTTTATAATTGGGGGAACATCACCCTCGATCCTAACACTAGTATATTACTAAAACTGTGGATCTTGTTTGTTTGTTATCACTATATATATATATATATAGTTCTCTGTATTAGTATATTCACAATGCTAGCTAGTTGGCCTTAAAATGTGCTCCTCTCTCTCTCTTTCGACTGATATACCTATAATCAATGTTCTCAATATTTTAGAATTTACTTGTTTTTGTTTTATCCTTAAAAAGAGTTCCAATATACAAGGTGGTTACTTGAATCGAAGGAACAACCAACACTATAGTAGAATGAAGAAAGAAAAGTTTATTACCGTAGAGAGTACAATGAATGGATAGACAGATATCAGTATGACATTACTAATCTCCAAAGCAAGATAGCAGTGGATGCACTGCTTACTATATATAGTTCTCTGTATTAGTAAATATGCATAGGAAAAAAAGGGGTGTAGGATATCCTGTTACAACACTGGTCAATTTACTTCTTGGTTTCTTCAATTCTCCCTGGGCATTACCAGGATACGAGGCCTGCTAGTTTTTTTTATAATGCTATTTTGCATTTGTTCGTTACCAACAACCTGGCTATATAATATAACAATTATTGACAACAACAACCCATAATATATTTTGTGTGTTATTTTATTTTATTTTTTTTTCGTTTATTTAGAAAAAGACAAAATGTTTTCAGCAAATCCAAACATTTTCTACAATCTGTGTCGAACTCTGGAATCTGTATGGAATTTCGAACTGAACCTTTTATTTAATTCACAGGGGTAGATTGTTCTTGTTCCATCAGCCATACTTAGTTATTATCGCCTGCAGTAAGGATTGAACTTTCAGCCTCTAGAAGACTGTAATTTAGAATAGATTGTTAACCACTGTCTTTAACTTTTATGCCACAGGAATGGTTCAATTCAAAATTCCGTAGATTCTCGAGTTCGACATTACATCCGCCGAAACATTATTAGAATAACATCCAAGATGAGAACAATAGTCCGAATATTTAAAATAATACAAATTATCAATCCTTATCTAAAAAATTTGAAAACATTTTAAAAAAATCTTTCTCTTTTTATGTTCATTTCAGGAGCAATTCACGGATGAAGAACACAGTGCAATCCAAAAAGTTCTCCGACAAAGACTCGGACCAAATTTCATATCTACAAGATCCGGTGCTGGGGGTCAAAAGGTCAGTTATCAGCATTTTTATAGATGATTACTATTTGAGAGATAGAACTGTGTGTGGCAAACTCTTCCATTCGAATACGGTTCTCATTATGTAACATGCAGAAGAAGATTCAGGAAATATTGCTGGAGCCCTAAACCAGAGGTTCCCATTTACTTGCCTCCTCCCAGGAGAGCAAAGTCAGACATGGGGCCGATTTTTACTGTGGGAAAAATCCAGCTCTCCAAAAACGGGAACTGGATGTAGGACAAAAATAAAAATCACCTACGTCGAGAACGATTTCTCCTCCTCCGACAAAGATAGAACAGATAAAACACTTTTAATTATTTATTCGTAAATAAAAAGATAAATTTCATTTACAAATTAGGCACAACCCCCTCAAAAGTGTGGAGAGTAGGGGGATGGGCTGTGGTCATCCTTTATCTATCCTACCCTTAACTAGAAACATTTTGACCCATTCATCCAAGTATTGTTCCTTTCTTTCGTTCACCATTTGTCTATCATTTTCACTTCAACAATCACCACAATACCACATTTACTCTATGAACTACCCTACTTAAAATATCCTTAATGGTTTAAAATCAAATTTTCTTTAAAATAGATATTTACAATTTGTTGGAAAAAAAGATGGGAAGTGAGACAGTAAAAAAAAAAACACTCTAAGAAAGAAAGAAAGACAAGAAAACAAAATAAAATATGGGGCAGATCCTACAACTACTACTACTACTATTTCGTTTTCAGAGCCAAAACAATACTATGATAATTAAATTTATCATCATCATTATCATATTCGGTTTAACGTCCGTTTTTATATGCTGGCATGCGTTATACGGCTTTAAGAAATTTACTTCCAAAGTAAACAATCTCTGGCCTGTTCTTTATTTATCTCTTTTTCCTTCAGGTTCATTTTTATTACTTCCTCTAATGTTGTTCTTGGCCTTCCCCTGTAAACTGAATCTGCTACTTCAACTGTTCTACATCTACTAACCCCAAAATCCATTCTTTCAACGTGGCCATACCATCAAAGTCTACTCTCTTGCACACATCTCCCTATACTGTCCAGATGTAATCTTCCTCTGAAGTCATCAGAACTAAGCCTGTCTTTAAGACTCACATAACCCTCACTGGTCAGGTTCAACAATACTATTTAAAAAATAACAAAAACTCCCCCCCCCCCCCCCCCAAAAAAAAATGTATAGTTTAAACTAAAAGAAAATTGAGGAAGAAAAAGAAAATGTATTTGTATTATTCGGACTACTGTTCTCATCTTGGATGTTATTCTCAAAACGTTTCGGCCGATGTAACCTCTGATCTTCTTCAGGTGCATTTATGTTGAAATTGAAAATCTATATGGAATTTCAATCTAAACCCTTTATGTAATCCACGGAGGTAGATTGGCACTCGTTCCATCAGCCATGACCTATTTTCTAGGCCAATTTAAATTAGACTAAATCTCGTTTTTTGGAGCCAGACGGCATTAAAATCCGACTACGGTAGTTTACAAAAACTGCAGTTTTGAAGCTAAAACTTAATGAATTTATTTGAAAACTTCACTATATAAGGTTTTTAGGGCAAGGATTTCAAAAATGATACTTAGAAAAGCTAAAACAGAAGTTAAAACACTTTTTTGCCCATGTTGGTTTAGTGCGGATATTTTGAAAAATACTACATAGAAGAGATGTAAAAATTGAAAAAAAAAAACATAATTGTGATAGCGTGAAAGAATCTTTTTTCATTTATAGAACAACATATGATTGAACTATTTAGAAGATCTAAAAAAGTTATTGGGGAATTTTCCTCACTTTAATGTTTGTTTTACATGCTGGCATGTGTTGGACAGCTTTAAGAAATTGACTTCCAAACTAACTTATCTCTGGCCAAGTCTTTATGTATCTCTCTTTCTCTCAAGTCCATTTTTATCACTTCCTTCCATGTTTTCCTTGGCCTTCTGTGAACTGAACCTGCTACCTCAACTGTTCTTACACCCTAGAACTCTCATCGATTCTTTTAACGTGGCCATATTATTGAAGTCTTCTGCACACATCTCTCTATACTGTCTAGATTTAATCTTCTTCTGAGGTCATCAGATCTAAGCCTGTCTTTAAGACTCATATAACACATCCATCGTATCATTCTCACATTATTTCTCTCCATTCAACACATGTCCTCAACCCTAACTGGCCAGATTTCACTGCCATACATCATCACATTGCATACACATGCCTGATAGACTTTTCCCTTGGTCGACAGTTGTAACGTTCTACTGTGTAATAAATGACCACAAAACAGAATCAGAAAGGTTAAAATGTGTACATTCTGATTCATCGGAATTACTGGGTTTTTTTTGTTGTTTTCTTTTCATTGTTTTTTGTTTGTTTTATTAACAAAAGAAATTATATATTTTTTTAAATTAACCTTTAAATGCTTTTTGTTTCAAATATGATACATTCCTACAAAATGCCTATTTAATATAAAATCCAACGAAAATGTGTCAAACTGCGACTTGTTTCACATCTGCAACAAGTTTATTGTCAAGTGTGAGTAGGTATTAGTATGATGTTGCATCAGCACACCCGCTAAATAGGTAATCAGTATCTTCGATGTCACGGGCGAGTGTCATTGGTGTATCATCTGCCTAATTCAAGAGCCTAAACTTTTAAATCTGGTCATTATAATGGTTAATAAAAATTATTTTATGATTTTCTTGTGTATTACGATTATTTACATGTATATATTGTAGTGTTTGTTATACATGTAAAATTTTAATTTTGCAACATCATTTATTTTTGTTCAATAAATAGTTATTTTTTCCAAAAATCATTTATATTACCCCTATGAAACGTTTTTCACCAATATAAAAAATAAAGCATTTAAGGGTTAAAACATGGGTAATCTTACAGCCGAGAAATCGAAAAACAAATACTGTATACTTTTAATGTTCTGAAACTGGTTTAAAGTTTTTTTTATTTCAAAATTAGAATTCGTTCAAAGCTCTCTCTTTCGACATACGAGAAAAACAAAATGGCTGTTTGGCTTTCTGTTGTTGGTGGTGCTTCATTCCTTAAAATATAGTAAAAAAAAATAATGCTTAGCCTACTATTAACCCAAAGTCAGAGTTACAAGCCCCCACCCCTCCCTCGATTTAGGGTTAGTGGTAGAGTAAGTCATTTTTTTTTTATTAGCTTTTCAGCCTAAACTTATCTAAAGCTAAGTGACCACCTCAAAAAAATCAAAGCCATTTTTTATTTTTTCGTGCTTCAATAAGTCAACAATAACAAATTCTGAGATAATAAATCTCATGATCAGTTTTCACACTTTAAAAGTATACAGGTCGGTAGAAAATTAAATTTTAATATGTTTGGTGAAAGTTATTATGATGTTAACTGTACTCAGGGCTTTACGCACTCCACTATTTTTGGAGCTGCTTCCACTCCTGCTCCAACGCCCAAAATTGGAGCTGGCTCCTCTCACACTCCCCATTTTCAAAAAGGAGTCACTCCAGCTCAAACTCCTATAAAAAGGAGCGGCTCTTTTTCAGCGCTCCATAATGAAAATGTACTTTCTTTCATAAACGTTCTATTCTGCCAATGAGTGGTCGAGGGATAGGGGTTGGCGTCAATATGGGTGGGGATGTCACTTTAAGTGTAAGATCGTAAGATAATATTTAACAAAATCTCACTAATATTTTGAGATGTGGTTATAGGAGAACATGTCAGACGAAGTATAGGATTATACGTAAATTTTCGTTTCCTGAGGTATAAAATAGAAATAGAAAAATTCCTGAAGTATTTTAAAACAATTTTAATTTTCATTACATTAACAACCTATTTTTTCAGGAAAGGAAAATTTGACCCGATATTTTTTCTATTTATTTTGGAAGGGAATTTAGATTTGTTTTAAGTAAATAAAGTTTTGCTTTTAAATATTATTGGTGATTATTTTCTTTTTAAAGAAAACATTTCTCTGTGAGAGGAGAGGCAACCAGGGCAACATTAATCGTCGTGTGGTTTAATATTTCTTTGTTTTAAGAACGTAACTATATTGTATAATGTATGTTATTATTTATAACAGAGAAACGCGCAAGTACTTTCAAACAAATCGATTTATCCATTTTTTTTAATAGTACAATTTGGGGCGAAAAAAAATAATGAAGTTTATTTTTTAAAGATTGAATAAAAAATATATTTCATAAGTTGGCCAAAAAATATCAATAAATTGTCAATAAACAATTCAGAGATCCATTTAATGTCTTAAAATTTAATACAAAATATCTGGCCTAGACCTTGGGAGTTGAAAAAATATCGGGTCAAATTTTCCTCCCCCGAAAAATTAACTGGAGCAAGTTTTCCTAGGTCGGGCAAAAACATTTATTAAAATTAAAAATTTAAATAAAAATGGTGAAAACGTCTATATTTTAAATTTATAATAAAAACAAACTGTTTACAATTTTGATATTCGATAATAAATTTTTTAAGATAACGAAAGATATCTAATCTACTTTGTTCTAAAAAAAACAACAAATTAGTTAGAAAGTCTAATTATTTGCTTTTTAAAATGAAAATTTAAGACTTTTTCTTTAATTTAATTAAGTTTAAACATCGGTTTAATTGTAGAATAGGGACTGCTGTTCTTTTTAAATTTTTTTTCGCTCATTTCGCTTGATATTCGCCCAAATTTTGGATGAAACTGATTGTTGGTCTTAATTGTATTTTTGGTCCTGAAATAAAATTCTCATTTATTTGTTGAGAATCTAACTTTAATTCCAAGTTTTAATCGCTGGCAGCCATGTTGGTTTTTATTGTTTTTATTTTCCTTGGACTAAAGATATTTTTTTCTTTGGACTGAAGATATTTTTACTGTTTTAACATTTTATTACACACAAAAAAAACTTTGAACATTCTATTTACGAAAGCAAGTTTTAATGGAATTAAACGAATTTAAAAGCAAACATGAAAAGGTTAAAACATACTAGTTGTGAATAACAAAATGTTGCCAAAAAGACAATGGTAAAAATGTGTCATAAATGTTCAATTATAATGAAAAGAAAAATTGGCTTATTTATTCAATCAGCAGTAAACATCCTTGTCATGAATACAAAAAAAGTTAAAATCTTTAAGAAAATAACTTCAAAGACATCTATAGACTCACTGGCGCATTTGAAGACATTTGTTGCCAAATTGTCTCCTGCCTTAAGAAAACGGTCCTATCAAAAATGTAACATGTAGATGTGAAAAAAACCGGAGAATTTCTTTCTCCCTTTCTCTCTCCCCCTCTCTCTCTCTCTCCCTATCTCATATACATTTACCAGAGATATAATTTTAAAAATAACTCAAAGAGTTTCGCTAAGAATTTTTCTTTTCTTTTTTATTGCTGAATAAAAAAAAACTAATGTTTAAAAAAAAATCAAATAATTTTGGAGCGAGGAGTGTGGAGCGATAAAATCACTGCTCTTTAGCCCCAAATGAGGTTGCTCCCGCTGAATATAAAATGAGCCCTCTTCTCCTTTGCTCCAGCAAAAAGAAGCATGCTCCTGGAGTGCGCTCCTTTTTGGAGGGCTCGCTAAAGCCCTGACTGTACTGCAAGATTACTAAAGCATGTTACATTCTTTATTTCAAACTAGCTGGGTTTGCCAGATCGCTATCGCTTCACAAAGTTCGCTACTAAGAATGCTTGAAACCAAAATTTTCAATATTAAACATTTCATTCATAAGTTTCTGGCAAACACAAGACTAAAACTTTCACATTTATTCGTATAATAACATTTTGGTAATTTTTATACAAATTTATTTATCTTTTAAATAAAACCGTAAAGAAATCAATTCCCTTGAGCGATGGTGTGTGTGGTGGGGGCTCTTTTTTTTTTAAACTTACAATTTAGTTGTTGAAAATCAAGTCGATTCTCCTAAAGGCTGGAAGGAAAATTTAAACACAAATGTGAAAACGTTTTGTCCACGGGATGAAAACAATCATTGAATTTGAAAACAATTTAAAAAATATGTCGTCGTTAATGGGAGAGAGAGAAAGTGAGCCAGCCAGCCAGCCAGCCTCTCCCTTATATCTTCTCACTTATGCTTGTCGGTAAGAATTCTAACGAACGATCTTAGTTTAATTTAAGACAGGATTTTAGTCAGGTATTGAATTTTTTTATTAAATCACTTTGATTAATTACTGTTAATATAAAAAAAACTATTGCATATATATATATATATATAGACAAAATAGGACAATAAAATTACAAATGAATAACACTAAATATTAATTTATTATGAACTGTTTAAAAAATAATTATGCAAATTAGGCATTCAAATAATTGTCTTTGGCTCGTTCATCTGTAATTAAAAATACTATGTTGTTGTTGGCTTAAATAACAGTAACTCGTTTTTATGGTAATATAGGAGTGATAAATAAAAAAAACTTTTGCATTTATTCATTTAGATATGTGTGGGTATGTCATATATATAAAATTAAGTCGGTACGATTATCAAAGTTTTGATGGGTATATAGGATGTAAAGTTTAGACTTGGCAGGTGTCGGCCGCTATAAAAGCTGACTGATTGACTTGGTCGGTGATGCACTTAGTGTTGATCATGAAAAAGTGTTGGGTAAGGAAGGGCATCCTCTGTAAAACTTTTGCTTCAAAATAAACATTCATGGATATCTTCCATGTATGCAACTAGTCAAATAACTGGACGGGCTCCACCAGTGTGGATGATGTCTCGCAAGCTGCACATTAATATAAAAGAACCAAAAAAGATAGCAGTGATAAATTAAAAAAACAAAAACTTTTGTATTTATTAATTTAGATGTAATTTAAAAATTTTCTTTTCTGTTTTTGTTGTCATTTTATTTCGCACGGATTTCAACTTTTCTTATCTGACCTTGAAGTTGTAAAGCAAATAATGAGAAATTCAGTTCTAATTACAATTCTATGAAATTTTATTTAGAGTTTATTTTTTATTTTTCACTTCATTTCGAAAATTAGTTTTAAAAAAATATTTTTCCCTTTTTCTTTTTATTTCAATCTAAAATTAACTCCCTTTGCTTTCATCATTTTCCTGGCTTGCATTTGTTGTGAAAAACCATATCAATAAATAAATCAATGAATCAATAACGATCTCATTATTTCTTCTTCCTATTTCTGTAAATTCTGTGTTTCTCGTTTGATTCCAAACAAAAGCCCGTAAATATAACTAGAAGATTTAGCTCTATAATCATTCGGAATGAAACCCTTTCAATTAATCACACCCGAGTTACTATCCTTGCTTTGCGGCTTCAATTAGAAGAAACGCCTCTAATCAGAGATCCGTTCTACAAATGACATCTCTTTTTTCGCTTGCAAAGCAAATTTATCCATTCTGGTTTTTTAATAAGCCAACTTTTTCCTTTGGATTGTAGATATTTTGGTTAAACTGGAACCCTGCACCTAATGCTACGCCCCCCCCCCCAATAAGATTCTACTTTTTTTTAGGTATTATTGGAGCCCTGCACCCTATGCTAAATTCTTCCTCTTTAATATTCTACTTTTTCTTTAGGCTAATACATGTAAATAGCCTGAAAATGTTGGCGGTATACCAAAATAAAGCAAAAAAAAACAATTTTAGACATTGGAGTAGGGGATCACTTTCGTATGTAAATTTTCTGGGCCACCAGGCGGTAATGATAACCGACTTCAGCACCAGACAGCATTTTTAAGGACATATAACAATTTTTTTCATAAAGGGATTTAAATATATGGTTGCCCGTTTAAGAACAAAAAGGCATGGTCCGTAAAGGCGAACACAGAAACGTGGGAGATCCCATTATGCAGCAGCCCACAAATTAATAGATGGGCTGGATGGGCAGTAATTCTGGCGGAGCATGCCCACTATTCATTCATAATATAAGTCTGTTAGAAAAACTCAAAAAAGTAATTATTTTATTTGTTTTAATGTATTTATTTATTTTTCGTAGAAACATTTTTTTTTTTAAAAAGAGACACCCACCTTAAATTGATCTTCATGAAATTAAGAAAATGACTAAGATTTAAAAACAAAATAGATTACATGTCCTTAAAAACGCTATCTGGTAGGTTATCAGTACCACCTGGTGACCCGGAAGTGGGTGATCATTTTTATGTTGCTGTATATTCAAAAATGATCCCTTATTTTGTTTTTATTTTTTCTTACTATCAACTTTTTCAGGATGTTTACATGTAATTGAAAAAAAAAGTAGAATCTTATTTATTTATTTTTTTTTGGGGGGGGGGGGCAGCATAAGGTGCAGGGGTCCAATAGTACCAGTATTTTTTCATTATCTCACTGAAAAAATATGATTATTTAAAAAAAAAAAAAAAAAAAAATTATTGCTAGGACCAACTTATTGTTTTTCAGAGTCTGGAAGGTCAACTGTTCCACTTGACATTTAAAGAAAGTTGGCACTCTATGTACATCGGCTGCCAATACCTATTCTTTTTTTTTCAACCATGTTTCTCTCATGGGCGACATTTAACTATTGTTTTATTTTTAGACGTGGATATCGTATATCTATAACTGGTTTTATCATGCGTCTCAAACATAAGTCATTTGAGCCCATTTGTGTTGTTATGAGGATTGCGTGTTACTCATTTAAGTTTTTTAATAAGTATTAATACAGAATATTTTTTGGTTATTTAAACTTACAAACATACAATATGTACATAAACGATTTTGCTGGGAGGGAGGGAGGCAGGCAGGCAGGCAGGATTTAGCAGTTGGTGTTTCTTCTTGATATTGAACAGATGCGTGCCCGAAAACCACTCGAGTTTTATCAAATTCTCGGAATGTTGTAAAAATAAATTCTATATTTTTATAAAAAATGGCTGTTGGCTTTTTTTTTATTACAAAGTGTTCAATTTTCAGCAGATGGTCTCTCAGCCCAGCTAATTAATTCTCTGGAGAGAATTAATGACACCCTAAAATCCGTCAAACTAAACGATGGGATTAACACCTTCATGAAGGAGAATGTGACTGCAGACACCCCAAATTACACTCCCCATGGAATGATAGTAACACAGATTTTTATAAAACTACAATGTATGAATTTGTAAATCGATGAAATGTGAAATATCGTTTTTCAGTGAAGAATGCATATTTATCTAGCTTAAAATATAAAAAACTGCAATTTTTGCTATTAAATGTTAAAATAGAGTATCTTTTATGTGGGTCGCAATGTGTTTATGAAGGGCCACATGTTTGACATGCCTGGATTATATCATCTAAACTTTTACTTAACTCCTGTTTTAACCATAACCTTGATCGGTCAAGCTGTAAACAATGTGCAATGGTATGGTGCATAGATGCATGTTACAAATGGCGAGCCTGCAATGGGAGAAATAAAATAACTAAGAAAAGAGACCACCCAACAATCGGCTTGACTCTTTGAAATAATAGTGTTGTCTTTGATACAAGGTTCCATGCTGTGGTCAGTCAGTTTTTATGTCCATGGATTAGCAACTGATTAGTCTTGTGGTGTTGTCTAATTGATATCTATACATTGAAGGGGTTCTGAAACACCGCCGCCATGGTGAACAGCTGAAGACTTGGTTAGACAGAGTCAAGGCCGATCTCACTTCCCTCAAGTCTACGGTATATGTTGATGGAAGAAGGAGTAGCTCATCTTATCTGTGAACCTAATGCTCAACCAGAGGCAATGGGCAGGAATTATCTGTGACGGTGCGAATCAACGGGCCAGCTCAACCTAAAACGTGCAAGTTGAAACAAGTACAAGTATCTATATATTCCAGCAAAACGAGTAAAGGAGGTCAGTTTGGTCTCTGTTGGTCTGAGAAACAGAGAGGGGTCTTTGTGGCCCTTAATGGAGAGACAGTTTGTGTTTGCTTGAAAGATATGTTTGTCCTGATTTCAAGTCTGTCATTCAGTAGAGAAACCCAGTATCATTGTACAACTTCTGAAAATAAAATATTGTTACTTGTTTTAAACTTGAGTTGTGATTTTGTTTAGAAGGAAAATACCTTTGTTACAGCAGTGACGAAGACCACATGATTGACACTACAACTAGTGTCGAAATAAAGCATTTAATCAAGATGAAGACAATGAGCAGACGATCATGGCCTGTGCAATGAACGCACACAAACACAAGTTCACAAAGCTGCTGCTGCTGGTTTTTATTTACAAAGTACTACTGAATTAAGAAAAAGTCGTTATTGGTCCCCCGATTTATAAAATCGGGAGACCTATGTTTTGAGGCATTTCCGTCCGTCCGTCCGGATTTTTCTCCGCAACCATCCATTGAATTTCTCTAAAATTTTGCATGAAGTTGTAACTTTGGTCAGGTTAGAAAGTAACATTCTCCGATTTAAAAAAAAAAATCTGGTTAGCCTCCCAGGGGGTCAAAAGGCCCCGAAATGGCAAAAAATGACATTTTTTGCCCCATAACTTTTCATCCATCCATTCAATTTCTCTGATACTTGACCAAAATGTGGAGGCAATTGTTCCTAATAGAAAATAAGTATCGCTGACCTTCGAAAAAATCTGGTTCGCGCCCCCAGGGGGTCAAAAGCCCCATAAAATGGCAAAAAATGACCCTTTCCTCCCATAACGTTTGATCCATCCATTCAATTTTTCTGAAACTTGGCCAAAATGTAGAGGCAATTGTTCTGGATATAAAATGAGCATTCTTGACCTTAGAAAAATTCTGGTTCTCGCCCTCAGGGGGTCAAAGGGGGGTAAAAAAATGCACCAAATTGCCCAAATTTATTGCATTTTACACTCGCCACATCGAGTCACATACAGAGGGGGACCACGCATGCGCGGCTTGTTTTGGTTTTCATTAATTTCATAATGTGCTCCCTATCTTCTGGCCCTATGCCACATCTGTAGTACATCCAACTAATGAAGCAGAATGCATATTCTTAAGATGGAGACAGATGAGAACTCGGACGTTAAGAAAATATGTGATTGAAAAAATTAGGAGTGGATGGAGTAAGTTCAGGGGACATTGCCATTACTAACCAGCAGAGTGTTACCACTGTCGACCAAGGGAAGAGTCTATCAGGCATGTGTATGCGCTGTTATGTATTGAATTGAAACCTGGCCAGTGATGGTTGAGAATATGTGGTGCATGGATAGAAATGATATGAGAATGATACGTTGGATGCGCAATATGAGTTTTAAAGACAGGCTTAGATCTTGTGACCTCAGGGGAAGATTTAATCTAGACAGTATAGAGAGATGTATGCAGAAGAGTAAACTTTGATGGTATGGCCATGTTGAAAGTATGGATTCTTGGGTTAGTAGATGTAGAACAGTTGAAGTAGCAGGTTCAGTTCACAGTGGAAGGCCAAGAACAACATGGGAGGAAGTGATAAAAATAAACCTGAGGGATAAATAAAGACCTGGCCAGAAATCGGTTACTTTGGAAGTCAATTTCTTGAAGCCAGCATCATGTAAAACGGACATTAAACCGAGTATGATAATGATTATATTTTTTAAAATATAATATATAACGAAGTAAACGTTTTTTTACTATATAAAAATTAGAAACAATTACATGATTACAATAAAATATTTTATAATCTTGGAAACTTAAAAAATAAATTTTAGTCTAGTGTTTTCGTCAAAATTATTCCCATTAATCATTTTTAAAAATCATTTTTTTAAATGAAGATAAATGCTACTATTACTATATATCTGACTTCATTTTATATTTTCATTGTATTTCTTTTTTTAGCTCTAATTTTTCTCTAAGCTTTCTAACTAGACGCTATGGAACACCCATAGTGAAACGTAGCCCCAATTGTCTAGCATTAAAATTGGGCCTGTTTATCTAACTATTTTAGTGAGTTGCCTTTCTGTGATTAGCTGAGCTTGGATACCTTTAAGTTTTTGATTGGTCAAGATGAAGGATAGATGCACAACATAAGACAGAATCTGTCTCACATTGCGCATCTGTTTTTGTCACATGTGCCAGGTCTGCTACATCGATTGCTTCCAGTTTAAGTCACCAGTGTTGGAATGTTGACTTGATGTGCAGAACACAAAATTATAAGATTGTTCTTGTCAGACAATACGTGGTTTGTAAAATTAATCACTTCAGGTTAATTTGTCAGAGTATGTTGGACATGACAGTATTATTGTATCGGCCTTTAATTTAATCTTTTTTATATCTTATATAAATAGAGATTTTGTGCGTCTGTCCATCCATCAGTTATAATTCTTTTAAGCGTAATAAATACATTGCAGAATTTGTCTCCTTTTGAAATATTAGAGATCTTAACTACTTTTAGAAATGGTGAATATTACATTAATAGTAAATAATAAATTCCCAACAAATAAAGTAGATGTCACGACTGGAAACAAAAACCTTGATCTTCGGTCTGAGATTCTATCAACTGACCTATTTGGACTTTTTTATGAATAGAGCTAAAACATTACCTCAACAAAATCATTATAGCTTTGGCTGATGTCATAGATTTATGATTTACGACATTTTTCAGACCATGAATTCATACATAAGCGATAATAAAAAAGGCCGGAGTGCTCATCTTCTCGGGCGCTGGCTTTTCAAATCCCACTTTCCCGACCTTGTGTCACATCTTACCGCTGTGGGAGGAAGATAAATAAAAAATAAATAGGTAAACATCATCAATAACGTTGGAAATTATTTTAATAGTCTAAAACAATTTATTTGGCTTTAATTACATATTGTATGTAGTTATTTCACAATTATATAATCTTCGCAGCCTAGCAAAAATATGCGACTGAAGGTAGCATATTTTTGCTAGTTCATTTAAAATCAGATTTTTCATTCAATTTTCTAGCCATTAATGCAATGGCCTTGTTTTTCTCTCTCTCTCAAATTGTAATAAAATTAAGTCATGAATATGTTAGGCAAAATTATGCAGATTTCCAGAATTTTAGGACATGTTTATCTTCTTCAGATTCCCTATCATGAAAGTGAGTTCAACGCTTTTTTTGTAATTCAGAAAAAGCGGAATTCTCCTTCTTTATGTATTGAAAAAAGCAGATTTCCGCTTAAATCTGCTTCTTTTTTTTTAAGATAAGAAAAGACTGATATTTGCCAGATCGCTAGAGCTTTATATCCGTTAAGATAGAAAGTATCCACTTGGTGATGGCTTCCGTTTTTGGAATTAGAACTTGACAACCAGTATTTATCAAAAAACAGCCCCTCATCATTTTAGACCGCTTTGATTTGGACAGAATTTTAATTTTCCCTTGTTACACACGTGGGAATCAGTCATGCAAAATATTTGAGAAGTAGTAGTTCCAGCCTTGAACCTTTGTTTTTTAAAGATTTTGTTTAAACGTTTCGTTAAGCCTTCGAAAAAATAGTAAAAATACTATTTAACAAATATTTTTAAAATAGACTATTTAAAAATATGGTGGTTCTACAGAATTTGAAGCCGACTTTTGCCGACCTAAAACTTAGGGTTAGGTTTGGGTTAGGTAAGGGTAAAAAAAAAAAACAGTTTGGATTAAATTCTGTAGAGGTACCAAAAATATTTCCAAACTAAAATAAAAATAATTCCAATTATAAAAAAAAATTTGATTTGATTATTTGTAATAAAAATTTTTTTTTTAATTTCAATTATAAAACCACTTTAATTTTGTTATGTGCTAATAATTAAAAAAAATTGTTGAAAACAAATTATTAATTACTAAAAAAAAAAGCAAACATCCAACCTAAATATAATGGGGAAACTGTCTTTTGATAAACACCGGTTGTCAATTTCCGATTTTATAAACGGAAGACATCACCAAGTGGATACTTTCTATCTTACCTTACATCCTTATTTTTTCGTCATTTGGCTCGATTTTTCTTTCTCTTTCTTCTTCTCTTTTACTTTATCTTTCTTTGTCTTTTCCTGTTTTTTCACTCCATGTCTTATGTTGCGTCACCCCCCTTTCCCCTCTTTCTAAAAATATTAATTTTGCCATACTGCAAACAATTTACAATGTGGCTAGGGGAGGAAGAAGACTTCTGTTTCATCAAAGAATGACTTCCTGTCTCCTTCCCCCACATATGCACTTGGTGTATTTCTCTTAATTTTGAAGTTATGAACCAGGAAATTGTAACTTCTTTTGAGAATGTAACTTATATTCAATGTTTCAATTCAGGTTTCTTTTTTCTTGTTTATTTCTTGGACCAAATATTTTAATTGTTTTAAACTTTTATTATACACAAAAAAAACTTTTTGATACACAAAATAAACTTTCAACATTCTTTTTACACAAAATGCTAATTTTAACAGAATTTATCGAATTTAAAAGTAAAAATGAACTTAAAACATATCAGGCGATACTTTCAGTATGAAAAAAAAGCTATTGAAGATTAACACCCTTCCGCAAAGTGGGATGCTACTTTTTTAAGACGATTATGTGTGACCATTCTTTTTTAGAGTAGTAAACCATTTATTTATTTTTTTTTTTGCTATAGGAGATAAATTCTGTGCGCTTTTTGGGTGCGGGTCTTCTTTTTTAGCTGATTACATGTAGTTTTACAAGGTTTTTTTGTTGGAAAGGATGGGGGCTTGCCACTCAGACTTAGGGTTAGTAATAGGGTTATGGAAAGGTTGGGGGGACTTACAACTCAGACCTAGATTTAATAGTAGGGCAAGTAATTATTTTTTTTTTTTACTAACTTTTTAGAATGAAAAAAAGATTAGGAAATTCATCTTAATTTCATATTTTTTTGCCATTGGTCTCTCACATCCCTGATAATAGGAACTTAAAGTCTACTATTTAAGTTGTATTGTTCAGATTCGGATCAGACTACTACTATTCTCATCTTGGATGTTACTCTCACAACGTTTCAGACAATATAACCTCCGACCTTCTTCTAGATGCCTCTTGTCGAACTCTGGAATCTATACGGAATTTCGAACCAAAGAATTTGTGGCATTTAGGTGTATCCGTTCTTGTATCTCGTTCTGTCTTCCTGGTTGAGTTTATTGACACACGCTTACTTAATAGATTTTTTTTTCTGACAATGTCTAATGAACTAAGGGAAGTAACTCTGATTTCCATGAAGGATGAAATTACAGATAATTGCATTCCAACCTTAATCTAAAAGGGCCGTTTTTTCAGTATTCAGAATGACTGGTTCACCGGCTGTGCTCATACCAACCGAGGATGCCTTTTTGGCATCATTATGGCAACCTAGAAACTACCTTATTTGTCAGAATGTGGTATGGTTCGGCTCAATACTAGGAGGTATACCCTCCCAGGCGCATTATCTTCCCCTTCATGAGGTTGTGGGGGTGGGGGGTTGATTGCGGATTGCCTGAGGCGCCTCTACCGGGGAATGCCGACGGGTGCATTCTTGGCAGAGATCGTTTTTCCCAGTCTGACCTTGTGCCACATCTTACTGCTGTGGGAGGCAATTAAATCATACCTTAATCTAAAAAAAAAAAAAATTTTGAAAGTGATATGTGTAGATTATATTATTACATATTACTTAGTAGTAATAGATTTTTGAAGTTAAGATAGAATGATTGACAAATAAAAAAGGTTACTTAACTATGATTGACACAAGTTGACTGTAGTTTCTCCTGTCTCCATGTACGAAGGTAGACATCTCTGATTGGTTAGATTCGATCACATGACTGGACATAGTATGAGTTTGAAATGGTCTAAAGAGTTGATGAATGTATTTCAGCAAGAAAAGTCATGTGATGTAATATGCTGCTTGATAGGGGCTTTGATTGCCATGTGGGGCATTATCTAGCCAAAAGCAACTCATGGATAAGGAAATGGATCCATAGATAAGTTAATATAATATACCTATATTTAAAATGATATGTTGAAATATATTTTGGTAATTTTCCAGTATTTGTTTTAATAGAGCTCAATACATTAGTAGGGCTTTTTCATTATCAAATACGAGGCCTGTCTAAAACGTATCCGACCTTAGGCTAGAAAAATATTTCAAATATTTGACTAGGTTGGGACCATAATCCCCTTCAAAGTAGGCCCCTTGTGCTTGTACACACTTAGTCCACTCATCCATCCACTGCCGGTAACACCTCTGGAAGTCTTCTTTCAGAATGGTGTTCATCTCCGCCGTCGCATTCCGCATTATCTCTTTTTTTTGCACCCTCTCAACAACAGCTACACCTCAAGCAGTTTGGGGCCTGCCAGAACGCTGGTCACTCTCCACTGATGTGCGGCCATTTTTGAATCGGTTGAACCACTCCTTGATTTAGGGTTACACATCACATCTTCTTCAAACACCTGCTGAATCTTAACGCGACGGCAGAGATGAACATCATTCCAAAAGAAGACTTCTAGAGGTGGATGGATCGGTGGGCTAAGTGTGTGCAAGCACAGGGGGCCTACTTTGAAAGGGATGAGGGTTCCAACCCTGTCACATATTTGAAATATTTTTTCTAGCCTAAGGTCGGATACTTTTTAGACAGGCCTCGTATATGGCTAATGGCAATACCAGTGCAATTCATCAGATATTTTTATTATGAGTTTAAAAAATGTTTTATTATGAGTTTAACATTTTTAATTATATCTGTTTAAATATTTTTTATTATGTGTTTAAATAATTTGTGATATGAGTTTAAATAATGTTTTTATTATATGTGTTTAAATAATTTGTGATATGTGTTTAAATAATGTTTTTATTATATGAGTTTAAATAATGTTTTTATTATATGAGTTTCAATAATGTTTTTATTATATGAGTTTAAATAATGTTTTTATTATATGAGTTTAAATAATGTTTTCATTATATGAGTTTAAATAATGTTTTCATTATATGAGTTTAAATAATGTTTTTATTATGAGTTTCAATAATGTTTTTATTATGAGTTTCAATAATGTTTTAATTATGAGTTTCAATAATGTTTTTATTATATGAGTTTAAATAATGTTTTTATTATATGAGTTTAAATAATGTTTTTATTATATGAGTTTAAATAATGTTTTTATTATATGAGTTTAAATAATATTTTTATTATATGAGTTTAAATAATATTTTTATTATATGAGTTTAAATAATATTTTTATTATATGAGTTTAAATAATATTTTTATTATATGAGTTTAAATAATGTTTTTATTATATGAGTTTAAATAATGTTTTTATTATATGAGTTTAAATAATGTTTTTATTATATGAGTTTAAATAATGTTTTTATTATATGAGTTTAAATAATGTTTTTATTATATGAGTTTAAATAATGTTTTTATTATGAGTTTAAATAATGTTTTTATTATATGTTTTAAATATTTTTTATTATGACATTCATATGCAGTTATCCACAGAATACTGTTTCGCTGTATCACAGCTCCTCACTGTGACTAGACATGCAAGTACTTCAAGATGAGATTGAAACCCAATCGTTTTGACAACAGGTGGACTTCTTAACCATTATGTAATAAGCGTGAGCTACGTGAAATCTAAATGATTATATTAAGCATTTCTTTTTTTTATACGAGTTATGCATTATTACTAATGGCAACCGCCGATCTCCTTTGCCAGAGTGCTCAATCCACAAAGGTGAAGGTATTATGCACTAGCTGTAATACCTGGGAATGTATTTATTTACAATTTGTTTTGCTTTGCTTTTTTTAAACTACGCCATTTTTTTTTTTTTCAAAAAAAATATTTTTTACTTCTAATCATAGGGAGGTAACTCTGTATGTATAGATACAATGTTACGTCTCATTTTTTTTTTTTTTTAGACGACGGCCATTTGAAAATAATTCCGACCTGGACAAAAAATATTCATTTTATTCTTCTTAACAACATGCTGTGACGATCCACATGAAAAACTAGCGAACCAGAATCAAATATTGATTTTGCATCAAGAAAGCTATCGATGACACAGAAACGATAAAGAGACTGACTTTACTTTATATATTAATAGAAAGATGTTGCATTTAATCTCAGAAATGAAAGCAGACTTTTTTCTCTTTCCTATTTTTAATTTTTTTCCTATATTGTTTTCTTTTAGTTGGCTTATATTGAAGGCTGGCGTCTCATCAATTTGGCAAATGAGACATTTGGTTTTAATGGATGGTCACATTCTATTAGCAATCAAACAGTTGGTAAGTTGGTATTTACTTATAATTCTTATCCTTGTAAGCCTGTATTTAGGTGTTGTTATACAAATCAGTGTGATGATACGTAACACAAAGTGATTGAGACGAGAAACGGGGGAATTTAATTCTAATGAATGAGAAATTATTTCTTATTTTATTTTTGTGAAAACATAAAATATAATGGGTGAATCTGAATGAAAGAGTTATGTATGACTAGCAGGGCTATCCGGCGTTGCCCGGGGCCACTAAAAACAAAATAGAAGAGGTTAAAAAATGTAACATATTTCTATTAAACATTCTCTTTACCTTTCTCTATCAGTCCTATCTTTCTCTCTCCCTCCTTATATTTCCCCCCCCCCTCCACCCTGTCTTTCCAACCCCCTCTTTCTCCTCCGCCCATATGGAGTGAAAAAAATAGAACTAAGGAGGCCTCTAGAACGCTACTTAAACCACCTAAATAAAATTATGGAGATCTACAGAGCACTACTAAAACCACTCTTTCCAAGTTTCTTGCCACCTTCCCATCCCAGTGAAGAGAAATGATGTTGATAATGACAACTGTCCAAAGAAAACGTTAACAAATGATAAATAAAACCCGGAGTTAGTGTCTAATAATTTTGAAATGAGTCAAGATTTTCTTTCCAAATTAATACATAATAAGATTGAAAATGCTTGAAAAACCGACGACGACCCCCCCCCCCCCCCCCCCGACGAAACCTGACCCAGTTGACCCTAAAAAAAATGAATATTTTTAAATTTTAGATATTATTCATCTGAGGCATTGCCGTTCAAGAATATATTAACTTTGTGGGTTTTTGTTTTGTTGTTTTTTACTTTTAGCTGAACATACACACAGACAACTGCCCTTTATATTATAGAAGAGTTTGTATTTTCAAAGTTCTAAGAAAATTAGTAAACGTATGAAATGCAAAAGTTCAAATGTCCTATATATATGCGGAATGTATATGTATATATAATATATTCAAAATTAATTAGAACATTAACAGTGAAATGCCAAAGGGTCCAAGAAGTATTTGCATGTCTAAAGCTTCGTTTGTAATGTTCCTCAGAACCTTTGTCCTCGCTACTCCCACTGTCCCTAATTTTGAAAGAGCTTCGCGCAATGATTGTCCTGCAAAACCCCATGCAGCCCACTTCTATAGGGTCATACATTATGCTCCATGCATTCTGATTATATTGTTCAACTAACTCCTATAATAATAATAATAATAATGGCGATATATATTTTTTAATTATTTGTTTTAATTTTTAAAAAAAGAACCTTTTAACCTGATATAGAATAAATCGCAAATTATTGAAACAAATCTTTCTCATTTTCTGAAAAGGCCAAAACAAAGCCAAAAAACGATACAGCCATTTCCTATTCCTTACAGTAATTTCTCATTCTCATATATCACTCCTAAAATCTTCGCACCATAGAAAGAAAGCGATAACAATGCATAAATAAGATGATGTCACAGACCACAGACAATGTTTTCAAATATTCTAAACGTGACACAACAGATAAAGGTGTTGATTAACAATAAATTCTAAGTGACAGTCTTCTGGAGATAGAAGGTTCAATCCTTATTATAGTCGATGATGACTAAGAATAATATAATGATAAAATGACACCTCTACCTGGTCATGGCTGATGGAACGAAAACAATCTACCCCCGTGAAGCTATAGACAGTTGTATCGTCTGTATCGATGTCAACAAATGATCTCAGAATATGATTTGGAGGATCATTAATGAAAATCAGGAAGAGACTTGCTTGTAAGCATTCAGTGAACTTAGTAATCTTCTTGTTTTGACCTTGAAGGGCTAATAATAATTAAAACAACAGTTTATTTACAGAAATACAGAATAGTATGTTACAGGAAGTCTGCGTCCGATACTGTGGCTATGATTGCCACAACACTTTGTCGTAACACTATATATAGTGTCTGGAAGAGTCCATCTATTCCTGAAATAGGGTAGATCAACATCACACCATAACACTTGTTCAATTAGCTTTTAATGATATCAATATCCTCGATAAGTTAGTGTTCAGTGAAATTAGTCTCTTTAGTAATATTGTGGCTTTCTCTGTTAACTTTTCAAAGAACTAAGACAAACAATTTTAAAGCATAATTAAATTAAAAACATTTTTTTTATTAATTTTGTCTTTTTTGTTTTAATGAAAAGACAAGAATCCAAAGTCTTATGAAAGCAAAATGAATTTTAATCTCTTAAATTTAAATTAGATGACTAATAAAATTTTTAAAAATTAAAAAGCTATCATGTCATCTGTGATTTATATCTTGGAAAATTCCAAAAGATTATAAACATTATAATTTAAAAACAATTTCTTTATAAATATTGATTTTAATCATTCTTCTACTAAACTGTGCTCAACATCTTCAAATATCAGCTTAAAAAACATTCAAATGGAAGCCTCTCAATAGTCAGTAGCTAAAACAATGGTCGATGAGTCAAGGCTCATGTATACGATCATAATTTCACTCATGTCAACACAAAAGACTATAAATCCATACATTTTAATATTTTTAAAGACCCAGTTGGGCTATAAAATGTTAGTGTATGCCTAAAACTTTGTTTATAATATTCCTCAGCACTTTTGTTATCACTGTTGTTATTGTTCTTCTTGTTAAGCAAGTTGGACTTCTGCATTGAGCTCATGAAGATCGTGCCTCAGGATTGTCTGGTCTGCATGAAGTCATTCTTGTTAGTCACAGCTATTCGTTAACCTGCATGATTGCAGGTTTTTACCCTGACACCAAAAGCAGCAAGGCTCAGCGGTTGCATGTGAAGTTTGGGAAGGTTTGTGCTCAGAATAAACAAAGGAATAGCGCAGAAGCAACATTGCCACTCTCACTCCATTTATTTGTGGTTCTGTGCCTGACACGTCTTTGTTTGACACACACAGGGGCAGAAACGACAACGGATCCTGATACCGACTCTTCTTGGATTTTCACCAGAGCCCTGTTAGCCGGATTTTGTCCCTATATCACTTGGTGCCGAACCTGTCCACCATGGGTAACCGGAGTTCCAGATGGCATAGCTCTAACACTATCACGTTGCCACCGCCTTCTACCACAGTGAGGAAAAGTTGGACTGGGGGGGGGGGGGGGGGGGCTGCTCCCACTAGGGCTAATTTTGCAAGAGATTTGCACAATGATTGTCAGCAAGCCCACTTCTACAGGGTCCAACATTGTGTTCCATGCATTCTGATTACATTGTTAAACTAACTCCTATAATAATAATGGCAATATATTTTTTAAAATTTATTTGTTTTAATTAAAAAAGAAAGTAACCTTTTAACCTGATCTAGAATAAATCGATAATTTATTTTCTAAAAAATCCCAAAACAAAGCCTGAAACCGATACAGCCTTTTCCCATTCTCTTGAGTAGTTTCTCATTTGCATATATCACTCCTAAAATCTCTGCACTATAGAAAGAAAACGATAAAACGATAACAATTCATAAATAAGATGAACTAACAGACCATAAACAATGTTTATAAGTATTCCAAACATGGCACAATGGATAAAGGTGTTGATTAACAATCAATTCTAAGTGACAGTCTTCTGTAGATTGAAGGTTCAATCTTTACTAAATAATGACTAAGAATAATATAATAATAAATTAACACTTCTACCTTGTCATAGCTGACAGAACGAGAATAATCTACCCCCATGCAACTATAGACAGTTGTGTCGTCTGTATAGATGTCAACAAATGATCCCAGAATTGGATTTGGAAGATCATTAATGAAAATCAGGATAAGAGTTGATCCCAGAAATTGCCAACATACTTTAACATTGCAAATAAATGTCAACTACACGAATGAAACAACAAACTACCCATCTACAAATGACACTTCTATAAAATATTTGGCATGAAATAACCCACAAGGCCATTCTGATTCTCTCTTTTCCGACCTGGAACACATGGTGCAATGGGGGAAAAGTGTCTGGTTACTTTTAATACATCTAAAACCAAGCTTCTCTCCTTTCACCACCAATGCTCGGATCCTCACTTTACCATAATTTAAATGAATGGCTTTATCCTTGAGAAAGCCCCAGCTTTGATAAACTTCTAGGACTGACATTCACTCCAGACTTAAAATGAAAAACTTACATCAAATCCGTTGCTAAGGTCGCTAGAAAAATGGTTGGATCGTTCTATTGTTCTAGAAAGTATTTCACTCCTGACACAATCCTCTACCTGTATAAGAGCCAGATATTGCCACATCTGGGGAGGTGCCGTTCAGAGCACTCTTTCCTGCCTTGGCAGAGTACAAAATCGACTTCGAAATCTGGTGGAGAATACCCCCTTCTCTTACCTACAGCCCATTCTCATAGAAGAGACGTTGCTAGTCTTTCTCTACTCTATCGTTATTTTCATGGTAGGTGCCTGACTGAGCTCCAATCTATGGTTCCCCCTGTAAAACATTCAAAGCAAAAATGTTAACAAATTTTTGTCGAACCGTCCTCTAAATAATTAAATATTGACCAGTTTCAACCATCGTCTCCAATCCTCGAGGTGTTTGTCTCACCATCCACCTGACAAACTCATTAACCTTTATTCTCGATTCGTATTTAGGCCTTGATAAGTGATGACTTATTAGTACAAAAAAAATAAATAACTGATTCAAAAATATCATCTTTGGACCGAACAGATACTGCATTTTGATCCTGATACTTACCTGGCACAACTTGAGTAGGTGTGTTCTTCGCAGTCGAGGATACATTCTCGACATCAGTCCGACAGTGACTTTGTTGCTGTCTGGCTGAGGTATGGTTCTGTTCAGTCTCAGGAGGTCCACCCTCCCAGGCTTTACCTTGTCTTTGAGAAGGGGGTAGTTTATTGCTGATCTCCTGAGGTACCCCTACCAGGGAATGCCAACGGGGCTGCCCAGGCATTTTTTGTAGGTCAGGGCGTGCTAATCCTAGTGCGCTGGCTTTTCAAACCCACACCTGACCTTGTGTTCAACCTCCTAGAGAAGAGGTAAATAAAATACAAGTGTCAAGAACGAAGGAAGACAACTTTAATAAGAGTTGCATCCCTTTGTTTGCGGTTTCGTTTCATTTTAAAATTAGAACTTTTTATAAAATGTATTTTCTTTCTACGCACAGTTATCTCCCTTAGAATTTGGAACACCATAAAAGCGCACTTTTATCCGACCCCTAAGATCAGAGTGTAGTATCTGTTCTGTTGGGTTCTCAAGAGACCATCCTCTCAGGCATTAGTTTCTGCAAAAGAAGGTTGGATGAGTTTTATAACCATGGGCGCCCTCACTGAGGAATGCCGTCAGTTCTGACCGTGCAACTTTTATAGGTAATTTGTTACCCACTCCACACCACACCACACCACGTTAAATTCGATCGTGTGTCACATGCAATCTTTGTAGGGAGGTGGGTGAATCGACAATGTAAAATCGCAGAGATGAAGTTGATTGATTTTTTTTTTTGTTTTACAGCATATCAACCCTTTTTCGGATTATTTAATGGCAAATAAAAAAAGTTTTGTAAAAGTTGTTATGCATCAAATTAATACTGTAAAGTCGTTTTGTATACTATTGGTTTATGGATTGATTTGTTTTCTAGGCGTATATTTTGTAAACAAATAGTCTGTAAGCGATTTTTTCTATTTAACCCATAGATGGGGATCTGACAGGTACTATCACTCCTCCGAGTCAGAGTAGACCTGGGAGTAGTGGTAATTAAGGGTTGACGCCATACTAACCAAAACTTTCAGCGTGTTGGGGTATCACCACTGGATGTAGGTTTATACCAGACCCAGGGTGGATAGTTGTTTAGTAGTAGTAATACATTTATGATTTTTCTAATATTGACAGACAGAGCTAAAATCTAATAAGTTTAAATAAGGGAAATAATTAAGATTTTAACAAAATAAAGAGAGAAATAATAATGATAATGATAATAATTGGTTGGATGATGGATCGGTTTTACGGCATGTTAACTGTCATTGGGTCATTTTCTGACAAAATGGTTTGTATACGATTGGTTTTTGATTAATCTGTTTTGTAGGCGTTGTATATTTTTTTGTAAACAAATAGTTTGTAAATGATAATTTCTACTTAATCGATAAATGGGGCCCTGACAGGTACTACCACACCTCGTCAGATCGAAACTGGGAGTAGTTGTAACTAAAGGGTGATTGCACACTCCCCAAAGCTACCAAATTAGGGTCTCACCACTAAATGTAGTTTTATGGCATACTCAGAACAGCTCGAAGTAAAGAGAGCTTGAGTAGTTGATAGGGTTGGGAAATAGGGTAGGTAAAAAAAAAAGAAGGTAGAAAGGGTATGGAAAGTTGGGTTTGGGGTTGTTGGTGAATAACGTACCACAGAGTGTTTGAAGCTGATCAGATCTTATCAAAACAAATTCCATTTAACCAACAGATGAGTCCGTGACAGGTTTTACAAAGCCCCGTCAAGAATGGTCCTGGGAATAATGGAAACTAAGAGGTAACTCCACACTCCCCAAAAGTGGGCCCTCACTCCTAGCTGAACTTTACAGGGATGCAATTTCTCTGTTTTTTTTTAAATCTAGAAAAAGCGTATTTCAACTTCAATTACTAGAGTCTTTCATGGATGTGGGTTCTCCGCTTTTTGATCAAAATCCGCTTCTTTTTTTTAATAAGAAAAGGCTCATTTTTCTCTCTTATGAGAGTTCTCTCTGAAAAGTGAAAATGTTTATTTTCCTGTGAAGGCTAAGACCAAGCAATTCATGAAAGGAGGGGGAGAGTTAGATGACTTTCGTTTCATCAAAGAATGACTTCCTGTCTCCCCCCCCTCTCACATGCACATTAAGTGTCTTTCTCTCATTTTTTGACTTATTGGAGTTGTTTAGGAAAAAGTTGTTTTTTTGTCCTGCTCTTTTTCCAAACACATAGGGGGTTGTGGCCCCTCAGATTGGGAAATTCATCTCGATTTTAGCTTTTATTGCCATTGGCTACTCATATCTGGCCTTTTGGCTAAGATCAAAGTGTAGTATCTGTTCCGATGGATACTGCACCCCATAGACTGGTGTTGTCTTGGCCTGCGGGGCTTGATTTACACCGGTCAATGGGTCTGTCCTGTGCAGTTCTGGGAGGTCCACCTTCCCAGGCTTTGCCTCCCCTCTTTGGGGAGGAGTAAATTTATTGCTTACTGCCTGAGGCGCCCCTACCGGGGAATGCCGACGGGGCTGCCCAGGCAATTTTTAAACCCCACTTTCCCGACCCGACCTTGGGTCACGTCTTACTTGTGGGAGTAAGATAAAAACTGGCCTTGTGCCTAACTCCTGGAGAGGAGTAAATCAATACTCATATCCCTGATATTAAGATCATACCCACGAATGCAGTGATGAGAGCCAATTAATTTTATATTTATAGATGGTTTTATTTGAATTATTAAAAATATTTTATTTTTCAAAAATAAAATACAAGTATTGGTGTTTCTTAACAATAAACCGGTCATAAAAAATACCTTAATTTTTAAATGGCCCGATTTATTTTTGGTGTTCGTACACCAATAGCCATAATCTCCTAGAATCTCAAGTCGTTTCAATACCAAACTCAAAGTTTGTATTTTTACTTACTCGTTAAATGCCATGTTAATGAGTTTTCAAACTCTTAATTTTTATAAGAGATTTAAAATTTGCTCAGATTTCATAAAATAAAATAGAGGAAGGGGAGTCGATCAAAATCACTTGAAGCAATTAAAATCTCTTAAAACAATTTTTTTTTTCTAAAAGGGTATGGTTGTTTGCTTGAAGCATTGCTGATAAATAAGTATGTAGGTATTTACTAAGAAATTAAAATATCTTAAAACAATTTTTAAAGCATTGCTGGTAAATAAGTATGTAGGTATTTAATAAGAAATTAAAATATCTTAAAACAATTTTTAAAGCATTGCTGGTAAATAAGTATGTAGGTATTTAATAAGAAATTAAAATATCTTAAAACAATTTTTAAAGCATTGCTGGTAAATAAGTATGTAGGTATTTAATAAGAAATTAAAATATCTTAAAACAATTTTTAAAGCATTGCTGGTAAATAAGTATGTAGGTATTTAATAAGAAATTAAAATATCTTAAAACAATTTTTAAAGCATTGCTGGTAAATAAGTATGTAGGTATTTAATAAGAAATTAAAATATCTTAAAACAATTTTTAAAGCATTGCTGGTAAATAAGTATGTAGGTATTTAATAAGAAATTAAAATATCTTAAAACAATTTTTAAAGCATTGCTGGTAAATAAGTATGTAGGTATTTAATAAGAAATTAAAATATCTTAAAACAATTTTTAAAGCATTACTGGTAAATAAGTATGTAGGTATTTAATAAGAAATTAAAATATCTTAAAACAATGTTTAAAGCATTGCTGGTAAATAAGTATGTAGGTATTTAATAAGAAATTAAAATATCTTAAAACAATTTTTAAAGCATTGCTGGTAAATAAGTATGTAGGTATTTAATAAGAAATTAAAATATCTTAAAACAATTTTTAAAGCATTGCTGGTAAATAAGTATGTAGGTATTTAATAAGAAATTAAAATATCTTAAAACAATTTTTAAAGCATTGCTGGTAAATAAGTATGTAGGTATTTAATTAGAAATTAAAATATCTTAAAACAATTTTTAAAGCATTACTGGTAAATAAGTATGTAGGTATTTAATAAGAAATTAAAATATCTTAAAACAATGTTTAAAGCATTGCTGGTAAATAAGTATGTAGGTATTTAATAAGAAATTAAAATATCTTAAAACAATTTTTAAAGCATTGCTGGTAAATAAGTATGTAGGTATTTAATAAGAAATTAAAATATCTTAAAACAATTTTTAAAGCATTGCTGGTAAATAAGTATGTAGGTATTTAATAAGAAATTAAAATATCTTAAAACAATTTTTAAAGCATTGCTGGTAAATAAGTATGTAGGTATTTAATTAGAAATTAAAATATCTTAAAACAATTTTTAAAGCATTACTGGTAAATAAGTATGTAGGTATTTAATAAGAAATTAAAATATCTTAAAACAATGTTTAAAGCATTGCTGGTAAATAAGTATGTAGGTATTTAATAAGAAATTAAAATATCTTAAAACAATTTTTAAAGCATTACTGGTAAATAAGTATGTAGGTATTTAATAAGAAATTAAAATATCTTAAAACAATTTTTAAAGCATTGCTGGTAAATAAGTATGTAGGTATTTAATAAGAAATTAAAATATCTTAAAACAATTTTTAAAGCATTGCTGGTAAATAAGTATGTAGGTATTTAATTAGAAATTAAAATATCTTAAAACAATTTTTAAAGCATTACTGGTAAATAAGTATGTAGGTATTTAATAAGAAATTAAAATATCTTAAAACAATGTTTAAAGCATTGCTGGTAAATAAGTATGTAGGTATTTAATAAGAAATTAAAATATCTTAAAACAATTTTTAAAGCATTGCTGGTAAATAAGTATGTAGGTATTTAATAAGAAATTAAAATATCTTAAAACAATTTTTAAAGCATTGCTGGTAAATAAGTATGTAGGTATTTAATAAGAAATTAAAATATCTTAAAACAATTTTTAAAGCATTGCTGGTAAATAAGTATGTAGGTATTTAATAAGAAATTAAAATATCTTAAAACAATTTTTAGAGCATTGCTGGTAATTAAGTATGTAGATATTTAATAAGAAATTAAAATATCTTAAAACAATTTTTAAAGCATTGCTGGTAAATAAGTATGTAGGTATTTAATAAGAAATTAAAATATCTTAAAACAATTTTTAAAGCATTACTGGTAAATAAGTATGTAGGTATTTAATAAGAAATTAAAATATCTTAAAACAATTTTTAAAGCATTGCTGGTAAATAAGTATGTAGGTATTTAATAAGAAATTAAAATATCTTAAAACAATTTTTAAAGCATTGCTGGTAAATAAGTATGTAGGTATTTAATAAGAAATTAAAATATTTTAAAACAATTTTTAAAGCATTGCTGGTAAATAAGTATGTAGGTATTTAATAAGAAATTAAAATATCTTAAAACAATTTGTAAAGCATTGCTGGTAAATAAGTATGTAGGTATTTAATAAGAAATTAAAATATCTAAAAACAATTTTTAAAGCATTGCTGGTAAATAAGTATGTAGGTATTTAATAAGAAATTAAAATATCTTAAAACAATTTTTAAAGCATTGCTGGTAAATAAGTATGTAGGTATTTAATAAGAAATTAAAATATCTTAAAACAATTTTAAAGCATTGCTGGTAAATAAGTATGTAGGTATTTAATAAGAAATTAAAATATCTAAAAACAATTTTTAAAGCATTGCTGGTAAATAAGTATGTAGGTATTTAATAAGAAATTAAAATATCTTAAAACAATTTTTAAAGCATTGCTGGTAAATAAGTATGTAGGTATTTAATAAGAAATTAAAATATCTTAAAACAATTTTTAAAGCATTGCTGGTAAATAAGTATGTAGGTATTTAATAAGAAATTAAAATATCTTAAAACAATTTTTAAAGCATTGCTGGTAAATAAGTATGTAGGTATTTAATAAGAAATTAAAATATCTTAAAACAATTTTAAAGCATTGCTGGTAAATAAGTATGTAGGTATTTAATAAGAAATTAAAATATCTTAAGACAATTTTTAAAGCATTGCTGGTAAATAAGTATGTAGGTATTTAATAAGAAATTAAAATATCTAAAAACAATTTTTAAAGCATTGCTGGTAAATAAGTATGTAGGTATTTAATAAGAAATTAAAATATCTAAAAACAATTTTTAAAGAATTGCTGGTAAATAAGTATGTAGGTATTTAATACGAAATTAAAATATCTTAAAACAATTTTTAAAGCATTGCTGGTAAATAAGTATGTAGGTATTTAATAAGAAATTAAAATATCTTAAAACAATGTTTAAAGCATTGCTGGTAAATAAGTATGTAGGTATTTAATAAGAAATTAAAATATCTTAAAACAATTTTTAAAGCATTGCTGGTAAATAAGTATGTAGGTATTTAATAAGAAATTAAAATATCTTAAAACAATTTTTAAAGCATTGCTGGTAAATAAGTATGTAGGTATTTAATAAGAAATTAAAATATCTTAAAACAATTTTTAAAGCATTGCTGGTAAATAAGTATGTAGGTATTTAATTAGAAATTAAAATATCTTAAAACAATTTTTAAAGCATTACTGGTAAATAAGTATGTAGGTATTTAATAAGAAATTAAAATATCTTAAAACAATGTTTAAAGCATTGCTGGTAAATAAGTATGTAGGTATTTAATAAGAAATTAAAATATCTTAAAACAATTTTTAAAGCATTACTGGTAAATAAGTATGTAGGTATTTAATAAGAAATTAAAATATCTTAAAACAATTTTTAAAGCATTACTGGTAAATAAGTATGTAGGTATTTAATAAGAAATTAAAATATCTTAAAACAATGTTTAAAGCATTGCTGGTAAATAAGTATGTAGGTATTTAATAAGAAATTAAAATATCTTAAAACAATTTTTAAAGCATTGCTGGTAAATAAGTATGTAGGTATTTAATAAGAAATTAAAATATCTTAAAACAATTTTTAAAGCATTGCTGGTAAATAAGTATGTAGGTATTTAATAAGAAATTAAAATATCTTAAAACAATTTTTAAAGCATTGCTGGTAAATAAGTATGTAGGTATTTAATAAGAAATTAAAATATCTTAAAACAATTTTTAAAGCATTACTGGTAAATAAGTATGTAGGTATTTAATAAGAAATTAAAATATCTTAAAACAATGTTTAAAGCATTGCTGGTAAATAAGTATGTAGGTATTTAATAAGAAATTAAAATATCTTAAAACAATTTTTAAAGCATTACTGGTAAATAAGTATGTAGGTATTTAATAAGAAATTAAAATATCTTAAAACAATTTTTAAAGCATTACTGGTAAATAAGTATGTAGGTATTTAATAAGAAATTAAAATATCTTAAAACAATGTTTAAAGCATTGCTGGTAAATAAGTATGTAGGTATTTAATAAGAAATTAAAATATCTTAAAACAATTTTTAAAGCATTGCTGGTAAATAAGTATGTAGGTATTTAATAAGAAATTAAAATATCTTAAAACAATTTTTAAAGCATTGCTGGTAAATAAGTATGTAGGTATTTAATAAGAAATTAAAATATCTTAAAACAATTTTTAAAGCATTGCTGGTAAATAAGTATGTAGGTATTTAATAAGAAATTAAAATATCTTAAAACAATTTTTAGAGCATTGCTGGTAATTAAGTATGTAGATATTTAATAAGAAATTAAAATATCTTAAAACAATTTTTAAAGCATTGCTGGTAAATAAGTATGTAGGTATTTAATAAGAAATTAAAATATCTTAAAACAATTTTTAAAGCATTACTGGTAAATAAGTATGTAGGTATTTAATAAGAAATTAAAATATCTTAAAACAATTTTTAAAGCATTGCTGGTAAATAAGTATGTAGGTATTTAATAAGAAATTAAAATATCTTAAAACAATTTTTAAAGCATTGCTGGTAAATAAGTATGTAGGTATTTAATAAGAAATTAAAATATTTTAAAACAATTTTTAAAGCATTGCTGGTAAATAAGTATGTAGGTATTTAATAAGAAATTAAAATATCTTAAAACAATTTGTAAAGCATTGCTGGTAAATAAGTATGTAGGTATTTAATAAGAAATTAAAATATCTAAAAACAATTTTTAAAGCATTGCTGGTAAATAAGTATGTAGGTATTTAATAAGAAATTAAAATATCTTAAAACAATTTTTAAAGCATTGCTGGTAAATAAGTATGTAGGTATTTAATAAGAAATTAAAATATCTTAAAACAATTTTAAAGCATTGCTGGTAAATAAGTATGTAGGTATTTAATAAGAAATTAAAATATCTTAAAACAATTTTTAAAGCATTGCTGGTAAATAAGTATGTAGGTATTTAATAAGAAATTAAAATATCTTAAAACAATTTTTAAAGCATTGCTGGTAAATAAGTATGTAGGTATTTAATAAGAAATTAAAATATCTTAAAACAATTTTTAAAGCATTGCTGGTAAATAAGTATGTAGGTATTTAATAAGAAATTAAAATATCTTAAAACAATTTTTAAAGCATTGCTGGTAAATAAGTATGTAGGTATTTAATAAGAAATTAAAATATCTTAAAACAATTTTTAAAGCATTGCTGGTAAATAAGTATGTAGGTATTTAATAAGAAATTAAAATATCTAAAAACAATTTTTAAAGCATTGCTGGTAAATAAGTATGTAGGTATTTAATAAGAAATTAAAATATCTAAAAACAATTTTTAAAGCATTGCTGGTAAATAAGTATGTAGGTATTTAATAAGAAATTAAAATATCTTAAAACAATTTTTAAAGCATTGCTGGTAAATAAGTATGTAGGTATTTAATAAGAAATTAAAATATCTTAAAACAATTTTTAAAGCATTGCTGGTAAATAAGTATGTAGGTATTTAATAAGAAATTAAAATATCTTAAAACAATTTTTAAAGCATTGCTGGTAAATAAGTATGTAGGTATTTAATAAGAAATTAAAATATCTTAAAACAATTTTTAAAGCATTGCTGGTAAATAAGTATGTAGGTATTTAATAAGAAATTAAAATATCTTAAAACAATTTTAAAGCATTGCTGGTAAATAAGTATGTAGGTATTTAATAAGAAATTAAAATATCTTAAAACAATTTTTAAAGCATTGCTGGTAAATAAGTATGTAGGTATTTAATAAGAAATTAAAATATCTAAAAACAATTTTTAAAGCATTGCTGGTAAATAAGTATGTAGGTATTTAATACGAAATTAAAATATCTTAAAACAATTTTTAAAGCATTGCTGGTAAATAAGTATGTAGGTATTTAATAAGAAATTAAAATATCTTAAAACAATTTTTAAAGCATTGCTGGTAAATAAGTATGTAGGTATTTAATAAGAAATTAAAATATCTTAAAACAATTTTTAAAGCATTGCTGGTAAATAAGTATGTAGGTATTTAATAAGAAATTAAAATATCTTAAGACAATTTTTAAAGCATTGCTGGTAAATAAGTATGTAGGTATTTAATAAGAAATTAAAATATCTAAAAACAATTTTTAAAGCATTGCTGGTAAATAAGTATGTAGGTATTTAATAAGAAATTAAAATATCTAAAAACAATTTTTAAAGCATTGCTGGTAAATAAGTATGTAGGTATTTAATACGAAATTAAAATATCTTAAAACAATTTTTAAAGCATTGCTGGTAAATAAGTATGTAGGTATTTAATAAGAAATTAAAATATCTTAAAACAATGTTTAAAGCATTGCTGGTAAATAAGTATGTAGGTATTTAATAAGAAATTAAAATATCTTAAAACAATTTTTAAAGCATTGCTGGTAAATAAGTATGTAGGTATTTAATAAGAAATTAAAATATCTTAAAACAATTTTTAAAGCATTGCTGGTAAATAAGTATGTAGGTATTTAATAAGAAATTAAAATATCTTAAAACAATTTTTAAAGCATTGCTGGTAAATAAGTATGTAGGTATTTAATTAGAAATTAAAATATCTTAAAACAATTTTTAAAGCATTACTGGTAAATAAGTATGTAGGTATTTAATAAGAAATTAAAATATCTTAAAACAATGTTTAAAGCATTGCTGGTAAATAAGTATGTAGGTATTTAATAAGAAATTAAAATATCTTAAAACAATTTTTAAAGCATTACTGGTAAATAAGTATGTAGGTATTTAATAAGAAATTAAAATATCTTAAAACAATTTTTAAAGCATTGCTGGTAAATAAGTATGTAGGTATTTAATAAGAAATTAAAATATCTTAAAACAATTTTTAAAGCATTGCTGGTAAATAAGTATGTAGGTATTTAATTAGAAATTAAAATATCTTAAAACAATTTTTAAAGCATTACTGGTAAATAAGTATGTAGGTATTTAATAAGAAATTAAAATATCTTAAAACAATGTTTAAAGCATTGCTGGTAAATAAGTATGTAGGTATTTAATAAGAAATTAAAATATCTTAAAACAATTTTTAAAGCATTGCTGGTAAATAAGTATGTAGGTATTTAATAAGAAATTAAAATATCTTAAAACAATTTTTAAAGCATTGCTGGTAAATAAGTATGTAGGTATTTAATAAGAAATTAAAATATCTTAAAACAATTTTTAAAGCATTGCTGGTAAATAAGTATGTAGGTATTTAATAAGAAATTAAAATATCTTAAAACAATTTTTAGAGCATTGCTGGTAATTAAGTATGTAGATATTTAATAAGAAATTAAAATATCTTAAAACAATTTTTAAAGCATTGCTGGTAAATAAGTATGTAGGTATTTAATAAGAAATTAAAATATCTTAAAACAATTTTTAAAGCATTACTGGTAAATAAGTATGTAGGTATTTAATAAGAAATTAAAATATCTTAAAACAATTTTTAAAGCATTGCTGGTAAATAAGTATGTAGGTATTTAATAAGAAATTAAAATATCTTAAAACAATTTTTAAAGCATTGCTGGTAAATAAGTATGTAGGTATTTAATAAGAAATTAAAATATTTTAAAACAATTTTTAAAGCATTGCTGGTAAATAAGTATGTAGGTATTTAATAAGAAATTAAAATATCTTAAAACAATTTGTAAAGCATTGCTGGTAAATAAGTATGTAGGTATTTAATAAGAAATTAAAATATCTAAAAACAATTTTTAAAGCATTGCTGGTAAATAAGTATGTAGGTATTTAATAAGAAATTAAAATATCTTAAAACAATTTTTAAAGCATTGCTGGTAAATAAGTATGTAGGTATTTAATAAGAAATTAAAATATCTTAAAACAATTTTAAAGCATTGCTGGTAAATAAGTATGTAGGTATTTAATAAGAAATTAAAATATCTAAAAACAATTTTTAAAGCATTGCTGGTAAATAAGTATGTAGGTATTTAATAAGAAATTAAAATATCTTAAAACAATTTTTAAAGCATTGCTGGTAAATAAGTATGTAGGTATTTAATAAGAAATTAAAATATCTTAAAACAATTTTTAAAGCATTGCTGGTAAATAAGTATGTAGGTATTTAATAAGAAATTAAAATATCTTAAAACAATTTTTAAAGCATTGCTGGTAAATAAGTATGTAGGTATTTAATAAGAAATTAAAATATCTTAAAACAATTTTAAAGCATTGCTGGTAAATAAGTATGTAGGTATTTAATAAGAAATTAAAATATCTAAAAACAATTTTTAAAGCATTGCTGGTAAATAAGTATGTAGGTATTTAATAAGAAATTAAAATATCTAAAAACAATTTTTAAAGCATTGCTGGTAAATAAGTATGTAGGTATTTAATAAGAAATTAAAATATCTTAAAACAATTTTTAAAGCATTGCTGGTAAATAAGTATGTAGGTATTTAATAAGAAATTAAAATATCTTAAAACAATTTTTAAAGCATTGCTGGTAAATAAGTATGTAGGTATTTAATAAGAAATTAAAATATCTTAAAACAATTTTTAAAGCATTGCTGGTAAATAAGTATGTAGGTATTTAATAAGAAATTAAAATATCTTAAAACAATTTTTAAAGCATTGCTGGTAAATAAGTATGTAGGTATTTAATAAGAAATTAAAATATCTTAAAACAATTTTAAAGCATTGCTGGTAAATAAGTATGTAGGTATTTAATAAGAAATTAAAATATCTTAAAACAATTTTTAAAGCATTGCTGGTAAATAAGTATGTAGGTATTTAATAAGAAATTAAAATATCTAAAAACAATTTTTAAAGCATTGCTGGTAAATAAGTATGTAGGTATTTAATACGAAATTAAAATATCTTAAAACAATTTTTAAAGCATTGCTGGTAAATAAGTATGTAGGTATTTAATAAGAAATTAAAATATCTTAAAACAATTTTTAAAGCATTGCTGGTAAATAAGTATGTAGGTATTTAATAAGAAATTAAAATATCTTAAAACAATTTTTAAAGCATTGCTGGTAAATAAGTATGTAGGTATTTAATAAGAAATTAAAATATCTTAAGACAATTTTTAAAGCATTGCTGGTAAATAAGTATGTAGGTATTTAATAAGAAATTAAAATATCTAAAAACAATTTTTAAAGCATTGCTGGTAAATAAGTATGTAGGTATTTAATAAGAAATTAAAATATCTAAAAACAATTTTTAAAGCATTGCTGGTAAATAAGTATGTAGGTATTTAATACGAAATTAAAATATCTTAAAACAATTTTTAAAGCATTGCTGGTAAATAAGTATGTAGGTATTTAATAAGAAATTAAAATATCTTAAAACAATTTTTAAAGCATTGCTGGTAAATAAGTATGTAGGTATTTAATAAGAAATTAAAATATCTTAAAACAATTTTTAAAGCATTGCTGGTAAATAAGTATGTAGGTATTTAATAAGAAATTAAAATATCTTAAAACAATTTTTAAAGCATTGCTGGTAAATAAGTATGTAGGTATTTAATAAGAAATTAAAATATCTTAAGACAATTTTTAAAGCATTGCTGGTAAATAAGTATGTAGGTATTTAATAAGAAATTAAAATATCTTAAAACAATTTTTAAAGCATTGCTGGTAAATAAGTATGTAGGTATTTAATAAGAAATTAAAATATCTTAAAACAGTTTTTAAAGCATTGCTGGTAAATAAGTATGTAGGTATTTAATACGAAATTAAAATATCTTAAAACAATTTTTAAAGCATTGCTGGTAAATAAGTATGTAGGTATTTAATAAGAAATTAAAATATCTTAAAACAATTTTTAAAGCATTGCTGGTAAATAAGTATGTAGGTATTTAATACGAAATTAAAATATCTTAAAACAATTTTTAAAGCATTGCTGGTAAATAAGTATGTAGGTATTTAATAAGAAATTAAAATATCTTAAAACAATTTTTAAAGCATTGCTGGTAAATAAGTATTAGGTATTTAATACGAAATTAAAATATCTTAAAACAATTTTTAAAGCATTGCTGGTAAATAAGTATGTAGGTATTTAATACGAAATTAAAATATCTTAAAAACAATTTTTAAAGCATTGCTGGTAAATAAGTATGTAGGTATTTAATAAGAAATTAAAATATCTTAAAACAATTTTTAAAGCATTGCTGGTAAATAAGTATGTAGGTATTTAATAAGAAATTAAAATATCTTAAAACAATTTTTAAAGCATTGCTGGTAAATAAGTATGTAGGTATTTAATAAGAAATTAAAATATCTTAAAACAATTTTTAAAGCATTGCTGGTAAATAAGTATGTAGGTATTTAATAAGAAATTAAAATATCTTAAAACAATTTTTAAAGCATTGCTGGTAAATAAGTATGTAGGTATTTAATACGAAATTAAAATATCTTAAAACAATTTTTAAAGCATTGCTGGTAAATAAGTATGTAGGTATTTAATAAGAAATTAAAATATCTTAAAACAATTTTTAAAGCATTGCTGGTAAATAAGTATGTAGGTATTTAATAAGAAATTAAAATATCTTAAAACAATTTTTAAAGCATTGCTGGTAAATAAGTATGTAGGTATTTAATAAGAAATTAAAATATCTTAAAACAATTTTTAAAGCATTGCTGGTAAATAAGTATGTAGGTATTTAATAAGAAATTAAAATATCTTAAGACAATTTTTAAAGCATTGCTGGTAAATAAGTATGTAGGTATTTAATAAGAAATTAAAATATCTTAAAACAATTTTTAAAGCATTGCTGGTAAATAAGTATGTAGGTATTTAATAAGAAATTAAAATATCTTAAAACAATTTTTAAAGCATTGCTGGTAAATAAGTATGTAGGTATTTAATACGAAATTAAAATATCTTAAAACAATTTTTAAAGCATTGCTGGTAAATAAGTATGTAGGTATTTAATAAGAAATTAAAATATCTTAAAACAATTTTTAAAGCATTGCTGGTAAATAAGTATGTAGGTATTTAATAAGAAATTAAAATATCTTAAAACAATTTTTAAAGCATTGCTGGTAAATAAGTATGTAGGTATTTAATACGAAATTAAAATATCTTAAAACAATTTTTAAAGCATTGCTGGTAAATAAGTATGTAGGTATTTAATAAGAAATTAAAATATCTTAAAACAATTTTTAAAGCATTGCTGGTAAATAAGTATGTAGGTATTTAATAAGAAATTAAAATATCTTAAAACAATTTTTAAAGCATTGCTGGTAAATAAGTATGTAGGTATTTAATACGAAATTAAAATATCTTAAAACAATTTTTAAAGCATTGCTGGTAAATAAGTATGTAGGTATTTAATAAGAAATTAAAATATCTTAAAACAATTTTTAAAGCATTGCTGGTAAATAAGTATGTAGGTATTTAATAAGAAATTAAAATATCTTAAAACAATTTTTAAAGCATTGCTGATAAATAAGTATGTAGGTATTTAATAAGAAATTAAAATATCTTAAAACAATTTTTAAAGCATTGCTGGTAAATAAGTATGTAGGTATTTAATAAGAAATTAAAATATCTTAAAACAATTTTTAAAGCATTGCTGGTAAATAAGTATGTAGGTATTTAATAAGAAATTAAAATATCTTAAAACAATTTTTAAAGCATTGCTGGTAAATAAGTATGTAGGTATTTAATAAGAAATTAAAATATCTTAAGACAATTTTTAAAGCATTGCTGGTAAATAACTATGTAGGTATTTAATAAGAAATTAAAATATCTTAAAACAATTTTTAAAGCATTGCTGGTAAATAAGTATGTAGGTATTTAATAAGAAATTAAAATATCTTAAAACAATTTTTAAAGCATTGCTGGTAAATAAATATGTAGGTATTTAATAAGAAATTAAAATATCTTAAAACAATTTTTAAAGCATTGCTGGTAAATAAGTATGTAGGTATTTAATAAGAAATTAAAATATCTTAAAACAATTTTTAAAGCATTGCTGGTAAATAAGTATGTAGGTATTTAATAAGAAATTAAAATATCTTAAAACAATTTTTAAAGCATTGCTGGTAAATAAGTATGTAGGTATTTAATAAGAAATTAAAATATCTTAAAACAATTTTTAAAGCATTGCTGGTAAATAAGTATGTAGGTATTTAATAAGAAATTAAAATATCTTAAAACAATTTTTAAAGCATTGCTGGTAAATAAGTATGTAGGTATTTAATAAGAAATTAAAATATCTTAAAACAATTTTTAAAGCATTGCTGGTAAATAAGTATGTAGGTATTTAATAAGAAATTAAAATATCTTGAAACAATTTTTAAAGCATTGCTGGTAAATAAGTATGTAGGTATTTAATAAGAAATTAAAATATCTTGAAACAATTTTTAAAGCATTGCTGGTAAATAAGTATGTAGGTATTTAATAAGAAATTAAAATATCTTAAAACAATTTTTAAAGCATTGCTGGTAAATAAGTATGTAGGTATTTAATAAGAAATTAAAATATCTTAAAACAATTTTTAAAGCATTGCTGGTAAATAAGTATGTAGGTATTTAATAAGAAATTAAAATATCTTAAAACAATTTTTAAAGCATTGCTGGTAAATAAGTATGTAGGTATTTAATAAGAAATTAAAATATCTTAAAACAATTTGTAAAGCATTGCTGGTAAATAAGTATGTAGGTATTTAATAAGAAATTAAAATATCTTAAAACAATTTTTAAAGCATTGCTGGTAAATAAATAAGTATGTAGGTATTTAATAAGAAATTAAAATATCTTAAAACAATTTTTAAAGCATTGCTGGTAAATAAGTATGTAGGTATTTAATAAGAAATTAAAATATCTTAAAACAATTTTTAAAGCATTGCTGGTAAATAAGTATGTAGGTATTTAATAAGAAATTAAAATATCTTAAAACAATTTTTAAAGCATTGCTGGTAAATAAGTATGTAGGTATTTAATACGAAATTAAAATATCTTAAAACAATTTTTAAAGCATTGCTGGTAAATAAGTATGTAGGTATTTAATAAGAAATTAAAATATCTTAAAACAATTTTTAAAGCATTGCTGGTAAATAAGTATGTAGGTATTTAATAAGAAATTAAAATATCTTAAAACAATTTTTAAAGCATTGCTGATAAATAAGTATGTAGGTATTTAATAAGAAATTAAAATATCTTAAAACAATTTTTAAAGCATTGCTGGTAAATAAGTATGTAGGTATTTAATAAGAAATTAAAATATCTTAAAACAATTTTTAAAGCATTGCTGGTAAATAAGTATGTAGGTATTTAATAAGAAATTAAAATATCTTAAAACAATTTTTAAAGCATTGCTGGTAAATAAGTATGTAGGTATTTAATAAGAAATTAAAATATCTTAAGACAATTTTTAAAGCATTGCTGGTAAATAACTATGTAGGTATTTAATAAGAAATTAAAATATCTTAAAACAATTTTTAAAGCATTGCTGGTAAATAAGTATGTAGGTATTTAATAAGAAATTAAAATATCTTAAAACAATTTTTAAAGCATTGCTGGTAAATAAATATGTAGGTATTTAATAAGAAATTAAAATATCTTAAAACAATTTTTAAAGCATTGCTGGTAAATAAGTATGTAGGTATTTAATAAGAAATTAAAATATCTTAAAACAATTTTTAAAGCATTGCTGGTAAATAAGTATGTAGGTATTTAATAAGAAATTAAAATATCTTAAAACAATTTTTAAAGCATTGCTGGTAAATAAGTATGTAGGTATTTAATAAGAAATTAAAATATCTTAAAACAATTTTTAAAGCATTGCTGGTAAATAAGTATGTAGGTATTTAATAAGAAATTAAAATATCTTAAAACAATTTTTAAAGCATTGCTGGTAAATAAGTATGTAGGTATTTAATAAGAAATTAAAATATCTTAAAACAATTTTTAAAGCATTGCTGGTAAATAAGTATGTAGGTATTTAATAAGAAATTAAAATATCTTGAAACAATTTTTAAAGCATTGCTGGTAAATAAGTATGTAGGTATTTAATAAGAAATTAAAATATCTTGAAACAATTTTTAAAGCATTGCTGGTAAATAAGTATGTAGGTATTTAATAAGAAATTAAAATATCTTAAAACAATTTTTAAAGCATTGCTGGTAAATAAGTATGTAGGTATTTAATAAGAAATTAAAATATCTTAAAACAATTTTTAAAGCATTGCTGGTAAATAAGTATGTAGGTATTTAATAAGAAATTAAAATATCTTAAAACAATTTTTAAAGCATTGCTGGTAAATAAGTATGTAGGTATTTAATAAGAAATTAAAATATCTTAAAACAATTTTTAAAGCATTGCTGGTAAATAAATAAGTATGTAGGTATTTAATAAGAAATTAAAATATCTTAAAACAATTTTTAAAGCATTGCTGGTAAATAAGTATGTAGGTATTTAATAAGAAATTAAAATATCTCAAAACAATTTTTAAAGCATTGCTGGTAAATAAGTATGTAGGTATTTAATAAGAAATTAAAATATCTCAAAACAATTTTTAAAGCATTGCTGGTAAATAAGTATGTAGGTATTTAATAAGAAATTAAAATATCTTAAAACAATTTTTAAAGCATTGCTGGTAAATAAGTATGTAGGTATTTAATAAGAAATTAAAATATCTTAAAACAATTTTTAAAGCATTGCTGGTAAATAAGTATGTAGGTATTTAATAAGAAATTAAAATATCTTAAAACAATTTTTAAAGCATTGCTGGTAAATAAATAAGTATGTAGGTATTTAATAAGAAATTAAAATATCTTAAAACAATTTTTAAAGCATTGCTGGTAAATAAGTATGTAGGTATTTAATAAGAAATTAAAATATCTCAAAACAATTTTTAAAGCATTGCTGGTAAATAAGTATGTAGGTATTTAATAAGAAATTAAAATATCTCAAAACAATTTTTAAAGCATTGCTGGTAAATAAGTATGTAGGTATTTAATAAGAAATTAAAATATCTTAAAACAATTTTTAAAGCATTGCTGGTAAATAAGTATGTAGGTATTTAATAAGAAATTAAAATATCTTAAAACAATTTTTAAAGCATTGCTGGTAAATAAGTATGTAGGTATTTAATAAGAAATTAAAATATCTTAAGACAATTTTTAAAGCATTGCTGGTAAATAAGTATGTAGGTATTTAATAAGAAATTAAAATATCTTAAAACAATTTTTAAAGCATTGCTGGTAAATAAGTATGTAGGTATTTAATAAGAAATTAAAATATCTTAAAACAATTTTTAAAGCATTGCTGGTAAATAAGTATGTAGGTATTTAATAAGAAATTAAAATATCTTAAAACAATGTTTAAAGCATTGCTGGTAAATAAGTATGTAGGTATTTAATAAGAAATTAAAATATCTTAAAACAATTTTTAAAGCATTGCTGGTAAATAAGTATGTAGGTATTTAATAAGAAATTAAAATATCTTAAAACAATTTTTAAAGCATTGCTGGTAAATAAGTATGTCGGTATTTAATAAGAAATTAAAATATCTTAAGACAATTTTTAAAGCATTGCTGATAAATAAGTATGTAGGTATTTAATAAGAAATTAAAATATCTTAAAACAATTTTTAAAGCATTGCTGGTAAATAAGTATGTAGGTATTTAATAAAAAATTAAAATATCTTAAAACAATTTTTAAAGCATTGCTGGTAAATAAGTATGTAGGTATTTAATAAGAAATTAAAATATCTTAAAACAATTTTTAAAGCATTGCTGGTAAATAAGTATGTAGGTATTTAATAAGAAATTAAAATATCTTAAAACAATTTTTAAAGCATTGCTGGTAAATAAGTATGTAGGTATTTAATAAGAAATTAAAATATCTTGAAACAATTTTTAAAGCATTGCTGGTAAATAAGTATGTAGGTATTTAATAAGACTGTAAGCAATGCAGAAAAATGCGGAATGGTAAAAAAGATGATAAACAAAAACAAATAATTGAAGACGATATGTGTGATATTTTTTCTTCAAAAACTTATCTATTTATGTTTCAGTAAATCTATCACTTACTGTTAATAAAATCTGGAATGGTTTAAAATGTATATATATTTATTTTGATAGAATCTGCTCCGATGAACATACTGCACTTGTAGCCCCTCGAAAATACCTCCGACCCAACTAGAAGCAAAATTCTACCCCTTAACTGTAGAGGTCCCTTGATGCCAGACGATTTTCTATTTTCTACAAGCTTCTTTCCTCGGACTGCTTTTGATACGAATAAACTGCAATCCATGCTTAACTTGTCGTCCAATAAAAAGTTTCTGTCATGAATGTCCAACAGTCTTCGTTTTATCGGCATTCAATGGTAAGCACACTTGGATACTATGTGCCAAATTGTCGATAACTCTGACACATGCCTCTCTTGGCACTTGTCTTGATTTTGTCTGCGATGTCCCTCTGCAGTTCAGAAATAGTCTGAGGATTGTTTTGTTGGACGTTATCTTTGAGATAATCCTACAGATAAAAATCGAGAGGGTTACGGTCTGATGAGTGTGAAGCCCATTCAGGATCACACCTCCTACTGATGAGACGATCACCAAAGTGTCCCCTCATCCATTCTAACAAATCATTTGAAGTGTGGGGAGTGTCTCCATCCTGTTAAAACCTCTGTTCATCCCTTGCAACACTTCTTTGTTTGCTCCAGGCTTCCAAAACTTCATTAACGACCACTAGGTAGTGCTCAGTATTCATCAACGCAGAGGTGCACATTTGAAGCAGATCATTTAACGCAGATAAAACGAAGATTGTTGGACACTTTTTTTCCTTTTTTTTTTTTTTTTTGCTACGTTGGGGCAGATTAATTATTTGTTACTCTACGTTCAGTTTTTTTTCTTTAGCAAAGCTTTTTGATTATTTTACAATATTTGTTTAAAAACAAAACAAACTTGATTTATTTATTTCATCAGCCGGCTTCCAAAATAATTTTAAGAAGCGAAAATCATTGTGAATTATGAGTTATCTCCCTTTGAACCGTTCAGATTAAGAGTTATTTCCGTGCTTATTTATATTGAGATACATACGAAATATGGCAGTTGAAAATAAAATAACAGGAAAATTTATGGATATAGTAAAAATTATTAGTATACAACAAAAATTAATAAGCGAGTAGAATTTTAATAAAGAATAAAATTAATTTACTATTCGAAGTCAACGAACTCCGAACTATAAGACAGCTTGGCGTCTTCATATTAGAAGAAGCGAGGTAATCTTCTATGGCGTGCTGGCTTAACGCAAATGTTGTTCGGAGTTTGTGGACTACAAACAGTAAATTAATTTTATCTTTTATTAAAATTCTACTCGATAATTTTCCGTTATTTTTAGTGTACACTAATATTTTTCACTGAGTGTTCCTGTTATTTTATTTAAACTACTATACATCGCATGTATCTCAATAATAAGCACCCAAAAATAAATAAGCACCCAAAAAACAAACTTGGCTTGATTTATTTGTTTCATCAGCTGGCTTCCAAAAAATATTAAAATGGGTATCCACATCACACACACACTAAGATGTATTGCCTTAGCCCTGTGCTATTCCTCTGTGGAGCATGCTTGTCTTGGAGAGATCCACGCATGCCAAAAAACTAGACTCAGCATTAAACAACACCTGCTGCTTGATCACTGGCTGCCTGGAGCCTACCAACCTGACCAACCTGCATCTTCTCACTGACATTGCCCTTTCAGATGTGAGACGGGAAGTTGCCAGCCGAGTAGAGATCACAAAGGCTATCAGTGATGAACATCATTATCTTCATGGACGTGAACCAATGGTTCAACGACTGAAGTCAAGAAGAAGCTTCCTCAGCCATGTCAAACCACTAACAACATCTCAGGAAGAGACCAGACTACAGCTATGGACCAGACGGCTAGAGAATGCCTTCCCCTCCTACTGACATGGGAATCCCCCCCCCCTCCCTTTTGAGGCCCTCCCTCCCGGTTCAGAGACACCCTAGCTCCAGTGGAAAACACTCCACCGTCTGAGAACGGGAATGGGGCAATCAAAAATTGCTAAAGGGGCTACAAAACCGACCCAACCATCTGTGAATGTGGAGAGGAGGACCATACGATGCAACACTGCCTTGTCTGCCCTCCGTACTGCCCAACCGATGCAGCTTGAAAGATCTTGCAAAGGACTGTGTAAAAAAGTGGAAAACTGTTGTATGACCACATGCTTCAAAGACAAAGAAGAGTGTGTATTATAAGTTATCTCTCTTGAACTATTCAGTTATTTCTAACACCATGAATATTCACCCATCTTTATATTAATACAATTGTATGGCCACCTCTCGTGTGTATATGTATTCGCTGCCTTTATGTGACTTACACATTAGTATTTTATTCATTTACCATTAATTGATTATTTATTAAAATCAAATATAAAAATATAAAGTGTTTGATTCAATCGGAGTTACCCCCCTTGTCCCTTAGATTTGATTTGCAATGTAATAGGTCAGACTGGTATTAGGTAATCTGAGAACTAGTATTTTCCTACCTTGGTTTCGGGAGAGCTCCAATATTATTGTTACTACAGTCAGACATGATCATTTTATTCGGAAATCATTGTGTGATTGGATTTTTCCAGAAACATGAAGTGATGCTTTCTTTACAATTTCAACAATCTTTTGTATTTCAACCCTTAAATGCTCTTTGTTTCAAATGTGACACATTCCAACAAAATCCGCTGCATTTTTTTTTTTTTGGAAGGGGTCCGCTACTTTTTTAGGAGATTACATATGGTTTTTATGACCCTGATACTTGGACTTAGGCTAAGTGGTAAAATTCCCTAAAATATACAATGGCCCGGAAATGTGGGAACATTTTATGTTAAATATATATACAACTGATCCCTCACTCTAAATATTAAAATATTTGTTTTTCTTTCTTTCCGTTTTCCATGGTGTTAACACGTAATCCCCTAAAAAAAGCAGACTGTCATTTTTGGGGAGGTGGTGAGGTATTAATGGAGGGTGTTAATCTGCAAATTTACCCATATTTAATTTTTTTTAATCTTATACTTTTTTTTTATACTATACGTCCCTTTTTTATTTTAATTTTAAGCAATTAATCAAAGTTGTGTTTACCTTTCCGGTAAAAATAAAATAAATAACTCCCACACTGCACCACTCTCACCCCTGATAAAATCAGATTCTACCTTTTCAGACGATTACGTTTGAATACCCTGAAAAACCTGGCCGAAAGAGAAACAACAAAAATTATTTTAGAATTTAGAATGAGGGATCATTTAAATTTAAAGTAAAATGATCCTCTATTTTCATGCCATTCTAGGGTTTTATGGCAGTTTACCATTTTTTTTTTTGCTATTGAAGATGAATTTTGTGCGTTATTTATTTTCTGGGGAGGGGGGGGCTTTTTGTGGCGATTGTATGTGGTTTCACGACCTTTGACAGTAAAACTTAGGGTTAGTGTTAAAAACATTAACTGCCCTAACAATCTAGATCCTAAAAAGAATCTCATTTTTAAGGATGGGGGGGGGGGGGTAATTTAGCTGAGGATGTTAATCTACAAATTTACCAAAGTTTATTAAAATTATGGAATTCTGAATAAAAAATATTTTTTTTAATTAACGCCCTTCCCCTCCCAATTAATTGCTGCCTGTAGGGCGGGTAGGTTTTGCGAGTTTATTATATAGCTAAATTTTGAGAAAATACAGTGCAAATTAATTAGATATTAAATCATTTAATTACACTAACAATTGTATTAAGTTGCTAACATAGAAGGTTTAATAATTATAGAAGATGTTTAACATAATTAAATGTAATAATACACAGTAAAACTAATTGTCATGATATCGGATGCAAGAATCAAAAATAATTTGGATGGAATCATATATGTTTAAAATGTTTCTATTTTATCTTCGATTATTGTTCGGAGTAAACAGCCTAGATTACCTGTGTTTACCGTCAACTCCTCTAGGAACATGCGTAAAAGTTTTTTGTTTTGAAATTGTTATTAAATCATAGAATGGTATAATTTTGAATTTAATACTTTATTTTATATATATATATATATATATATATATATATATATATATATAAGATAAACAGAGGCTTAAGAGAGTCCGGGATAGGCCAACTATAGGTCTCCTTTATTTAGATTTGAAACCGACGGCACCGATATATATATATATATATATATATATATATAAAATATATGTATTTCTATTTAAAAAAAATTTATGTTCAAATATAAACTTTATAACATAAAGGAATTGTTATAGCTCAATAGTGTAGGGCCAGAGCTCTGTTATATATTTTTTATTCGATTTTATATCATATCCAATGTTTTGAAAGACATATTCCCATATTTCACAGAATTCATTTGCTTATTTAGCATACAGTTGTTTCTGTAGCAGAAAAAATTAATCTTCCACCTCTTCTTTCTCTACTTCGTTATCTTCTTCTTTCTCTTCTTCTTCCTCTTTCTCTTCTTCTTTCTCTTCTTCTTTCTCTTCTTCTTTCTCTTCTTCTTTCTCTTCTTCTTTCCACGTCGTCCCTCGTAGACTACGCTCTCAGCCTTCTGCCGTCTTGCCTCCAGCGACCCGTTTTTATATCAAACTGGACTCTCGTCTCCGCGAGAGAACACGAGATTTCACGGGATTACCTGGCGATATTAAGCCTAGGACGCCATCTTGCCGCTCTTTGGGCGGTCCAGCCCTGCAGAGCGCGCATCGAGACCGTTTGCCAGGTAATCCCATGTTTTCACAATTTATAACACACTCCCCCTGATCTCATTATCACAGAAAGAGCAAGGAGGCCGTGTCCTTTTTCTTCGAGTGCTTCTTCGGGGAGGGGGATTCGGGGCCTCATCGTCATCCGTGCTGTCTTCCGTGGCAGGAAGGTCAGCGAACCTGAGGCTGCGCATCGCAGCATCACTGTCCGGGCTTTCATCAGCAGTAGGAGGGTCAGTACATTCAAGGCTATCACTCTCAGTGTCGCTGCGCGATGAAGCCGTCATGAACCAGAATGATGGTTCGCTGGTCACGGATTCAATGTCATTATCCTCGTTAAATGGCAGCTGCGTTTGGAATACCGATCTTAAGTCTTTAATGTGACGGGGTACTCCATCAACTCGCACCGCCTGCGGGCTGATCACTTCAGTGACACGACCGGTTCCGTAACGAGTCGTGCACTGGCCTCGGGGTTTTTTAACCCAAACGACATCTCCTTTTTTCATTTTCTCCTGTGGAGGTTCTGGTTCGGGCAGCAAGCTGCTCTCCAAACCTCTCGCCCTGACATGGTATGTATGTAGCGCATTAGCTGGCGCGGTGGAGGGTGAAGTATCGTCCTTAGGGGTGACGTTATACCAATAGACTGCTTCAGCCACCGTACACCCCTTCCGCGCTGCGATGGTCTTGATAGTCCTATGGTTGCGCTCAATAATTCCGTTCCCACTGGGCACATGGGCACACCGAAAACGCAGACGGACACCCCAGCCATCTACAAACTGTTTGAACGGTGCACTAACAAAAGCGGGGCCATTGTCGGTCAATATCTCAGAAGGAGGGCCACGCTCAAGGAACACACTTTCCAACTCATGGACAATGGCAGCCGTGTCCTGCCGGCGAAGGGACCGCCACAATGCAAATCGGGACGGTCCGCAGTCAATAAGGGTCAAGAAATTCCCCCCGTTGTAGTGAGTTATGTCCATCGCAATCCTATCCCAGTTATACTTCACACCGAGTGTGCCCTTCTTCCACCGGACAGGTGCTGGGTCGATCGATTGGCAGGTGTTGCAACTTCTCACAACAGATTTCACAGCCCTCCGTGACACAGAGGGGTCAACCAACCTGGCGAAGTAAAAGGTTCGGTTTACACCAGGGTGCCCGCTTTGGCAATGGACATCAGCGATACGCTCTGGGCTGAGTCTACGTCCCACCGCAGCACAATTTACAGGTGCTGGTTCGTTCACTTCTTTCTGCAGGTCCAGCCAACGGCGAGGCACTCTGGTCAATCGATCCGCTCGATTCAAACAGGACTGCACCAGTGTCACATCTATGACCAAGTTGTATTCATTGATGGTTTCGGTTAGGGTAGCAAGCCGCCTCCGGATTAACATTTCGGCCGATGCCTTCGTTGTCAGCCGTGCTTTTCCGTTCAAGGCATCGGTCATCCACCGATGCACACACGTGGAATCCGTGATAACGTGGAGGACGCTAGCCTGCCACTGAAGCGCTAGATTGACTCCTTTCAGTGTAGCATCGAGTTCAGCTAGGTTTATGTGCTTAGCGTCATTCTCTGGCCGGAGCCAGCAGGCATCTTCTACTATACTTCCGTTGACTGCCAGAGCAACGCCAAGGGCAAGTGAGCTGGCGTCCACCCAAACTGTAAACTCACTCCCATCGACGCACCAGCTCCCTCGTACAGGGTCATCATTGGTCACTCTGGCCACAGCTTCCACCAGCATGCTTCGCAGGGAAGGATCACGCACCTCATCGTCCCATCCTGTTGACAAAGAAGTTGCCCGTCGCTTTATAGCCGCCACAGCCACTCGGAGCCACCCACACACAGGGAAGTGACCCACCAGTTTTCCACACACGGAAAACGTGCTCCGACGTGTGATGGTAGATGGGATTTCCGGGATTTCACCGCCCCTTCCCCATTGGAGGCCATCTGCACTTCCGCTCACCTGCAGCCCGAGCACTTTCGCCCCATCCTGCAGCCGCTCCGGTTCCTTGCACGACAACCCGAAGTGCTCAAAGTGTTCTTTGACCGCCTGGGCAGACAGCAGGCTCTCATTAACAAAAATGTCGTCTATATAAGACGATGTCGCCTGTTGCACAGCTTTATCCTGACGCCGGATCGCCCGCATGATCGCCGTCATGATGCCCGGGGCTACATTCAAGCCGAACCCCAGCCTGGTCAAGCAATAGCGAGTTCCTTTGATTACCACCGTCTGGAATGGCCACAGCGATTTCTCAACACGTATTTGTAGGTAAGCTCTTCGCAAGTCCAGTATGGCCGCTTCCGCACCCTGCCGTCGCCACTCTCGCAGTTTATGAGCACAAACGTCAGCCCCCGAAGTGTACGGGTCAACGTGTTCATTGAGTTCCCGGTAATCAAGAACAGGTCGAACTTTCTGCTTGTTCTCTTGTCTGATAGCCATCAGGGGAATTAGCCCCCGCGGGGGCCCGAGCTCATCCTCTGGGTATGGAATTAACCAGCCGTTATCCAGCCACACTTGAAGTTCTGCCTCGTACTGCCCCCTAAGCCATGCAGGAGGGGGATACTCTGTCAGCCGATTCCGCAAAGACACTGGTGGCTGGTCGCCTGCCCACTTCCAGGACGCTGTCCATGTGTTTGTGCCCTTGTCATATTCTGCGTGGAAATCGGGTTCGTCAAGAGTGATTGCTGCACACATTTGTTTGTCTGGTCGAGGGAATCTCACATCACCGACGCTGTTTACAGTAATTCAGCCTAGCTGTGTAATAGTGTCCATTCCAAGGAGAAGGTCATATCCGAGCAGCTCCCCATTGACCACCAACACCGTCACAGCCACCGGGGGGCCATTGTCAATGCTGATATGAACAACACTGGATCCACAACACACTAATGAGCCTTTGCCGACAGTCAGGACGGGGATCTGTCGTTTCTTCCATGTGGTACAACATTCCTTTCGAAGGAGGGTTTGGGTACAGCCGGTGTCAACCAGCACTGAACGTTTACACCCATCAACTTGAACTGTCACTGCAGGAAGCGCTTTGTTCAATGCCGCTTTGGGGAGGGTGCTAGCGCTGCGGCGTCCTCCCCTTGCCCGTTTCCCGGACAATTCCGTGCTATGTGGCCTGGCTTATTGCATTGGTAACACCGTATTACTTTTCGTGCTCCATAATTTGGGGTGCGCCTTGTGCCGCCTCTGCAGTCTCTGGAGAAGTGGTTGGGGCCACCACATGTATAGCATCGTAGGCCCTCTGCTGCAGAGACCAGTTCTCGATCGTCCTTCAAGATGTTTCGTGCTCTCGCCAACAACTCCACCAATTCAATCTCTGTGAGTCTCAATGATGCTCGCAGCAGTCGGCTTGCATCGTCCGGAAGTCCAGACAAAAAGGCGCATGCCAATATGCGGTCACTCGCACCGCCGAAGGGAGCAGCAAGCTTTTTCAAGTCGGCCATGTAGACGTCCACTGTCTCCCCCGGCCCAAGCCGGCGTTCGGAAAATTGCCTCCAGGCAACAAAAGGATCTGCACCAAATGCCCCGTGCAGCGCCTGTGCAATCTGCTCCATGGTCGCATCATTACTGAGCTGCTGGTACACGGCGTAAGCCCCCTTAGTGAGTCTCAATGGGATGACCATAGCTGGGTCTTTAATTTTGCACAACCGGCAAACACGCTCGGCCTTCTCCAGCCATTCGACCACCGATGGACCAGCAGGAGAGCCGTCGAATTCCGGAATCAATCTGATGTCGAATTTTTCCATAACAATGCCGAAAATAGCTTGTAGCAGAAAAAATTAATCTTCCACCTCTTCTTTCTCTACTTCGTTATCTTCTTCTTTCTCTTCTTCTTCCTCTTTCTCTTCTTCTTTCTCTTCTTCTTTCTCTTCTTCTTTCTCTTCTTCTTTCCACGTCGTCCCTCGTAGACTACGCTCTCAGCCTTCTGCCGTCTTGCCTCCAGCGACCCGTTTTTATATCAAACTGGACTCTCGTCTCCGCGAGAGAACACAAGATTTCACGGGATTACCTGGCGATATTAAGCCTAGGACGCCATCTTGCCGCTCTTTGGGCGGTCCAGCCCTGCAGAGCGCGCATCGAGACCGTTTGCCAGGTAATCCCATGTTTTCACAATTTATAACACAGTTTCAGCATACACCAATATATATGTAAGTGCTCCTATGCATTTATTTCTTGGTGTGGTCATCCTCAGTGCTGATTATATAAACAACAATGAAAAAAAGGCAAATAAAGTCCATAAATTACAGTCAGTATTCATTATCAAATCCTTTATTTTCTCTAATGGAACTTGTCATAACGTATAGGTATCTAATATTTTTTTCCTGTTAATATTTTAATCGTTCCTCATCCTCTAATATTTTGATTCTAAATTATGATATATATTTCTCCACTAATTTTCCTTTCTTGTTGTGTCCAATTTTTCATTTATTTTTTTACGTAATCGTCATCAATTTTTCCTTTATATATTTACTTTTTTACATTTGGGATTCATATATGGATGAATACTGACTGTAATTTATGGACTTTATTTGCCTTTGTTTTTCATTGTTCTTTATATAATCAGCACTGAGGATAGCCACACCAAGAAATAAATGCATAGGAGCATTTACATATATCTTGGTGTATGCCGAAACAATTGTATGCTAAATAAGAAAATAAATTCTGTGAAATATGGCAATCTGTCTTTCAAGACATCGGATATGATATAAAATCGAATAAAATATATATGCTACTTAAGGCAATGTTTTTCATTTTTATAATTCAGATTTTATTGATCATTTCAACGGGCGATATTATGTGGGCGTAAGCGCTTTTGTTCGTGTGCAGCTGAAGGTAAGCATAACATAACTTCATCTTTGTTACAACTTGATTTACTCTCATCACAGATTATCAATTGAGGGTCACTTATTTTTACTTGTTTCGCATTGTTCTTCAACTCGGTCATTCTTATTGTTGTGACCCTGTTTAGGGGCCGAAATGAAGACACACAACACGGAGTTAGGTGAACAATATATATTGAAAAAAAGATATGTACAGAGAACAAGAGAAGTGGTATATCAGTCCTGGCTGCCAGGGTAGACTGAAGTTCAATCCAATTACAAGAAGCCTAAATGCTTCCAGTATTTTATTAGGAATGGACGAGTCCAACTGTTCGTCATATAGGTACGGCACCATAACACTTATGTATAAATAAATAGACCAGACTACAGCTGTGGACCAGACAGCAAGAGAATGTCCCCCCCCCTCTTACTGACATAGGAATTCTCCCTTCTGAGGAACTCCCTCCCGGTTCAGAGGCACACTGGCTACAGTAGAAAACACTTCATTGCCTGAGAAAAGAAATGGGGCAATCAAAAGTTGCTGTGAGTAGATGGGGCTACAAAACTGATCCAACCATCTTTGAATGTGGAGAGGAGGACCATATGATGCAACACTGCCTTGTCTTCCCTCTACTGTCCAACTGGTGCAGCTTGAAATATCTTGCTGAGTATAACAATAATGCCAAGGCTTGCATAAAAAAGTATGAAACTGTTGTATGACCACATGCTTCAAAGACACACAAAAAAGAAAATTAGTATTGTTTGGCTTATTCAAATAACTATTCTCATCTTGATTGTTTTATTCACAACATTTGGTCGATGTAACCTCTGACCTTCTTCAATTGTTTCTTGGGGAAGAATGAAATTCAAGGCCCAGAAGTCACAAAGTGTGACGTTCTGCTTAGGTATTCAGCGGCAAGTAAAATTTCATAAAGCCTTGGAGGTGATTCTAACTATAAAGGAGAAGCGCATAAAAAACCTTGGCAGGTTGTATGCAGGTACATTGTTAGATCGTTCATGTGCTTGACTAAGCTCCAGTATCTGCCCCCCCCCCCTCATGTAAAACATTCAGTGGAAACTCGTCTAGATACAACCACTGTAAGGAATTTTCCTTTCTTCCTCTGTGTATCTGGAGCTAATCAGAACTTCCATGAGCAGAGTTTCTTTCCAAGAACTATCCGTCTGTGGAACGCAATATCACAGGGCTGCTTCCCAGCCGACTACAGCATGGTCGTTTTCAAGACTAATGTTAACAGTTCTTGTTGAGCCGTCCTCTTAAGTAATCAAATTTTGCCCAGATCCAATCCATTGTCTATAATACCTATGGTGCTAAACATCCACCTGACACAAACTATCAACCCTTGTCCTCGAGTGCCTTTGGGCTTTGATGAGCAGTGACTCATTACTAAAAAAAAGCAAGCAGAAGAAGGTCTTAAGGCTATCGATAAATCTAGATTATCTGGCAAATACAACATTTGGTGTTTGCAATTTGGCCTACATCCTTGAATATCTTGGCCAATAATGATGTATGAGATCACTCTGACAAGAGTTTGAATAATTGTGCAAACGTGCAATGTTCTCATTAGAAAATGGTGAGGGTTACCTGAAGTTACAAATACCTGTGCATTGTATAGAACTACGGCTTCCTTGCAGCTACCAATTCATCAGTTGCAGAGCTTTATAAGACTGAAAAGGTGCACACTGTTATGATGTTGAATGAATCACAAGATTCTTCAATAGCTTCTTTCCAACGAAAACTGGGTGTAATAGGGATGCGGAAGAGGAAACAGCAAAGTGTATTGGCATTATGAAAAATCGTGAAGACTGGAAAAGCATTTGCTACAACCCATTTAAGCCCTTTTGTTCTGTAGCAGTTACATGACGAAGATCTACTTTCTTTGGTATTCACACACAATTTCTTGTATAATGATTAATATGTGGTTTGGTTGGCTAAAACAGGCATGCTAAAATTTGCATAGAAATACTTAGAGTAATTCGAACACTTCTGTGTATGCTCGGCTTTCATCCATTTCCGCTCAGACATTTGGCGCTAAAATATAATTTGGTTCCTGAACAAATACCGTGGAGAGTAAATTCTAAGAACATCTGCCTGTTCCTTGCCAGGAAGAGGCAGAACGAGATGGAACTCCATAACTCAATTCTCTGGCTATAGGTAAAGCCTGCCTGCTGAACCAACTTGTCTTGTTGTCTTATATTTCTATGTTCCTATGTGCCGTCTCTACAAAATGGTTATCTCCAGTCTCCGGTAAGCGCTCATCACACCAACTTCAGTAACTCTACAGTACTACGTCACAAAAGGAACGTAGAGATTCTGTTCTAAACTATGTTAGAGAAAGAGAGAAAGAAAGTAGAGAACTTCCTCCAGTGTTGCCAGCAAGGAAAAATGACCGACTAGGAAGAGAACATCGTAGAAAGAGAAATTGGATGAAAGGAAATATGGGGCCAGCTTCCTCATTCGATCAACCTATGATGTTTTACCTTCTCTGGCTAATTTAGTCAGATGGAGACTGTCTGAAGAAGTCAATTGCAGATGTGGCAAAAGAGAAACGATGAAACATGTACTTTTGTAATCTTGCATTGAATAGATACACCTGGAGGTACAATGAAGTGTTAAAAATCTTGTTTGATGTGGCTACTATCCAGATAAATGGCATTAATCAAGGTGTGCGATCAAAGAAGGAGTGGGTCAAATGTAATATTCCTTTTGTGTCTTAAGGTCAGAGAAGTGGTGTGAGAAAAAGGTCTTCAATGGTGGTAAGAGAGGAGTGCGGTGGGCCATGATCGGTAGTGGCTGACTTACATCATGTTCGGTTTAACATCCATTTTACATGCTGGCATGTGTTGGACGGCTTTTAGAAATTGGCTTCCAATCTAACTTATCTCTGACCAGGTTTTTATCCCTTTTTTCTCTTAAGTCCATTGTTATCACTTCCTCCCATGTTTTCCTTGGCCTTCTCCTGTGGGCTGACTCTGCTGCCTCAGTTGTTCTACATCTACTTAGCATTCTTTCAACGTGGCCATACCATCAAAGCCTCCTGTTCTGCATGCATCTTCCTTACACTGTCCAGATTTTATCTTCCTCTGATTTTATCATATCTAAGGGCATTGAAACTAAGCCTGTCTTTAAGACTTGCATTACACATCCAACGTATCATTCTTATATCATTTCTCTCCATGCAACATATGTCCTCAACCCTCACTGGCCAGGTTTCACTTCTATACATCATGACACCGTACACATGCCTGATAGACTTTTCTCTTGGTCGACAGTGGTAACACTCTGCTAGTAAGTTCAGGGAACTTTTGCCATTACTTACTCCATCCACTCCTAATTCTTGCAATCACACTAGCACCTGCTTCTCCCTCTGCTCCAATGGTATCACCAAGGTAACAACATTTCTGTACAACCTCAATAACTTTGCCATCCACATATATTTTCTGCATGTCTTAATGTATTCCCATTTAATTTCATTACCTGGTTGTTAAAGTACTATCCCTACAACAAAAAAGTCAGATATGTTTATAACATCCAAAGCCAATAAAATGGTACATCTGGTCGAGTTAACAGTGCCACATGAAGCCAATATCGATGCTGGCTGGCAAACTACCCACTTCTGGAAGTAGGCTGTAGAGGATTTGTTAGTCACAGGTTGAAAAGCTGGCTGCTAAACTTAATGGAAAGGTCAATAAAGTTATTCAGAATATCCAATAAACAATTGAGAAAACAAACTATTGGATCTGGCTAAAAAAACATGATGATTCTTGAATGGAGAGTAAAACGTTACATCAACTAATAAGTAAATCTAACAGCAGAGGCCTTACATCCAAGATGAGAACACTAGTCCGAATCATCCAAAAAAGGTCAGAAGTTACATAGACGAAAACGTTGTGAGAATAACACTCAAGATGAGAACAGTAGTCTGAATTATGTTTCTGAATTTTTTAGATGAGGATTGATAATTTGTATTATTTGGATTATTCAATACAATACAATATGGGAACCATTAATTATGAATAATAGACTAGCAAAATATCCTCCCTACGGTCATATATTTTTGCTAGGCTACTGCATCAGCTCCTTTTGCCTGGGAGGAATATAGTACACAGAATTAACAGACCCGATTAAATTGAGTTATAGGAAATTACAACATGGCCGTCAGCGATTGAGGCATTGCATTAAAGTTTGATTTTCAAGTCTTTAAAAAATAAATTAGAATTTTATTTTGGAATAAAAAATACAATTTAAGACTAATTAATAAATTTCATCCAAAATGTGTGCGAAAATCAAACGAAATAAGCGAACGAACACTCCCCCCCCCCTAAAAATGTAAGAGTTAATGCCTGGGAGCATGATATCATGACAACTGAATATTTAGTACACTACCCCTCTATAAAAAAGGAGAAGGTAATCCTGGGAGAATGGTATCATGAGGAAGGAACGTATATTATAATGCCCCCTCTCCTTGAAAAGTGGAGGTAATGCCTGGGAGGAATGTAATACTGACAAATTAAAATATACTACACAGAATTGATAGATCAGATTAAATCGAGTTAATTTTTAATGAAAAAGTAGGAGTTAATGCCTGGGAGTATGATATCATAACAACGAAAGTTTATGTCACTATTATATAAAAAATATATATATATTATTGTTGTGAAGTTGTCCAACAGTAAATAATAAATAAAGGAAGTCAAGTCGAGGGTTGGTTTAACAAGTGTATTAACAAAGTAAGAAAGTGACTAGCACTTGACTAGACAGTTACAAGACTGTGCTTTGTCTTCTCTGTGTCTCTGGTGACTCGCACTATTTATAGTGACAACCGGTGTAGTTTCTCCTGTGTAAGAACGGCAGGTGTAACACCCTAACGTTTTTGTTTGGGAATCACCATCATCAACTCAGTCGATTTCCGTTTTCTTTTTGATCTCCTAATCTCAGGAGCAGTCTCTGGTATGGGCACCTGAAAAGTATCAAACACTGCATCCATGATGTCCTCCTCGGGCGATCTGGTCACCTCACTGTTTGAATATCTTTTCCGGATTTGGTTAGTGTGACGTTTGTACACAAAATATGGTCCCTTAATCATATAGACCATGTTGCCTATTTGTTTATCCACAGTGCTGGACTCCCAGAAAGTCCTATTGTTTCTGTAGATCTTATAAAAAACTTTTTCGCCAACTTTATACCGTTTTTTTGTTATCGTTCTTTTTATGTTTGCCCTATCCTGGTTTGGTAACAACTTGTGGAAAATCGATCTAACCTTGCGTCCGAACATAACCTCAGCAGGTGTCTTTGACGTTTCGATGTTTGCATTCGGAGTGACTCTGTAAACCTGCAGAAACTGTTGGATTGACTTATCCGTCGGTGATCCACTAGCTTTTTTCAGAGCTCTCTTGAATGTGTCAACGAATCTCTCCGCCTGTCCATTGCTTCTTGGATGGTATGGAGGGATTGTTATATGCTCGATGAGATGATCCTCGCAAAGGTGTTTAAATTCAGTAGACGTGAATTGAGTACCATTGTCGGTGACAATGCAGTCTACTACTCCAAACCTAGCGAATAGTTCGTATAGGAAGTTGATAGCTGCCTCGGATGTGGGGTTCTTGCATTTTAGTACTTCCGGCCACTTAGCTAGGCTGTCTACAACAATGAGATAGTAGAACCCATCCAGTGGTCCCGCAAAGTTTAAGTGAATTCTAGACCAAGGTCGGTCCGGTTTAGTCCACGATCCGAATTGAGTTGGAGGAGCTTTCGTAGCTAAGGCGCATCCTCTACACTCCCTGACTTTTTCTTCGATATGCTTATCCATGTTTGGCTAGTAAACGAAAGAGCGCATAAGGCTTTTCATTCTCGATATGCCTGGATGTCCTACATGGAATTCCTTGAGCATTCTTTTCTGTAATGTTATAGGAATTACAACTCTGTCGCTATATAACAGGACGTTGTCGCAAATTGAATAAATCCCCTCGTCTAGTTGGCTATTGTTGATTTTTTCTTTCGTGCTTATGATAAATTTGTCCACCTCTGCCTTACTCTTAATCTCATCAAGCGTTACTGGAAGTTCTCTTATTGTGTCACATAACGTATTTTTTACTTCAGCTTCCGCTTGAATAGCTGCTATCACCATATCCTCCAATGGTTCTGTCTGCTTAGGTATCAACCTTGATAACCCGTCTGCATGACCAAATTTCTTAGATGGTACATACTCCATTTGAAAATTGTAGTTAAGAAGAATGGTACCCCATCTTTGGAGTCTATTCGAAAATCGTTAATAAGGGTTTGTGGTCTGTTTGTAACAGAAATTGTCTACCGTACAGGAAACGATGAAATTTCTTTACTGCGAATATAATGCTTAGAGCCTCTTTCTCAATTTGAGAGTATTTTTTTTAGGCTGGTAGAAGTGTTCGGGATGCATGGGCTATGGGTTTTAATTTTCCATCATCCATTTTGTGCAATATGCATGCTCCTATACCATAGTTGCTGGCATCGCTTGCAACTACAATATCACGCTTGGGATTATAATGTGCCAGAAACAAGTCAGACGTTAAGATATCTTTAATTTTCTGAAACGCTTCTTCGCACTCTTGCGTCCAGACCCATTTTTGGTCGTTCTTTAACAGTTCATTTAAGGGTGATCTTAGTTTATGCATGTTTGGTACGAACACATTGTAGTAATTCGCCAACCCTAAGAAGCTTTGTAGGGATGCAGTATTTTCTGGAGCAGGCATGTTCCGTATCGCCATTGCCCTATCTGGGTCTGGCCTTCTTCCTTGCTCATCGATGATTTGCCCTAAATATTTTATTTTTTCCATGAAAAAGTACATTTCTCATCTTTGATTTTAAACCCATAATCCTGGATTTTTTTGAATACTTGGTTTACATGAGTCTTGTGTTGTTCTTTGCTAACGCTGTTTATTAACACATCGTCCAGGTACCCTACTGCGAAATCCATCCCACTTAACATCATGTCTATAATTTGTTGAAAAATCGCAGGGGCGACCTTGACCCCAAAAAGAAAGTCGGTTAAATTTGTATAATCCCTTATGGGTATTTATACATAGCAGTTTTGAACACTCTTCATCGACAAGGATTTGAAGATAAGCGTCGCTGAGGTCAATTTTAGAAAAATATTTTCCTCCACTCAGTTTCGCAAATATTTCTTCAGGGCTTGGAAGAGGGTAATGGTGATCTTTTAATGCCTTGTTCAAGCCTGTGGAAAAGTCGGCACAAACCCGAATCTCCTTGTTCTTTTTCTTAACATAAACTGTAGGTGAAGCCCACTCACTGTGATCAATTTTTGAAATGACAGCCATGTTCTCGAGTCTTTCTAATTCACCGTCTATTTGCTCTATAGCGGCGTATGGAACATTTCTTTTCTTTCTGAACACAGGTAGTTCATTTGTTTTGACTTCAAACTTTGCTACCGCTTTTGTACACCTTCCAAGACCGCCTGAAAATACGTCTGGAAAATTTTCTTTTAATTCCCTCTTGAGTTTTTCTGCCTCCACATTCGAATCCTCAACCGTTTGGCAAAAGGAGCTTAAAGGCAGATCCCATAGTCTAAACTTTTCAATTAGATCAGTTCCAAAAAGGTTATTCGATTTTCGCATAACAAAATTTTTGGCTTTTTTCGGTCTTATTCTGGAAAGAAATATTCGTCAATAATTCCCCTTCGAAGGTTAATTTTTCACCACTGACGCTTCTCGCCGTTTTTTGTGATTTGATCATAGTGGGTCTCCCAAGCTTCTTCCATGTCTGTACATTAATGATGGAAATGCTACCTTTTTCTTCTTTCTCTCCCCATTTCATTCTTTCCAAATATGATCTAATGTTAAGATCGGATTCTAACTCTGCCTGATGAGATCTCAGTTTATAATAACTGTTGATCGATAACATCGACATGCCAGTGTCGCAGATTTTGTACATGTCTGTGTAAATAAAAATAATCATATATATATATATGTATGTATGTATATATATATATATGTATGTATGTAGTGAACTATGATAAATAGTAAGACTAGGTTTAAGGTTCCCAAAATTCATACTAGGACCCGTGGCGTAACGGATGAAGTATTAAGTAAAATTCAGTTCCAAGTGACACTCTTCTGGAGGTTGAAGGTTCAATCCTCGGTGTGGGCGATACTAAGAATACAATTGCGAATTACTTAAAACTTCTACCCAGTCATGACTGACTGGAAAGTGAGCATGCTACCCCTGTGGATTAAATAAAGGGTTCTGTTGGAAATTCCAAGTTCAACAGAAAGATCCACCTGAAGAAGGTTGAAGTTTATATCGGCTGAAACGTTGTGAGAATAATATTCTAGAAGAGAACAGTAGTCCGAATAATCCAAATAATTAATCTGTTGTTTGCAAACAAATAAAATCTATTTATTTAAGTTTTTTTGTAGTGATGTGAGAATAACGCTCAAGATGTGAACAGTAGTCTGAATAATCCAAATAACACGAAAGATGCTTTGGTCTAAACTGTTGCCAACAATTTCTATCATAGGAGGATTGGCTTTACTTGTGACTGTCTTCTGAGGCTTGTCAACCATAGTAGTGAAAATGGATAAAGAGGCGGGAGACGTAAGCGTTTGTGTTTATATAGGCTGGCTCAAAGGAGCAGTGATTGGGTATACCTTTTGGCCAATTATATGACCCTTAAAGGGAAAAGCAAAGACAGCCACACTGACCAATGAATGAGGGTCTTATTAATTTCAAATATTACCTTTTTCTGGTTATGTTGGCTTGTTTCGGCTATGGCTATTTTTCTAGCTGTTGCCTATTTTTCGGCTATGACGATTTTTCTAGGAATGTTGCTATTTGGCAGTAATGTGGCTAATAGGCATTGTTGCTATTTGGCAATGTTGCTATTTTTCGGCTGAACTATTTTTTGCCTATGTTGGATATTTTTCGGCTCTGGCTATTTGGCAATGTGTCTATTTGGCACTGTTGCTATTTGGCTATTTTTACGGCTCTGTTTATTTTTTGGCAGTTGCTATTTGGCAGTTTCTATTTTGCTGGCAATAGCTATTTTGCGGTTATGGCTTTATTTTTCGGCTATGGCTTTATTTTTCGGCTATGGCTATTTTTGGCGTTTGGCTTCTTTTTTTTTTTACAATGGTTGCCTATTCGGCAATATGGCTATTTGGCAATGGCTATTTTTCAGCTGTTGCTATTTGGCTGGTAATGGCTATTTTTCAGCTGTTGGTTAGGCTATTTTTCAGCTGTTAGCTAGGCTATTTTTCAGCTGTTAGCTAGTCTATTTTTCAGCTGTTAGCTAGTCTATTTTTCAGCTGTTAGCTAGGCTATTTTCCAGCTGTTAGCTATCTTTTTCAGCTGTTGACTATTTTTCGGTTATGACTATTTTCGGGGGTTGGCTTTTTTTTTCAGCTATGACTTTTTTAGCAATGATTATTTTTCTGGGCTATTTGGAAATGTTGCTTTGGCAATGTTGATTTTCGGTTATGTTGACTATTTTTCGGCAGTGGCTGGCAGTGGCTATTTTTCTTGCTATGGCTAGGCTATTTTTTCAGCTGTTGGCTATGACTATTTTGCGCGGCCTTTTTTTTTTCAGTTATGTTTTTTTTTGGCAATGGCTGGCTATTTGGCAATGCCAATTTTTCGGCTGGGCTATTTGGAAATGTTGGCTATTTTGAAATGTTGTTTTTCACCTATGTCTATTTTTCGGTTGTTGGTTATTTTTTGACTATTTTTTGGTTTGCTTTTTTCAGCTGGTGGCTATGTTTTGTGGGTTTTTTTTTCTTTCTTTTTTTTCGGCTTTCCTTTTTTTTATTTTTGCTATTTGGCAACTTTTTATGGAAAGCTAAGTGACAATCGTTAATATAGTAGGATAACTAAAGATCCCAACCCATGCGTGGGGAGCAAATATAATCTATTGAGTTGGCAACTAAGTTCCCGACATTTTGTAAATTTAAAAGGTTGGATCAAGTGGATTTCAAGCACCCCAAAATGGGCAACAACTAAAAGGATGCATTTTGTCCTTACACCGATTTTTAAAACTTTTACTTCCGGTTGAATCATAAACAAAACAATACGCACTTTTATAACTTTTGCATAACAGATTTTTATTAAAGAAAAAAAATTTACTATAAAAAAAAGGTTTTATTTGAAAACAGTTTTATTAATTAAAAAGTGCGTATAACAAAACGTGCTTGTAAAAAAAAAACTATGTATTTTTTAAATACGCACATTTGTAACTTGGCCATTGAACTTGTAAGAATGGAAGATTTCTTTCCGAATTCATTGCTATTTAGACTTGCTATTTGCTTTTTCGCTCGCTCCACCACTTGAAGTTGTTTCGTCTTGGGGGCTAGAAAAAGGCACGTTTTTTACTCACTAACTTTTGTGTGACTGGACGAATACAATAAATTTATTTATATAAAAGTATACAATAAATAAACATTGGTTTTTATTAAAGTGTGGATGATGGGTTGTAATTCTTTTTTTTTTTTTTTCATTTTACTTCAGTGTAAGTTCTCAGAAATCAAGGGGGCCCCTTTCTGGGGTTAACACTTGATCTCTATATACATAGATATCCGAGTGTGCCATTAAAGTTCTCCTTTACCTTTCAAACATTGAGTTAGTAAAGAAGTGAAGAATGTGAATTTTATCTTCCCAATTGACCAGTTAAATATGGTATAGTATATCTTTTTTGTGGTCTTACCGGATTCCAGGACAAGAATTCATTTAGTCTGGTGGAGTACCCAACTAAGTGCATTTTTGAGAGGCAACATCATTTGGACAAGGTGCACCATTCCTCGTATAAGCCAGTATGCAGCCATACTGAGGGGATCTCGGTTGGGCTTCAAGTACTATGTTATTTTGAATATTTGGTCAGGGTTTACTTGTAGGGTAAAGTATCCTCATTGACCTGACAAGCCCTGTACAGAGAGACGAAAGACACTCGAGGACAGTGTTTAGTAGGCATTCAATTCTCTTCCAAGTACGACCTTCTGTATATGCTAACAAGTTTTAAATCTGCAAGTTTTTCCTATAGAGCAAGAAATAACTTGACACAAAGATATACTTCAAAGTTCACGCTCTGGAGGCCTCCTTAGTTTTATTTTGCAACTTTGTACTTAATTGTTATGGGAGAAAATATATGCAGTCACTTTTAACAGTAATAAGATATAAAAACATCTAGGCGCCTGGAAAGGATAGCATCATTTCTCTTCTAAGTCAGTCGCCCCCAACAATGAATTCCTCCTACCCACTACACCTCCTCCTCCTTCCCCTCTTTGTGTGAATGACGTTAAATTGATATGAACCAGTTAAATCTTGTGTAAGAATATTTCTTTGTTTCTCAATTGTTCAGCAATTATGTGTCATTTTTGTCACCAGGTGGAGCCGTGACTTGTTTATATTCCCACATATGTAATGTTTTTGGAAAGGGTGTGTCTCGCCAATGGATGACACACATAGCTAAGTCGCGTGCTGTCTTGTGTACCGTGTGTTCCTTGTGTGCCTCCACACAAAAGTGCATCGGCAGAAATTGTGTCGCACTATTTAGAACTTAGTAAGCCTTTCTCTCCATATTTACTTTCATTGGTACAAGACTTTCTTTTTCAAACAATAAAAAGTGGGACAACGTGTTTGGTATGTCGCATTCTTTGAAAACATCTCAAAGAGAAGATGCAATTTTATTTCGAAAAACAAAACTTTACATCTTATAAAACATGGCACACCATCTAAATTAGGTTTCCAATGAAAATATAGAAGTGTGTTTCGTGGTTGAGCGTCAGAACTTTTTGCAGAAGTCGGAAACAGTCAAGTTTTTTTAACCGAACTCTGAAGTTAAAAGTCAGGGTGCGTTTTTCTGTTGTTTTTTTTTCAGCCAACGCCTTACCTCCGGTTGTGTTGGATATTATTTCTGCTATGATCGTGTGAGTGGCTTCATTCTGGATTCCCACGTGTGGACTGGATCTGCATCACCATCTTGTCATTCGTAATCGTTGAATTGCATGGATTTTGGTGAATAGATGAATTTCTGACAACAAACGAAATAGAATATATTTCCTTGTATGTCTGTGATCAATAGATTTTTTACTACAAAATACATAAAATCTCTTTCTTCAGTCATATAAGGCAAATATTGTATTTCTGATCGATTTTAATATTTAATCCTGATAGATATTTTATTAAAGATTTATCGGTGAAAAAGAGGAAAAGGAAGTCTTGATTTGTCCTTGTCACTTCATATCTCTCCTTTTTTTTTGTTGCATTCGACTGACAGGGTAAAAGAATAAGAAAGTACAGAGTGAGAGGGAAGGAAGACAGAAAGAAAAGTGCGCCTGTTCTGGTTTTAAGCAACATTCGACTGTGAGAGAGAAAGAATTGATTAAGTGGCTCAATTGGTTAGCACAACGTACTTAGAGGCAGAGGTTATGAGTTCAAGCGTTACCAGGGCATAATTATTTTGACCTAAAAAGAACTTATCATTTTAAATTATCATATTAAGTAGATTGTTTTTTTTGTTGTTGTTTTTTTTTGTAATCTATGTATTTTATGGAAAATCAGACCCCAGGTTATGCCGGATATCCCTAATAGTTAATCATAATGAACATAATTATTCAGTAAATATAATTAAGAAATTAATAATAGTAAACTATTATATAAGTTTAGATTATTTGGATTATTTGTACTACTGTCCTCATCTTGGATGTTATTCTCACAACGTTTCAGTTGATGTAACCTTTGACCTTCTTCAGGTGCATCTTGTCAAACTCGGGAATCTGTATTGAATTTTTGAAGTGAACCCTTTATTTAATTTGCATGATGGGTAGCTTGCTCTCGTTACATCAGTCATGACAGGGTAGAAGTCTTAAGTAATTCGTAATTGTATTCTTAGTATCGCCCGCACTGAAGATTGAACTTTCAATCCCCAGAAGACTGCTACTTAGAATTGATTATCACTTAGCACATATATCCGTTATGCCACGGGTCCTTGCGGACAATTCTAGTATAAATTTTAGGAGCCTTAAACCTATTCTTAGTTTTAGTTCGGGCTATACTAAGAATACAATTTTTTTTTTTCCATGCGAAGTTGGGAAGAAATAAGGGAAGGGGATATATAGAAAACTGAAATATATGTTTAATATATGAAATAAAGTCAGTCTGATTTTTTACTTTTGTTTATGATAGCTTTTGTCCTAAAAAATCAATATTTCATTTTTTTTACCCTTGGTCCATGTTGTCAAGAAAAATAAAATGCAGTTCGAGTTAATTCCTTCCAGTAAATAATCTATCCAATTGGATTTATTTTCATATAGCAACATTTTTTTTGTAAATCTGTTAGTTCAATACAGATTTCCTGGTGCTACTAGATCAGACTGTCTGAAAATAATGGCTTCCTGAACTTTCTGATGCACCAAACATTGATGTTATTGGTTTTATCTTTTCCCTTTGCAAAACACGATCATGTTCTGCAAAGCCAAAAACAACAATCTTCCTCTACAAAACAACAAAACCAAACACCATGAATAAATATTTAAAGATATAAAGAAGTTGAAGCATAAAAACTTTTACCAAAATGATCAGATTTGGCATTAAATAATCCGAAAAGGGTTGATGTGCCGTAAAACAAAACAACCAAACCTACAGCGCAATTGAAGTATGCTTGTTTATTTTTTGCCAAATTTATTGAATTGAATAGAGCCATAATGGGAGAAACCCGTAAATGCAAGAAAACCAGGCTATCCAAGCATTGTGATACAATACGACGCCATGATCCTCAGATGTGGATGCATTTCATAATTGTAGTTTTGACTAATGCGAAGGTGAAGAGCAAAACAGTCCTTATTTACTTGCCTCCCCGCGGGAGTAGACACATGATCGGTTTTTAATGTGGAGAAAATCCAGCTCTCCAAAAAAGGGGCACTCTGGATTAGGACAAAAATAAAAGTGACCGCGGTCGAAAAAATTTCTGCTTCACTGACTGAGGACGGAAAAGATGAAGTGTACTATCAGAACAGATACTACACTTTGCTCTTAGCCAAAAGGCCAAGGCACTTGTGAAAGAAACAGTATTTTACAGAAAATGCCATCAACTGCCAAATAGATTTAAATCCAGATTTCAACATGGACCCGAAAGGAACAGACCTACTAGTCATATAGCTACAAATCTGACGAACAAATTAAAACGGTCAATCAGAGCAAAGAACATTCAAGTGGATAATTCTGATCGGTTTGTAAATAATAAACCTTTGAGTTACGCAACTACAGCTCTAATGAAAAAACAAAACAGCCAATCAAAGCAAAGAACACTGAAATTGATGATTCAAATCGACAAATAACAAGATCAATGTGAAAGCATCAAAATGTAGAACTACTGTCGATATTTCTTCGGATTCCAACAAATATATCGACGGTGTCTAGACAGCAGCTATGTTGTTAGTTAACACGTTGGTAGTCGTCGCAGTGTGTAGAAGTTGTCTGTCTCTCTTTCTCTCTTCTTTGTCTTTGTAACAACCATCATTATAGTTGTGATGGCGTGTTGATTGTAATAGACATTATTTGCTTTATAACAGCAGTGGTTGTTGTAGATATTTATAACAGCACACAATCTGCGGTTTAATGTTTTTCTTTGCTCATTTATTTTTCTTTAATTAATATTACATATTCCCTTCAGCCCCTGTTGGGGAGTGAGAAAAGAACTCTAAAACACATCCATTCTCTCTTAAAGACACAAGCCAAAGAATATGATTTGACTAGCTTATTTGCCACATCTCACTCGAGATTTCCTTAAAGACGTAAGCAAAATTCCTAACTGTAATTTTGAGTGGAAAATTCTTCTACGTAATCTAATTTTAAAATGGAAAACTCCTTTCCCACGTTATTTAACACATCCCACATTCAATATTGCCACACAAGGCCTTTTCTTACCATGAATGAGAAGACAAATTCTACCGTTTTAAAAAAGGATGAGGTGTCACGCCAAAGTCTTGTAGAAGAAATCTCTTGCTTTAAGTGTTGTAAGTAAAAAAAAAAATGGTGGATATCCATCTAACAGTAGTTTTGGGCTGGCAAAGAGTAGCGAAACTCATTCCTCTCCAGGCCACAGCATTTGACAGCTTCTGAACAGTTTCATCATACCTAATTTCACTCACAGAGTTTTGGATGCAACAGCTGTTATCATGATCATGTTGGTGTGTAGCAGTCGTTCTTTTCTTTTAATAACAGCGGTTGCAATAAATGACAGCAAATTCGATTTGGACTTTAATATTCTTTTTCTATCTTATTTTCACTTTAAATTCCTTTGCAGAGGATTATATATGTACTAGCAAGAAGGTCTGACGTTGGGTTGCTCTGGATTACTACTATGGACTTTTTCACTATGCACAAAATTACTTTATTTTTATTGCTCCCTCCTCCCGCTTCACCCCTAATATACTCGGAAAAAACTGAAATGTTATAAAACTCTCTGAATTAGTGTCTTATACATATGGTTTAAATTCCATTCAAATTGGATATACTTTAAGTTTTAAGGGGGCTCTGTCCCCATGGGTCACTTAGAGGTTGGGGCACATAGATATTCCGCACATAGAGGGTAATGTAGAGATTTGGAACCACTTCCATTGTCTTACCCGGAGAATTTTATACATATATTTTAAATTTCATCAAAATGGGATATTTTTGGAGTTTTAAAGGAGGTTCGGCCCCCATAGCTCTCTTAAGTTAGGAGGGCACTTACAGGAACACTTCAATTGTCTTCCCCAGTACATACAAATACACTTGTAGATTTTATGTAGATTCTCTAATCTTTCTTTCTATAGGGAACATACACACACAGACATTGAGTTTTATATATATATATATATAAATTAATAACCTCTCCCTGTAAGTGCTTTAAAAACATATCTGCTCCACCTGCAGACAAACAAAAATCATGAAGAAAGATTTTACTTGTTTATTTTCCATGTCTCACTCGAGACTTCCTGTGACATCACTTCCTTAAACATTTTAGCTTAATTCCTAACGTTAATTCAGAATGGAAAATTCCTCTATGTAATCTAATTTCAAAATGCAAATTTCCTTTTCTATGTCATCTAACACACTTCATGTTCAATATCGCTACAAAAATATCAGTGCAAGCAGTGATATAAACAACAATAACATTGGCATTTCAATACAGAGCGTTACCACTGTCAACAAAGAGAAGAATCTATCAGACATGTGTACACAGTGTGATGATGTATGGAAGTGAAACCTGACCAGTTTAGAACATACGTTGCATGGATGGAAATGATTTGAGAATGATACGATTGATGTGTAATGTGAGTCTTAAAGACACTTAGTTCTGATGACCTCAGAGGATAATTAAATCTGGTCAATATAAAGAGATGTGTGCAGAACGGGAAACATGTTGAAAGAATGAATGAGATTTTTTTCGTTAGTAGATGTAGAACAGTTGAGATAGCAGGTTCAGTTCACAAGGAAAACATTGGAGGAAGTGATAAGGATGGATTTGAGAGAAAGAGGCATAAAAAAAAGACTTTACCAGAGATAGGTTAGTTTGGAAGTCAATTCCTTAAAGCTGTCCAATTCATGCCAGCATGCAAAACGAGCGTTAAACTGAATATGACGATGACGATGATAATAATTCCAGTTGGAAGCATGGTAAACAAAAACTATGGTTCCAGAGCACTCGTTCTGTTTTTGTATTTCTAATTAAAATCGAAACAAAATTATTGGTTTAATAAAATAAGAGATGTCTAATAAGGCATAAGAAACCTTTTCAACCATCGATTGCCATGGCTGATAGCACCCTTCCCGAGAGTCCGATGTTACAACTACTCCATCTAACATTCACAGGCAACATGAATTGGAATAAATACATTGAAGATACTGCCAAGTTTGCTGAAAAGAAGGTGGGCTCCCTCTACTGGGCTAGAAAACTTCTCACACCTGTTAGTATCCTATATCTCTACAAAACCACCATCCGCCCATGCATGGAGTATTGTTGCGATATCTGGACTAGTGCACCAACCACTAGTCTCCTTCTTGGACATGGTTAAAAAAAGAGTCTCTAACCTAATAGGTCCCGCACTGTCTACCAAGCTCCAACCCCTGTCCCATCACTTCAATGTTGCATGCCTGTGCTTGTTTTACAAGTACTTCCACAAAATGTGCTCTGATTAACTTACTGCACTTGTACCCCTTCAACATAAATACCCTTGAGTAACCTGACTAGCAGCAAAATCCTGCCTCTTCAATGTAGAGGTCCCTAGATGCAAGAAATCTTTCCATTTTAATAGCTTCTTTCCTCTGACTGCTTGCCTTTTGAATCTCTCCGACTCTACCAACATCAGAAATTTAAATGTAATGTGAACAAACATCTTGCTGCACAATTCCCTACTTAGGATACCTCCTATAAATCTGGTCTCCAATCATAGTAGCCCCTTATGCTTCAGTGGCAATATGCCTTGTTTGGGGTGAACAAAAGTTTTAAAAAAACAAAAAAAACAACATAATCATGAAACTTGAAAGTTTGAAATGAGGTAAACAAAGCACCTCGTTCTGTTTTTGTTTTTTTTTGTGGGGGGGGGATCATTAAAATTTAAATAATATTTTTGGTTAAATAAATACTCTTATACACCTCAAATTTCTATTAAATTAAGAATTTTTGCCTTGAAATGACCTGAAAAAAGGTTGACATGTCTTAAAATTTAACTATCCAATCCAATTCTTTGTACACATACATTAAGTTTATTTTCTTGTTGTATAAAGCTTGGAATTATTCTTATACAAACAACGACAACAACGATAATATACTCTTTCTGGAGAGCTTCACCACATGACTGAAAACAGAACTTCTGCCCAGTGGGATGCGGTTGTTGTATTGTGTTAACACGTGCAGATTAGCTGATTATACTAAAATACTTACTAAAAGCATCTTCAGGGTTTTGCCATTCTCTCACATACAGTGCTTGGTACCCCCAAAACGTCACCCATCTGGTACTGCCAGGCTCAGTGTTGCTTAACTTCAGTGATCTAACAAGAAGCAATGTGTGAACGTGATTATTCTCATGACTAAGAACAAAAATTCAAACTAATTCAATTTATTTATTTATTTAATTCAATTTTTTTTTTAACGCAGTCTAAAGCAAAATAATATTCATTTTTTCTTCGCTTCCTTTTAGTTAAATATTTCGACCAATGGGAATTTGTTCTCACAATCTGATGAAAAATCTAAAAATAATATCCTGTCTCCTTTTTCAGTATGTTCAAGAAAAAAAATTAAATAAATAAAATGAACCCATGAGAAGAATTTCAACTTTGTTGATTTTATGCATTAAAAAAAACAAAAAAAAAACATTTTTTTAAATATTTTTCTTTTTTTTTTTCTTTTTTAAATTTCAGATTTTATTTATTTAACCAAGAGTGGTTATTAAAGAGTGTTTTCTTTCAATCATGGAACTGAAAACCGGAATTAAAGTTATCCTAACAACGTGATTGCTTAGAAAGAGATAAAAAGAAAATAGGAATTGCAGATGGAAATAATAATTGGTATTTCAGAAGAAAGTTTGGCGATTGTGCAGTATAGTTAACTAGAAAAAATGGGTGAAAAAAAAAATTTACAACAAATAACTTTGACCAAGCGCAAGAAAATTTAATCTATCGACTTGCGCAGTTTTTCACTTTTTGAACTTTTTTTAAGTGTTTGTTTTTTCAGATTTTGTATTGTTTCCTAGAAGACTTGTAAAAAAACGGATTCAAGATGACGTTGTTTCTTTACTTGAAGTTCTTCTTTATTTCAAAATACTTTGCACTATACTGAACCAAGTCTCAAAAAATTGTCGTCCATCTAGAAAAGCATGCTGGCTGGGCTAAGTAAAAGTGATGCTAACAAATGCATAGATAATAAATCTTAGAATGAGACACGTGAAAAAAAAAATTTTTTTTTTAATCTGAAGAAATAGATTCTTGATCCCCTCTACTTGTGTATTTTTTAGGGGAGGGGGTAATTATGGCTATTTCGCCAATATTATTAAAGTTTATTTTAAAATTTTGTATCTACAAAAAATCTGTATAAGTAGAAATCTGACCTAAATTTCTTTTTAATTCACAGCCAGAAAAGTCGCCCTGTTAGCAGGGCCATAAATTCGGCAACTGCAACCCTATACAGAGGCCCTCCCCCCCCCCACGAAAATGGGGCCACCTGTAGGCCGTAGGTGGCAACCCGTGATGCCTTAAGACAGGACTCTGGTGGCTGAGCCATTCTTCCACTTCACCCCTTACTTTGGCTAGACGGGAGGTTGGAGAGGCCTGATCTGATCCATCGACTGGTCACATTATGCCCTAGTATCTATAAGTTCATCCCCAACCATATTATTCAATTTGATTCTTCTAAAAATCAAAATCCTACTTTTTGTTTTCCTCCCAAATAGATACTAGTAAGCTGTGGCTGAGAGTCAATTGTGTTGAGAACAAAGATTACCAATGCTGAATAGTAATGTTTTCTCAGAGTATAAAATAATTATCCTATCTTAGGATTCCATTTGACAACTTTATTCAACATTAAATAACCCATAGATGGTTGATATGCCATAGACCAAACAGTCAGAAAGGACAGTGTGGTAGGAACTCATCAATTGACCATTAGCTGTTTGAAAGCCAAATTTTTAGATGAAATAAAGACTGGAACTAAACAAAGAGAGGTGCATTGGTTTGTGTAACTTTTCTTTGGGACGTAATCATGGCCATCCCTACTACAGGCCAGGCAATCGTGCAACTGGGGTCTTTTACTGGGGGCCATGTGAATTTTCTTAAATATTCGATATAGAAGTTGCAAACTATATCATCAACTGGTGCGGATCCTTTTTTTCTTTTTAACCACAATATACAAGTAATGATCTTTTGACATAAGTACAAAATCTCTAAAAAAAAATCCAACATTGAAATAAAAATTCTTCATTGAAATATGCATTTGCCTTTGTTTATTCAAAAATTACCTGTCTCTTCATTTATAGGAATTTGTCAATAATTGTCAAATTTATCAATTAGCTCATTGTGGTTCTTATTATTTGGTATGTAAAACACATAAAAACATCAAACTAATCTCACAGAGGAATTTTACCTTTGTTTGCAACTTCTATATCGAATATTTAAGAAAATTCACATGGCCCCCAGTAAAAGACCCCAGTTGCACGATTGCCTGGCCTGTAGTAGGGATGGCCATGGACGTAATACAATTGAACAACACATTACACAGCCGGGTAGTAGTTTTATGTATGACACAACACGGGAACAACATGAATACAATTGGGTTGAGTATGGTGAATGTATACAAGACGAAATAAACTTTATCCTGAAGTTTGTCGATTCTCTGCCATCAGCCTGGTAGAGAACGCAGGATCACATCTTGTCTGGTTGGGAAACAATCTCGAACTGAAATGTTCATGTTGATCAGATGATCTGTCTTTAGCAATCACGCTACATGCAGACGCACACCTTGTAAAGAGGCGATGATTACAATGATCGTGAAGCCAAATAACAACTTACATAGATCGACAGAAAATAGTTCATTCATGTAAGCTGCTACAGACCCATCTCTTACTAACTTTCTATCTATCACTGTATGTTGTTTGACCCATCCACTCTGCTCTTATTCTGTATGTCATCTATCACTCTCGCTCTCTCTCTTCTATCACTCTCTCTCTCTCTTCTATCACTCTCTCTCTCTCTTCTATCACTCTCTATCTCTTTCTCGCTTCTATCACTCTATCTCTTTCTCGCTTTTATCACACACTCTCTCTCTCTCTCTTATATGACGTGTTTTTAATGAGGGCTTAAGGCACTACTTGGATCTATTATTATTATACTAACGATGAGTAAATCAACGTTTGTTTCCCTAAAGCTTTTTCCTATATTTAATTACTTACTAAAATATTCCTCAGTTTTGGGGATTGAGTTATGTTTAAAAAAAAATACATTTTAATTGTTCTAATTAGCCGTAATTCGCAATTAACTCTTCAAGTGGCTCATCTATTACTAACTATCTATATATCACTTTCACTGTATGTTGTTTGACCTGTCCATCCTGCTCTTATTCTATACATCATCGATTACTCTCGCTTCTGTCACTCTCTCTCTTTATCATTCTCAACCTCTCTCAGTGTATGTTATTTGCTCCTGTTCCCCCACTATTATTCTAGGCATCGTCTATTGCACATGTTTCCGGTACTCTCTCTCTCTCTCTCTCTCTCTCTCTCTCTCTCTCTCTCTCTCTCTGTTTACTAACAGGCAAAGGTAATAAAAACCAGAAAGAATACAAATTATTGAAATAATCCATTATAAACAAAAGAGAATAACACCGCAAGTAGAAATACTGTTTAACCTGTAACTGGCGAGAAAAAGGGAGATAGAGGGCTGAAGAAAGCGATTAATTTAGAATTTAAAAAACATTTTTACTGGCTTTGCAAACTTACTTTTTTTCTGATTCAAACAATATAACCCGTCTCAATGGGTGACCCAACAGGTCACATTTCTTTTCTTTTCTAGTCTCTTTCTAAATGTAAATACAGTTGAATACTCTGCAAATCTATCTTCTCTCTTTTCGTTCTGGAATTATGTATTTTCTTTCTTTGTTCGTCTTCAGGATGGAGTCTATCATGAGGACATAGGTTATGGCGTCAGCGAAGGAATGAAGTCGAAGGCTCTCAGCATTGAGAAAGCCAGGAAAGAAGCTGTAACTGATGGACTTAAGAGAGCTTTAAAGTAAGTAAAAGAAAAAAAATAGCATATCAAAACTGAAATGTGTCATTGCAGAGATATATTACTGTGCGGTGATTTATTGGTGTGAGACGGTCAGTGAAATGGAACAAGTAGTCAGAATTTGTACATACTGTTATCGTGGATCACGATTGTTAGCTCAATAACATGAACTGATACATAAGTTAAGAATTAGGACTACGTGGCAGGATATGACGTCATGAGAGGAAGTCACTAGTGTTATCTATGTATGTGTATTGTAAAGAATATATAACTGTTGACTATTCCAAATATTCCCTCTCTCTTCACACATGATGTAGCAGTATGTAGGTGCAAAAGTTAGATTAAAATTGAATTAGGTGCTTGATTCCGATTCCAACCCTGGCATTAGTACCAACTGTGTTTCGGTCAGTGCTGCAACAGAAGGATTCTCCCTCCAAAAAATGTTTTTAAAGTTTTATTTTTTAAAGTTACAATGATACTTCCCTACAAAACGACTGACTTGCAAGCAGAAATTTTATTCAAAATATAAGTCCAACCGAAGACAAACAGGCGGTGTCATTTGTGGTAGACCAACCAGCCGCCTATTTGAAAATCATGGGCTAGTTTATCTATGGACATAAAAAACTTAATGCCCAAGGGGTCTTGTACCTGGTGGGGAATTTATTTTTCCAAGGCCCAATTGGCTCATAATCACGATATGGAATCTTGTATCCAAGATGACGTTAACTATTTCAAAGATCAGCCCATTTCTTGGGTGATCTCTCTTCTCTTAACTGAATATTTTTCCAATTGCAGGCCTGTCGTTTGCATGCATTGCAACTATGCACCCCACTAAACATGCAGCATTGCACATGTTTACACTAGAACTATGTGGCATGGTTATCACGTCATTCGTTTGGCATTTTTTCATTTTGTTAGATTATTACAGCAACCAGGGAAGAGAGGAAGGTGGCTGATGCTATCATCACAACAAAAAAAGAGGAACGCAAACAACTCTGTTTCTGCTGTTAGAATTAAAAATAATGTATACTCTCTTATATGCCCTAAATTTCAACTAAGGAATTTTGAGCTTGTAATGGGTTAACATGCCTTAAAATTTAACTATCCAATCCAATTCTTCCCACACTAAGTTTTTGTCTTGTGCAATAAAGCTTGGAATTATTCTTATAACAAACGACGACAAAAACACTAACATACTCTCTCTCTCTCTCTCTCTCTCGAGAGAGAGAGAGAGAGAGAGAGAGAGAGAGAGAGAGCGAGAGCGAGCGCTTCACCACATGATTATGAACAGAACTTCTTCCCAGGGAGATGTGTAACAGTCATAAATGTTTGTTTTTTTCCTGATCAGAGTACTTCACTTTGACCAATGATTATTTTATTTTCAAAAACCAATCAATTTTTTGTTTTTTTCTGGCCAGGTGGGTGTCCATGTCAAGTGCACTTATTCCTGTCGAATGACCTTTTCAGTAGACCCGGCCTGGATATTTAACAGAGATAGTTAGAATTACCTCTAAATGGGACTGTACTCACCTATCTATTCACATCTGTGTCTTTCAACTTTCTCTGCAGATTTCTATCTGAACACCTCTATTTATTGACACATGATGTCATCCTCTTTGATGACACCCTACATTCCATACTTCCTTTTTTCTAGTTATGACATGAAACTGCATCCGGTTCTGAGGCCTCAAATTGGAACAAAACAAAAATTTAAAAAAAAAAACAGCATAATTTAAAAAAGAAACACTAAGAAATTGTAGTCAGTAAGCCTTTATGACATTTTGGGCCCAATAAAAGTAGGTGTATTCACCACTCAGTTCTGAGAGAAAGAGGAATAAATAAAGACCTGGCCAGAGATAGGTTAGTTTAGAAGTGAATTTCTTAAAGATGTCCAACGCATGCAACATGTAAAACGGATGTAAAACTGAATATGATGGTGATCACTTCTAGTCGGTTTCCGCTATAAGTTAACTCCTCGCTGTGATAATATTTTCTTGTATCTCTCAAAATTCCCTATATTTTCTTGTATTTCTCAAAATTAGCTTTCTTGTGTTTCTCAAAATTCCCTGATATTTTCTTGTATTTCTCAAAATTCTCCGATATTTTCTTGTATTTTTCAAAATTCCACGATATTTTCTTGTACCTCTAAAAATTTCCCGATATTTTCTTGTGCCTCTCTCCAAAATTCCCCATATTTTTCTGTACTTTTGAAAATTCCCCATATTTTCTTGTACCTCTCAAAATTCCCCATATTTTTCTGTACATTTGAAAATTCCCCATATTTTCTTGTACCTCTCAAAATTCCCCATATTTTTCTGTATGTTTGAAAATTTCCATATTTTTTTGTGCCTCTCTCCAAAATTCCCCATATTTTTCTGTACTTTTGAAAATTCCCCATATTTTCTTGTACCTCTCAAAATTCCCCATATTTTTCTGTACATTTGAAAATTCCCCATATTTTCTTGTACCTCTCAAAATTCCCCATATTTTTCTGTATGTTTGAAAATTTTCATATTTTTTTGTGCCTCTCTCCAAAATTCCCCATATTTTTCTGTACTTTTGAAAATTCCCCATATTTTCTTGTACCTCTCAAAATTCCCCATATTTTTCTGTACATTTGAAAATTCCCCATATTTTCTTGTACCTCTCAAAATTCCCCATATTTTTCTGTATGTTTGAAAATTTCCATATTTTTTTGTGCCTCTCTCTCCAAAATTCCCCATATTTTTCTGTACTTTTGAAAATTCCCCATATTTTCTTGTACCTCTCAAAATTCCCCATATTTTCTTGTACCTCTACAAAATTCCCCATATTTTTCTGTACGTTTGAAAATGTCCATATTTTCTTGTGCCTCTCTCCAAAATTCCCCATATTTTTCTGTACGTTTGAAAATTTCCCATATTTTCTTGTGCCTCTCTCCAAAATTCCCCTAATTTTTCTGTACTTTTGAAAATTCACCATATTTTCTTGTACCTCTCAAAATTCCCCATATTTTTCTGTATGTTTGAAAATTTCCATATTTTTTTGTGCCTCTCTCCAAAATTCCCCATATTTTTCTGTACTTTTGAAAATTCCCCATATTTTCTTGTACCTCTCAAAATTCCCCATATTTTTCTGTACGTTTGAAAATTTCCATATTTTCTTGTGCCTCTCTCCAAAATTCCCCATATGTTTCTGTACTTTTGAAAATTCCCCATATTTTCTTGTACCTCTCAAAATTCCCCATATTTTTCTGTACGTTTGAAAATTCCCCATATTTTCTTGTGCCTCTCTCCAAAATTCCCCATATTTTTTTGTACTTTTGAAAATTCTCCATGTTTTCTTGTACCTCTCAAAATTCCCCATATTTTTCTGTACTTTTGAAAATTCCCCATATTTTCTTGTACCTCTCAAAATTCCCCATATTTTTCTGTATGTTTGAAAATTTCCATATTTTTTTGTGCCTCTCTCTCCAAAATTCCCCATATTTTTCTGTACTTTTGAAAATTCCCCATATTTTCTTGTACCTCTCAAAATTCCCCATATTTTCTTGTACCTCTACAAAATTCCCCATATTTTTCTGTACGTTTGAAAATGTCCATATTTTCTTGTGCCTCTCTCCAAAATTCCCCATATTTTTTTGTACTTTTGAAAATTCTCCATATTTTCTTGTACCTCTCAAAATTCCCCATATTTTTCTGTACTTTTGAAAATTCCCCATATTTTCTTGTACCTCTCAAAATTCCCCATATTTTTCTGTACGTTTGAAAATTTCCATATTTTCTTGTGCCTCTCTCCAAAATTCCCCTAATTTTTCTGTACTTTTGAAAATTCACCATATTTTCTTGTACCTCTCAAAATTCCCCATATTTTTCTGTATGTTTGAAAATTTCCATATTTTTTTGTGCCTCTCTCCAAAATTCCCCATATTTTTCTGTACTTTTGAAAATTCCCCATATTTTCTTGTACCTCTCAAAATTCCCCATATTTTTCTGTACGTTTGAAAATTTCCATATTTTCTTGTGCCTCTCTCCAAAATTCCCCATATGTTTCTGTACTTTTGAAAATTCCCCATATTTTCTTGTACCTCTCAAAATTCCCCATATTTTTCTGTACGTTTGAAAATTTCCATATTTTTTTGTGCCTCTCTCCAAAATTCCCCATATATTCTTGTGCTTCTCTTCAAAATTCCCCATATATTCTTGTGCTTCTCTTCAAAATTCCCCATATATTCTTGTGCTTATCTTCAAAATTCCCCATATTTTCTTGTGCTTCTCTTTATACCTCTCTTTTTCTCATAACTTTTCTTTTATTTAGCATGTGTCTGTTATTTCTCAGCCTGTCTTTCCTCGCTCTTGTTTTTGTCATGATCTGCTGCACAAGCCATAATCTGCTCAGCCTGCGCAACATCTCAATTTCTTTTTATAAACAAAAAGCGTGGAATGTTTGTAAATCTTTTCTCCTGTCCTCTGACAAATTTGATTTAAGCCTAACGTATAGTTTCGATGTTTACACAACTCTTAATAGGTTTTCTGTGTTAACATGAAACGTATATTCCTGCGCTTGTCACCATTTATTAAAACATTACTCTGTAACCCCGAGATTGAGTTTCAGCCCTAAACCCAGGAATTTGGTTGAAGATTATTTTTTTTCTCGGTCTTTTAAATAAGAGAGCGCAGGGGCAAACGAAGCCATAGCTAGAAGATCAGGGATCGGGTGTCATTTAAGTAAAATTAGTTTATAAAATGTGATTTCTGAAACTGACATTCTGCCCCTTTTTTGCTGAACCTAAAACTCAATCTCCAGTCGCACCACACGTGTCGTCAGAACAAAATGTGCTTACTTCAGAAGTTACAGATTTTGTGTAAAATTTAAAGTTGCTGTTGACTTAGATATGATGTATTGTTTATTTTGTTTTTTTAACTTGCCTTCTATATTCTCAAGACTTGAAAAACTAAAATGACTGCAAGGCTTTTCATTAAGTCTGCACACTCACATATACATATATATATATGTATGTCGGGCAGATTTCGACAGGGTAAAGCCATTGTCATTAGAGACACTGAAGTAGGAGCTCCTTCTTTCGAAATGGCAAATGGGACTTGTCCGACCGATAATAATTTTAACATTGCTCCCTGTGGAGCTTCGTTATGCAAAACTTGTGATATTCTAATAACATCTAAAGAATATCAATCTAATGTAACTAAAAGAATCTATCCAGTCCTAAATCATTCGGGGGAAGATTTGTCGTGTAGGTCACAAAATTTAGTTTACTTATTATCTTGTAAAAATTGTAATTTACAATATGTAGGTGAAACAGTACTACCTTTAAATAGACGGATGAATTTACATAGAACTAGTAATAAAGGCTGTGTCCATGTAGTAAACCACTTTAAAGAAAAAACCTGTGGAAAATCGTCTTTTTCAATACAGATTATTGAAAAATTTAAAGATAATGGATATGATAGTTCTGGTAAGGTAGATAATAATACACTTAAAATGCGTCAAAATAAAGAAGATGAAATAATTAAGAAAATGCGAGTAATTTATCCATATGGTCTAAATATAAAAGTAGAAAAAGATAATTTACAGGACGAATTAGAACATGTAGGCGATTATATCCAGCTTTGCCTCGCTACGGTACTAGAGATAGAACACATGTAAATAGAAACAATAGAGAATCTGCCGTTTCATGCGAGGAATTTAAAAAAAAAACTAAAGAGATTATCATGACTAATATTTCCGAGTCTTTTAATTACATTAGAAAACTTCTTAATAAAACAAAGAAAAAGGTATTAAAAGACATAGCATCTAAGATATTATTACACCCGGATATGATATATAGGATAGAAGGACTTCCTCAATGGTATGAGTATATCATGGATATAATCGATACAAAATTATACAAGCCACCTGCTGAGGGTATAAAAAATAAACCTCGAAATGTTTGTGTAGTCCTGTATGAAAATAAAAGAATTTGATGATATAAATCTGCCTAAAATATTTAATAATCCAGAAATCATTCAGTCACTGCCCAATGAACTTAAAAAAGAGGAACAGAAACCAATAGTAACATATAAACTAGGGCAAACTATCCGGAATAAGGTTTTTAACAATAAAAAAACTGTAGAGAATTTAAATATTATTGATAATGATGAAATGTATATACCATCACGTGAATGTGAATCCTCCCCTTTATGTAATACTGACATAGGGCATATAATTACTGGTAATCTAGCGATAGTTAAAAATTCTAAATTAAGAAAACTCCTAAGTAAAGGCCCAAACTATAGAGAACCTAAATGTTTAAATTATGCGAAATGTGTTAAGGAAATAAATAAAGCGTTAGATAATTTCACTGCATCCATGCAAAAAAACATAAACTAGTACACTCTACATTTAACGCATGGAAAAATAATATACTTAGATTCGTAAATAAAAAAGTAGAACGTTTAAAAGAATTTAAACACCCTAAAAAAACGAATCCCCTCCTTAGAAATCCACAAATAACTACGGAGCTTGAAATGCTTCAAAATACGTTTGTAATAGTTCCTATTGATAAGGCGACAAATAATATAGCTTTTATCTGTAAAAAGTATTATATACAACGCTTATTGCTAGAAGTAGGAATAATAGGGGAACTTTCAGATACTTATAAATTAAGTAATAATAAAAGCGATAATATTATTATAAACAATACTGTTATTTGTGAAAAATTAGGATTAAAATTAGAAGAAAAATACAAAAAACTTCCATCTATGTATTGGATACCTAAAATGCATAAAACACCAGTTAGCGCCCGTTTCATTGTTGCCTCAAAAATGTGCATCATTAAACCTTTAAGTAAGGCTGTATCTAAAATCTTTAAATTAATTATAAACCAAATAAATAATTTCCATAAAAAAAGTAAATTCTATAGTAATATAAACCTATTTTGGGTGGTAAATAATTCCGATCTAGTAAAAGAAAAATTAGATTGTATTAATTCTCATAAACAGGCTAAATCAATCTCGACATACGATTTTAGTACATTATATACAAAAATACCACATAAAGAACTTATTAAAGAATTAGGTAATACTGTAGATTTAGCTTTTGCAGGAGGAAAAGGTAAATACATAGACTTTGCAAAATCTAAAGCCTTTTGGTGTAAAAATAAAAATGGTAAGACGAGTCTGTCCAAAACTGGTCTGACAATGCTTATAAGTCACCTTATAAAAGAGAGTTACTTTCAAATAGGGAATAAATTACTACTCCAAACAATAGGTATTCCAATGGGTTTGGATCCGTCTCCATTTTGGACAAATCTATATTTACATAGACTGGAATATATATATATATATGTCATCATTAATAAAAAATGATATATCTAGAGCGTATAGTTATCATGGATGTAGGCGATATATTGACAACCTTGTTTGCATTAATGATAGCGAAGAGTTTGCAAATACTAAACATTTAATATATCCTAAAGAGTTAAAATTAAACTGTGAACATAAGGGAACACAAGCTACTTTTCTTGATTTGGATATAAAAATTGAAGATAAAATATTTATCTATAAACTGTTTGATAAAAGAAATTCATTCCCTTTTCGTATCGTGCGAATGCCATATAAAAATAGTACTAGCCCTGTGTATATATTTTACGGGAGGATTATGTCCGAATTTCTGAGGATTGCTCGTGTTACCTTAAAATTAGTAGATTTCATGCCCCCAATTTCTGATCTAATAATAAGAATGATTAACCAAGGTGGCGATCAAAATAAAATATTTAGACAATTAAATAAAGCAATTACTCGCCATCTTGATGCTTTTAAATCTTATCAAATTAATCAAAATAAACTGATAGAACAAATCATAAGATATATAAATAAAAATAATGTAGAATATGTATAAACGTATATATAACACATATACTAATTATAATGAGAAAAAGAAAAACAATAAAAATACAGTAGAAAGAAAGAAAGAAATGTTAAAAAAGAAGAGGAAGAAGAAGAAAGAGAAAAAATCGACAGTTATGAACACCGATTTTAAACACTGGGAGTGGGCAAAGAAGAAGAAGAAGAAGAAAAAGAAGAAGAAAAAGAGAAAAAATTAACGGTTAGCTTATAAACGCCGATTTGAAACACTGAGAAAAGGAAAAAAATCGACAGTTGGCTTGTGAACGCAGATTAGAAAAACTGTAAGTGAACAAGGAAGATTAGTATTTATTTGAGGTTGACGACAACGGGGAGATGGACAACAAAGGAGGAGGAGGGAGAGAAGGAGGGACTAAAAGTATATATATGTATGTATGTGTATATATATATATATATATATATATATATATATATATATACATATTTATTTATTTATTTTTTATTTTTTGATGTGTTGATATTTTTTATATTTATAATATAAAACTAAAAATAATACATTAATCACCTAAATAATAGTGTAATGGATTCGTTCAAACACTTTAAAATGCAGCAACATTTTTGTAAGTAACAGATAAATTTTATTAGACAGACGAACAGCACAGGTAAGGGAATTTTTTTTTTTTTTTTTTTTTTTTTTTTTTTTTAAATAACTAATATAAGTTAGCAAAACATTTATATGGAACAAAACGTAGATTTAGTATAAGGAACGTTTATGTTTTTGTCTTTTAAGGGAAGTGGGGTCTGATCAACTCTGCTGGGAAGCCATGAAATTAAATACTGTCTTGTTTTTAAATTCCCGAAACAGTTTTTCATGGTAAACAACTGATGATCCCTTAAAATAATGTTAGAAACAAACTAATATAATAACTGTAAAAAATAAATTGACTTACATGAGTGATTTTCCACTGAAAGACTTGGGACTAAAAGTTTTTTGTTTTGTGTTTTTTAATATAGTTTTAATGGTTGAGAAACTTCTGAGACTATATATATATATATATATATATATATATATATCTCTGGGCAGCATTTTTATTTTTAAGACATATTTCATTAACTTGTATCTGCATATCTTTTCTTTGATTCTTTCTAAATTCTTTAATAGTTTTCAAGTTTCGGGCTGGAACTGCCCGATGTATTTGCCGTACCTGTTGTGTATCCTAGTACTTTCGGTTCCAGCTAAAACCATCACTAACTATTAAAAAAATGCACATTCTTTACTTGATACCCACTCTTGAAGATGGCTCCGCAAGAAACCGAAAGTAACGAGTACGGCAAATACATCGGCCAGTTCCAGACGAAACTCAAAAACTAATAAGGAATTTAGAAAGGATCACAAAAAAGATATGCAGACACAAGTTGTCTGTAATACTGTGTAATAAAAATTTTTTTTTTCTTACACATTTACAATGTCGGGTAGGGGCATCTAGTATATATATATATATATATATATATATATATATATATATAGTGAATGCTTTTATTCAAACATGTACAAGGTCTGCTACACTGGCTTGTCGATGTTATCGATCTACAGCTCTCAAGAGCTGAGGTCTCATCAGGCAGAGAATTTTTATAAGCCCGGTTTGATTCCCTTTGGATTTCTACCCTGTGGATTTCTACCCTACCTGGATTACTATATATATATATATATATATATATATATATATATTATAATATAAAATGAAGTAATAAAATAAGGTGTCAATCAAATTTTATTTGAATTCAAAGTTCAAGCAAAGTATCTTAAAGTCCTTAGCTCATTAGTTTTCAAAGATAATTCTTCTCTTCAGAGGACCATTACCGCAGTTATAACACGACTGGTAATAAAATTAAACTTTGAAAATATATAAAAGTATATACACAAATACATAAAAATACATAACATCAAATATATCAACCCCAAAACATACTTTTATTACTTCATTTTATATTATAATATTAATGCTCTATCCAGTATATTGAGCTTCAGTTTTTATCCGGATGTTTTACTAATTATAAGATATTAGTTGACGCTTATATCTTTTGTTGGCTTGCTTCACATATATATATATATTAGATGCCCCTACTCAACATTGCTTGTGAGTTTTTTTTGCCGGGGAGTAATACATTTTTCAACATGTGGTTATCAGAATTATGTTGATGCAAGAAGTATATGGAGGGGGGGGGGGTTAGAATGTTAAATGATAGCTTCAAAAGAAATTGCTATGTAAGATTTTTTTGGGGGAGGAGGGTAGTTTAGATCCCCCAACAAAAATTACTATGTAAGATTTTTTGGGGGTTGAGTGTTAGGGTAAGTTTAAATCCTTCCTCCCCAAATTCTATGTTAAGATTTTTTTTGGGGGGGGGGGGTGTGAGGTGTAAGGGTAAGTTTAAATCCCCCCCTCAAAAATTACTATGCAAGATTTTTTTGGGTGGGGTGTTAGGGTTAGTTTAATGCTCCCAAAGAGAAATTGCTGTGTAATATTTTTGGTGGGGTGTTAGGGTTAGTTTAATGCTCCCAAAGGAAATTGCTGTGTAATAGTTTTGGTGGGGTGTTAGGGTTAGTTTAATGCTCCCAAAGGAAATTGCTGTGTAATATTTTTGGTGGGGTGTTAGGGTTAGTTTAATGCTCCCAAAGGAAATTGCTGTGTAATATTTTTGGTGGGGTGTTAGGGTTAGTTTAATGCTCCCAAAGGAAATTGCTGTGTAATATTTTTGGTGGGGTGTTAGGGTTAGTTTAATGCTCCCAAAGGAAATTGCTGTGTAAAATTTTTGGTGGGGTGTTAGGGTTAGTTTAATGCTCCCAAAGGAAATTGCTATGTAATATCTTTTGGTGGGGTGTTAGGGTTAGTTTAATGCTCCCAAAGGAAATTGCTGTGTAATATTTTTGGTGGGGTGTTAGGGTTAGTTTAATGCTCCCAAAGGAAATTGCTGTTTAATATCTTTTGGTGGGGTGTTAGGGTTAGTTTAATGCTCCCAAAGGAAATTGCTGTGTAAAATTTTTCGTGGGGTGTTAGGGTTAGTTTAATGCTCCCAAAGGAAATTGCTATGTAATATCTTTTGGTGGTGTGTTAGGGTTAGTTTAATGCTCCCAAAGGAAATTGCTGTGTAATATTTTTGGTGGGGTGTTAGGGTTAGTTTAATGCTCCCAAAGGAAATTGCTATGTAATATCTTTTGGTGGTGTGTTAGGGTTAGTTTAATGCTCCCAAAGGAAATTGCTGTGTAATATTGTTGGTGGGGTGTTAGGGTTAGTTTAATGCTCCCAAAGCAAATTGCTATGTAATATCTTTTGGTGGGGTGTTAGGGTTAGTTTAATGCTCCCAAAGGAAATTGCTGTGTAATATTTTTGGTGGGGTGTTAGGGTTAGTTTAATGCTCTCAAAAGAAATTGCTATGTAATATCTTTTGGTGGGGTGTTAGGGTTAGTTTAATGCTCCCAAAGGAAATTGCTATGTAATATCTTTTGGTAGGGTGTTAGGGTTAGTTTAATGCTCTCAAAATAAATTGCTATGTAATATTTTTTGGTGGGGTGTTAGGGTTAGTTTAATGCTCCCAAAGGAAATTTCTTTGTAATATTTTTTGGTGGGGTGTTAGGGTTAGTTTTAATCCCTCAAAAGAAATTACTATGCACGTGTAAAGTTTTTCATTCCGAAATTGGATTTAAATGATAATATATATTGTATTATATATGATATTATAAATCGTTCAACATAATTAAGCTCTACTAACTATAAAGAAAATATTGAGCTTTTTAATTTAAATCTGATTCACAGAGTTGATTCTAAAGATTACTTTTTATACAAATCTATATTAAACTTGATGAAATCTATTTTATATTAGTAATATTGTATATACATACATATATATATATATATATATATATATATATATATATATATATGAGAGAGAACGAAAAAGGCAAAACCAAAATTATTTATATATTCATCAACGTTTCTCTTTTATTTCAAGACTTCCTCAAGATGATTAATTTTGAAGAAAAAAATGTAGTATATTAAATATTTATTGTTAAATAATTATTTGTAGCCCTCATTTTAGCTGGGCCCACTCGTGAGAAGTAATAATACAGCCGTCAAATCATAGCTATAAATGCATGTTCATCCTTGTTGAACACTGTTAAGACGGCTGACTATCATTGCCTGCTCTGTATAATAAGATTTATTTCTCACCAATTCATATAGTTGTTCAGAATGGCCGCATCAGTTAGGGCATCAGGATTTGGGGTTAAAGGTGATTCTTGTTATGGGGTTTGAATCGGAGATAGTGGATGTGCCAACGATGCAGCAATTCAAGGCAAAATTAGACAAGTGCCGGGCCATTGCATCCCTTGGAAAATTTATTGAATTGATTATTGAATCGAATTATCCGATCACTTTTAGACCCTTCTCCCCCCCCCCTCTTCTGTTGATATCAGCAGATGTTTGGAAAGCATTACGACTGGTTTTGAACTCCTGTAAGAAAACTATATGCATTAATTTTTTATGCTCTTACATGCTGACATGAGTTGGACAGCTTAACGGTAGTGACTTCCAAACTAACCTATCTCTGGCCAGATCTATAATTATCCCTCTTGCCTTAAAATCCATTTTTATTACTTCCTCCCATGTTTTCCTTGGCCTTTCCCTGTGAACTGAACGTACTACCTCAATAGTTCTACATCTACTAACCCAAGAACTCCCATCCATTCTTTCAACGTGGTCATACCATCACAGTCTCCCGTTTTGCACACATCTTCCTACACTGTCCAGATTTAATCTTCCTCTGAGGTCATCAGAACTAAGCCTATCTTTAAGACTCATATTACATGTCCATTGTATCATTCTCATATCATTTCTCTTCATGTAACGCATGTCCTCAACCCTCACTGGCCAAGTTTCACTTCCATAGATCATCACATTTCATATACATTCAGGATAGACTCTTGTGGTAACACTCTGCTGGTAAGTAATGCCAGAAGTTCCCTGAACGTTATCAATCCACTCCTAATTCTTGCACTCACACAAGCACCTGCTCCACCCTGTGCTTCAATGGTATCACCAAAATAGAAACACTTCTTGGCAATCTCAATAGCTTCGCCATCCAGATATACTTTCTCTACATCTGAGTTCTCATCCATTGTCCCTGAACAACAACATATACAATTCCAAACATACAGTAAAATAATTATCCATACATACATACATTCAAGGAAAATGGCAATTCTACTGGAGTAATAGCATCTTCAACAAGTTATTGACAATACAGGCCAATCTGAGAGAATAAAAACAGGGCTGTAGGGAGTCACGAATAGAGGAGGTCGTCCTTTCCCAACTCTGTATTAAGGTGAGCACATAGATCTTTGCAAAACATAAACAATGGAACCAAATAATATCAAATTTATGTTAGTAGCACAATTAGACATCAAATTATGATTATTCACATTTCGTTGGAAATTAGAAAATTTGCTGTTTTGTGTGCTTAGTGCAGAAGTCAATTTTCACAATTATAACTAAGTGAAAAATCTTTACAAATGTAATCTCATCTTGTGTTAAATGAAAATTGATCATAATAGAAGCAATAATTATTAGATCAAACCAGACTGAATATTGGGCAAAATCTAATTGCCTGCTGAAAAAAAAACCATGGAAAAATGACAGAAGTGCAATTTTGACTGTTCCTATGAGTCATTTCAACAGCTAACACATTGAATCATCTTAATATGATTTATAGTACAGTAGAGATCAAGCTAGATTTTTTTAATGGTAAATCAATAGAAAAAAACAACTCCGATTTGGACCATGTAAAAACTGACGGAAATAATTTGATAATAGGACAAAAATGTTTTATGAAAGACACCGTAAAAACCTTTTTCTTTACGGTGACTATCTTTATATGCATAGAGATACCCAATTTATATTATTCGGACTACTTTTCTCATCTTGGATGTTATTCTCACAAGATTTCGGCCTCCAACCTTCTTCAGGTACATCTTGTCATATTTGTGAATCTTTCTTTTGAACTTGGAACTCTGGAATCTGTACTATATTTTGAACGGAACTCTTTGTTTAATCCACGGAAATAGCTTGCTCTCATTCCATCAATCATAGGGTAGAAGTCTTAAGTAATTTGTTATTATATTCTTAGTATCGCCTGCACTGAGGATTGAACCTCTGGCCTCATAAGAGTGTTACTTAGAACTGATTCTTACTTAGCACTTATATCTGCTACAACACATCTGGTGCTACTAGATCAGGCTGTCTGAAGATATCGGGTTCCTGACTTAAAATGCACCAAACATTGATGTTATTGGTTTTTTCATTTCCCTTTGCAAAACTTAATCATGTACTGCAAAGCTAAAACAAAAACAACATTTTACCTCTACAAAACAATCAAGCCAAACACCATGAATAAATAGTTGAAACATAAAACTTTTACCAAAATGACCTGATTCGGCATTAATTAACCCAAAAAGTGTTGATATGCTGTAAAACAAAACAACCAAACCTGTTACAACACAAGGACTGAAATATTGTGAGTTAAATTCGACATAAAGATTCCCGAGTTCAACAAGATGCACCAGACAGAAGGTCGGAGTTTACATCGGCAAAAACGTTGTGAAAATAACATCTAAGATAAGAATAGTAGTCTGAATAATGCAAATAATCAATCCTCAACTAAAAAATTCCGATACACTAAATTTGAAAACACCAACATTAAAAAATAAATCACCTGTCACCCATTATCGAAAATAGTAAACCTAATTTGAAGTAACCTTGAAAAAAAAAAAAAACTATTAATGACACAAGAAAAGATTAAATTTTGTTTACATCAATATTTTATCAAAATAACCCCCCCCCCCCAAAAAAAAAATTGCAAGTTTAAATTGAAGGGAATTTCACTATATTCATCCATTTTCGCACTCTAAACTAGCCTAGTTGGTGATATCTACTTTAAGAAATAATGATTTCTAGCTTGAATTCTGGTTCACTTGTGTACCTAAATCAAAGAAGAAGATGAATGTTCGAACGTGCACCTCTTATATCAAAGAACCAAAAAAGAAACATTGGAAAATCCGGTTACACATTTTTTTTTTACTTGGGCTTGGTGTTTCTTAATAGGCGATATCCATCCGTGTAGATGACATGGGTGGGGCAATTTGATTTGAGGTTCAACCCAGTAATCTTCTCCATATGGATTAATCTCATGCCCCCTCATTCCCCTGCAGCGTACTTGGTAGAACCTCAGTTGTCCCTGTTGGTTTGCAGGCCTGGTTAACTTACACCACAGATACCCCCCCACCCCACCCCACCCGTCTCCATTTCTACACACTTGTTTGTTCCAGATTTTGGAAATTTATTTTCTTGCTTCACAAGTTTGGAAGATTTTATTTTGACCATCAGCTAGAATTACTGATTATATATATATATATATATATATATATATATATATATATATATATATATAAACAAGATTTTGTTACATTCCAAAGACCAAGATTTTATTTATCGTACAAAATATTTTTTCAAAACAAACCTTTTTGGTACGATTTTACGGCTCTGTTTCGTTCAGTAGGGGGCCAACCAACATTTTTATATCAATATCGGATATTTCCTCTCTGAATTCATCGGAAAGACAAAACAAAACGGAACTGTTAAATTGTACCAAAAGTGATTGTTTTGAAAAAATGATTCCTAATGTGAATAAAATCTTGGTCTTTGGAATGTAACAAAATCTTGTTTATTCATATATGCTCTGTTGTTACATGTTGACAATCATCAAGTTTTCAACTGGAATAGAAGGTATTTTTTTGCATTAGCGTTCATTGGGACTACAAAGGCTTTTGCAAAACGATAAGGATAAAAAAAGCCGAGCTCCCAGGGTTCTGATTTAAATAATGAAAAAAAGAACTCAGGGGAAGGGTACTCCAATTCAAGACACCGGAAATGAAAGACAATCAAGTGTGAAACTACATAAGACAACCAAGAGGATAAGTCAAATACAGGAAAGAAATAGAAAACAAAAGATTAAAATCTAACAAGGGAAAATGGATTCAAAAGAAATATATTTAATCAATGAGCAAATAATACATTAATATAAATTATATCAGTTAATTGCGAAAAAGTGGGATTTCAACTTACAGTACACTGGTGGGCAATTCAGAGTTAAATATGTATGAAAATTCTCGCCATGGGAGAAGGATGGCAAAACGAATAATAGTCACTGAGCACAATAAATAGGAGTCCGATAAGTATAAGGTGAGGATGGGTTGAATTTTTGATAACAAGGTCGTCGCTACACAATCTTCCTCCGGGATCATCAAACAGGAAATTGGGTTGATAACCACAGAGAGCATGTAAATGTTAGTGGGGCTCTTAGCAGTGGGATGAGTTGGTGGTCTCTGAAATCATCTCGGTATTTCAAATTCGGCTTTTCATTCACAGTGGAAAAATGTCAGAATGTTAAAGTTGTTCTTATCAGCTTTTCGGTGACTTGAAAATTTATTTTCTTTGGGGCGCTTTTGCCCAATCTTCTATGTACGATAATAAAGGCTTTTTTTCCTTTTCTTCAATGCTGTCGTCCGACCGACAGATGGAGAGAAACTTTGTCTATGTCTCCGAATTAGGAAACTATATAAATGTCGGTCACATGACTGGGTGCGTAGGTTTTCTTTTGCGTACGTGTAAGATTTGACAGTCTATATTGGTCATAATGTTAGATAGACTTAGAACCAAGCTCGCTAGGTGCGTTGACCTTACTTGTTGGGGTGAAGAAATCGGCAATCAAGATCAGTCACAATATATGTTTGGCGGGACATGAGGGGGGTGAGATACAGGAAGTAATATGTATCTTTGCTCGCTTGAAATTATTTATCTGCTTTCTGCTCACAGACTGAAATGAGGAAATAATAATATACTCCAACATTCTGTTAGTATTCTATCTGGTAAATGTACTTGTAAAATATTAGTATCGTATAGTTGTATGACATAACAATATATATATATATATATATATATATATATATATATATATATATTTTATTAATTCAATTCCAAAGTCCATGTAAAAAGCAATCCAAAGACATAATTTACATAAGTTCCTTAAATTCTTTATTTCCGCACTTCAGTGGAGAATTATCATTTACATTTTCGTCTTACATACAAAACAATCAGTTTTTCCATGTTAATCTATTCGTAGACCTACATGTGTTTCTTGCTGATAAAACAAAAATTACATTTCGAACGTCCATCTGTCTGTCATCAGGGAATAATAGAGATATATGATGGAATTGTAGAAACAATTCACACACTCCAAAGGCAAAAAAAAAAACGATGAGAGGACTTCAAAAACCTTGAGGAGACTCAAAGGGCGAGATCTGATAAAATTTTGATAATTCAGGAGAGCATGGAATAGACTCACATGAAGAAAAAGGCAGCAAAGACAAATGATACCCCCTACTTCCCCCCCCCCCAAAAAAAAACAATAACATCAAATATCAGGCAGTAGTCCGACCACAGTGATCTCAGTTAAAAACAGCAATCAGCCTCCCCACCCCCGGGAGTATCAAAGTTTCAAATTTAAAACAAAAAAAACAGTAAAGCTATGTTTATATATTTGTACAGGATTCACTCCTAAAATAATGATCTGATCATTATGAATTTTGGAACACAGCTGCTAGACGTAAGGGATTGGACTGTGGGCTATATTTAGTTTTATGCAAATAGTACACACAATGGTATCCAGGTCTTTTACAGCTGTTTCCAGAAAATGTTCATTTTCAGTTAGACAAAATAACACAAAATTTGTTTGCACCATCTTTAGAACGGCATTCAGGAACAGCCTCATTTGTATCCAAGAAAAAAAATGATAATGTCTGAGGAAAAGCATTTTCAAACCGAGACGAAACAAAAAATTCAAGTGTAATACTATGGACTGACCCCCCCCCCTCGAGCCAACACCTCGGAGAATGTGAAAGAAATGATTCACAAAAAAAAGGAAAGTGATCTGAAGTGAGATAAGTGGACAGACAATAGGGAAACCGCTGAAATCTATTGAACTCTGTGGACAGGATGGTGCCTGACAGTTGGTGGTCAGTTTTTTGGGTGGTCAGCTGAGAAAAGAGATGGATGTAGTAAGTTCTGGTAATCAGCTAATGGTGACTGGGAGAAAGGCCGGACACATAGGATTTCCAGTCGAAACTAAATATATTTAGCAGTTAGAATTTGGCTTAGATCAGATTGGGGTAGACCCGAGGAGTGAGGGCTCGGCAGAAATTTAGATACTGGCGAGCAGACAGTGAGATCTGACGAGTTGATAATTTTGGTGGACAATGACTTGTCTTGACAAAAAAATGATCTCAGTTAGTCTAAAGATGAGATTCTGAATTTAAAAAACTGGAACCAGATGTGGATTCTTGCAATGGGGCCCGTTAATGACACACACCTCAGTGTATATATATATATATATATATTATAGAATTTTGAAAAAAACAAGAAACGTTATTTAAAAAAAAAAATTTTATATATATTTATTAAATTAATAAAAAAAAATTTTTTTCCATTAATATGTCTCTGAGACATATTTATGAAAAACTGATTTTATTCATTTAATATATATATATATATAAAAAATCTTTTTTAAAAATAACGTTCCTTGTTTTGTTTTTTTTTCAAAATTCTATAATACATTACAAAAAGCATTTTCTTAAAGATGTGTACAGCCCTTTAAATTCATATATATATATATATAGGGTGATGGGTTGAAAGTAATCTA
>OY744532.1:34393074-34473074 GCA_963556195.1 Sepiola atlantica | reverse complement strand
TTTCTTTCTTTCTCTCTTTTCTTTCTTTCTTTCTTCCTTCTCGTTCTTCACTTCTAAATATAGAATCTCTTACTTAACGGCTATTTTTCTGATCTAAGTGTCTCGCCGGCCCTCCATTTCAAATTCTGTGTACATAGCGTTTCATAACGGTTATAATTGTTTTTTTAAGAAATTCCATCATTTACTATTTCAGACTATGCTGAAGAAGACGGAATCGGGAATTAAACCCGTTTCTTGTCAGAAACCACTGGTCCATGTCTGATTAAAATCTGTATTTAAAAATAAAAATATTACGCTCTTAATTTAATTTAATTGAGCACTCTACTGGTATTTCCCTTTTATTCTTTTTTGAGTATACCTTTATACTTTATATATATATATATATTAATGCAATAATTAAGGGAAGACGTGTTGAATTTTTCATAATTAAAAGATTTAGGGGATGAGAAAAAAAAAAAAAAAAAAATTTGCCAGTCGACTAGTTTTGCCCACACTTTACAAGACTGATATCGTGGGATTTTAAAAAAAACAACCTTTTATATTTAAAATGAAATTAGCGTTATGTTATGAAGGGGGGAAAAAAAAAGTTCGAATTTAGAATAAAATAAGCGTGATGTTATATGGAATGGAGGTTGTGTCTTAGAGACTAATCACACTGAACCCCAAGAGACGCTCCTGTTTGCAGAGGGAGGGCCTCTTGAGGCGTACGTGGATAGTTTCCTAGATTTTCAAATGATAAGATGAGTGAATACAGCTTAAGATGGAAAATGAATCTGTGCTAAAGTTTGTTGCGCACGACAGGTTATTTATCAGGTGGTCAGTCATCGAAGAACCGTATGTATTTCTTAGAACGTCCCGTGACCGGAAGGTTCCATTCCTGATTTTACTGGGGATGTGTTGCTGTACTCTGTTGTCTAATCTCAACGTCGTCCGGCCCACGTAATTGGCACTGCAATTACATTTAAAAAGATAAATCACATTATTTTTATGATGGGGGGGGGGGGGATGGGGCAGGACGTCTTTTCGAGAGAAATTCGTCAAGTTGGGTCCTGTTAGCATCCATGACGCAAGCTAAGCTACCTTAGAAGCCAAGTTCAAAAGGAAATTGGTCAAATGGGTAAAAAGCGGTGTGCTCCATTCAGATGTAGCCAGTGAGATCGTAGCCACTTATCGCCTCCTTCCATTCCTGAAAGCACGTTCGTTAAGCTGATAAAATTTGCTACTACATCTGTTGAATTTAGTTTCAACGATGTTATGTATAGGCAAATCGATGGTGTTTCCATGGGGTCAGTCCTGGGACCAACGTTGGCGAACATTTGTGTGGGTTTCTATGAGAAAGAACTACTATCGGGACCCATGAAACCGTTAGCCTACTTAAGATATGTAGACGACACATTTTGCCTCTTTAATAATGAAACAGAGGCAAATACATTCTTCTCCTTACTGAATAATATGTGTAAAATTGTCGCAATAAATTTAATTCTTTTTAAAACAATAAATATTCTCTGTCTTCTTGCCATAAATGTAATTGTCAGCAAAATATTCTTCAAATCAATAAAACGAATCCCACTTTTTGAAACGTATTTATTTAAACTTAAACTGTTTTAGTCGACGGGACAACATAATTTGATTTTGGAACAATTCATTTTAAAATGGGTAATGTCAGAGTTTTTCACCTTAGCAACATCAGATTAATCAACAATCGACATTTTAAAAATGTGTGTGAAAAGTGATAACGTACATACGAACATGGCCTTAGCATATTCTTAAAAAGTTACAAAATCGGAATAGAATTGAAGAGTTGGAATGCAAAACGCAATTTGTTTAAATTGAGACATTAAACAATAAAAGGACGAATTAAATCGAGACTAAAAGCTTATTTTAATTGAAAACAAGAAATTATGTCGATATCATATGTAAAATATGATTTTGGAGTGTGGTCAAGTGTTGAAATGCAACATTTTTTGTAGTGATAGCTTCGTAGTTTTATCGCGTTTTGCATTCTGTCGCGGTATCCGCGATAATTCAAACTCTTCAATTTCAATTAATTTTGAAAAAAAAAGGTTTTTACTCAACTTGACAAAGATATACTTAGATTGGTTTTCTTGAATAAAAAAACAAACTATTCTCATATTGGATGTTTCGGTCGATGTAACCCCGAACCTTCGTGAGGTGAATCTTGTACTGTACACCTTTAAGAAGATCAGGGGTCACATTGGCTAAAATGTAGTATAAACAACAACTAACAACATTAATAAAGTCAATAGTCCAAAGATGGGCTGATGAATATTTTTTTTTAATAACGAGTCACCACTCATCATCATCATCATCGGTTTAACGTTCATTTTACATGCTGGCATGCATTAGACAGCTTTAGGAAATTGATTTCTAAAATAACCTATGTGACCAGGTCTTTATTTATCCCTCTATCCCTAAGGTCTATTTTTATTATTTCCTCCAATGTTTTCCTTGGTTTTCACCTGTGAACTCAACCTGCTACCTCAACTGTTCTACATCTACTAACCCAAGAACTCTCATTCCATTCTTTCAATGTGGCAATACTATCAAAGTCTCCTGTTTTGCACACCTCTTCCTACCTGTCCAGATTTAATCTTCCTCTGAGGTCATCAGAACTAAGCCTATCTTTAAGACTCACATTACACGTCTATCGTATCATTATCATATCATTTCTTTCCATACAATGCATGTCTTCAACCCTCACTGATCAAGTTTCACTTCCATAGATCATCACATTTCATATACATTCCTGATAGACTCTTGTCTTGGTTGACAGTGGTAACACTCTGCTGGTTAGTAATGCCAGAGAGGACACCCTTAGAGAAGGTGGCAGTAGCAAGGGAATCGGAAGTGATGTCACTTCCATTCAGGGTTGTTCTCCCCCTTTTCTACTGCGACAACCAAGGGAGAAGTATGTGCAGGCCGGTCTCCTGTTTAGCGGGCGATACCGGCCTACGTGGTAGTGAATATCTTTGCCTAGTTAATAATTCTCTCTCTCTCTCCCATGCAAAAAAACACAATCTTTGTCATCTATTTTACCTTGAATAAAACGTCATGAAGCGAGACTAGTGTCCAGTGTTACGGTTTAAAACCTGAGACACACAGAACAACATGACGAAATAGTATCAAGGCAAAAAACTTCTCGAGGATAAAGGATTAATGAAATTAATAGATTGACAATTGAATTATGAGAAAACAACAACAGTCGATCCAGTAAACAATAATTCTTGCTCGTGGAATGTGAGGACAAAATAGGGTGAAAGTGGGAGTTACGAGGCTGCAAAAGTAAGTATATCCTATCACTGAAATGTAATTAAATGGTTTTTATATGAATATTTTCTTTTGCTCTCTTTCTTATTCCGACAGGAGTTTTGGAAATTCTCTTGGGAATTGTTTGGCCGACAAAGATTATTTAAAATGCATCAACAGAGCGACAAAACCTGTAAGTAATTCTTCGATTTTAGTTTAAATAATGGGAAATGCATTTCTTTAAAGAATATTGGTAAAATCCGCAAATTTTTATTGTAGTTGTGGTATTAAGATCAAAAAGGTATTTATTTTTATCTTCATCGGCATCATGGCAAATTCCTACGCACAACATTTCGATACTATTCAGTCACATTGACATGCTGTAAAATTGCATGGAAAATTTTTGATCCCCACAGATTGCTAGTTTTCTTCTTTTTCGAGAGCAAACAGCTGAGTCTTTCTTGTTGACAAATGAGTAGTTGGCTCATTGGATAGTGATGTCTCTCAGGAGTGGTACAGTGGCTGTCATAGAGATGTTGTTTTTTACCTCTTTTTCTTTTGTTGTTGGAATAATAGAAGCAATAAAAAAAAAACAATAAATAACTCCATTATTCGCTCTGGGATTTCGTTGACTTTTTACAGCAATTTGCAACAAGCACATCTAGATGAATTGCAACTTCCCCTTTCAATCTGTGTAGGGGTTATGCCAGCCTCGAACACAGGTTACCAATCACTTTGACGCCAAAACACCCAAAAGAGAGATAATTGATCTTGCTTCCTTGTTACATCGATTTCCTGCAATGACACAACCTCCTGTACACATATCTCTAACCTCCAACTTGACCTCTAATGGAAAATTCCATTTCCTGACATGGAAATTTCCATTTTTAACCTTATTTTTACACAACCAAGTTCAATATTACTACGTTTGTATCTAATCCAAACCATAAATTACTTTTTATTTGACAAAAATATTATTAGGCTTCAAAATTACTTTTGAATAAGAGAGTGCTATGATAATAAATACATGTCAGCGATTAAGATGGATTACCATGGATTTGGTGGAGGCGGGTACCTTTTCCAAGGGAAGAAAAATATAACATTGTGTGAAAGATTTCTTCGATCCTTGCTAGATGGCCTGCGATCTTTTAGTTGAAAGAAAACAACCGAATCTCTCGTTAACACGTTGCAAGTAGTTGCTAAAACAGTACTCAAGTCTAGTTGTAAATATAGTTGTAGTAGTTATGTGATAGCAGACTCTTTTTACTTGCAGCTGTAATAATGGAAGCAATAAAAAAGAACAACAAATAACTCCATTATTTGCCCTGGGATTTGGTTTACTTTTTACAGCAACTACATCTACATGAACTGTATTTTCTCCTTCCAACCCCCATACGGTGGTTAAAGACTTGAAAACAGCATCTGTTCACTTAGACACCAAACTTCCAAGAGGCTGAACGGATCTCACCTCTCTGCCACATATTTCCTCTGATAATGTTATGTCTTGACTTGTGATCCTAATTCTAAACTTTTAATTTCCTATGGATTTTCCAATCTCCGCTTAGTTTTAAACTTACATGTAAATTTCCGGTTTTAACTTGTTTTTTTATATATCAAGAGTCCAATATCACAGCAATGCTAGTTCTCATCTGATCACTGTTAGTACTTAGATGAGTAACCACTTAAGAATATTAGATGCGGTAAGCAAAACACTCTACCCATGTGTATAAATAGTTACCATGGAACATAAAAGTGGTGCAAAACTGTTCTGTTAGGCAAATTAATTTTACGTGTCTTGGGACGTGTATTCATTTGGTATATATATATATAGTAAATTGAAATAAACAAGATTATGACAAATTATTTATATAAGTTCCAGGAATTCAACATCAACAATATTTTTGGCATACGATCGTTCCTAAGACAAAAGGATTTTTTTATTTATTAAAACCCCATTTGTCTCTTCATCAGTGTCGATTGATTAACTTCACAATTTGATATATATATATATATATATATATATATATATATATATATATATATATATATACATATATAAAGATAGATGAAAGAAGAGGGATAAACATGTACGAATGACAAATTTATTTCAACTTCGATTGTTCAATGCAATGTGTACCCGGTAAAAACATGTTTATTATTCTTTCCTTAAGCCAAGGCTTTTCAAAGATTAAAATCTTATCAGAGGAATTACATAGATAAGTTGGCAGTGGAAAAGCCAAAATTCAAAATTAAGTAATGGAGAGTGAGAATGTGCGTGTAAAAAGATATGGGGTCTGTCTAGTTGGTAAATGTACGTTGATGAGGTATCCAGTGAAAGGAGATTTAAAGATGGAAAAGAAGGGTTTTCGTGAAGGCAGCATAGAAAAAGTTCAAGAATGAAGTAAATCCAATAGAAAGATGTTTAGTTCAATCGTAGGTGGAACGCACTTATTCGGAAATAATTTTGAGAATTCGGGCCATTTTAAAATACTTCCGTGGACCGAGAATGGAGTTGATGTTGAACTAAATTTGTCATTCGTACATGTTCATCCCTCTTCTTTCATCTATCTTTATAATTGCTCTATCTTGTATATTGAGCTTAAACCATTTCACTATAGGTTCTATCTACTAAAAGTATACTTTTAGTTTCATACTATATATATATATATATATATATATACATACACACACATATATAGTAGACACAGCCAAGGTGTGGATCTGCAAATGCTTGATAGTCTAAAATCAAGTCGAAATTTAAAATTCTGTTTTCCCATAAACACCTGCCATATATATATCCGACTATGTTTTTAAATAAAAAATGTATTTTATTGGAAACATATTTTATCCGGGTCAAATTTCCATCTCTTTGTATTTATATAAATAGGTCAAAGGAGATAATTCTCACCTACACAAATTAGTAGTCTCATCAATACTTTTCAAACACCAGGAGCATTTTTCAAATAAATGCCATGTTTGTTCTCCGCAGTAAATGGAAATGATAATATAAAATTAAGAAATAAAATATAAAATAAAAATATAATTCCACAATGGTAAAAGAAAATACTTCATTATGTCTACTGAATAAAATACAAAAATTGAGAAAAGGATTTTTTTTTAAATAAACTTTTCTTGTTAAATTCTATGAACACACAGTGCATAATTATGAGAATAAAGGATTGATATAATGAACACATAAGAATGGTGTAAAGAGAATAACAGAATGACATTAACGAACACTTGGAAATATTAGATGCGGTAAGCAAAACACTTCACTCAGGTGGATAAATTCTTACCGGCCTTACTGGTAGTAGTATAGTTGGAGACATGCTAGTGTCCTGTCACAGGAATGGTTTATATTATTTGTTCTGCTTGGTGCTATAAAACCAAAGTTAAGTCACTGACTTTGAGACTTTTAACTTATAAAGGGGCTTTATTTTTACTTTTATTATGGTTTTAACAAGGGTTTTTTTTATTTATTCAATTTGTATCTCAATGTAGTACGACAAGAGAAAAAACAAATACACAACATAATAATTCCACACAACAAACATGAGAGAGTAGAAAGTGGACCTTGGGTTTACTTTCGTCAGCCTTGTAATTCTCGCTTCCCTTATTTTGTCCTTTAGCGATGTTTCTGACAAAGGGGGAAAGAATTGCTGTTTTCTGGGTCGGAATCTATCCGTCTAACACTTATCGTTGGCTAGTGTTCGACCTTAAAGTAATATTTTTCTTGTTTAGCTCCTAACATCAAGTGGCTTCATGCCTTGTCTGGAGAGATTTCCATTAAAAAATTAAAATAAAAAAATAAAAATATACGCTACATAATAATTCCACATACACAGCAAACATCAACACACAACAAAAATAAATACACAACATAATAATTCCATATCACAAGCACACAACATAATAATTCTACACAACAAACACAAGCACACAGCATAATAATTCTACACAACAAACACAAGCACACAACATAATAATTCTACACAACAAACACAAGCACACAACATAATAATTCTACACAGCAAACACAAGCACACAACATAATAATTCTACACAACAAACACAAGCACACAGCATAATAATTCTACACAACAAACACAAGCACACAACATAATAATTCTACACAACAAACACAAGCACACAACATAATAATTCTACACAGCAAACACAAGCACACAACATAATAATTCTACACAGCAAACACAAGCACACAACATAATAATTCTACACAATAAACACAAGCACACAACATAATAATTCTACACAATAAACACAAGCACACAACATAATAATTCTACACAGCAAACACAAGCACACAACATAATAATTCTACACAGCAAACACAAGCACACAACATAATAATTCTACACAGCAAACACAAGCACACAACATAATAATTCTACACAATAAACACAAGCACACAACATAATAATTCTACACAATAAACACAAGCACACAACATAATAATTCTACACAATAAACACAAGCACACAACATAATAATTCTACACAGCAAACACAAGCACACAACATAATAATTCTACACAACAAACACAAGCACACAGCATAATAATTCTACACAGCAAACACAAGCACACAACATAATAATTCTACACAACAAACACAAGCACACAGCATAATAATTCTACACAACAAACACAAGCACACAACATAATAATTCTACACAACAAACACAAGCACACAACATAATAATTCTACACAAGCACACAACATAATAATTCTACACAGCAAACACATGCACACAACATAATAATTCTACACAGCAAACACGAGCACACAACATAATAATTCTACACAACAAACACAAGCACACAACATAATAATTCTACACAAGCACACAACATAATAATTCTACACAGCAAACACAAGCACACAACATAATAATTCTACACAACAAACACAAGCACACAACATAATAATTCTACACAACAAACACAAGCACACAACATAATAATTCTACACATGCACACAACATAATAATTCTACACAGCAAACACAAGCACACAACATAATAATTCTACAAAACAAACACAAGCACACAACATAATAATTCTACACAAGCACACAACATAATAATTCTACACAACAAACAAGCACACAACATAATAATTCTACACAGCAAACACAAGCACACAACATAATAATTCTACACAATAAACACAAGCACACAACATAATAATTCTACACAGAAAACACAAGCACACAGCATAATAATTCTACACAACATAATAATTCTACACAAGCACACAACATAATAATTCTACACAGCAAACACAAGCACACAACATAATAATTCTACACAGCAAACACAAGCACACAACATAATAATTCTACACAGCAAACACAAGCACACAACATAATAATTCTACACAGCAAACACAAGCACACAACATAATAATTCTACACAACAAACACAAGCACACAACATAATAATTCTACACAAGCACACAACATAATAATTCTACACAGCAAACACAAGCACACAACATAATAATTCTACACAACAAACACAAGCACACAGCATAATAATTCTACACAACAAACACAAGCACACAACATAATAATTCTACACAACAAACACAAGCACACAGCATAATAATTCTACATAACAAACACAAGCACACAACATAATAATTCTACACAACAAACACAAGCACACAACATAATAATTCTACACAGCAAACACAAGCACACAACATAATAATTCTACACAGCAAACACAAGCACACATAATAATTCTACACAATAAACACAAGCACACAACATAATAATTCTACACAATAAACACAAGCACACAACATAATAATTCTACACAAGCACACAACATAATAATTCTACACAACAAACACAAGCACACAACATAATAATTCTACACAAGCACACAACATAATAATTCTACACAATAAACACAAGCACACATAATAATTCTACACAATAAACACAAGCACACAACATAATAATTCTACACAAGCACACAACATAATTCTACACAGCAAACACAAGCACACAACATAATAATTCTACACAACAAACACAAGCACACAACATAATAATTCTACACAAGCACACAACATAATAATTCTACACAATAAACACAAGCACACAACATAATAATTCTACACAAGCACACAACATAATAATTCTACACAGCAAACACAAGCACACAACATATTAATTCTACACAACAAACACAAGCACACAGCATAATAATTCTACACAACAAACACAAGCACACAACATAATAATTCTACACAGCAAACACAAGCACACAACATAATAATTCTACACAGCAAACACAAGCACACAACATAATAATTCTACACAATAAACACAAGCACACATAATAATTCTACACAATAAACACAAGCACACAACATAATAATTCTACACAATAAACACAAGCACACAACATAATAATTCTACACAACAAACACAAGCACACAACATAATAATTCTACACAATAAACACAAGCACACAACATAATAATTCTACACAATAAACACAAGCACACAACATAATAATTCTACACAACAAACACAAGCACACAACATAATAATTCTACACAATAAACACAAGCACACAACATAATAATTCTACACAATAAACACAAGCACACAACATAATAATTCTACACAACAAACACAAGCACACAACATAATAATTCTACACAAGCACACAACATAATAATTCTACACAGCAAACACAAGCACACAACATAATAATTCTACACAATAAACACAAGCACACATAATAATTCTACACAATAAACACAAGCACACAACATAATAATTCTACACAATAAACACAAGCACACAACATAATAATTCTACACAGCAAACACAAGCACACAACATAATAATTCTACACAGCAAACACAAGCACACAACATAATAATTCTACACAGCAAACACAAGCACACAACATAATAATTCTACACAATAAACACAAGCACACAACATAATAATTCTACACAATAAACACAAGCACACAACATAATAATTCTACACAATAAACACAAGCACACAACATAATAATTCTACACAGCAAACACAAGCACACAACATAATAATTCTACACAACAAACACAAGCACACAGCATAATAATTCTACACAGCAAACACAAGCACACAACATAATAATTCTACACAACAAACACAAGCACACAGCATAATAATTCTACACAACAAACACAAGCACACAACATAATAATTCTACACAACAAACACAAGCACACAACATAATAATTCTACACAAGCACACAACATAATAATTCTACACAGCAAACACATGCACACAACATAATAATTCTACACAGCAAACACGAGCACACAACATAATAATTCTACACAACAAACACAAGCACACAACATAATAATTCTACACAAGCACACAACATAATAATTCTACACAGCAAACACAAGCACACAACATAATAATTCTACACAACAAACACAAGCACACAACATAATAATTCTACACAACAAACACAAGCACACAACATAATAATTCTACACATGCACACAACATAATAATTCTACACAACAAACACAAGCACACAGCATAATAATTCTACACAACAAACACAAGCACACAACATAATAATTCTACACAAGCACACAACATAATAATTCTACACAGCAAACACAAGCACACAACATAATAATTCTACACAGCAAACACAAGCACACAACATAATAATTCTACACAATAAACACAAGCACACAACATAATAATTCTACACAATAAACACAAGCACACAACATAATAATGATACACAATAAACACAAGCACACAACATAATAATTCTACACAACAAACACAAGCACACAACATAATAATTCTACACAGCAAACACAAGCACACAACATAATAATTCTACACAACAAACACAAGCACACAACATAATAATTCTACACAACAAACACAAGCACACAACATAATAATTCTACACAATAAACACAAGCACACAACATAATAATTCTACACAACAAACACAAGCACACAGCATAATAATTCGACACAACAAACACAAGCACAAAACATAATAATTCTACACAAGCACACAACATAATAATTCTACACAGCAAACACAAGCACACAACATAATAATTCTACACAGCAAACACAAGCACACAACATAATAATTCTACACAATAAACACAAGCACACAACATAATAATTCTACACAAGCACACAACATAATAATTCTACACAATAAACACAAGCACACAACATAATAATTCTACACAAGCACACAACGTTCTAATTCTACACAATAAACACAAGCACACAACATAATAATTCTACACAATAAACACAAGCACACAACATAATAATTCTACACAATAAACACAAGCACACAACATAATAATTCTACACAATAAACACAAGCACACAACATAATAATTCTACACAAGCACACAACATAATAATTCTACACAAGCACACAACATAATAATTCTACACAATAAACACAAGCACACAACATAATAATTCTACACAAGCACACAACATAATAATTCTACACAACAAACACAAGCACACAACATAATAATTCTACACAACAAACACAAGCACACAACATAATAATTCTACACAAGCACACAACATAATAATTCTACACAAGCACACAACAATAATTCTACACAACAAACACAAGCACACAACATAATAATTCTACACAACAAACACAAGCACACAACATAATAATTCTATACAACAAACACAAGCACACAACATAATAATTCTACACAAGCACACAACATAATAATTCTACACAGCAAACACAAGCACACAACATAATAATTCTACACAACAAACACAAGCACACAGCATAATAATTCTACACAACAAACACAAGCACACAACATAATTCTACACAAGCACACCACATAATAATTCTACACAGCAAACACAAGCACACAACATAATAATTCTACACAGCAAACACAAGCACACAACATATAAATTCTACACAATAAACACAAGCACACAACATAATAATTCTACACAACAAACACAACCACACAACATAATAATTCTACACAACAAACACAAGCACACAACATAATAATTCTACACAACAAACACAAGCACACAACATAATAATTCTACACAAGCACACAACATAATAATTCTACACAATAAACACAAGCACACATAATAATTCTACACAATAAACACAAGCACACAACATAATAATTCTACACAAGCACACAACATAATTCTACACAGCAAACACAAGCACACAACATAATAATTCTACACAACAAACACAAGCACACAACATAATAATTCTACACAAGCACACAACATAATAATTCTACACAGCAAACACAAGCACACAACATAATAATTCTACACAAGCACACAACATAATAATTCTACACAGCAAACACAAGCACACAACATATTAATTCTACACAACAAACACAAGCACACAGCATAATAATTCTACACAACAAACACAAGCACACAACATAATAATTCTACACAGCAAACACAAGCACACAACATAATAATTCTACACAGCAAACACAAGCACACAACATAATAATTCTACACAATAAACACAAGCACACATAATAATTCTACACAATAAACACAAGCACACAACATAATAATTCTACACAATAAACACAAGCACACAACATAATAATTCTACACAACAAACACAAGCACACAACATAATAATTCTACACAATAAACACAAGCACACAACATAATAATTCTACACAATAAACACAAGCACACACATAATAATTCTACACAACAAACACAAGCACACAACATAATAATTCTACACAATAAACACAAGCACACAACATAATAATTCTACACAATAAACACAAGCACACAACATAATAATTCTACACAACAAACACAAGCACACAACATAATAATTCTACACAAGCACACAACATAATAATTCTACACAGTAAACACAAGCACACAACATAATAATTCTACACAATAAACACAAGCACACAACATAATAATTCTACACAATAAACACAAGCACACAACATAATAATTCTACACAATAAACACAAGCACACAACATAATAATTCTACACAACAAACACAAGCACACAACATAATAATTCTACACAATAAACACAAGCACACAACATAATAATTCTACACAATAAACACAAGCACACAACATAATAATTCTACACAATAAACACAAGCACACAACATAATAATTCTACACAATAAACACAAGCACACAACATAATAATTCTACACAACAAACACAAGCACACAACATAATAATTCTACACAATAAACACAAGCACACAACATAATTCTACACAATAAACACAAGCACACAACATAATTCTACACAATAAACACAAGCACACAACATAATAATTCTACACAACAAACACAAGCACACAACATAATAATTCTACACAATAAACACAAGCACACAACATAATAATTCTACACAATAAACACAAGCACACAACATAATAATTCTACACAACAAACACAAGCACACAACATAATAATTCTACACAACAAACACAAGCACACAACATAATAATTCTACACAACAAACACAAGCACACAACATAATAATTCTACACAATAAACACAAGCACACAACATAATAATTCTACACAGCAAACACAAGCACACAACATAATAATTCTACACAATAAACACAAGCACACAGCATAATAATTCTACACAACAAACACAAGCACACAACATAATAATTCTACACAATAAACACAAGCACACAACATAATAATTCTACACAGCAAACACAAGCACACAACATAATAATTCCACACAATAAACACAAGCACACAACATAATAATTCTACACAATAAACACAAGCACACAACATAATAATTCTACACAATAAACACAAGCACACAACACAATAATTCTACACAATAAACACAAGCACACAACATAATAATTCTACACAATAAACACAAGCACACAACATAATAATTCTACACAGCAAACACAAGCACACAACATAATAATTCTACACAATAAACACAAGCACACAACATAATAATTCTACACAATAAACACAAGCACACAACATAGTAATTCTACACAGCAAACACAAGCACACAACATAATAATTCTACACAGCAAACACAAGCACACAACATAATAATTCTACACAATAAACACAAGCACACAACATAATTATTCTACACGATAAACACAAGCACACAACATAATAATTCTACACAACAAACACAAGCACACAACATAATAATTCTACACAATAAACACAATAAACACAACATAATAATTCTACACAATAAACACAAGCACACAACATAATAATTCTACACAACAAACACAACCACACAACATAATAATTCTACACAACAAACACAAGCACACAACATAATAATTCTACACAACAAACACAAGCACACAACATAATAATTCTACACAATAAACACAAGCACACAACATAATAATTCTACACAGCAAACACAAGCACACAACATAATAATTCTACACAATAAACACAATAAACACAACATAATAATTCTACACAATAAACACAAGCACACAACATAATAATTCTACACAACAAACACAACCACACAACATAATAATTCTACACAGCAAACACAAGCACACAACATAATAATTCTACACAGCAAACACAAGCACACAACATAATAATTCTACACAATAAACACAAGCACACAACATAATAATTCTACACAGCAAACACAAGCACACAACATAATAATTCTACACAATAAACACAAGCACACAACATAATAATTCTACACAATAAACACAAGCACACAACATAGTAATTCTACACAATAAACACAAGCACACAACATAATAATTCTACACAGCAAACACAAGCACACAACATAATAATTCTACACAATAAACACAAGCACACAACATAATAATTCTACACAATAAACACAAGCACACAACATAATAATTCTACACAACAAACACAAGCACACAACATAATAATTCTACACAATAAACACAATAAACACAACATAATAATTCTACACAATAAACACAAGCACACAACATAATAATTCTACACAACAAACACAACCACACAACATAATAATTCTACACAACAAACACAAGCACACAACATAATAATTCTACACAACAAACACAAGCACACAACATAATAATTCTACACAATAAACACAAGCACACAACATAATAATTCTACACAGCAAACACAAGCACACAACATAATAATTCTACACAACAAACACAAGCACACAGCATAATAATTCTACACAACAAACACAAGCACACAACATAATAATTCTACACAAGCACACAACATAATAATTCTACACAGCAAACACAAGCACACAACATAATAATTCTACACAGCAAACACAAGCACACAACATAATAATTCTACACAATAAACACAAGCACACAACATAATACTGATACACAATAAACACAAGCACACAACATAATAATGATACACAATAAACACAAGCACACAACATAATAATTCTACACAACAAACACAAGCACACAACATAATAATTCTACACAACAAACACAAGCACACAACATAATAATTCTACACAACAAACACAAGCACACAACATAATAATTCTACACAATAAACACAAGCACACAACATAATAATTCTACACAACAAACACAAGCACACAGCATAATAATTCGACACAACAAACACAAGCACAAAACATAATAATTCTACACTAGCACACAACATAATAATTCTACACAGCAAACACAAGCACACAACATAATAATTCTACACAGCAAACACAAGCACACAACATAATAATTCTACACAATAAACACAAGCACACAACATAATAATTCTACACAATAAACACAAGCACACAACATAATAATTCTACACAACAAACACAAGCACACAACATAATAATTCTACACAGCAAACACAAGCACACAACATAATAATTCTACACAATAAACACAAGCACACAACATAATAATTCTACACAATAAACACAAGCGCACAACATAATAATTCTACACAATAAACACAAGCACACAACATAATAATTCTACACAACAAACACAAGCACACAACATAATAATTCTACACAGCAAACACAAGCACACAACATAATAATTCTGCACAACAAACACAAGCACACAACATAATAATTCTACACAACAAACACAAGCACACAACATAATAATTCTACACAATAAACACAAGCACACAACATAATAATTCTACACAACAAACACAAGCACACAACATAATAATTCTACACAACAAACACAAGCACTCAACATAATAATTCTACACAACAAACACAAGCACACAACATAATAATTCTACACAATAAACACAAGCACACAACATAATAATTCTACACAGCAAACACAAGCACACAACATAATAATTCTACACAACAAACACAAGCACACAACATAATAATTCTACACAAGCACACAACATAATAATTCTACACAGCAAACACAAGCACACAACATAATAATTCTACACAATAAACACAAGCACACAACATAATAATTCTACACAAGCACACAACATAATAATTCTACACAATAAACACAAGCACACAACATAATAATTCTACACAATAAACACAAGCACACAACATAATAATTCTACACAATAAACACAAGCACACAACATAATAATTTTACACAAGCACACAACATAATAATTCTACACAATAAACACAAGCACACAACATAATAATTCTACACAAGCACACAACATAATAATTCTACACAATAAACACAAGCACACAACATAATAATTCTACACAACAAACACAAGCACACAACATAATAATTCTACACAATAAACACAAGCACACAACATAATAATTCTACACAAGCACACAACATAATAATTCTACACAATAAACACAAGCACACAACATAATAATTCTACACAATAAACACAAGCACACAACATAATAATTCTACACAATAAACACAAGCACACAACATAATAATTTTACACAAGCACACAACATAATAATTCTACACAATAAACACAAGCACACAACATAATAATTCTACACAAGCACACAACATAATAATTCTACACAATAAACACAAGCACACAACATAATAATTCTACACAACAAACACAAGCACACAACATAATAATTCTACACAAGCACACAACATAATAATTCTACACAAGCACACAACATAATAATTCTACACAACAAACACAAGCACACAACATAATAATTCTACACAACAAACACAAGCACACAACATAATAATTCTACACAACAAACACAAGCACACAACATAATAATTCTACACAAGCACACAACATAATAATTCTACACAGCAAACACAAGCACACAACATAATAATTCTACACAACAAACACAAGCACACAGCATAATAATTCTACACAACAAACACAAGCACACAACATAATAATTCTACACAAGCACACAACATAATAATTCTACACAGCAAACACAAGCACACAACATAATAATTCTACACAGCAAACACAAGCACACAACATAATAATTCTACACAATAAACACAAGCACACAACATAATAATTCTACACAATAAACACAAGCACACAACATAATAATTCTACACAATAAACACAAGCACACAACATAATAATACTACACAATAAACACAAGCACACAACATAATAATTCTACACAATAAACACAAGCACACAACATAATAATTCTACACAATAAACACAAGCACACAACATAATAATTCTACACAATAAACACAAGCACACAACATAATAATTCTACACAACAAACACAAGCACACAACATAATAATTCTACACAACAAACACAAGCACACAACATAATAATTCTACATAACAATTGTTAAAGAAAAAATCGCTTTCGTTGCCCGTCCCTAATTTAAAGAAATATTTCTTATTTGTTTTTGTTTCTGTCTAAGGAACTCCCATTCCGGGTGTGGTCTGTGAGACTTTGTTCTTTTCAGGAATAAGGAATTGAATTACATATCATATGACATTCTCTGAATGTCTTTTATTCACAGAGCAGAAATTCAAAAGTAAATTCCTTGAGAATCAACCAAAATAAGGAATTTGGAATTTACACCAACCCCCCTCTCTCCCTCTCAAATGCTGATTTTTTTCTTTAAATCCGTTATAGTTATTTCAAATAAAACCATAACATTTTTACATATATCTATACAGCCAAAAGTAAATTCTATTTACTCTATCAGAAATTAGCTTAGTAAAAAATAAATTAATTCGATCCAGTTTTCTTATTTAAATAACTTTGCTGGCATTAATTCTAGTTATATTAAATTACTCGTTTTTAACGCCAATACATAGTTAAAGCAAAATAAATAAATTAAAAAGAAATGAAGAAAAAAAAGAAGATTAATTCAAGTAAGAACGCTTTCTTTTCAGATTTAAAATACTCTCGTTCCCAACTTTAGGATTAAAAATACTCTCATTCCCAACTTTAGGAATAAAAATACTCTCGTTCCTGACTTTTTGTAACAAAAAAACATGGATATTTTTCTCATGCGGTTTTCTCATAGAATTTTTATTTACATTTCTTGTTATATTGAGATAAAACTTTTTGTAACGAAAAAAAAAAACCCAAAAACATTGATATTTTTCTTATAGAGTTTTCTTATAGAATTTTTATTAACATTTCTTAAACGCCAATGCATAGTTTAAGCAAAATAAATTGTTTGGGACTATTGAATTAATTTCCAACAGCTATTGATAATGTTTACCTCTTTATTTATTTATTTTTTATTATCGCTTTTACGAACCTGCCCCATTAGGCCATTTTTTTGTTCAGTTTATTTTTCTTTCTTTTGTTTTTTTATTATTAGTTGTCCCACTCGACGATTCATGTATTTTTTTTTTAAATTTTATAAATAAAATCTCATTAAAACAATTTGGATTAAATCATAGAGCAAACACAGTATTTTGGTGAGAGTGTCTAGTGTACAGAAAGTCCAAAAGATATTTGGCAAAATGTGTGACCACTGAACCCCCCCCCCCCCCCAATGTTTTCCCCCAAAACGATTAGGACTTCATGCCTAAGACAAAAAAAAATGAATTTGTTAAATATTGTTTTTGTTAAGACTATTTTGTAACTGTTTATTTTTTTATTTAAATAAAATCGCTTCTGTTTGAGAGATGAAATTTTGCCTATCTCTATCACATGCACCAAAGCTGTCGAAAGGTTAACTTCCGACTTTGTTATTAGGCGTGCTGAGTTGTAAATGGAGGCACAACATACCTACTGACATTTACTGGACCTGTTTACGGATTCATCATTTGATACTACTTACCTAGACTGTATTCTGAGAGCAATGTATTCTAGGACCAATGTGTTTTGAGAGCAATGTATTCTAAGAATATAAATAATTATCCTACCTATAGAATTATATTTGCCAACTTTATTCGGCATTAAATAACCCAAACCAAACTAAGCTATCCTTGGTTTCCTTAATTTTCCCGAGCAACGCTGGAGCACAGGTTCCACTAATACAGGATGTCTCAGAAGTCACGCATCATCCAGGTTTTCATAAACATACATATAATATCTATTTTATTGATCATTAGATTAACAGACGCTCAAATTGTTCACCCCTTGCATTGAAACATGCATCAATTCTCTTTATGTATTCTAAGAATATAAATAATTATCTTACCTATAGAATTATATTTGACAACTTTATTCGGCATTAAATAACCACTAGTTGGTTGATATGCTGTAAAACAAACCAAATTCTCTATACACACACACACACACACATACGGGGGGTGGGGGGTCCTCAGGTTGAGAAATACATCTTGATTTCAGTTTTTTTTTATCATTGGCTACTCACATCCGTGCTTTACATTGGTTCATTGTTTTATATTTTTGTTTATCTTCACTGTTATTTCGTATTACAATATTTATTCACGTTCGAAGAAATTCCATATTTGTTATTTATGTTTAGTATTATTAGAAAGCAATTTTGTAATAAAATCATGATTTTTCTTGAATATAAAACAATACTTAACAAATATTAGCTGTTTACCGTAATATTAATAATGGTGGCCTGTCTTTTGCTAATGTTTTCAGTAATGTTTTCCAAGAGTAGTGCAATGTATTCTAGGAATATAATTATCCTACTTATAGAATTATATTTGCCAACTTTATTTGGCATTAAATAACTCATAGATAGTTGATTTGCCGTAAAACAAAACAAACCAAACCTAAACTGAACGATTTAAAGAGAACATTTGTTTTAGTCAGCAAAAAAATGGATTTTCTTCTAATTATTTTTTAAATTTTTATTAACACCAAACAAGGCATATTACCACTGAGACGTTAGAAACTACTGTGAATTAGAGGCCAGATTTCTGAATGACATCCTCAGTGGGGAGTTGTACAACAAGATGTTTTTTTACATTACATTTAAATTTCTGCATGTTGGTACAGTCAAGGAGCAGGGAGGCAATTCCAAAGACAAACGGTCCAAGGAAAGAAGCTATTAGGGTGGAAAGTTTTCTGGCATCTGGGGAACTTTTACATTGAAGGAATGGGATTTTGCTGCTTGTCGGCTGGTCAGAGTATTTACATTGAGGAGGTACAAATGCAGTAAGTTCATTAGAGCACACTCCGTTGAAGTACATTTAAAACAAGCACAGGGATGCAAAATTGTGGTGATGGGGCAGGGGATGGAGCTTAGTAGACAGTGCGGAACTTATTAGGTTTGGAACTTTTTTTTGCACCCTGTCTAAGAGGGAGAGACTAGTGGTTAATGCACCAGCCCATATGTGGAAACAATACTCCATGCATGGGCAAATAATGACTTTATAGGAAAATAGGATACTAGCAGGTGTGAGAAGTTTTCTAACCCAGTAAAGGGAGTCCACCTTCTTTGCAGCAGACTTGGCAGTATCTTCTCTGTATGTATTCAAATTCATGTTACTTATGAATGTTAGGCCGGGGAGCTTGAACGTTGAACTCTCGAGAAGGATGCTATCAGCCATGGCAACCAATGTTTGGAAAGGTTTCTTATAATTGTTCAAGAAAAGGAGCTTTGTCTTGATAGCATTAAATGCAACCATCAATTGTTATCCCCATTTTACTACAGACTGGAGGTCGTTTTCTAAGGATTCAGCCATTGCCTTAGATATTTGCGCGTTCGATTTGCCTATTTGTCAGGAACAGAGCATAGTGTCATCAGCAAATATACCCATGTCAGACGCGATTGCATCAGGGAGTTTGTTTATGAAAATCGGGAATAATAAAGGTCTAACTATTGATCCCTAGGACATAACTGAATTAATGTGATGTTTAGATGTACGGCTATCCAGGACGACCTGAAGGATCTGATTAAATACTCATCCAATAATACCATACAAATTAATTTTCCCAAGAAGAACTTCATACCAGACCTTGTCAAAAGCTTTGAATATACCTGCCTTATCCAATATATAGTATATGTGTTTATGGACAACCGTTAGGATATCCGCAGTAGAACAGGATTACTGTTGGTCAGAAAGGAGTTTAGCATTTTCGAGGTGGTGGACTATCGCTAGATTGATTAATGATTCAAAGATTTTAGCGAAAAATGGGAGGAGACTGATTGGTTGACAATTTTGCAGATCAGTTCTTTCACTAGAATACTTGAATTTAAAACTGGTACTACAGTGACAACTTTCCAGCTATCAGAGAAGCAAGATTCTGCAAGGCATTTGTTATAGAGTTTAGAGAGCAATCTTTTTCATATTTTTTTCTAACTGTGCTCATTTGTTTTTTTAGATGCCGCCAAATTATGATATTTCTGAAATGAGACGAAACGTTGTTGATGAAAGCATCTGCAAAGCTTGGAAGGCCAAACGGAACGACATCGAACCAAACACGGCAGTCACGTGTGACAGACAGCCCTTGAGTAAAATGTCTCTTGATCACCACACACCAAACTTACCCCCAGCCATCCAAAGAGTTGTGCCGGAGAATAAAGCTTACAGACCACCATCAGTAGCAGCATCATCACCAGCAATACCATCAGAAACGGCAGCAGCATCAGCAATACCATCAGTTAAACAAGAATCCTCAAATGAAAATGTGTTACAACCCTTGAACTCAAAAAATCAACCATCTACAATAGAAGGTCAAAGTTCAGAGGAAAATCCTGGTAATGGTAAAACAGTACAAAAGTGAGTTTTTTATTATTATTATTATTACTAAACCACTTATGACCCATTAAGAGCTATGTATTCTAGGAATTACCCTACCTATAGAATTATATCTCACAACTTAATTGGTTAATATGCCATAAAACAAACCAAAGCAAACCAATCATTACTTGCCTAAGGCTACCAGTGATGAACGCCATCATCTTCATAGATGTGAATCAGCAGCCCAACAACTGAAGTCAGGGAGATGCTTCCTCAGCCATATCAAGCCCCTAACAACATTTCATGAAGAAACCAGACTGCAGCTGTAGAACCAGAGGACTAGATAATAATTCCTACTGACATGAGAATCCTCCCTCCTGGCTCAAAAGCACCATGGGTTCAATGTAGGACACTCAACCGCCTGAGAACGGAAATGGGGCGATCAAAAGTTGCTATGGCCAGATGGGGCTACAAAACCAACCCAAAAATCCGTGAATGTTGATCGGAAGACCATACAATGTAGCACTGGTTTGCCAGTCCACAACTGCTGAACCAGTGCAGCTTGAAAGATCTTGCAGAGTACAATAATAATGCTAGTGACTGCATAAAAAAGTGAGAAACTGTTGTGTGACCACATGCTTCAAATATAAGCAAAGAAGAAGAACTTGCCTAAGTAAAATTGTTCCATTGATACACACAGTTGTCGTTCTTTTTCTTCGAAAACCGTCACTCCTAATTTAACTTTCAGCACCTATCAAGTACATATTCTTTTTTTTTTCTCTCGTACAAGGATCAAGCTTTTAAAAATCCACACATACGTGGTCGAGACTAAGTTATTCTCTCCACATGTTCCTATTTACGTGCCTCTCCATGAGGGTAAAGTTAGACACAAGGTCGGTTGTTAATGTGGGGAAAATCCAGCTCCCCAAAAAGGGGCACTCTGGATTGGAACAAAAATTTAAATTGCCTCAGTCTAGAAGGACTGGCTGAAGACAGAATAGACTAAGTGTAGCATAAGAACAGATACTACACTTTTTCTATTCTCTCCACATGTTAGTGTGTTTTATTGCATCAAAGATGCGACACACGGTCAGAAAAATAAGGACAATTAAACATGTGTTAACAATATCATTTAACGTTTATTCATAGTTGCCGGCCTTACAGATATAATGTCAACAGGACACAATAGGCATTAATTAAAGACATGAAACTATGAACAAAGAATGTAGCATAGAAAAAGGTTGATTCTAAATTAACGAATACATATATCCTCATACAATATGAAAAGGCACACGTTATTAAGGGGACAAAGGAAAATGAACGTGGCAAAAAATCTAATTTACTTGCATATATCTCAAATGTGATTTTAGTAGAATTTATGAACAAAGTTTAGGTTGGGGGGGGGGGACTTTGCCTATATGCAAGAGTCATTGACCCATCAGCTTCGAGTAAAACTAGAAGTGAAGTGACATTGCTGACTCGACTACATATCGGCCATACCAAACCCTAACCCTAATACCCAACTAACCCATTCTTTCATCCTAAAACAAGAACAACAGCGAAAATGTTCAGATGGAACATCATGCACACTGTATATTATACAGTAAAAAAAAAAAATAGGGGCTTTTTTGCGCATGGAATTTGTTAATGCTGAAATGTGAACGTGGTTCTGTGTGCGTTCACTGCACATACCGTGATTGTCCACTCGTTGTGCTGGTCAAAAGTCGTTGTTTGATTCTGACACCGGTTGCAGTGACAATTGTGTGGTCTCGGTTATCGCTGCAACAGAAGAATTCTCCCTTCAAATAAAATTACAACTCCAGTTTAAAACAAGTGACAAAAATTTGGGTGTGTGGGGGGTGGGGGGGGGGGGTTACAATTATATTCGTTTTTTTCTACTGAACAACATACTTGCAAATGAGAATTCTTAGCTTAACCAAATCAAAACACAATTCTAACTGGACACAAGCCATTAGCTAAGTGCACAAGGGTCCATCTCGCTTGAAGATGCCCAGGAAACCAACTAACTCCCCCCTCTACTGAAATATGTGTATAGATATCACTAGGACCACACCACAAAAAACTGCTTGAGATAATCAGCTGCCAATCTATGGACATAAAAAACCTACTGACCAGAAGATGCAACCATCTGGGATTATCATACATTTTGGAACGTCTCAAGTGTGTTATAATCACAGCAGGGAACCTTGTATCTGAAGGAACATTACTTTTTAAGGGCTTCATCTCTCAGCATGAAACCCCCCCTTTAAAGAGATACTAACTTTTTCAAGTAGAAATAAATTTCTGGGTGGTCAAAACTCTAGATCAGATATATTTCCAATTTCTTGTGTGGTTTCTCTTCCTTTCATTAGATATTTCTCATTCACAGCAAACCTGTTATTTGCATGCATTGCAAACATGCAACCGCCCAGTGCATGTTTACACTATAAAGTAAATAAAAGTTTTCCAAAAGTCATGTTCTTGTCTAGTGCATGTTTAAGAAATATTAAAGAATTGGAAGCCTCTTCTTACGAGACAAACAAACTCGACTGTTGTTACTTCAAATTAATAGAACAAACTCAGATGGTTTTCAAATTGGCAGCGTGTTCTTTATTTGGGTTTTTATAAGTCGATGCAGTAGAGGGGAAAGAAAGACAACCTCAGTTTGTTTTAAGAACTCATTTTTAAGACTGCATTTGACTTGCTCCCAGTCGTTTTCTGACTACAAAATTTCTTAACTTTTTCGATGACGTCACTTTTCACGTGAATTACACTTTTCTCACTTCCTTTTTTCTGTTCACATGTTTTTATCACATCTAACCTTGTTAGACAGTCCTTTGTCTTGGCTGACCTAAGACATTCAAATGGAAAATAACAATTATTTTAAACTTTCAGATATATCCAGCCTCCAATATACAACACTATACTGATGCTCAAATACCAACAGAAATAACACTTTTTCTTTTTCTAACATGTCTCTTGCACATTGGCCATGGTGACTTTCTCCATGAAACTCATTGGTTTCAATGTGCCATTGCTTGAGGTAATTTTTGACTTGTCATTCCATGTCTTTCTCGGCCTACCTTTTGCTTTCTTACCCTCAACTGAGATGTGTGTACATTTGTTTATCCAACCAGAGTGGTCATGCCACTGTAGACGGTTGCAATGCAGAGCTGACTCCAGTCTGGGCATCTTTAGCCTCAATAGCAGGAAGCCAGAACAAATTCTGTCGTCAAAGCACGCATTGCAAATTCACCGAACCATAGACATGCCATCCCTTTGCATCCTCAAAAAGACTAACCAGCATTAACTATAAAAAAAAAGGTTTGCCCCCGTTCTTCCCTAAATATTTCTTTTGTCCATCACAACATTTTCTCCTATTCTAAAAACGCCCTATTTGATTGGCTAAAACGATTCTCCTTAACCAATCAACAGATACTTAATTTGACGGGCTGAATCCAAAAAACCCTTATTCTTTTTCTTTTGAATGTGATCCCCATCCAGTCAACACCTAAAAAAAAATTCCTTAATGGAATGCAACGACTTAAATCTAAACATTTGTGGGGGCCATCTATTTTTCTTGAACATTACAGAACTCTTTTATTATAGTTGGACTTCTTAAAGCCTCAAACACAATTAGTTTTGCAAAGACTTTTCATGTAGTATTGTTTAATTTAATACACATATTATCCTTTATCTCTGTTTCTTGTGTCTTCTGTATGCTTTCCTTCAGCATTTTTCCGACTTCGGTAAGCGACAACTGAACTGTTCTCTTGCCAAATCACTTTATTACTTGCATATGATATGACACTACGGACATAGCTGTCGTCAATGCACACACTGCAAATCAACCGAACCATAGCCATACCATGCCATCCCTTTGCATCTTCAGAAAAACTGACCTAGTCGGAGCCCAACATATAATTGCATATAACATGATACCACATACATTGCTGTTGTAATAATATACAAAGGAAAAGCAGGAAATATGGAAAGAATACAAATAGTTGCACAAGTAACAACCCACCTTCTCTCAAAAAACAAATCATCTTTGGTATAAAATAACTTGATAATAGTTGACATGCCGTACCCCCCCCCCTCCTCAAAACACAAATAATTGCTTGTAGAGAAAAACATACAGTATTTATTTGTTATACATTTTTACATTTGTTTAAGTTTACAGAGTGACGTAAGTAGGTACATTGGTAGGTAGGAACAAAAGAATGCATTATTTGTTGGTTTAGCATTTTTATACGTGGAACCATTTACAGAATGACATGACATGTAACGAATATACAGCATAATCATGTTGACACACCAGTTCAAGTTAAGCAACAATGACGCTGGTCAGTACAAGATGGGTGACCATTTGAGAATACCATGTGCTGTATGTAGGAGGACGTTGACACCTTCCTGCAAAAACCTAACGTCGTCATCTGCTCTAACCGAGATATACATGCGACTGGCGACCGCTTGTGAATTTGATATTCCCTAGAGGAGAAAGATTGTTCAACCTGCCTAGGGTGAATGCCGCTTCGTTCGTTTTTTTTTTGTTTTTTTTTACGAGGAACCATTTTGAGTTAAAATCTATTTAGTACAACGCATGTAATCTGAAGAAAAACACGCTTGAAATGTGTAAATATGCTAGAAAAATCGAGATTTTAAGAAAATGGAGTAGTCTTAAGTGTTGTGTACATTTGAAGTCATTTTTTTTTTTGTATCGCTCAAGACGAAAAAAGTTTTAAAATGTTTTTTTTGTTCCCTATTACTACGTAATACTACTCCAAAAGGTTTTTAATGTTGTAATCTTTAAAATATATATATATATATATATATTATCGCCTATACACTAATTTTATTTGAATTTTTGAAGAAACTGTTTAGACCGTCAATCTTTACATTTACCTGTATGTGTATATGTTTATATATACAGGAGTCACTCCTAAACTAATTAACCGATCATTATGAATTTTTAAACACAGCTGCTAGTGTAAAGAGGTGGTAATGTGGACTAAATTCAGTTTAATTTAGTTTTATGCAAAGGGCGTAAAAATGGGGGTGGAAGCCTTCACGAAAATTCAGATACTTCCGATTTTTGTGAAATTTTAACACTAGGTATTAAATATCAATTAATAAATATTCCACAAATTTCAGTTTCTTTGGAGTATTTTAAAGGGTTTTTAGCAGCAGGGGGGTATAATATGAGCACAACCTCCCATTTGAAAATTCAAATATATCAGATTTTCATTGAATTTAATCCATAGTCATTAGACACCAATGAAGCAAAATTCCCTGAATTTCAATTGCTTCTTAAGACCCCTTTAGCTTAAGACTTAAATTTTGGCCATTTTCTAGAATCAAAATTATATAATGGATTTTGATCAAAAGTAGAATAAGGATTCTAGACATAAGGTTTAGTATTATTATATCTTGATTTTAATCTTCATAAAGGGACATAAAAGTGGTGCAAAACTGTTCTGTTCAGGAAATTAATTTTACCTGTCCTGGAACGTGTATTATTCTAGTTATATATAAAATAGGGCCAGTTTTTTCTCTTGTATCTTTGTGATTAATAACATTATTTCATCACTGTACGTAACTAAATCTGTTTTGTCAGTCATATATAGCAAATATTGGTCTATGTTGTTAAAAAACTAAAAATTCTATTTCTCATTGATTTTAATTTTAATCTTGTTCGATATTTTATTTTTGATTATTCATAAATAAACAACGGAGAAGCTTTTACCTTCACACTCGGGAGTCCTCCCACTGTCACCCATAACGCCGGGAAAAAGTTTAGTAACAGACAAATTTTTTGAGATTCGCCAGTTAAAAAGGGATGCTTATGACATTAATCCCCAAAATTTAACGTCTGATATCTCTTGTTATATAACAAAAGTCTGAGTGACACCTAGGTGTCAGAGGTGACCTCAGTAAAACAGAAGTCAGTGAAACCAGGAGAGAGATAATTCTGTCTCTTCATGGTGACCCTTCAAGCAGAGAAGATGTGAAACTCAGCATTCTTTATTTTAGCCCCACTGAGGGGGTATATCTTATACATATCTATCTCTCTTAATCTTTCATGCATGCAAGTGGCCCGTCTCTCTGGTTTTCTCTGTGACTGTTCCTTTCTGGTTAATAAACCTTCCTATAAGTTAACATCAGCATCAGAGTTATTTTGTCTACAGACGGTCAAGAACCTGTGTTCCCGACAACGATTATACACGCCCTGGTAAGTGAAAACGTATCAGCTTTCAAATAAACAATTACATTTGTTTACTATTGGGTTATAAGAAAGAAACATTAAATCATTTATTAAATTTACTTGTAAGAAATAATTCTGAAATGAAAAAAAAAATCCTGTTTTGTCTTTTTACTTTCCATGAAGCCTGGATTGTTCTGAGAATGACGAGCTACAACGTCTCGAGCGGATACAAAGACAAAAACAAAAACAGGAAGAATTTCGACTTCGCAGTCGTACACCACAGAATCCATCTGGAAGTAATGATGCCGCTGTTGGTAAGCTTTGATAATTCTTTCTAACATTATCCATTTTTTTCGTTAGAGTAGATATTAGAATTGGTAATTAACAGTGCTTTAAGACAGTTGTTCCATGAGGTCGTCCTCTTTCGCCTTTGTATTGGTCACAAGAAAGCCACACATTCATTCCTGCTTGAGCAGAAGGAGCCACTATGGGGTGCGACTTGTCATGTCCCATACACTTAATGTTAGAATGTACTGATTTTGCCTCCATATTACAATGTTAGTACTATGAAAGAATTATTTAATGACAGTGGAAATCATAATCTCCTTTTTGGGGACAGTGGGTTTATACCTCAAATTCTAATATCTATAAGTCCAATAAACTAAATTGCCTTATGGGTTAAACAAAAAATTAATTAATCAATTGCAGACTGTTTAATCACAAAATATACACATAAAAGAAATTGATCTGCAAATGATCTATATACAAGATTGAATCTGTTAAATGTTTAAAAATATTGTACAAGCAACAGTTATTGTATAAACATTTTGTATATATATTATAATGCATATGAAGGGTGGTCGCTAGAAATGCGGGGAAATTTGAGGTTCTAAATTTTATTGTTTCAATTTTATTTTGTTTCAATTTTATTGCGTCTGGCTTATTCACTTCTTTTGATTTGCACGGACAACATTTTGAGCATCTGTGAGTGTATTATAATATTAGCCCTTTGAAAAACTTTATAAAAGTTATTCTTAGTAAAAATAAATTATCATTTGACAAATTTCCTGCTTTTCTAGCGATTACCCTGTACTTCTGTTGCAAGGTATTATTGTAGGAAATATATAACAAAAACAACTTAATTATAGATAACTGTAATACACCGTTTTGTTTATTAAATCTATCCTGTATTTTGAGACTTTTATAGAAGCAGGGTTAATATAGTGTTAAATATATATTATTTATATATTTGAGTATTCATTTATTAGTTAATATAGTGTTAAATATATGTTATTTATTAGTTAATATAGTGTTAAATATATATTATTTATTAGTTAATATAGTGTTAATATATATTATTTATATATTCGAGTATTCATTTATTAGTTAATATAGTGTTAGATATATATTATTTATTAGTAAATATAGTCTAAATATATGTTATTTATTAGTTAATATAGTGTTAAATATATGTTATTTATTAGTTAATATAGTGTTAAATATATATTATTTATTAGTTAATATAGTGTTAATATATATTATTTATTAGTTAATATAGTGTTAATATATATTATTTATTAGCTAATATAGTGCTAAATATATATTATTTATTAGTTTATATAGTGTTAAATATATATTATTTATTAGTTAATATAGTGTTAACTATATATTATTTATTAGTTAATATAGTGTTAACTATATATTATTTATTAGTTAACATAGTGTTAACTATATATTTATTAGTTAACAGTGTTAACTATATATTGTTTATTAGTTAATATAGTGTTAAATATATATTATTTATTAGTTAATATAGTGTTAAATATATATTGTTTATTAATTAATATAGTGCTAAATATATATTTATTAGTTAACATAGTGTTAACTATATATTATTTATTAGTTAACATAGTGTTAACTATATATTATTTATTAGTTAACATAGTGTTAACTATATATTATTTATTAGTTAACATAGTGTTAACTATATATTATTTATTAGTTAACATAGTGTTAACTATATATTATTTATTAGTTAACATAGTGTTAACTATATATTATTTATTAGTTAACAGTGTTAACTATATATTGTTTATTAGTTAACATAGTGTTAACTATATATTATTTATTAGTTAACATAGTGTTAACTATATATTTATTAGTTAACAGTGTTAACTATATATTGTTTATTAGTTAATATAGTGTTAAATATATATTATTTATTAGTTAATATAGTGTTAAATATATATTGTTTATTAATTAATATAGTTCTAAATATATATTTATTAGTTAACATAGTGTTAACTATATATTATTTATTAGTTAACATAGTGTTAACTATATATTATTTATTAGTTAACATAGTGTTAACTATATATTATTTATTAGTTAACATAGTGTTAACTATATATTATTTATTAGTTAACATAGTGTTAACTATATATTATTTATTAGTTAACATAGTGTAAACTATATATTATTTATTAGTTAACAGTGTTAACTATATATTGTTTATTAGTTAACATAGTGTTAACTATATATTATTTATTAGTTAACATAGTGTTAACTATATATTATTTATTAGTTAACATAGTGTTAACTATATATTATTTATTAGTTAACATAGTGTTAACTATATATTATTTATTAGTTAACATAGTGTTAACTATATATTATTTATTAGTTAACATAGTGTAAACTATATATTATTTATTAGTTAACATAGTGTTAACTATATATTATTTATTAGTTAACATAATGTTAACTATATATTATTTATTAGTTAACATAGTGTTAACTATATATTATTTATTAGTTAACATAGTGTTAACTATATATTATTTATTAGTTAACATAGTGTTAACTATATATTATTTATTAGTTAACATAGTGTAAACTATATATTATTTATTAGTTAATATAGTGTTAACTATATATTATTTATTAGTTAACATAGTGTTAACTATATATTATTTATTAGTTAACATAGTGTTAACTATATATTATTTATTAGTTAACATAGTGTTAACTATATATTATTTATTAGTTAACATAGTGTTAACTATATATTATTTATTAGTTAACATAGTGTTAACTATATATTGTTTATTAGTTAATATAGTGTTAAATATATATTGTTTATTAGTTAACATAGTGTTAACTATATATTGTTTATTAGTTAACATAGTGTTAAATATATATTATTTATTAGTTAACATAGTGTTAACTATATATTATTTATTAGTTAACATAGTGTTAACTATATATTATTTATTAGTTAACATAGTGTTAACTATATATTATTTATTAGTTAACATAGTGTTAACTATATATTATTTATTAGTTAACATAGTGTTAACTATATATTATTTATTAGTTAACATAGTGTTAACTATATATTATTTATTAGTTAACATAGTGTTAACTATATATTATTTATTAGTTAACAGTGTTAACTATATATTGTTTATTAGTTAACATAGTGTTAACTATATATTATTTATTAGTTAACATAGTGTTAACTATATATTATTTATTAGTTAACATAGTGTTAACTATATATTATTTATTAGTTAACATAGTGTTAACTATATATTATTTATTAGTTAACATAGTGTTAACTATATATTATTTATTAGTTAACATAGTGTTAACTATATATTATTTATTAGTTAACATAGTGTTAACTATATATTATTTATTAGTTAACATAGTGTTAACTATATATTATTTATTAGTTAACATAATGTTAACTATATATTATTTATTAGTTAACATAGTGTTAACTATATATTATTTATTAGTTAACATAGTGTTAACTATATATTATTTATTAGTTAACATAGTGTTAACTATATATTATTTATTAGTTAACATAGTGTTAACTATATATTATTTATTAGTTAACATAGTGTTAACTATATATTGTTTATTAGTTAATATAGTGTTAACTATATATTGTTTATTAGTTAACATAGTGTTAAATATATATTGTTTATTAGTTAATATAGTGTTAAATATATATTGTTTATTAGTTAATATAGTGTTAAATATATATTGTTTATTAGTTAATATAGTGTTAACTATATATTATTTATTAGTTAATATAGTGTTAACTATATATTATTTATTAATTAATATAGTGTTAAATATATATTGTTTATTAGTTAATATAGTGTTAAATATATATTGTTTATTAGTTAATATAGTGTTAAATATATATTGTTTATTAGTTAATATAGTGTTCTAGTCTCTCTATATTAGACAAGATCCAAAAAAGAGTCGCCAACTTAATATGTCCCTCACTATCAACCAAGCTCCAGCCCCTGTCACATTGCCACAATGTTGCGTCCTTGTGCCTGTTTTACAAGTACTTCAATGGATTGTGCTCCAGAGAACTTGCTGCTCTAGTAACCCCTCGACGTAAATACACTAGACCAACCTGACAATCAGCTAAGTCCCATTCACTGTGGATATCCCCAGATGCCTGAGAGCCTTCTACTCCAATAGCTTCTTTTCTCGTGCTGCCGGCCTCTGGAACTCCTTCCCTCTCTCTCTGTTTCCCCGACTGTACTGATATGCAGAAATTTAAAACTAATGTAAACAGACATCTCGCTGCACATCTCACAACTTAAGATGACCTCCCTTGTTTGAGGTGAACTATGTTAAAAAAAAATTGGGGTATTCATTTTTTGTTAAAAAAAAAGAATGACTTTCACTTTCATTACCCATCCTTAACATATATTAAAAAATTTATATACAGTAGAACTCCTCTATAGTGACCAATAGAGGAATTCCACTGTAATAGTGATGTACAGAATGTAAGTTTTAGCCAGATTAACACGTATGCGCAGTAACGATTTAAAAAAAAAAATATGTTGTTACTGTTAAAAACGATACTATATAATTTTTTTTCTAGCAACCTTTTTAAGTAAGGAGACAAAAAATAAAATTATGATGACCTTGAGGGTGCTGCTAAAAGCTTCACTTCTGGGCACATCCTCCACCCCTAACTTTTGGTGTGGGTGGGTTCGAATGTATGTATGTTGGCTATGTGAACGGTTATTCATCAGATGCTGATTTAAATCAACAAGCCAGAAATTGTGTTTGTATTTAATTTCAGGTCAACCAAATGTGACATCGACACCACTTACGACTTCTGTTTCTGCCGACAAGAAAGAGGACGGCACTGCTGCCCAGGGTGGGTCTCTGGAGCAAAATGATACCAAGCCATGCTCGGATGTTGCTGGTTCCACTGAGAAATCACATGTGCCAAATCTACTTCCAGAAGATAATTTCGGTAAAAGCAAAAAAATAAATTCTACACTTTTAAAAATGTTATCTTATTTGGAGCATTCGAGAATTGTACAGTCTCGTTAGATCACTAAAGTTAAGCAACGTTGATCCTGGTCAGTACTAAATGGGTGGCCATTTGGGAATACCAGGTGCTGTATTTGGGAGGGCCCTTTGCTTATCCCGGTATTGTTTCTAGTCATTTTAGACTTCTCCTTGTCACTAGATTCAAGCAATGCCGATTGAGGGGAGGAGATTATGCAACCCTTGCTTCAACTCAATCTTTTGTGGTACTTGTAAGCATTCGGTACACAAGAAGTGCAGTGGAATTACTGATAAGTTGAGAGAGGATAATCAGTTAATATGCAACAAGTGTAAGACAATATAGACAGATGAGAACTCAGATGTCAAGAAAGTATATTTGGATGGCGAGGACATTACGGTTGTCCTGAAGTTTTGTTACCTTGATGATATCATTGCAGCACAGGGAGGAGCAGGTGCTAGTCTTATTGCAAGAGTTAGGAATGGATAGAGTAAGTTCAGGGAACTTTTGCCATTACTAACCAGCAGAGCGTTACCACCATTGACCAAGGGAAGAATCTATCAGACATGTGTACACAGTGTGATGATGTATGAAAGTGAAACCTGACCAGTGGGGGTTGAGGATATGTGCTGCATGGAGAGAAATGTCATGAGAATCATACAATGGATGTGTAATATGAGTCTTAAAGACAGGCTTAGATCTGATGAGGTCAGAGGAAGATAAATTAGATATTTACAATATAGGGAAATGTGTGTTGAACAGGAGACTTTGGTGGTATGGCCACATTGAAAGAATAGATGAGAGTTTTTGGGTTAGTAGATCTAGAACAGTTGAGGTAGCAGATTCAGTTCACAAGTGAAAGGAGAACATGGAAAGAAGTGATAAGGATGAATTTAAGAGAAAGAGGGATAAATAAAAACCTGGCCAGAGATATGTTACTTGAGAAGTCAATTTCTTTAAGCTGTCCAACACATGCCAGCATGTAGAATAGACGTTAAACTGATGATGATGATGATGATGATGATGTAATAAACAAAATATGATGATTTGATTCTCGTCTTGCTTAAGAAGACCAGAGAGTACAACTGTCAAAACCAAGATGAAGACATCCTGCCAAATCACGTAAATATGTTTTTTGTCATTTTCTTTACAAATTATCCCATCCCGACAAAATAAGTAATTTTGTTTCCGTTTGAATAAATGCATATTCCATTTTCCTGCAGATGATCCCGACGTGTGGAATCAGTCTTTGGATTTAGAAAGCGTTAACCTCGAAGCGGCTTTACTGTCTGCCAAAGAAATGACTCTTCACAACTCTCCCAGATCTGTTCGGGTCGCTTCTGCCGTGCAAACCCTTGACGGAACAGCTGTGCCCCACATACAACTTTATTCACCGCGACAACAAAGGGGATGTCAAAAAGCTCTTCAATTAATCCAAGGAGCAAGAGGTTTTGTTTTGTTGTTTTTTAGTTTCTTCTTTTTCTTATTTCTTTTTTCCTTTTTTTTTTTTTTTTGCTTTTTGTTTGTTTTGTTCTTTTTATTCAAAGGTGTTATATATACATACATACGCACACACACACATATATATATATATAATGTTTAAATGTTGAATTAAATAACGATAATTGAATTATCGTTTAATAATAATAATCTATCGTGATAATATAAAGCTCAATATATTGAATAGAGCAATCAATTTTAGAGGTGAAAAATGAGAATGAAAAATTGTAAAGATACAATATTTATTAGAACATCAAAATTTCAGAGCAAGGAGCCTCATATCCTTAATCCATGGATTTTCAAAGATAAACTCTTCTCATCAGAGGATAGGGAAAAGCTGATAATGTAGTTGTAAATATTATCGGCAACATTTAACTTTGAAAATTTTATATAAAATAAAATAAAATGGAAATAAAGAACAAAATAAGGGTCAAAAGGTAAAGAGTCTTATGTTGAGATGAGAGCGTAAAGTCAAGGTGGATGATATCCAAAAAACACGTCAAAACAAAAATAAAAACAGCTGTTATTTATTTTGGAGATGAATGTTTTAAAAGAACAATACTCAAATTGTTTAGGAATCCAAATATTTTTGTAAGAGGCTGGTGGTCCGACGGTAATTGGTAACTTCCATTTTTTCCTGTTTGTGCATTAGTTGTCCGTTTCGTAGGGTTCAGATTCATTTTTGTCTGTTAGAGTTCGGTATATATCCTCTGATGAGAAGAGTTTATCTTTGAAAATCCATGGATTAAAGATATGAGGCTCCTTGCTCTGAACTTTTGATGTTCTCATAAATATTGTATCTTCACAATTTTTTATTCTCATCTTTCACCTCTAAAATATATATATATATATATATATATATATATATATGGCAAATTAGAAGGCAATACAATGCATAAGTGTAACGGATAGACACAAACTGAAGCAAATTAAGACATAATGGTGGAATGAGTTAAGCAGTTTCCACCTTTTTTATTAATACAATACATATATATATATATATATATATATATTTCTTATATTATATAATAATCCTAATTGCATCAGGGTGGTCTGATGGAAGTTCCGTATTATGATATTTCGGGAAAATATCCCTTCATCAAATGTGTGTCCAACCTTAATTCAAACATTCAATGCTCCCAATGAGTTATTCAGCAGAAATTGAAATTGATCTGAAATTAAATTAAAAAGTTGTTTTTTAAAATTTTATTTTAAATCTATTGTTCATCTTTCAATCTATGCCAGTGTTAGTATTAATATTTTAAAATTTTTATTATGTATATTTATAAATTTTGTTTCATTTATTTTTAAATTAAAATTATAATTTTTTTTATTATTTTCGCCCGTCATGCCATCAATTTAGTTAATTACATTTTCATCTCCTAGACAGGGAAGCAACTCTTACTGAGATCTGTTTTATTTTTTTATTTTGTCTCCAATTTTTGTAAAATATTAACAATAGGTATTAGACATCAATTAATAAATATTCTACAAATTTCAGTTTCTTTAGAATATTTTAAAAGGTTTTTAGGAGGCATAATATAGACACAACAACCCATTTGATGATTCAAATATTTCAGATTTGCATTAAATTTGATCCATAGTCAGGAGACACCAATTAAACAAGATTCTCTGAATTTCTATTTTTTTCTTAAGATCGCTTAAGCTTAAGCCTTAAATTTTAAACCTTTTCTAGAATCAAACTCATGTAATGGACTTTGATGGAAATTGAAATAAAATTTCTAGACATAAGGTTTAGTATCATTATATCTTATATTTTTGTAAGGATACAAAACTTCTGTTCAGGGAATAATTTTACTCGTCCTGGGACAGGTATTCTTCTATATGTCTCTATTTATATAAAGTTAGATATTATTTATATGTTTATATATTTGTATGTATAGGATTCATTCCTAAACTAATTAGCTGATCATTATGAATTTTAGAACACAGCTGTTGCCCTAAAAGGGTAGTAATGTGGATTATATTTTGTTTACTTTAGTTTTATACAAATCGAGTAAAAAGAGGATGGAAGCCTTATGTGAAAATCCAGGTATCTCTGATTTTTGTGAAATTTTAATAATAGTGGTGCTATTTTACTTATAGGCCGATCAAGTTAATTGTGTTCATGTAAAAGCATTATTTTGTACTTACTCAGTCACATTTTATCTCTCACGCCCCGAAAAAGAATTTTAAAATATCAAGCAGAACTTTAATTAGAACGATTTTTCCATTTCGATGTTCAACCTGTATTTGTGCCCGAGCCGACATTTTGGGCTGTGAGCGGTCGGTAGAATAGACAAGGGCATTAACTCCGTTTTTATTGTTAGGATTATAAAAAGAAAGAAACACATAAGCAATAATAATAAAATATATATTTATTAAATTAAAAAATAGAAAATTAAATAATTATTTTTACCTTGTTCACCGGGATACTTTCCACGATATAATTTTCTTGGGGTTTTTTCTTTTTTCATATTTACATGGTAACTTTTCGCGACACTTATCTGCCCTTAGTTAGCTAACCGGCCACTCCGAAAATCGCAGACTCGCCATTTCATATAACCCTTATGGAAATGGAAAAATCGTTCTAATTAAAGTTCTGCTTGATATTTTAAAATTCTTTTTCGGGGCGTGAGAGATAAAATGTGACTGAGTAAGTACAAAATAATGCTTTTACATGAACACAATTAACTTGATCGGCCTATAAGTAAAATAGCACCATAATAGTTATTAGACATCATTTAATAAATATTCCCTCAATTTCAGTTTCTTTGGAGTTTTTTTAAAGGTTTTTTTTTTGGGGGGGGGGGGGCATAATATAGGCACAAATATAAATTCAAATATTTACGATTTGCATTAAATTTGATCCATAGTCATTAGACACCAATCAAACAAGATTTCCTGAATTTCAGTTTCTTCTTAAGACTATTTAAGCCTTAAGTTTTAGACATTTTCTAGAATCAAAATCATGACGTGATTTTGATCAAATATGGATTCTAGACATAAGTTTTAGTAGCATTATATCTTGATTTTAATCTTTGTAAGGAGATATAAAATGGTGCAAAACTTCTGTTTAGGGAATTAATTTTAATCGTTCTGGGATGGGTATTTCTTCTAACAAATAAATATATATATATATAAGTGTGTGTGTATAATGGCGCAATTTATTTCAATGATATGGCTAAAAATCCTTTTTCATTAACAGGATATCCTGATTGGAGAATCTATTAATTTTTTTTTTATAGACGTTTTATTTTTAGATTTACACTCAAAGTAATAAGGTTCATTCGCACATCCGCTTGCTCTAAACATCATGAAAATTATCATGGCAAATCTTATTTTGCCCATTTTAGACGATTTTGTAAAAGAGAAACCGTCTACTTGATGATGGCTTCCGGTTTTGAATTCAGAAATAGACAAGTGTATAAAAATTCCCCAGTCAGACTGAAAAAATTAAAATGCATCCAACATTTATTTAACTTATATCTGCTTTTCACTCAAAATTCAAAGGGAAACCTTTTTAAACCTTGTTTTTTGCATATTAAGGTTCATGTTGTTATGTTTATATTTGTGTTCCTCTCTTGTTTACAGTGTACATATTCAATCGATAAAAAACATATATATATATATATATATATATCAGTTCATATAAAAAAATTAAGTATATACTCTTTATAATGTATGAAAATGTTTAAAATTGCAAGCTCAATGAAGTTGTATTACAAGCTTTAGAGCATATATACTTTATAATATATTATATTACTATTTCATGTATCCACATAAAATGTTACAATGAGATATAATTTTTTATGTATCAATTTTCAGTATTTACTCCAGCAGTGCTCGATACATAAGTAGAGCTAGGTAGTAAGTTATGAAAATATATTTATGGCAATTAAGCTACACAGAGGCTCCCACGTTTCATCCCCGGGGGGAATCGTCAGGCTAAAATGCATGGAGTTAGTTTTGCCGAGTGTTTTTATATACATGACTAGCTAGTTAACCAATCAGATTTTTTGTTGTTCTCTTAGCCAATCGTTGGGCTTCTCACAAACAGTTCAGTTGAATTTACTTCCTATTCTATTGTTCTGTTTTCTATATGATGATTCATTCCAGTTTCTTGTTGTCTTAGCCAATCATGGTGTTTCTCATAAGCAAAGGTTCGGTTTATTTTACTTCCTATTTCCTATTCTATTGTTCTGGTTTCTATAGAGTGGCCTATCCCTGTTTCTTTGTTGTGTCACTATAATGGATGACCTTATTTTAACAAGTGGTTCCTTGTATTTCTATTTTAGGGTTTAGTTTTTTAGTTTAGTTTTTTTTTTTTTTTTGTTTGCTTATTTATTTATTTATGTATTGTTAGCCTAAGATAAATTTTATTCTGTGCAGGCATCTGTTTGCTATCTCACTTCTACTGTTTAATAGAGTTGGGGGGGGGGGGTCTTTAACATTTAGGATTTCAAATTTCTCATTCAGACATAATCTACACGAGTCGTCTAAATTTCTACATGTACTGGCCTGTCATATTATTTTCCATTCAATTATTGGTGAGCGTCCATTTTCTTTGAGCTCTCAATGATGGTTTGCTAGTGCTGTTTTAATTCGATGTTCTTTGTTTTTAAATGTGCTTTTGTGGTCGTAATAGTTTTTTTTTTAATTTAGGGAGGTCATACCCACATAGTACTTCTTGTTATTCCGTCCGTCTTTGGCAAATATTGTGGCTTGGTAAACAATACTTTTGGTTAGGCATTTATTTTGTAGTGGACAAAGTGTACGATTTGTGCATTTACACCTTTTCTCTTCATTGCTAACTTTTTAATTTCTATTCGGGTGATTACTATTAGGGTTTTGGTTATTGCTATTTGTAGTGTTTATATTTTTGTTCTTCTTTTTTGCTATATTTGTCACTTTTTTATGCAATGAAGAGAATAGAGCGTATTTGTCCATAGTTCCGGTTCAGATAGCAAGATAAATGCCTTTTCTAGGTAGCGATTCTGAATCTGTCTCGATGGAGGCAAATCCGATGTAAGTTGTTTGTTCTTTGAGGGGGACTTTTATCCGTCGTATCGCTCTGTATTTTTTTGATTGAGAACTTTCTGGTTTTCTGATGAGTCCAAGGAAGGAAGATCCGATATTGACATACAAATATCGGTTGGTGTTCTGTTGAACGAAACGGGTCCGTAATTGTACCAAAAGTTTTTTGTTTTGAAAAAATGATTCGTAAGATTAATAAAATCTTAGTTTTTGGAATGTAGCAAAATGTTTATATATATATATATATATATATATATATATATATATATATATATATATATATAATATATATATATATATATATAATATTTTTATATATATATTTATTATTACTTACAGACATCAGTGTTTCATGCTAATGCAATCTTCAGTGTAGGATTCTAACCGAGTTGCAAAGTCACCTTTGACTCTGCAGCCTGATATTCAAACCCTAGGCCACCATCAATTATATATATATGTATATACAATTAACATATATATAGATAATTATTATTTTTTATATCCATGTTCATGTTTCACCCTCATCAAGAATTATCAGTGTGGCTATATAACTCTTCCGTTGAACTTTGAACCCTAGTCACCATGGACTGTCAAGATCCAAATACTCCAATATATATTTTATTTACCTCCTCTCAAGGTCAGGTGTGATTTTAGAAAGCCAGCATACTAGGATAAGCACACTCTAACCTACAAAAAAATGCCTGAGAAGCCCCGTTGGCATTCCCCGGTAGGGGCGTCTCAAGCAATTAGCAATAAACTAATCCTTTCTCAGGGAAAAGGTAAAGCCTAAGAAAGTGGACCTCCTAGGACTTAACAGAACCATACCTCAGACTGAAAGCAAGGAAAAATAATTCAATAATTGAACGATCCAGGTTAATCTTATTGAACAGGTAAAAAAAAAGGAGAAGTACAGAAATTAATGTTATTTTTACAGAATGAACTAGTAAATAAATAGCATAACATGAAATAAATAAACAAGCAAATTGATAATAAATAAATTTAAAAAAATATTTATAAAAAAAAGTAAAAATTTAAATACTAGAGTAAACGAAAATAAATTGAATACATTGATTTTTTTAAAAAAAGATTCTATTATGTTAGCTTTTCTTTGCTTCAAAATTAACAATAAATCACAGTATGACATAACTTTGATCTGTCAGTATATATTTTTATATATATATATATATATATATATATATATAGTCTGTAATTCTAGTTGTTATTTTTTTTATTTTTTAATAGATGGAATCCGCATTAAAAAACGACGCCTGGACACATGATACAGATGCCTTTTCATTGTCGATTAATTAAAAACAAACAAAAATGAAATTTTGTCGAATATTTTAAAAGAAAAAAATACAATGAAATAAATTGTTTTCTGTTAACTTCAATCTACCAGATCATCATTGAAGACAAAGTGACAACAAGTCTTTTTCAATCTTGTAGAGCTCAGTAACAACAAAGTCTTTTAAGTCTAATTTCATTTTCAGATTAAAAAATCATACCATTTAAACAAAACAATCACAATCGATTTCACTTCTTTCTCTCATATTTCTACCTTTCCATTTTAAAGAACTCTTTATTATTTCAATCAATCATCACCAAACATAGACAGTCCTGTCCTCGACCATTGCCAGACATAGATAGGCCTCTCCTTCGTCATCGGCAGACATGATCAGATACAGACAGGCCTCTCATCCATCATTGCCTGATATAGATAGTTCTCATCCAGCATTGCCTAACATGGGCTTCTCGCCAGCATTGCCTAACATGGGCTTCTCGCCAGCATTGCCTAACATGGGCTTCTCGCCAGCATTGCCTAACATGGGCTTCTCGCCAGCATTGCCTAACATGGGCTTCTCGCCAGCATTGCCTAACATGGGCTTCTCGCCAGCATTGCCTAACATGGGCTTCTCGCCAGCATTGCCTAACATGGGCTTCTCGCCAGCATTGCCTAACATGGGCTTCTCGCCAGCATTGCCTAACATGGGCTTCTCCCCAGCATTGCCTAACATGGGCTTCTCCCCAGCATTGCCTAACATGGGCTTCTCCCCAGCATTGCCTAACATGGGCTTCTCCCCAGCATTGCCTAACATGGGCTTCTCCCCAGCATTGCCTAACATGGGCTTCTCCCCAGCATTGCCTAACATGGGCTTCTCCCCAGCATTGCCTAACATGGGCTTCTCCCCAGCATTGCCTAACATGGGCTTCTCCCCAGCATTGCCTAACACGGGCTTCTCCCCAGCATTGCCTAACACGGGCTTCTCCCCAGCATTGTCTAACATGGGCTTCTCCTGTCGTCATCAGATGTGGATAGGTCTTTCCTCTATCGTCACCAGATGTGGATAGGCCTTTCCTCTGTCGTCACCAGATGTGGATAGGCCTTTCCTCTGTCGTCACCAGATGTGGATAGGCCTTTCCTCTGTCGTCACCAGATGTGGATAGGCCTTTCTTCTGCCATCACCAGATGTAGACAGGCTTGTTCTCCATCATTGCCAGATGTAGACAAGCTTGTTCTCCATCATTGCCAGATGTAGACAGGCTTATTCTCCGTCCTCGCCAGACATAGGCAGACCTCTCCTCCATCATCGCCAGACATAGGCAAACCTCTCCTCCGTCAACGCCAGACATAGGCAAACCTCTCCTCTGTCAACACCAGACATAGGCAAACCTCTCCTCCATCAATGCCAGACATAAGTAGACCTCTCCTCCGTCATCACCAGATATAGGCAGGCCTCTCCTCCGTCATCACCAGACATAGGCAGGCCTCTCCTCCGTCATCACCAGACATAGGCAGGCCTCTCCTCCGTCATCACCAGACATAGGCAGGCCTCTCCTCCGTCATCACCAGACATAGGCAGGCCTCTCCTCCGTCATCACCAGATGTGGACAAGTCTCTACTCCGTCATCGCCAGACGTAGGCAGGCCTCTCTTCTGTCATTACCAGACATAGACAGACCTATTTCCCGCCATCGCCAGATGTAGACAGGCCTCCCCCATCATCACTAGACAAAAACAAGCCTCTTCTCTGTCATCACCATATGTAGACAGGCCTTACCTCCATCATCGCCAGACAAAGATGGGCTTATTCTCCATCATCGCCAGACATAATCAGGTCTCTCCTCCATTGTTGCCAGACATAGACAGGTTTTCCACATCATTGTCTGACAAACATTTTCGTCTCCTGTGATCCCCCCCCCCCTATTTTCCTTATTGTGGCAATCAGATTTTCTCTTACCTGTATGCTCAGTTTTATGCATTAATATTGATGGTAAAGGTATGAACCCGCAATTTCTCATCAACTCTACATAAAACAACTTGCGTTCAGTCAATAATATGCAAATGTTTATGTATGTGTATCTTCATATTTGATGTGGGAATTAGTACATTTCAATTATTGACTTTATGGGCATTTTCATATTTTAAAAGGGGGTGCATTAGATGTTTCAGGGATACAGTAACGGTCTATGGAACCATCTTTACCAAGTTCAAATCGTTATGATCAATTATGCAATAATAAATTTGGAAAAGGTATGAATTCACAATTCCCCTCCCCCCCAAATATGAGTAAAATAACAACTTTTGTTCAGTTTATCATATACAATGAATTATTTGCGATAGGTTTCATGCTTTGGCATAAAAAATCTCCAAGACAGTTGAAATGCCATAAAAGAGATATGGTCGAACCCGCATCATTCACTCTGTTCCAGAGTATCATCAAAACGACCTGATGCAATGATTTGATTCTAAAATGTCATCATTAATATTTTAAACAATTTTAAATCCATACTATTGTTTGTGGCCAGTGTCCTCATGCGTGAATATGTGTTGTCTTTTGCCATTAGCCGCAACAACGCCATCGAAATGTTTTCTTAATATAATGAGTCAATTAATTAAAACAATGTGTTTTTGGAAGAATAATGAATTTATTTAGTCAGAGGTTCGTCTCATCCCTGTAAGGTCAAATGGGGAAAGAGAGAAAAAAAGTTACTTAAGTTTTATCGGTTTGTCATACTATTTTTAGTATGTCTTATCTCAGCTGAGGCTTCCACTAAGACTGACTATCTACTCCCAGAATTCTCATCAATCTGCAAGCAGATGACTTCATGTTGACCCACTTCATTGGCCTCCAGTTCTTACGACTTAGCTGAGTTAATATCTTAACCACTTCATGACCCCTTATCTAAAATGTTTCCTGTTTTCCAACAATAGGTACGAGCTATTAGTAGACATACGTCCATCAATATTAAACATTGGAAGCAATCTGGATATTCAAGGTCAAATTTCTTTTCATCAGAGAACAGCACTATGTTCTCAAACCAACTTATTAACTTTGTTGCGTAGGCATAGAGGCATCATCAAATATGACCTGATGTAATCAGTCAGTTCCAATAAGTCATTTAATCAATTTTAAACCCATACGTTCATTGCTAGCTGTCGTTGTCATCGTGTGTGCGTGTGTTATGTTATCCTGCCAACTGAGAATAATTTTGTTTCTCCATTTGTTGCTTATTTATGGGGCAGATGAAGGATTTATTCAACCATATGATCATCTGACTGAAATGTCAAAAGGGGTGAAAAAAGAGAAAGAAAAAGATACACTTATATTTGAAGTACATCGCTTATTTATTAATGTTTTGTTAGACCGTTCTAATTGATGCTTCCACCAAGACTATCTTCTCGCAGAAATAATCCCATCAACCTGACGACAGGTGACATCATGTCCACCTGCTTCATCGGCTTCTGCTTCTCACGGTTCAGCAGGGTCAATTCCTTGACCTCTTTATGACCCTTGTCTGAAACATTTCCTGTTTTCCTCCATAACTTGCCATATATATCTCAACAATATATACTAGCTAGTATATCGATTAGTAAACGTACCCCCAACCTCATCAATATTTAACACCGCCACAAGATGATCATCTTTACACTGTTGGACATAGTTTTTTATTATTCTCATTTTTGTTATCTTTATTTTAGAAATAAAAAAATACAAAATAAATTTGTCTTGTTTAATAAAGAACAAATGTTTTTATTTTCTGAAATGCCTTTTTTTTTTCTTTTTCTTTTTTTTTTTCAGAGAAGTTTCCAATCATAGACTCAACGTAACCTTGCGTGAGCTATTATAGTAATATAGTATGAGGTGTTCTTCAATCTCAGACCTCAACAAGACATCTCTGGCCAGCGTCAAATCTGAAGTCCTGCTCTGTTGACCCGTCTCATGCCTAATCCGTTAAATCTAGAGTTACCTAGCAGAGGCTCAGTTCTCACAAGTTTTGGCGAGTAACAAATAGGTTGCTCCATTCAAACTCGTGATGGGGCGATTCAAATATTTTCCCCGATTCATCATCATCAACCGGTTTATTTGCTGAATCAGGCCACAATTAATCCTCTGATGAGGGTGGGGCCTGATTGTCTCGTCTCGATCTAAGTCTTCCTCCTCCATTCTTGTCTTTTGTGAGGCCCAACAAAATCCATACTCAAGGCTCTCTTATCACGTTTGACCATTTTGGTCTGCTGATACAATTACCGAAAAATGATTCACGGGAGGGGGAATCCTCGGAGGTAGGATGGGTGGATGACAATGGGGTTAAATAATTCACCAACTCACACAAAGACGATGGAGGGAAATAGGATGGATAATCAACAAGGAGTTGGCGCGGGAGTGGTCAGTTTCTATTGTTCAGAGGCAAGGGCTTGTTGGTGACTGAGACATTACGTTAGTTTATGGGAAACTTGTAGACTAAGAGAGAAGATATTGAGCTTGAAGTCAACCTTGGGAGAGAGCGAAGGTGAAAAGGTCACAGACAGAATTCGGTAAAGATTTAGCAAGTGATGAGATGAGTTGACGATCGACGACACTGATACAATTTAATCTCGGTTAACTAAAATGTAGACATTAGCATTTGGGGGTCCCTTTCGGTATCACACACAACCAGAGTACAACTGTTTGAAACACAATGTATTTGAGTTTGTGTTTTTCTTGTGAGTTGCGTTGTTTGTTTTTTTAAACTTGTAAACCAGTGCTTGTACCCTCGACGATGCGTCAGTGGAATAGACGACATGGCCAGAACGAGAACGACAATGAAGGAGAAGAAACCCACGGCACACATAATGTTAGGGTTGGCGATTGTCAAGGGATGCACGCACGTGGTTTTACAGTTCATCGCCAACTGACAATCTCATTAACGCTTATCCTTGAGTGGCCTTTGGGTCTTGATAAGCAATCACCTGTTAGTACTTAAAAAAAACCTCAGAATTGTGCACCCTCTTCCCTCCACTTATAGAGGTTGTGACATACCTCTCTATATAACAGGGATGTGAGTTCTTTTTCTAGCAGAATTCTGCTCCAGAAAAAGCGGATTTCCGCTTAAATTGTTAGAGCCCTCAATAATTGTGAGTTCTCAAGCTTTGTGATCAAAATCCACTTTTTTTTTTAATAAGAACAAGCTGATTTTTTCCTCCTATGACAATTCTCCTTGAAAACTGAAAATGTTAATTTTGCCATGATAGTTAAAGCTTCAAGCAATTCAAGAAAGGATAGCGACGTTAGATGACTTGTTTCATCAAAGAATGACTTCCTGTTCCTTCCCTCCTACATATGCACTTGGTGTCTTTCTCTTAATTTTGACTTAATTTGAGTTGTTTGGGAAAAAACTTGTTTTTGTGCTACCATCTCTTCACACATGTATACACAGAAGGCCGTGACCCCAGGTTCGGAAATTTATCTCTATTTCAGCATTTTCTTTCTAGCTTAAAAATACTGATTGTTAAAAGTGCTAAGTCATTTATGTCGGCTGGTGTGAACATCTTAAAAGAAAAAAAAAAGAAGTTAAGTGAGTTTTGTGGGTTTTTTTAAATTTCCTTAAAATATTTTTCCATTTCTTTTTGTGACTTGAATTGTTCGTTATTGAAGCGCTTTAATGTGACCTGTTCTGGAATTTGAGTTAAGGATCATCACAAAGGATTATTTCTACGGGGATGCGGAAACAGAAAAGACAAGAGTTATTTTTGCTGATGTTGAAATTTTTTTTTAAATTACAATTGCGGAAGTTAAATCACAGCAGCCCACATATCTCTAAAATGTCAGTTTTTTACTTAAAAAAACCCTCAAAACCTTAACCCCTCAAAACCTCTTAGGATTACTAACAAAGATGTACTAAATTTTCTAATTATATATAGTGCATTGACCTGAAGGGTCAGTAGCCTGAACTGCAACTTTAAGTGTAGAAATTGCATGGGACAGGGATATCCTATTGATGGTCGTCCCCACAAAGAGATGGTACTAGATTAGAATACCCTGGAGGTAGTAGACTCTTTCTGCTGGCCAGAAAACATGCCGAGTGCAAATGGTGGATGTGAAGTACGCCCACAAAGGTAAAGACAGCATGGGCGAAATTTTTTGAGCTCTTGCCTCTTGCCGATTGAACAGTTTTGTGAGAATAGGTTGCATCTTTTTGAGCACTATGATTAGAATGTTGTCAGGGCCAGTTGCTTTACTGGCATCATGGTTCTAGATAAGTTTGCCAACTTCCTGGACAGATATAATGGTGTCGCTCAGAGTATTTACAGTCATAGGGGAAAATTCAGGAGGTAGATTGGAAAGGGTAGAATTTGATGCAAAGTTCTTTGCAAAAAGTTTTACTTTGTCGGATGCTGGGGAGATATCCTCTGGTCCATCGATGATTGTTGTTGGAATAGATGTCTTACATCTGTTCAGGACCTTATTTGTCATTTGCCAAAACTCATGTTTATAACAAATACTAGAAAGTCTGTTAAAACTCTAATACCTACTAATTAATAACAAAAAGAAAGCAAATATAAAAAAACAATAAACCTTCTTTTAGCATCTATTTTTTCTCATTTATTCTCCTTCATATTCATTCATGTTGTATATTGCTGCCATGCTTAAAAATATTTTCATTCTATGGACGCCGGGTGTGATTGCAGACCCCACGATATTATTGTACCACCTTTGTTCAAACTGAAACATAGTTATCTAAGTACTCTGGTCAATGTAGTTTCAGGATATATCAGATTATGGGGGGGGGGGGGGTCTATCTCTTAAAACGTTGTAGGAATTTGTGAAATATTTTTATGAACGTCCGGTGCAAACACAGAACCCACGATATTATTACACCATCTTTGGACTGAACAGATACTACACTTTGAACTTATGCCAAGAAAGCGTATTTTAGTTTGAGTTTCACATTCTACACAACAGCAACATCAGATGAAATTTAAAAAAATACTTTTTTGTAATGCATCTTCAGTGATCGAACAATCACATTTAAAAAAAAAGAGTGATAACGTACATACACACATGAAATTGCCATAGCGTATTATTATTATTATTATATATATATATATATATATAGTCTCGGAAGTTTCTCAACCATTAAAACTATATAAAAAAAAAATTTAAAAAATATATATATAAAAAAAAAACTTATAGTCTCAAGTCTTCCAGTGGAAAATCACTCATGTAAGTCAATTTATTTTTTACAGTTATTATATTAGTTAGTTTCTAACACTATTTTAAGGGATCATCAGTTGTTTACCATGAAAAACTGTTTCGGGAATTTAAAAACAAGACAGTATTTAATTTCATGGCTTCCCAGCAGAGTTGATCAGACCCCACTTCCCTTAAAAGACAAAAACATAAACGTTCCTTATACTAAATCTACGTTTTGTTCCATATAAATGTTTTGCTAACTTATATTAGTTATATATATATATATATACAGGGTGATTGGAAAGTAACTCTCTATTATTAAGTGCTCGTAATTTATTACTGAAATATAATTTTTACAAGAAATGAATATGATAAGAACGTGTATTGCATGGGGTTTTATTCAAAATTCGATATGGGTGCCAGCAATCGCCACCAGCTTCTAAAGCTGCCTGGAAACCGCATCAACTGATTTCACAAGGAACTTTTATTTTTTATTTATTTTTTTACTAATGCGTCAACACTTATCAAGGCTAAAAACATACTTGAAGATTAGGATAAACAAAATGGATAGATTGACAGATGAATGATGATGAATACTATGAAAGTATTGAAAACAGCATCTGACCCAGAAAACAGCCTTTTTTTCCCCCCATTTTCAAAAGCATCGCTTGTGGAATGTGAGGACTAAAGGAAAAAATAACACATAATTCATAACACTTGCTCCCCGCCCCCCATTCATTTCTTGTAAGAATTATATTTCAGTAATAACTTACAAGTATAAGGCGTTACTTTCCAATCACTCTGTATATATTTCTTTTGCCCTGAAATTTTAACTTTTTGTGCATAAATATATATTTAAAAAATTTGATATTACTTTTAATTAAAGCAACAGCAATCAAAAAATAAAAATTTTCAAAGAGAATGTATAAATCTGACTTATATTTAAACATTCTTGTTAGATGACATGCAGGCTTCATCAATAGAAGGGGTGATCATGAGTGGGCTCCACACTCATCGGACCTTACCCCTCCTCCTCCCCCTCCCCCCGATTTTTATCTATGAGGTTATCTTAAAGATAATATCTTTCAAAACAATCCACAGACTATTCCTGAACCGAAGAGAGCCATTGTTTTTCCTTGATAAGGCAAGTAAAATACTCTTTAGCTCCCTCCCATCACCACATTTAGTTGGTGTTGGAAAGAGCATCCTGCCTATAAAAATTTTGCCTCAATTAAGGAAATGGCTTCCAAAGAACCCTGACCAGTTTGGAAGTCAATTTTCTAGAAGGCCGGCTAACATGGATGTTAGATGGTTCTATTAGGTTATTTTCTAAGTTGTATTTCTTTTCATGAATTTTATTGTTGTTTATCTTGAAAGAGAAGTGCATTGTACATTATGTATATATGACGCACTTTGAGGTATTAGTTACATAAAATTACCACTTCGGGGGGAGGGGGGGGAAGTCATTTTTAAGAGTTTATGAAATATATCAAGCTATACATCATTTTTATGGAGCCATTTGAAACAGAGGTCAAAAAAGTACTTAAAAAATCAGTTAACGATATCCCATCCAACAGTGATAATCCGAGTCTCAAGTAATATGAATGGAAAGCAATTACAAAGATAACAAACTCAGCCATGCCTGAAATGTCATATTTGCTACCATTATGGTGTTACGCCAATCCTGGACAAAATGAGGGAAAATTGTCTGCAATGGTATAAACCATAAAGGTATTAACAAGAATAATAGGAGACAGACATAAACGAAGGCTGAAGAGAGTCCAGTAAAGAGGCCTATAATGGGTCCCCTTTGTTAGAATTTGAAACCGAGGGTACCGATGTTGTTCTGATCTTCTGTAGTATAAATATTACGCTCTTGTTTTTGATTTTTCTTAATCGATCACTTTGCTATGGTTCTCTCCCACTAAACTTATATATATATATATATATATATATATATATATATATATATAAAATATAATCATCCACAGACAACTGTTTTGTCATCTATGAATCACTAGTGTTGCTAGATGTTCAATTAAGAATTACATTTCCCTTAAACCCAGGCCTTACAAAAAGGATTCTTTTCTCATCAGAGGGGTAAGGCATCCTGTAAATTAAAAGGATGCTTCAAATATTTTTTTTTTAATTTAAAAATGTTTTAAACAGTTTTAAAAAAAGGTTGTAAGAAAATAAAAATACAAAACATTAGAAAGATATTTTTAAGAGTTTTATTTTCATACAACAGCAACTTTTCCCCCTTTTTGAAGAAAACTTTGAAATTAATTGATACCACCTTGTAGGATATCTTTAAAAATATAATTATAATTTTTTTTATAATATCATTGAATAATATATATATTTATATATATATATATATATATATAAAAAATAGCTTGAATGCAAAACATGATAAATCCAATTAGTTTAAATTTATACCTTAAACCATAAGATGACGAATATATTAAATCTAGACTTCAACTAAATGCTTATTTTAATTTAAAGCGAAAAGAAATGTTGGTATCATATTATGTAAAATATGACTTTGGGTGTGGTCGAGTGTTGAAATGCAACACTTTTGCTAGTTTCATAATTTAAAAAATGGCGTTTATTGTGTTTCGTTAGGCTAAATATTTTTATTTTTTTTCGTGGACACTATACTTTATTATAATCATCCATCGGTACCGTCGGTTTCATGGAAACACTGGAAACTGAACCTGCAGGGATAAAGATACCAAATGTGACCGGTTTATCAGCCGATGTAATGATAGTATCTTAAAAAAATATATGTGCTCTTGCACAGTGATTGAGCACTCTTGTTTCTCCTATAACACTGTGTGTATATATATTTTTTATTTTTCTGAAAATTTTTAGTGATTTGAAATGCTTCAGCCTCGAATTCACAAGACTGACATTATTTTGAAACTTAATATGAACTTGCGGCTCTGCTGTTTAAAAATCATTGAATAATTATTCAATGATTAATTTTAATCAATTGTGACTTGTATTTAATAGAATTCAAGTGGCCTAAGTGTTATTGATATTGACTATGGAATCGGCAATCTGAGTTCAAATAGCATTGGATCTATTATGTTTTGATGATGCACTAATCGGTAAAAGGTATGGACCCCTAATCCCCTCCTTTCCATTGGTACAATAAAATAACAATTCATTTTCAATTACTTCATTTGGTATGAACCATTTCACTAACTCATTCACTATCCATGTTTATCATCTATGTTCCCTTCGACGGGGGTTCGACGCTGTCTGGCTGTCCTTATGCTAAGTCTCCAGTGAGGATTGACTGTGTCCATTTGCTTACGGTCTGTTGTCTCTGGCTCCATGTTCACTGTTAAACTTTTCACTGACTGCCATGTGATTTTGGAGCAGGACTTTTTACTGCTGGATGCTCTTCCTATCACCAACTCTGACACTTCCAGTAGTCCGAAATCTTTTTTGTTTGTTGATGTGTCTGGTGGGTAGTAATCTTCAACCTCATACGCCCTTTGCCGCAGTGCTACATGATAAAGCGCCATGCCTAACATCTGGCATCCCATGAAATCCATGATAGGTATTATTATCAGAGATAGCTCCCTGGGAAATTGTCTGGGTACTAGAGCATATCCACATGCCGGTGGGTCATGCATACCCTAGACTTTAAGGGGTTCCAACCCAAGCACACAACTGCATCAGCTACTACTGAGCATTAGCGCAGGTTCCCCAGGGAGACAGGATGAGGACCTGTGTTGTGCACTTGCAGCAGCAACCTGTACCAACCCTTGCTCCAATGATGTCCCGAGACGACAATTGTCAGAGCCAGATAGAGCTGGAAGCGAGAAGCATCTGAGGCCATTACTACCACTAGGCTACTAAGTAACTCATTCTCCCTTAAACACAATAGAATTCGGTACTTCTGTATTATTAAGGACAGATGAATTTTTTTATTTTAGAAGAATCAGTTAAAAGGGAGATAATTCAAATTGTTTTCTCAACATATCCTCTGAAGTTTTATTTGATTTCATATTAAAAAGTCAGTGCCAAATAGCAGCGAGAGTTGTGATTGATGAATTGATAAATAATCCTTTTATGTATCCTTTTTAATTCTCATGCAGTTTATGTACCGGGCTATTTTTTAGATACGATTCTCAAGTTAAATCCAATTTTTACAGTATCTTTTGTTTATTAAATTGCTAGGTCAAAGTACAGAATAGTTAATCAATCCCTCACCTCCCCATGTTAAGAATGGCTTTCTAAATTATAACATTATTATTTCAGTTCGGTCCATAAACTGCATAAGTACCCCTTTTTTTTCCTTCTTACTAATTCTCTCGATTTTTCTTATGGGTTATGGTTACAAACAAAAAAAAAACAGTTTGAATTATCTCCCCTTTCAACCAACTCTTCTAAATTAATAATGAAATGAAAATTTCAGCTGTCCCCAATAATACAGAAGCACCCAGAATTCTAAGTAACCCGTCCTGTTTACAATAGATATTCTATTTCAGCCTGAAATGACCCATGAAGATGTTGACAGACAAGTCAAACTTTGGCCAAGCAATGGAAAAGCATGGACTACACTTTGCGATAAATAATCTAGAAGATTATCAGCTGCTGAATGACAAAAACAAAAATGAAGAAACTTGTCCAAATTTACCAGTTTTGCTGCTGGTTACGATCTGGGTTATCAGGATTTCCAGGAATGGTAAGTATGAAAATTTTTTTTTTCCTTTTTGAATTTTCATAGATTTTCTTTTAATGATTTAAAAAAAAGAGAGAATTTCTTTTTTTTTAACCGTGTTCTGAAGGACATGACCTTACAAATAAGAATGTTTACAGCCACCAAAGCATGTGGTGATATTGGGGAGATATGCGAGGATGATCTCACATGACAGTACGTTGCAGATTCTGATTTATCAACACATGCAACCACACACATGACGACCCTCGCCCCATCAAAATGTCTTCCTGATCAACACTGGTCCTGGGTATGACCTTAAAAGACATCCAGTGGTGAGGCCTCCATTTGGGAGCTGTGGGGAATGTGGAGTTGCCCCTTAGTTGCCATTGCTCCAAGGTCCACTTTGGCCCGGTGTGGTAGTACCTGTAAGGGCCCCATCTATGGGTCAAATAGAACCTACTGGTGCTACCAGATCAGGCTGTCTGAAGTTATTGACTTCCTGACTTAAAATGCACCAAACATAGATGTTTTATTGTTTTTTTTATTTTTGTTTGCAAAACTCAATCATGTTCTGCAAAGTCAAAAACAAAAAAACAATTTTCTTCTACAAAACAACCAAACCAAACACGATGAATAAATATTTGTAGATATAAAGAACTTGAAGCATAAAAACTTTTACCAAAATGACCGGATTCGGCATTAAATAACCCGAAAAGGGTTGATATGCCGTAAAACAAAACAACCAAACCAAACCAAACCAAACCTGATCAGCAGTTTCCCGAAACTCCCCACCCATCTAAATATAATGTTGATTTCTCCATTTAGTAAATAGCGTCCCTATTTACTTGTTTCCCCACAAATGCAGAGTTTTTACACAAGGTTGAGAAAATCTAGCTCCTCAAAAAGGAGCACTCTTGATTGGGACAAAAATAAAATTTGCCTCAGTCTTGAAGGATTTCTCCTTCACTGACCGAGGTCAGAAAAGGTGAAGTGTAGTATTAGAACAGATACTACACTTTTCTTCTAGGTATAAGGTCAATAAATTTGCATAATTACCGCCTCCTCTCTCTTGTTTAAATCAACATAGTGGGCTAATGACATAATTAACTTGCGCTGAAACTGCCTTGAAAGTGGGTTGTCAATATAAATATATTTATCTAACATATAAAGTTATTTTGTCGGATTTTTTTAAGTCAGACGTAAATAGCATTTAAGCTGACAAATCAAACTTTTGATGAGCCAATTTTCATTTGTTATTGTTGTACCATGTTGTTACCAAAATGATAACGTATTTAGCTACAATTTATTTTTTAAATTACTTAGTCCGGCTCAGACGACTGCTAATATGAAATATTTTTTAATAATCACCTAAAAATAAAAATCTGCAATGGGGATAACTCATTTTAAAATAAAAGAAAATAATACGAATAGTATACCTTAAGTTTAAAAATATGCAAACAAATCAAAAGTAAAATGACTTCACTGCATCCCAGACAATGCCGGGTAGGTACAATTAGTATTTATATATATATTTATTTCTGCTTATATTGATGAAATTAATATAAAAAATGGTTAAAGGGTAAACTGAAATAAAAACATTGAAACATCAATTTCAGATTTTCGTCATTCCATTGGTAATAACAAAATCAGTAGTTGCGAGAGAACATAAAAAGACTAAAGAGTTTATAACAGTTATGTAATTCAGATCTATTTTCTTTTGCACTTGCATGTAATTGCATGCATAATTAGTTCGGTGAGATAACACAGACATGTTTAGACTCACATTGTGATACGTCAGGTGATTAGAACAGTTTGCACATGTGCGCTTTTTCCATTTTCGCCCTTCGAGATGCCAATGTGAACAGGCACCATATTTCCTGGCTCGCCTATTGGACGAACTAATTTGTCTCATATTCTTGTGCTCCTAACTCCTACTCGATCTTATTGTGTTGATGAAACTGTTGAATAAAAGTTAATTTTTGTAGAAATTTGTCTTTTTAACTGAAGCCTGGTGACCCTTTTCTTATTAAACAAGGCCAGTCAGATGAATACAGATGCAGCAAAATGCCAATCTGGTATTCTTCTCCAAAAACCCTCCACAAGTTCTTGATTGGTCAAATAAAGAAATATGTCGAAATATACTTATTTATAAATGTGTGTATATATATATATATATATATATATATATATATATATATATATATATATATATATTCAAAATTAAAAATTTTTTTTTTTTAAAAACAACAAATTAATTTGTTTTGCAGACGTATCCATTCAATGGCTTTAATATGTGTGCACTATGAACAATAATTCATTTTGTCGTATTTTTCAATTAGAATTGGAAAAATGTTTTTTAATTAAAAAAAAACAGTGTAAGACCACTCCTCACATCATGTTCGTCTGTATTTTCAACTTGTTACTGGCTATCTTGCTTTCGCTTGTTGCTGGTTCTCAACATTTTGAACCGAGAGAGGGATCTAGCTGTCATACAAAGCTAGATCTCTTTATTTACAATCTCAGTACATATACTCCTTAAAACAATGACACTTTTCTGAATGAAGGACTGGCACTCATCTGACAAGATGTTTCAGTCATCATATATATATAGTAAGTTATAAAAATATATTTATGGCAATTAAGCTATACAGAGGTTTCTGCGTTTCATCCCTGTAGGGAATTGTCAGGCTAAAGTGCCATGATGTCATCTCTCTTTGTGACATCATTGATTGTGAACGGTAACAAGATACAAACATACTTGTCAAACAACAGGGTTGTCAAGATAAAACTTGATAAAGGATCTCCCCCCCCCCCTCCTCTCACTCTGTTTTAATGGATGGCATCATCCTTTTGTGATGTTATTCAGTGTGCATATATATTATATATATATAAGTTATGAAAATATATTTATGGCAATTAAGCTACACAGGCTTCCGCGTTTCATCCCCGTAGAGAATTGTTAGGCTAAAATGGCATTTTAGCCTTACTTTTCCCTACGGGGATGAAATTTTTTTTTTAACACAGGTATATTCAAATTTGCGTAGTAATACATCGGGTGATTAGAACACCTTTGTGCATGCATGGTTTCTGACAATTCCCGTCAATTCCATTAGCTGCAATCAAAAGCCATCTGATATGCTTTCTTAATATCATTTTTTTTATTAATTCGAACAACATGTTCTTAAGAGAATAAGGATTTATTCCTAGATGTTCACCTTGTAGCTGAAAGGTTAAAAAAAAGGAGGAAGAAGAAAGAAAGAGGAAGTTATTCATGGTTTAAGAGCATAGCTTAATTATTAATCATTTTGTTAGAAAACGCGTCTTGTCTCATTCAAGCTTTGGTCAACTCTTTGTCATTCGAATGCTGCTGTCTCTATTCATCATCATATCTTATCATGCCAATACTGGATCCATCGTTGGACATCAAAGTGACAGTCCATCAAATCTTGGTCAGTACAAGTTGGCCCATCACTGCAGTCACCGAGGCTGTGTTCCATTGTCTGTCAGAAATTTTCACAAGGGCAGTTGCTTGTTGTTGCTTGTCCCCACCTGTGGAGGTTGCTGGTTGTCCTTCCAACTTTCGTTCTTGCTCGGTTCAGGGTCACCCAGTTATTCCTTGGGAGATAAGTTCCATGTGGGAGATTTTATTTGGGTTTTTGAATAGCTTCACTCAAGTAGTCATTCCACTCATTCCATCTGTCAATGCGGTAGTTCTGTGACTGTGCAGGGTCAAGGCTCTCTTTGGTCATGAAACTTCTTCTTGATTTCAATCTGCCTCTTGGAGAAGATTCACCATTCTGCGTATAAGCCAGTTTGGTGTAGCCATACTTAAGAGATCTATTTAGGCTTCTAAATACTATGTTACTTTGAATATTTGGTCAGGGTTTAATTGTAGGGGAAAGTATTCTCATGTCAGGTTGTCCCGACAAACCCCTGTATAGAGAGACCTTAGACACTCGAGGACAGTGTCTAGTAGGCATTCAAATTCTCTCCAGATAGAGAAAGCTGCAGCTTAAGCTGGAATGTGCCATTTCAAATCAACTGACCCAGAATTAAATAATGCATGGCACAGAATCACTAAAACTAACCCTGGTCATGCACAACTAAGTACTTAGTACTAGCTAATAGAAACTAGCTAGATGTACCACCATCAATATTTAACATATGAATAAATATTTTAAGATATTATGAACTTCTAGCATTAGTACTTTTACCCAAATGAAATTAAATAACCTAAAACATTTTGATATACTGTTAAAAAAAATAATCGACCAAAAAAAGTCTTGCAGAAATTTCTTTTATCTCTGATGAGATATTAAACGCAACATTTTACAGATTGTCTGAATTGATAATTTTAAGACCCTTTAATAGAGGCTTAACTCAACGAAATACAAACTTTTTCACACACATAAGTTTCACCATAGAAATATGTTTTCAATTAACTTGAAGTATTTTGGTGTCCGATATCGTACATTTACTAAATGGTGTCTGAGTCTTCTTGTTATAACCCCAATAACGAACTCCATTTTTTTTTTACTTGTATTCACTCCAAACAAGGCACATTGCCACTGAGACATAAGGTCCTACTGTGATTTAGGGACCATATTTATAGGGGCATCCTAAGTGGGGAGTTGTGCAGCGAGATTTTTGTTTACATTGCATTTAAATTTCTGCATGTTTGTACAGTCAGGAAAACAGAGAGCAGGGAGGGAATTCCAAAGACTAGCAGTTTGAGAAAAGAAGCTATTAGAATAGAAAGCCTTCCGTCATCTGGAGACCTCTACATAGTAGGATTTATCCGATTGTCAGGCTGGTCGGGGGTATTTACATCAAAAGGGTCTCAGATCAGCGAGTTCATCAAAGCTCCTTCCATTGAAGTACTTGTAAAACAAGTACAGGAATGCAATACTGCGGTGATGGAGCAGGGGCTAGAGCTTGGTAGACAGTGTGGGGCCTATTAGAGACTCTTTTTTTTTTAACCCTGTCTAAGAGGGAGAGACTGGTGGTTGATGCACCAGCCCAGATGTGAGAACAATACTTCATGCATGGGCGAATGGTGGCTTTGTAGAGATATAGGATACTGGCAGGTGTGAGAAGTTTAGACCTTTGAATAGACTTCCAAGAGAGGTAAGAAATGTGCCAACAACGCATCAATTCAAGACGAATTTGGACAGGTGCTGGGATACTGTATCCTCTTCTGTGTAAATTTTCACCACCTTTTCCCTACATGGCAACTGAAGCATGCTTGTTTTATTTTTTGCAAAATTTATTGAATTGAATAGTATCAAATTTTTTCCATCCTACTCCGTGAAAGTAAAAAGTCGACCATGATTTTAAAAAAAAAATGTAAAAAGATTTTACTTTGAATTGCATCTTCGCTGGTGTCTTATCAATTAGGCCACTGCACAAGTGTTATTATTATACAGATTATAAAGCATACTATGGAAACGTTATTGTGTAAGTAGGTCAAATTACATTCAATTGAGACAAATCTTTTCTCAAAAAGGTAGGAGGTGAAATTAGAAAAACTGACTAATTATATTTCTTCATGGTGTCATTGGTGGCAGCAAGAGGACTTGAAACTGTGGAAGGATTAGTTCCTCCAACTCCTTCAATGATATTAGTAATCAAAAAATAAACTTGATTGGATTAAATATGAAATCGATTGGAAATTAAATTTTTGTTTTTAAGAACACAGACCAATATTTGCCAAAACTGATTGACCAAACAGTTTTGTTAAGAGAACTGTTAACATCAAATAAATAGATGGGGGTGGGTCGCTTTTATTTTATCTAAATATGTAATGGGGTAACTCTCCTGAATCAATGTTTACTTGAATTGAATAATAAAAAAAGAAAAATTGTATCTGACAGCTGAATTGGTTACAGAAGTTAGTAATCCCATTTTAATGCGACCAATCTTGTGTTTTGGCAGTGAAGAAAGTTTGTAATAATCTTTTTTCCAGGATTCTTTGATTCCTGACTGTTCAAAAAATCTGTATCTTTTCTTTCTTTTCTTTTCTTGCCTACATTCTGCAGGTTACAGAGGGGTCACTTGGGTTCAGGTTTGAAAAGGGGTGGTGGGTGGGGGTAGTTCACTAGCGAATGTAGATAGAGAAGGAATATCGCCCAAACTAACCATGCCAGTCTAGTTAAAGACACATTTCATATCTGCCTCAGCAGTGAAGAAACCGAAATTGCGTTCGGGGTTGAAAGGGGGGGGAGGGAAACCTATCTTCAACTTACTGTTCCCTCCTTAGTATGCAATTGAACTTATTCTATCTTCATGTGTACATATATATATATATATATATATATATGTGTATATATATATATATATATATTATATGAAATTTTTTTTTTTTTTCTTACCTGAAGGGGCTAGGAAATACCCGACTAGTACACGGGCGCAGGCTATTTTTACCCCGCTCGGAGTGTTGGACCCGTAAGACCTCGTAAGGCTATCCATCTAAGAGAAGGAAATCTCTGACAAAAAAACCTTGCTACCAGCTACTTATGCCGTGGCAGTAAACTGTTGGGGGAGGATGGCTTCCTTAGTCCTGATCGACAACCTTCCTAGAGTTGGAATCTCGAACAAAATATCCGGTTTGTAAACCTACAATTGCTTAAGGAGTAGATAGGTTCTACCTATTGCCGGCCCTTGCACTCCTTCTTTGTTTATTAGTCAGGCGCAGAAGTAACAGCGCTGGGACGCCTCTAAACACTCAGTGCCTAGCCTTGTTTCCTTACTAGGACAATGAACGCCGTTCTCTTTCTCTCTATTTGGGCAACTTGGGGAAAGTTTTTTCGTTAGTAAGTCTTACATGACCAGTCTGGGTCTCTCTTGTTCCGACAGGTTGAGGGTACAGGTTAGACAGCTTGTCTGGCTGCTGTTTACGACTGATAGGAAGGAGCCCAAACTCTTGGGTAGCGCCAAGAACGGCTGCTCCATCATCAGTTGCATAATACCGTGGGTAGTTGTATGTGCCATGTCGCGCATGGAAAGGGACCCTGCAATTATCTCCGGTGGGCTTTCCCGTGGCCACAACCCCCATGGACCAGGTCGTGACTAATGGACTGGTTGTGTGAGCTTATTGGCACCAAGCAAGTACCCACCTTGGCCAATCCACTCTATAATCAAATCAAACATGCCATTACAAAGAAATAAAATCAAACCTACACCAGACACCCAAAAAACACTTTCGCCTCCGCCCTTGAGGCTTGCATTCTCAAATATCCGGGGACTTAGAACCAACATCAACGATGTAGAAACCTTTCTCCTGACAAACTCCCCGGATATCCTAGCTCTTAGTGAAACTAACCTCCAATCCTCAATCTCTTCTCACCACTTTGACATGACTGACTACCTCCCACTCTACTGTAAAGACTCTGACAAACACATGCACGGGCTAGGAGTTTATGTTCGGAACACCCTCCCCCTGACTAGAGAACATAGGTTAGAATCAGATGACTACGACTACATGTGCTTTAGATTGACTTTACATCACAACGTTAGTTACTTATATTTCCTATACCGCTCCCCGTCGACCCAGGACTGTACTCTGCTAAACTCTGTCTCTGAAAGCATAGATAGAGCACTCTTAATTGACTTGAATGCCCAGATACATGTATTTGGTGATTTTAATGCCCACCACCGCGACTGGTTGGGATTCTCCAGCCTTACTGACGCAGCCGGCAACTCTACGTATAATTTCTCCTTAGCTCACTCCCTCTCTCAGACTGTTGATTTTCCGACCCGCATCCCCGATCGAGTGGACCAACAAGCCTCACTTCTAGACCTCTTCTTGACCTCAATACCCGAGGCTTGTGTGACGAAAGCTCATAGCCCACTCGGGAATGCTGATCACATTGTGCTAATGATACATATCACGCTAAAAAGTCGTCCAAAAGCTGATGAACCGTTGCTCAAAACAACAAGATACTACAAGCAAGCTGATTTTGAGTCAATCAGAGATCACATCAGTGACGCCCCATGGAGGGAAACCTTCTCACTCCCTGCCAACCAGTGTGCAAACGAATTAACTGAATGGGTCAAAGCAGGCATTGAAGCCTATGTCCCCATGCGAAAATTCTTTAGCAAGCCCCACTCTCCTCAATGGTTCACTTCGGAATGTGCAGCTGCCATTTCTGAGAGGCAACAAGCATTCCGTAAATTCGGCCGCCATAAGTCAACTACTAATAGGCATAAATTTATAGAGTCAAGAAATAATTGCAAGGCCGTGATAGGCGAAGCGAAGAGAAGGTATAATGAGTTAACAAAAAAACGCATCCAGTCACAGAAACTAGGTACTCGCGATTTCTGGAAAATCTACAATAGTGTAGTGAATAATGGTCAATCTACGATTCCCCCACTTTCAAACAACAATGATGTCGTTTGCACGGCCACTGATAAGGCTGAACTACTTGCACAGCGTTTCACTTCTAACTCTACTTTAGACTCAGGTAACCACCCTCTCCCTGAATTACATTTGCGGACCGAAGCCACACTTGATAACCTGGTCATCACCCCGTCCCAGGTCAGAGACATCATAAAAAACCTTGACACCTCTAAAGCTTGTGGGCCTGATCTTATACCTGTAATAGTAATAAAGAAATGCTCTGCTGAACTGGCCCCTGTCCTCTCCAAACTCTACAATAAATGCCTAGCCGAATCTTGCTTCCCCGATAGCTGGAAAATTGCCTCTGTGGTACCAGTCTACAAGAGTTATTAGAATAAAACCGACCCTCAGAACTACCGCCCACTCAGTCTACTGCCGATCTTTGCCAAAATCTTTGAATCCTTAATCAATCTAGCGATAGTACGGCACTTAGTTAATGCTAAACTTCTATCTGACCGGCAGTATTGATTTAGACAAGCACGATCTACTGCAGACATCCTAACGGTCATCTCTGAACGCATGTATCATACACTCGACAAGGCAGGTGAAGCTAGGGCAGTAGCGCTTGATATATCCAAGGCCTTTGACAAGGTATGGCATAAAGGGCTTCTCCTGAAAATACGCTCATACGGTATTACTGGGCAACTACTTAATATAATTAGATCCTTCCTAAACAAAAGAAAAATCCAGGTTGTCCTCGATGGCCGTTCATCTAAGCTACATGACATAAATGCTGGTGTGCCCCAGGGATCTATTCTTGGACCTTTGTTGTTCCTGATCTATATAAACGATCTCCCTGATGACATAGTGTCTGAGATTGGTTTATTTGCTGACGACACCACGCTTTACTCTCGCCATGTTGGCAAAACAGATGCGATCATATCTGAGGCAATGGCTGAATCTTTAGAAAATGACCTCCAGGCTGTAGTGGATTGGGGCCATAAATGGTTGGTAACTTTTAATGCCGCAAAGACTAAGCTCCTTTCCTTCAACAACTACAAGAAGCCTCTCCGACCACCGATTGTCATGGCAAATAACACCCTACCTGAGAGTTCAACATTCAAACTCCTTGGCCTAACCTTCACAGGTAACATGAATTGGAACACATACATTGAAGACATTGCCAAGGCTGCCGCAAAGAAGGTTGGCTCCCTCTACCGTGCTAGTGGACTCCTTACACCTGACATTATCCTGTATCTCTACAAAGCCACCATTCGCCCATGCATGGAGTATTGTTGCAACATCTGGGCTGGTGCATCATCTACTATTCTCCCTCCTTGACAAAGTCCAAAAAAGAGTCGTCAACCTAATAGGTCCCTCACTGTCAGCTAAGCTCCAGCCCCTGTCCCATCGCCGCAATGTAGCATCCTTATGTTTGTTTTACAAATACTTCAATGGATTATGCTCCGATGAGTTGGCTACTCTGGTGCTCCCTCGACATAAATTCACTAGACTAACTCGACATTCTACTAAATCTCATTCATTCACTGTGGAGGTCTCCTGATGCCGGAGAGAGCATTCTACTCAAATAGCTTCTTTCCTCGTGCTGCTGGTCTCTAGAACTCCCTCCCTGCCCCCTGTTTCCCCGACAGTACTGACATGCAGAAATTTAAAACTAATGTAAACAGACATCTCGCTGCTCAGATCCCAATTTAAGCTGAACCACCAATTCTTCTCCCCTTTTCCTTTTTCTTAGTAGCCCCTTACGTTTACAGTGGCGGCCTGCCTTGTTTGGGGTGAATCATGTAAAAAAAAATAAATAAATAAAAAAAAAATTTTGATGCAAACAATCTTGTGTGTTTTGGCAGTGAAGAAAGTTTGTAATCCTATTTTGATGCAACCAATCTTGTGTGTTTTGGCAGTGAAGAAAGTTTTTAATCCCATTTTGATGCAACCAATCTTGTGTGTTTTTGCAGTGAAGAAAGTTTGTAATTTCATTTTGATGCAACCAATCTTGTGTGTTTTGGCAGTGAAGAAAGTTTGTAATCCCATTTTGATGCAACCAATCTTGTGTGTTTTGGCAGTGAAGAAAGTTTGTAACCCTATTTTGATGCAACCAATCTTGTGTGTTTTGGCAGTGAAGAAAGTTTGTAATTTCATTTTTATGCAACCAATCTTGTGATTTTTGGCAGTGAAGAAAATTTGTAACCCTATTTTGATGCAACCAATCTTGTGTGTTTTGGCAGTGAAGAAAGTTTGTAATCCTATTTTGATGCAACCAATCTTGTGTGTTTTGGCAGTGAAGAAAGTTTGTAATCCTATTTTGATGCAACCAATCTTGTGTGTTTTGGCAGTGCAGAAAGTTTGTAATCCCATTTTTATGCAACCAATCTTGTGTGTTTTGGCAGTGAAGAAAGTTTGTAACCCTATTTTGATGCAACCAATCTTGTGTGTTTTGGCAGTGAAGAAAGTTTGTAATTTCATTTTGATGCAACCAATCTTGTGATTTTTAGCAGTGAAGAAAGTTTGTAACCCTATTTTGATGCAACCAATCTTGTGTGTTTTGGCAGTGAAGAAAGTTTGTAATCCTATTTTGATGCAACCAATCTTGTGTGTTTTGGCAGTGAAGAAAGTTTGTAATCCCATTTTGATGCAACCAATATTGTGTGTTTTGGCAGTGAAGAAAGTTTGTAATCCCATTTTTATGCAACCAATCTTGTGTGTTTTGGCAGTGAAGAAAGTTTGTAATCCTATTTTTATGCAACTAATCTTGTGTGTTTTGGCAGTGAAGAAAGTTTTTAATCCCATTTTGATGCAACCAATCTTGTGTGTTTTGGCAGTGAAGAAAGTTTGTAATCCTATTTTGATGCAAACAATCTTGTGTGTTTTGGCAGTGAAGAAAGTTTGTAATCCTATTTTTATGCAACCAATCTTGTGTGTTTTGGCAGTGAAGAAAGTTTGTAATCCTATTTTTATGCAACCAATCTTGTGTGTTTTGGCAGTGAAGAAAGTTTGTAATCCCATTTTGATGCAACCAATCTTGTGTGTTTTGGCAGTGAAGAAAGTTTGTAATCCTATTTTGATGCAACCAATCTTGTGTGTTTTGGCAGTGAAGAAAGTTTATAATCCTATTTTGATGCAACCAATCTTGTGTGTTTTGGCAGTGAAGAAAGTTTGTAATCCTATTTTGATGCAACCAATCTTGTGTGTTTTGGCAGTGAAGAAAGTTTGTAATCCCATTTTTATGCAACTAATCTTGTGATTTTTGGCAGTGAAGAAAGTTTGTAATCCCATTTTGATGCAACCAATCTTGTGTGTTTTGGCAGTGAAGAAAGTTTGTAATTCCATTTTGATGCAACCAATCTTGTGTGTTTTGGCAGTGAAGAAAGTTTGTAATCCCATTTTGATGCAACCAATCTTGTGTGTTTTGACAGTGAAGAAAGTTTGTAATCCTATTTTGATGCAACCAATCTTGTGTTTTGGCAGTGAAGAAAGTTTGTAATCCTATTTTGATGCAACCAATCTTGTGTGTTTTGGCAGTGAAGAAAGTTTGTAATCCTATTTTGATGCAACCAATCTTGTGTGTTTTGGCAGTGAAGAAAGTTTGTAATCCTATTTTGATGCAACCAATCTTGTGTGTTTTGGCAGTGAAGAAAGTTTGTAATCCTATTTTGATGCAACCAATCTTGTGTGTTTTGGCAGTGAAGAGAGTTTGTAATCCTATTTTTATACAACTAATCTTGTGTGTTTTGGCAGTGAAGAAAGTTTGTAATCCTATTTTTATGCAACCAATCTTGTGTGTTTTGGCAGTGAAGAAAGTTTATAATCCCATTTTGATGCAACCAATCTTGTGTGTTTTGGCAGTGAAGAAAGTTTGTAATCCCATTTTTATGCAACCAATCTTGTGTGTTTTGGCAGTGAAGAAAGTTTGTAATCCCATTTTTATGCAACTAATCTTGTGTGTTTTGGCAGTGAAGAAAGTTTGTAATCCTATTATTATGCAACCAATCTTGTGTGTTTTGGCAGTGAAGAAAGTTTATAATCCTATTTTGATGCAACCAATCTTGTGTGTTTTGGCAGTGAAGAAAGTTTGTTATCCCATTTTTATGCAACCAATCTTGTGTGTTTTGGCAGTTAAGAAAGTTTGTAATCCCATTTTTATGCAACCAATCTTGTGTGTTTTGGCAGTGAAGAAAGTTTGTAATCCCATTTTTATGCAACCAATCTTGTGTGTTTTGGCAGTGAAGAAAGTTTGTAATCCTATTTTTATGCAACCAATCTTGTGTGTTTTGGCAGTGAAGAAAGTTTATAATCCCATTTTGATGCAACCAATCTTGTGTGTTTTTGCAGTGAAGAAAGTTTGTAATCCTATTTTTATGCAACCAATCTTGTGTGTTTTGGCAGTGAAGAAAGTTTGTAATCCTATTTTTATGCAACTAATCTTGTGTGTTTTGGCAGTGAAGAAAGTTTGTAATCCCATTTTTATGCAACCAATCGTGTGTGTTTTGGCAGTGAAGAAAGTTTGTAATCCTATTTTTATGCAACCAATCTTGTGTGTTTTGGCAGTGAAGAAAGTTTGTAATCCCATTTTTATGCAACTAATCTTGTGTGTTTTGGCAGTGAAGAAAGTTTGTAATCCCATTTTTATGCAACTAATCCTGTGTGTTTTGGCAGTGAAGAAAGTTTGTAATCCTATTTTGATGCAACCAATCTTGTGTGTTTTGGCAGTGAAGAAAGTTTATAATCCCATTTTGATGCAACCAATCTTGTGTGTTTTGGCAGTGAAGAAAGTTTTTTATCCCATTTTTATGCAACCAATCTTGTGTGTTTTGGCAGTGAAGAAAGTTTGTAATCCTATTTTTATGCAACCAATCTTGTGTGTTTTGGCAGTGAAGAAAGTTTTTTATCCCATTTTTATGCAACCAATCTTGTGTGTTTTGGCAGTGAAGAAAGTTTGTAATCCCATTTTTATGCAACAAATCTTGTGTGTTTTGGCAGTGAAGAAAGTTTTTTATCCCATTTTTATGCAAACAATCTTGTGTGTTTTGGCAGTGAAGAAAGTTTGTAATCCTATTTTTATGCAACTAATCTTGTGTGTTTTGGCAGTGAAGAAAGTTTGTAATCCTATTTTTATGCAACCAATCTTGTGTGTTTTGGCAGTGAAGAAAGTTTTTTATCCCATTTTTATGGAACCAATCTTGTGTGTTTTGGCAGTGAAGAAAGTTTGTAATCCCATTTTTATGCAACCAATCTTGTGTGTTTTGGCAGTGAAGAAAGTTTGTAATCCCATTTTTATGCAACAAATCTTGTGTGTTTTGGCAGTGAAGAAAGTTTTTTATCCCATTTTTATGCAACCAATCTTGTGTGTTTTGGCAGTGAAGAAAGTTTTTTATCCCATTTTTATGCAACCAATCTTGTGTGTTTTGGCAGTGAAGAAAGTTTGTAATCCTATTTTTATGCAACTAATCTTGTGTGTTTTGGCAGTGAAGAAAGTTTGTAATCCCATTTTTATGCAACCAATCGTGTGTGTTTTGGCAGTGAAGAAAGTTTGTAATCCTATTTTTATGCAACCAATCTTGTGTGTTTTGGCAGTGAAGAAAGTTTGTAATCCCATTTTTATGCAACTAATCTTGTGTGTTTTGGCAGTGAAGAAAGTTTGTAATCCCATTTTTATGCAACTAATCCTGTGTGTTTTGGCAGTGAAGAAAGTTTGTAATCCTATTTTGATGCAACCAATCTTGTGTGTTTTGGCAGTGAAGAAAGTTTATAATCCCATTTTGATGCAACCAATCTTGTGTGTTTTGGCAGTGAAGAAAGTTTGTAATCCTATTTTTATGCAACCAATCTTGTGTGTTTTGGCAGTGAAGAAAGTTTTTTATCCCATTTTGATGCAACCAATCTTGTGTGTTTTGGCAGTGAAGAAAGTTTGTAATTCCATTTTGATGCAACCAATCTTGTGTGTTTTGGCAGTGAAGAAAGTTTGTAATCCCATTTTGATGCAACCAATCTTGTGTGTTTTGACAGTGAAGAAAGTTTGTAATCCTATTTTGATGCAACCAATCTTGTGTTTTGGCAGTGAAGAAAGTTTGTAATCCTATTTTGATGCAACCAATCTTGTGTGTTTTGGCAGTGAAGAAAGTTTGTAATCCTATTTTGATGCAACCAATCTTGTGTGTTTTGGCAGTGAAGAAAGTTTGTAATCCTATTTTGATGCAACCAATCTTGTGTGTTTTGGCAGTGAAGAAAGTTTGTAATCCTATTTTGATGCAACCAATCTTGTGTGTTTTGGCAGTGAAGAGAGTTTGTAATCCTATTTTTATACAACTAATCTTGTGTGTTTTGGCAGTGAAGAAAGTTTGTAATCCTATTTTTATGCAACCAATCTTGTGTGTTTTGGCAGTGAAGAAAGTTTATAATCCCATTTTGATGCAACCAATCTTGTGTGTTTTGGCAGTGAAGAAAGTTTGTAATCCCATTTTTATGCAACCAATCTTGTGTGTTTTGGCAGTGAAGAAAGTTTGTAATCCCATTTTTATGCAACTAATCTTGTGTGTTTTGGCAGTGAAGAAAGTTTGTAATCCTATTATTATGCAACCAATCTTGTGTGTTTTGGCAGTGAAGAAAGTTTATAATCCTATTTTGATGCAACCAATCTTGTGTGTTTTGGCAGTGAAGAAAGTTTGTTATCCCATTTTTATGCAACCAATCTTGTGTGTTTTGGCAGTTAAGAAAGTTTGTAATCCCATTTTTATGCAACCAATCTTGTGTGTTTTGGCAGTGAAGAAAGTTTGTAATCCCATTTTTATGCAACCAATCTTGTGTGTTTTGGCAGTGAAGAAAGTTTGTAATCCTATTTTTATGCAACCAATCTTGTGTGTTTTGGCAGTGAAGAAAGTTTATAATCCCATTTTGATGCAACCAATCTTGTGTGTTTTTGCAGTGAAGAAAGTTTGTAATCCTATTTTTATGCAACCAATCTTGTGTGTTTTGGCAGTGAAGAAAGTTTTTTATCCCATTTTTATGCAACCAATCTTGTGTGTTTTGGCAGTGAAGAAAGTTTGTAATCCTATTTTTATGCAACTAATCTTGTGTGTTTTGGCAGTGAAGAAAGTTTGTAATCCCATTTTTATGCAACCAATCGTGTGTGTTTTGGCAGTGAAGAAAGTTTGTAATCCTATTTTTATGCAACCAATCTTGTGTGTTTTGGCAGTGAAGAAAGTTTGTAATCCCATTTTTATGCAACTAATCTTGTGTGTTTTGGCAGTGAAGAAAGTTTGTAATCCCATTTTTATGCAACTAATCCTGTGTGTTTTGGCAGTGAAGAAAGTTTGTAATCCTATTTTGATGCAACCAATCTTGTGTGTTTTGGCAGTGAAGAAAGTTTATAATCCCATTTTGATGCAACCAATCTTGTGTGTTTTGGCAGTGAAGAAAGTTTTTTATCCCATTTTTATGCAACCAATCTTGTGTGTTTTGGCAGTGAAGAAAGTTTGTAATCCTATTTTTATGCAACCAATCTTGTGTGTTTTGGCAGTGAAGAAAGTTTTTTATCCCATTTTTATGCAACCAATCTTGTGTGTTTTGGCAGTGAAGAAAGTTTGTAATCCCATTTTTATGCAACAAATCTTGTGTGTTTTGGCAGTGAAGAAAGTTTTTTATCCCATTTTTATGCAAACAATCTTGTGTGTTTTGGCAGTGAAGAAAGTTTGTAATCCTATTTTTATGCAACTAATCTTGTGTGTTTTGGCAGTGAAGAAAGTTTGTAATCCTATTTTTATGCAACCAATCTTGTGTGTTTTGGCAGTGAAGAAAGTTTTTTATCCCATTTTTATGGAACCAATCTTGTGTGTTTTGGCAGTGAAGAAAGTTTGTAATCCCATTTTTATGCAACCAATCTTGTGTGTTTTGGCAGTGAAGAAAGTTTGTAATCCCATTTTTATGCAACAAATCTTGTGTGTTTTGGCAGTGAAGAAAGTTTTTTATCCCATTTTTATGCAACCAATCTTGTGTGTTTTGGCAGTGAAGAAAGTTTTTTATCCCATTTTTATGCAACCAATCTTGTGTGTTTTGGCAGTGAAGAAAGTTTGTAATCCTATTTTTATGCAACTAATCTTGTGTGTTTTGGCAGTGAAGAAAGTTTGTAATCCCATTTTTATGCAACCAATCGTGTGTGTTTTGGCAGTGAAGAAAGTTTGTAATCCTATTTTTATGCAACCAATCTTGTGTGTTTTGGCAGTGAAGAAAGTTTGTAATCCCATTTTTATGCAACTAATCTTGTGTGTTTTGGCAGTGAAGAAAGTTTGTAATCCCATTTTTATGCAACTAATCCTGTGTGTTTTGGCAGTGAAGAAAGTTTGTAATCCTATTTTGATGCAACCAATCTTGTGTGTTTTGGCAGTGAAGAAAGTTTATAATCCCATTTTGATGCAACCAATCTTGTGTGTTTTGGCAGTGAAGAAAGTTTGTAATCCTATTTTTATGCAACCAATCTTGTGTGTTTTGGCAGTGAAGAAAGTTTTTTATCCCATTTTTATGCAACCAATCTTGTGTGTTTTGGCAGTGAAGAAAGTTTTTTATCCCATTTTTATGCAACCAATCTTGTGTGTTTTGGCAGTGAAGAAAGTTTGTAATCCTATTTTTATGCAACCAATCTTGTGTGTTTTGGCAGTGAAGAAAGTTTTTTATCCCATTTTTATGCAACCAATCTTGTGTGTTTTGGCAGTGAAGAAAGTTTGTAATCCCATTTTTATGCAACAAATCTTGTGTGTTTTGGCAGTGAAGAAAGTTTTTTATCCCATTTTTATGCAAACAATCTTGTGTGTTTTGGCAGTGAAGAAAGTTTGTAATCCTATTTTTATGCAACTAATCTTGTGTGTTTTGGCAGTGAAGAAAGTTTGTAATCCTATTTTTATGCAACCAATCTTGTGTGTTTTGGCAGTGAAGAAAGTTTTTTATCCCATTTTTATGCAACCAATCTTGTGTGTTTTGGCAGTGAAGAAAGTTTGTAATCCCATTTTTATGCAACAAATCTTGTGTGTTTTGGCAGTGAAGAAAGTTTTTTATCCCATTTTTATGCAAACAATCTTGTGTGTTTTGGCAGTGAAGAAAGTTTGTAATCCTATTTTTATGCAACTAATCTTGTGTGTTTTGGCAGTGAAGAAAGTTTGTAATCCTATTTTTATGCAACCAATCTTGTGTGTTTTGGCAGTGAAGAAAGTTTTTTATCCCATTTTTATGCAACCAATCTTGTGTGTTTTGGCAGTGAAGAAAGTTTGTAATCCCATTTTTATGCAACCAATCTTGTGTGTTTTGGCAGTGAAGAAAGTTTTTTATCCCATTTTTATGCAACCAATCTTGTGTGTTTTGGCAGTGAAGAAAGTTTGTAATCCCATTTTTATGCAACCAATCTTGTGTGTTTTGGCAGTGAAGAAAGTTTGTAATCCTATTTTGATGCAACCAATCTTGTGTGTTTTGGCAGTGAAGAAAGTTTTTTATCCCATTTTTATGCAACCAATCTTGTGTGTTTTGGCAGTGAAGAAAGTTTGTAATCCCATTTTTATGCAACCAATCTTGTGTGTTTTGGCAGTGAAGAAAGTTTGTAATCCCATTTTTATGCAACCAATCTTGTGTGTTTTGGCAGTGAAGAAAGTTTGTTATCCCATTTTTATGCAACCAATCTTGTGTGTTTTGGCAGTGAAGAAAGTTTTTTATCCCATTTTTATGCAACTAATCTTGTGTGTTTTGGCAGTGAAGAAAGTTTGTAATCCTATTTTTATGCAACTAATCTTGTGTGTTTTGGCAGTGAAGAAAGTTTGTAATCCTATTTTTATGCAACCAATCTTGTGTGTTTTGGCGGTGAAGAAAGTTTATAATCCTATTTTGATGCAACCAATCTTGTGTGTTTTGGCAGTGAAGAAAGTTTGTAATCCTATTTTTATGCAACCAATCTTGTGTGTTTTGGCAGTGAAGAAAGTTTTTTATCCCATTTTTATGCAACCAATCTTGTGTGTTTTGGCAGTGAAGAAAGTTTGTAATCCTATTTTTATACAACCAATCTTGTGTGTTTTGGCAGTGAAGAAAGTTTTTTATCCCATTTTTATGCAACCAATCTTGTGTGTTTTGGCAGTGAAGAAGTTTGTAATCCCATTTTTATGCAACCAATCTTGTGTGTTTTTGCAGTGAAGAAAGTTTGTAATTTCATTTTGATGCAACCAATCTTGTGTGTTTTGGCAGTGAAGAAAGTTTTTTATCCCATTTTTATGCAACCAATCTTGTGTGTTTTGGCAGTGAAGAAAGTTTGTAATCCCATTTTTATGCAACCAATCTTGTGTGTTTTGGCAGTGAAGAAAGTTTGTAATCCCATTTTTATGCAACTAATCTTGTGTGTTTTGGCAGTGAAGAAAGTTTGTAATCCTATTTTTATGCAACCAATCTTGTGTGTTTTGGCAGGGAGAAAAGTTTGTAATCCTATTTTTATGCAACCAATCTTGTGTGTTTTGGCAGTGATGAAAGTTTGTAATCCCATTTTTATGCAACCAATCTTGTGTGTTTTGGCAGTGAAGAAAGTTTGTAATCCCATTTTTATGCAACCAATCTTGTGTGTTTTGGCAGTGAAGAAAGTTTGTAATCCTATTTTTATGCAATCAATCTTGTGTGTTTTGGCAGTGAAGAAAGTTTGTAATCCCATTTTTATGCAACTAATCCTGTGTGTTTTGGCAGTGAAGAAAGTTTGTAATCCTATTTTTATGCAACCAATCTTGTGTGTTTTGGCAGTGAAGAAAGTTTGTAATCCTATTTTTATGCAACTAATCTTGTGTGTTTTGGCAGTGAAGAAAGTTTGTAATCCTATTTTTATGCAACCAATCTTGTGTGTTTTTGCAGTGAAGAAAGTTTTTTATCCCATTTTGATGCAACCAATCTTGTGTGTTTTGGCAGTGAAGAAAGTTTGTAATCCCATTTTTATGCAACCATCTTGTGTGTTTTGGCAGTGAAGAAAGTTTGTAATCCCATTTTTATGCAACTAATCTTGTGTGTTTTGGCAGTGAAGAAAGTTTGTAATCCTATTTTTATGCAACTAATCTTGTGTGTTTTGGCAGTGAAGAAAGTTTGTAATCCTATTTTTATGCAACCAATCTTGTGTGTTTTGGCAGTGAAGAAAGTTTGTAATCCTATTTTTATGCAACCAACTTTGTGTGTTTTGGCAGTGAAGAAAGTTTATAATCCCATTTTGATGCAACCAATCTTGTGTGTTTTGGCAGTGAAGAAAGTTTGTAATCCTATTTTTATGCAACCAATCTTGTGTGTTTTGGCAGTGAAGAAAGTTTGTAATCCCATTTTTATGCAACCAATCTTGTGTGTTTTGGCAGTGAAGAAAGTTTGTAATCCTATTTTTATGCAATCAATCTTGTGTGTTTTGGCAGTGAAGAAAGTTTGTAATCCCATTTTTATGCAACTAATCTTGTGTGTTTTGGCAGTGAAGAAAGTTTGTAATTCTATTTTTATGAAACCAATCTTGTGTGTTTTGGCAGTGAAGAAAGTTTGTAATCCTATTTTTATGCAACTAATCTTGTGTGTTTTGGCAGTGAAGAAAGTTTGTAATCCTATTTTTATGCAACCAATCTTGTGTGTTTTTGCAGTGAAGAAAGTTTGTAATCCCATTTTTATGCAACCAATCTTGTGTGTTTTGGCAGTGAAGAAAGTTTGTAATCCCATTTTTATGCAACAAATCTTGTGTGTTTTGGCAGTGAAGAAAGTTTTTTATCCCATTTTTATGCAAACAATCTTGTGTGTTTTGGCAGTGAAGAAAGTTTGTAATCCTATTTTTATGCAACTAATCTTGTGTGTTTTGGCAGTGAAGAAAGTTTGTAATCCTATTTTTATGCAACCAATCTTGTGTGTTTTGGCAGTGAAGAAAGTTTTTTATCCCATTTTTATGCAACCAATCTTGTGTGTTTTGGCAGTGAAGAAAGTTTGTAATCCCATTTTTATGCAACAAATCTTGTGTGTTTTGGCAGTGAAGAAAGTTTTTTATCCCATTTTTATGCAAACAATCTTGTGTGTTTTGGCAGTGAAGAAAGTTTGTAATCCTATTTTTATGCAACTAATCTTGTGTGTTTTGGCAGTGAAGAAAGTTTGTAATCCTATTTTTATGCAACCAATCTTGTGTGTTTTGGCAGTGAAGAAAGTTTTTTATCCCATTTTTATGCAACCAATCTTGTGTGTTTTGGCAGTGAAGAAAGTTTGTAATCCCATTTTTATGCAACCAATCTTGTGTGTTTTGGCAGTGAAGAAAGTTTTTTATCCCATTTTTATGCAACCAATCTTGTGTGTTTTGGCAGTGAAGAAAGTTTGTAATCCCATTTTTATGCAACCAATCTTGTGTGTTTTGGCAGTGAAGAAAGTTTGTAATCCTATTTTGATGCAACCAATCTTGTGTGTTTTGGCAGTGAAGAAAGTTTTTTATCCCATTTTTATGCAACCAATCTTGTGTGTTTTGGCAGTGAAGAAAGTTTGTAATCCCATTTTTATGCAACCAATCTTGTGTGTTTTGGCAGTGAAGAAAGTTTGTAATCCCATTTTTATGCAACCAATCTTGTGTGTTTTGGCAGTGAAGAAAGTTTGTTATCCCATTTTTATGCAACCAATCTTGTGTGTTTTGGCAGTGAAGAAAGTTTTTTATCCCATTTTTATGCAACTAATCTTGTGTGTTTTGGCAGTGAAGAAAGTTTGTAATCCTATTTTTATGCAACTAATCTTGTGTGTTTTGGCAGTGAAGAAAGTTTGTAATCCTATTTTTATGCAACCAATCTTGTGTGTTTTGGCGGTGAAGAAAGTTTATAATCCTATTTTGATGCAACCAATCTTGTGTGTTTTGGCAGTGAAGAAAGTTTGTAATCCTATTTTTATGCAACCAATCTTGTGTGTTTTGGCAGTGAAGAAAGTTTTTTATCCCATTTTTATGCAACCAATCTTGTGTGTTTTGGCAGTGAAGAAAGTTTGTAATCCTATTTTTATACAACCAATCTTGTGTGTTTTGGCAGTGAAGAAAGTTTTTTATCCCATTTTTATGCAACCAATCTTGTGTGTTTTGGCAGTGAAGAAGTTTGTAATCCCATTTTTATGCAACCAATCTTGTGTGTTTTTGCAGTGAAGAAAGTTTGTAATTTCATTTTGATGCAACCAATCTTGTGTGTTTTGGCAGTGAAGAAAGTTTTTTATCCCATTTTTATGCAACCAATCTTGTGTGTTTTGGCAGTGAAGAAAGTTTGTAATCCCATTTTTATGCAACCAATCTTGTGTGTTTTGGCAGTGAAGAAAGTTTGTAATCCCATTTTTATGCAACTAATCTTGTGTGTTTTGGCAGTGAAGAAAGTTTGTAATCCTATTTTTATGCAACCAATCTTGTGTGTTTTGGCAGGGAGAAAAGTTTGTAATCCTATTTTTATGCAACCAATCTTGTGTGTTTTGGCAGTGATGAAAGTTTGTAATCCCATTTTTATGCAACCAATCTTGTGTGTTTTGGCAGTGAAGAAAGTTTGTAATCCCATTTTTATGCAACCAATCTTGTGTGTTTTGGCAGTGAAGAAAGTTTGTAATCCTATTTTTATGCAATCAATCTTGTGTGTTTTGGCAGTGAAGAAAGTTTGTAATCCCATTTTTATGCAACTAATCCTGTGTGTTTTGGCAGTGAAGAAAGTTTGTAATCCTATTTTTATGCAACCAATCTTGTGTGTTTTGGCAGTGAAGAAAGTTTGTAATCCTATTTTTATGCAACTAATCTTGTGTGTTTTGGCAGTGAAGAAAGTTTGTAATCCTATTTTTATGCAACCAATCTTGTGTGTTTTTGCAGTGAAGAAAGTTTTTTATCCCATTTTGATGCAACCAATCTTGTGTGTTTTGGCAGTGAAGAAAGTTTGTAATCCCATTTTTATGCAACCATCTTGTGTGTTTTGGCAGTGAAGAAAGTTTGTAATCCCATTTTTATGCAACTAATCTTGTGTGTTTTGGCAGTGAAGAAAGTTTGTAATCCTATTTTTATGCAACTAATCTTGTGTGTTTTGGCAGTGAAGAAAGTTTGTAATCCTATTTTTATGCAACCAATCTTGTGTGTTTTGGCAGTGAAGAAAGTTTGTAATCCTATTTTTATGCAACCAACTTTGTGTGTTTTGGCAGTGAAGAAAGTTTATAATCCCATTTTGATGCAACCAATCTTGTGTGTTTTGGCAGTGAAGAAAGTTTGTAATCCTATTTTTATGCAACCAATCTTGTGTGTTTTGGCAGTGAAGAAAGTTTGTAATCCCATTTTTATGCAACCAATCTTGTGTGTTTTGGCAGTGAAGAAAGTTTGTAATCCTATTTTTATGCAATCAATCTTGTGTGTTTTGGCAGTGAAGAAAGTTTGTAATCCCATTTTTATGCAACTAATCTTGTGTGTTTTGGCAGTGAAGAAAGTTTGTAATTCTATTTTTATGAAACCAATCTTGTGTGTTTTGGCAGTGAAGAAAGTTTGTAATCCTATTTTTATGCAACTAATCTTGTGTGTTTTGGCAGTGAAGAAAGTTTGTAATCCTATTTTTATGCAACCAATCTTGTGTGTTTTTGCAGTGAAGAAAGTTTGTAATCCCATTTTGATGCAACCAATCTTGTGTGTTTTGGCAGTGAAGAAAGTTTGTAATCCCATTTTTATGCAACCAATCTTGTGTGTTTTGGCAGTGAAGAAAGTTTGTAATCCTATTTTTATGCAACTAATCTTGTGTGTTTTGGCAGTGAAGAAAGTTTGTAATCCCATTTTTATGGAACTAATCTTGTGTGTTTTGGCAGTGAAGAAAGTTTGTAATCCCATTTTTATGCAACCAATCTTGTGTGTTTTGGCAGTGAAGAAAGTTTGTAATCCTATTTTGATGCAACTAATCTTGTGTGTTTTGGCAGTGAAGAAAGTTTGTAATCCCATTTTTATGCAACTAATCTTGTGTTTTGGCAGTGAAGAAAGTTTGTAATCCTATTTTTATGCAACCAATCTTGTGTGTTTTGGCAGTGAAGAAAGTTTGTAATCCCATTTTTATGCAACTAATCTTGTGTGTTTTGGCAGTGAAGAAAGTTTGTAATCCTATTTTTATGCAACCAATCTTGTGTGTTTTGGCAGGGAGAAAAGTTTGTAATCCTATTTTTATGCAACCAATCTTGTGTGTTTTGGCAGTGATGAAAGTTTGTAATCCCATTTTTATGCAACCAATCTTGTGTGTTTTGGCAGTGAAGAAAGTTTGTAATCCCATTTTTATGCAACCAATCTTGTGTGTTTTGGCAGTGAAGAAAGTTTGTAATCCTATTTTTATGCAACTAATCTTGTGTGTTTTGGCAGTGAAGAAAGTTTGTAATCCCATTTTTATGCAACTAATCTTGTGTGTTTTGGCAGTGAAGAAAGTTTGTAATCCTATTTTTATGCAACCAATCTTGTGTGTTTCGGCAGTGAAGAAAGTTTGTAATCCCATTTTTATGCAACCAATCTTGTGTGTTTTGGCAGTGAAGAAAGTTTGTAATCCTATTTTTATGCAACTAATCTTGTGTGTTTTGGCAGTGAAGAAAGTTTGTAATCCTATTTTTATGCAACTAATCTTGTGTGTTTTGGCAGTGAAGAAAGTTTGTAATCCTATTTTTATGCAACCAATCTTGTGTGTTTTGGCAGTGAAGAAAGTTTATAATCCCATTTTGATGCAACCAATCTTGTGTGTTTTGGCAGTGAAGAAAGTTTGTAATCCTATTTTTATGCAACCAATCTTGTGTGTTTTGGCAGTGAAGAAAGTTTTTAATCCCATTTTTATGCAACCAATCTTGTGTGTTTTGGCAGTGAAGAAAGTTTGTAATCCCATTTTTATGCAACCAATCTTGTGTGTTTTGGCAGTGAAGAAAGTTTGTAATCCTATTTTTATGCAACTAATCTTGTGTGTTTTGGCAGTGAAGAAAGTTTGTAATCCTATTTTTATGCAACTAATCTTGTGTGTTTTGGCAGTGAAGAAAGTTTGTAATCCTATTTTTATGCAACCAATCTTGTGTGTTTTGGCAGTGAAGAAAGTTTATAATCCCATTTTGATGCAACCAATCTTGTGTGTTTTGGCAGTGAAGAAAGTTTGTAATCCTATTTTTATGCAACCAATCTTGTGTGTTTTGGCAGTGAAGAAAGTTTTTTATCCCATTTTTATGCAACCAATCTTGTGTGTTTTGGCAGTGAAGAAAGTTTGTAATCCCATTTTTATGCAACCAATCTTGTGTGTTTTGGCAGTGAAGAAAGTTTGTAATCCTATTTTTATGCAACCAATCTTGTGTGTTTTGGCAGTGAAGAAAGTTTGTAATCCTATTTTTATGCAACTAATCTTGTGTGTTTTGGCAGTGAAGAAAGTTTTTTATCCCATTTTTATGCAACCAATCTTGTGTGTTTTGGCAGTGAAGAAAGTTTGTAATCCCATTTTTATGCAACCAATCTTGTGTGTTTTGGCAGTGAAGAAAGTTTGTAATCCTATTTTTATGCAACCAATCTTGTGTGTTTTGGCAGTGAAGAAAGTTTATAATCCCATTTTGATGCAACCAATCTTGTGTGTTTTGGCAGTGAAGAAAGTTTGTAATCCTATTTTTATGCAACCAATCTTGTGTGTTTTGGCAGTGAAGAAAGTTTTTTATCCCATTTTTATGCAACCAATCTTGTGTGTTTTGGCAGTGAAGAAAGTTTGTAATCCCATTTTTATGCAACCAATCTTGTGTGTTTTGGCAGTGAAGAAAGTTTGTAATCCTATTTTTATGCAACCAATCTTGTGTGTTTTGGCAGTGAAGAAAGTTTGTAATCCTATTTTTATGCAACTAATCTTGTGTGTTTTGGCAGTGAAGAAAGTTTTTTATCCCATTTTTATGCAACCAATCTTGTGTGTTTTGGCAGTGAAGAAAGTTTGTAATCCCATTTTTATGCAACCAATCTTGTGTGTTTTGGCAGTGAAGAAAGTTTGTAATCCTATTTTTATGCAACCAATCTTGTGTGTTTTGGCAGTGAAGAAAGTTTATAATCCCATTTTTATGCAACCAATCTTGTGTGTTTTGGCAGTGAAGAAAGTTTGTAATCCTATTTTTATGCAACCAATCTTGTGTGTTTTGGCAGTGAAGAAAGTTTGTAATCCCATTTTTATACAACTAATCTTGTGTGTTTTGGCAGTGAAGAAAGTTTGTAATCCTATTTTTATGCAACCAATCTTGTGTGTTTTGGCAGTGAAGAAAGTTTGTAATCCCATTTTTATACAACTAATCTTGTGTGTTTTGGCAGTGAAGAAAGTTTGTAATCCTATTTTTATGCAACCAATCTTGTGTGTTTTGGCAGTGGAGAAAGTTAAATAAGAACTCATGTTTTATGATATAGGAAGGAGCATTTCCTTTAAATATGGAAACATATGTAACAGAACTAATGCAAATCTTCTAAGATGACTGCATGAAAAACGGCAAGAAATCCCTCAAGATAATGTTCGTGAACAGATCACCAGCAAGCCTAAAAAGGTCCTTGTATTAAAAAATGAAAAGAAGATGTTAACTAAGTATTAGTTGTTTATTAGCAGGTCCCGTGGAAATTCCACAGTTGTATCCTTCATCTGTTGCGTATTTCTGGCGTGCTTAAAAATATTGGGGTTGCCAAAAGTTTGTTCTTTTTTTTAAAGTGTAATGCAATGTTTGTTTTCGCTCCATCAGCTGTGACCCGGTAGAAGATTATTTAATTATTAATTATATTCTAAGTATCGCCTGTAGTGAGGATTTAACCTTCAACCTCTAAGAGACTGTCAATTAGAACTGATTATAACTAAGCACTTTATCTGTTGCGCCATGAAACGTTGTGAGAATAACATCCAAGATGAGAACAATAGTCTGAACAATTCAAATAATACAAGTCATCAAAAATTCCGAAACATAAAATACAAAGAGTTGTCTCCCTTACAACAAAAATTTAATTTTTTTTTCTGTGTAAGTTTTAAAAATGA
>OY744532.1:34366522-34381522 GCA_963556195.1 Sepiola atlantica | reverse complement strand
ATCCATCTAGTCTGGTGGAGTATCCAGCTAAATGCTGTTACTTGAGGTAACATCACTAGGAGAAAGTGCACCATACCCCGTATGAGCCAGTGTATAACCGTGCTGAGTGGATCTTATTTGTGCTTCTAATATTATGTTATTTTGAATATTTGGTCAGGGTTTACTTGTTGGGTGAAGTCAGGTTAGCCTCACAAACCCTTGTACAGAGAGACCGAAGACACGTGAGGATAGTGTCTAGTAGGTAATTCAAACTCTCCTTGTAGCTAATTCAAACTCTTCCTCAGAAATAAGTGAGGATGTTATTTTTTGATTTGAGACAACCACGTGGAGTGCTACAAAAAAAAACAATTTAAAAAAATGCGCAATTCTGGTCATCTCTGAAGATGAAATTTGATAAAAAAAAAATTTAAGATTAAAGTAATCAAAAAAAAATTAATTAAAAAGGCTTCTAATTTTCAATTATTTTAATACATAAATTTTATTTCATTGGATAATTGATCAAAACAAGAAAAGCCGAAAGAGGCATAATAGATAAATACATGATACATCATGAGTGCAAATGGCGACTTTTCGGGATGGGGAGTAACAGACAAAGTTATGTCTAATAATAGAGTGGCACCCTGCACCGTTTCCACAGACCCGTTTCTTTTTAAGTTTGGCAGTTTGTGCAGCGATCAAAATAATGTCAATAACGCACAGACGCAAACACAGAGACAGAAAAGAGGGCGACTCGAGCAGATGTACACTTGTTTGCGACCCCCCCCCCCCCCCAAGGCAATTCTAATAAACACTTGCTTTGGTCTTGAGCGATCTAAAACCGCACACACAGCATCATCATCATCATCATCATCATCATCATCATCATCATCACCACCCCCACCCCCACCCCCACCCCCTCTCTACCCTTTCATGGTATAAATTACACAAGCACTTTTCTCTGTCAACCCGAGATCCTTCCAGCACTCTTCCCTTCTCCTTCTCTTCCCCCACCCCGAACAACAACAAAAAAAAGCTAAAATAGAAATTGCGTAGAAATTGGGATTTTTCTAAGCAGTTAATTTAATCAACAAAATATGTGTTTAAACAGACCCCTAAAATAGCAAGGACAACTTCATTTATACATATACTAGCAGGGACACCTGTCATTGCCCGGTAAATAATATGAACTTTGTATACTCATGCTCCAAACTCTAAAACCCATATAGCCATTTTTATCTTATTTTTTAATCTTCCTATCTATAATAAAGATCAATGTGTGTTATATAAAGTTAGGTATGTGTATATATTTCTATGTACAGAATAATCTCCGAAACTAATGAACAGATTACTGTAAAAATTCATGTTAATATGTGCATATATTTTCTGCAAACGTAAAAATACAGTAAAGTGATCTATAGATTTTAGTTGTACTAGTAGTTAAAAATCAATAAATATTTATCATTTTATCATTAGTACCAGCAATGGAAAATTAAGTAAAAAAACAAACAAAAAAAACAATTAAAAGAATCGTTTTTGGAATCGGAAAATAGGCACAAATTTTTCTGATTATGGTACCCTAAAAAGTTCTGATTTTTTTTTTTATTCCTGATTCCGATTATTCGTCCCAACACTAGTTAATACCTTTCCCAACAGTATTAGTGCCTAATCGAACAGAATAGATATGATAGAATTCGAAAGTACCTCAACTATTCTACATCTACTAACCAAAGCACTCTCATCAATTCTTTCAATGTGACATAAATAAATAAATAGCGATCAAACCCCTGCTACCATGTGTCTGTTGGTTAACTATTTTGCTTTACAGTATATCAACCCTTCTTGGGTCCTTATTCACTTGCCTCCCCACGAGGGTAGAGTTAGACACAAGGTCGGTTTTTAATGTGAGAATATCTTTAGAAAATGAGACAAAGTTCATTTCTAATACATAAAACAACTTTATTGGTTGTCATCGTGAACATGTAAATAAAAGGAGAATGAAAAAGAAGGGTGTTAGTGAATGAACTCATCCATGAATATAGACGAAGAGGAAAAGTCAGAAAGTCCACGTGGTTAGATAAATGTCCCGAAGTAGGGGAGAGAAAAGAGTATTTGTATGAAGGATATGTGTCTGTAGACAAGTGTGAAAGTCAAGTCATGTGGAAGTAGTTATGTGTGTGTGTTATATTAAGTCCATGTGTATGAGGCAGTCGCCATTTTGGATCCTTGTGTCTTCTTGTCGAAGTCGAACCCTGGGCCAAAGGCCCGGGAAGATGTCTGTTGCGACTCAAGAGAGAAAGTTGGGGGCTGGTCTGAGCAACATGAGTGTTGTTGACAGTGCCGGCTCTTGACCAAGAAAAAGAGAAAGTGAACGCTGTGCAATCTCTTTTATAGTCTCTTGTCACATGGTCAGCTTGCATGAGAGATGGTCCCTGATTGGGCAAGCCAGAAAGGAAGTTAAATGCCTGCACCAATCAGCGCCAAGCTAATGAATTAAGCAGATTCAAAATCATAAACCGCGAGCTGTCGCTGCTTGTAGCACTGCTGCTACATATCTAGCTCCCCAAAAAGGGACACTTTGGATTGGGACAAAAATAAAAATTTCCTCAGCCTAGAAGGGTTTCTCCTTCACTGACCGAGGACAGAACAGATGAAGTGTAGAATCAGAACAGATACTACACTTTGAATTATTTATTTGCAAAAAATATAAAAAAATTTACATTTAAAACAAATTAGGCACGACGCCATCAAAAGTGTGGGGAAATGGGTGTCGTTTGTCATCCTTGGTCTAAAGTGATAAAAGTGTCTATCCTACTCGTAACTAGATTGATTTCAGTCACCACAATACCACATTTACACTAGGAGCCGTCCTACTTAAGATATCCCTACACTTTGATCTCAGCCAAAAGGCCTTCTTGGGTCTTTTAATGTTGAATTCAGTCATTTTGGTAAGAGTTTTTATGCTTCGAGTTCTTCATATCTTCAAACATTTGTGGATTTTGGTTTGGTTGTTTAATTACGGCATATCAACCCTTTTCGGATTGTTGAATCTTTTCAATCCAGTCATTTGGGTAACAGTTTCAAGTTCTTAATGGCTTCAAATATTCATGGCATCAGTGAAAATTGGTCGACTCTGACCCCAAAACCGAAAGTGTTATACGTTGACCAATACTCCAAAGAAAAATTACAAAAGACAACCATCACTTGATTCCATATTCCGTGAGTGTATCCATTGGGCCAGTTAGGCATTGCAGAATGGTTTAGTCTCTATCAAATAAAAAAGATCTTAAAACAAACACGAAAAAAAAAGCCAATTTATTTTTCTTCAGTTACATCATTTTTTTTTATATAAATAAAATATTTAACTTTTTTTCTTGAAAAAACATGTCAAAGCACTGCCCACACTTTATCAAGTGAAGACAGGGCCTTGACATGTTTTTTTGTTTGTGACAGAGGTTGAGTAATTGTGCACGCATTATATAAACCCCCAGTTTTTTTGTTTTTTTTCATCTTTAAACAGAATCATCAAAGTTAATCATTTGAAAGAAAAAAAGGTCGTTTTTTTATAGTTTGTAAACAAAAGTATTCTGCCCTCTTTCTTTTTACCCTCAAAACACAATTTTTTTTGAGGGGTGACTGAAAAGTTTGCTACTCAAAGCAACAAAACAAGATAGGGGAGGGAAGTAGTGTCGTATAGAATCGGGTAAACAGAGTTCAAATCCAATCGGATCTCTTGCATTCACTTACCTAAATGTGCTACAATTTCCAGATGAAATGCACCCCATTTATAGGACGATACACAACATAAAGTGATTGAAAATGAGAAAAACGAGAATTTTAAAATCTAATAAATAAGAAGTTCTTATTTAGGAACAAATATAAAATATATAACGGGGTAAATGTAAAATTGTGGGTTGAGAGCAACAAAATGAATGGAAGGGTATATTTATTAATGCAAGGGTTTGTGTTTTGAAAGTGATAGGAAAGTCTGGGAAATGCAAAATAGCATGTTTCCAACATATATGCAAAAGGAATATATATATATAATTGCCAACATTAAACATTGGTTTGGGATTTTTGAGGTACTCAACTTTCATATCTTTGAAATAACTTAGTGATATTTTTACAACAGCTTTATAATAAATAAATGAATAAATAAATATTTTTTAATACATTTTATAAGATTTTGGCATAGTTTCTGGTGTTGATCGTATTCTTCATAGCTCAGCATTTGAGATACAAAATGGCTGGTTGTCTATGAATGGATCTTATGGTTCCTTTAGGAAACGGTTTTCTGTGGGAAATGCATAAAAAAGTTTTCTTTTGTTTTTTTGCTTGAGGATTTTTTTCCTCAGGGAGTGATCTGGCGATCTTCTGATGAGCTGCATGAATTATTACCAGTGAGAAATCACGCTTAAAACAGGTGATGTTCCCTGGAATCTGAGTGAGAACAGGTCTTCCCAAATTTCAAATACACTCTCCTTCTTTCTATCATCATTGAAATTCACTTTGCAGTCTCTCTCTAGACGTTTACTATCGTGTAATATATATATATATATTTTTTTTAATTTACCAGAACTGTTGTTAAAGCTCGATGAATGTTAACATTAAACAACAGAGCATATATAAGTAAGTTTTCTGTGGGAAATGCGTAAAAAAGTTGTTTTTTTTTTTTTGTTTTTTTTTGCTTGAGGATTTTTATCCAGAAGTGATTTGACGATTTTCTGATGAGCTGCATGAACGAAAGATCCTGGTAATTATGTATTTATTCCTCGTTGGTTGTTTCTGCGCGAAACAATTGTCAAGAGTTGTAACTCTTGACAATTGTTTTTTTTTGTATTTTTTTCTTTTTGAAATTCGGCAAGTAAAAATATGATTGAAGACTTGGTCATTGTAATTTAAAATACCATTGTTTACTTTATATATATATATATATATATATATATATATATATATATATATATATACAGGGCTTTACGCGCTCCACTACTTTTAAAGCTGCTCCTGCTCCAACGCCCAAAATTGGAGCTGGCTCCTCTCGCTCCCCTTTTTCAAAAAGGAGCCGCTCCTGCTCCAACTCTTATAAAAAAAGGAGCGTCTCTTTTCAGCACTCCATAATAAAAATGTGCCTTCTTTCATAAACGTTCTATTCTGCCAATGAGTGGTCGAAGGATAGGGGTGGGCGTCAAAGGATCTCGTCAATATGGATTGGGATGACACTTTAAGTGTAAGACCGTAAGATAATATTTGACAAAATCTCGCTAATATTTTCAGAGTTTTAGGAGAACATGTCGGACGAAGCATAGGATTATACATAAATTTTCGTTTCCTTAGGTATAAAATAGAAATAGAAAAATCCTTGAAGTATTTTAAAACAATTTTAATTTTCATTACATTAACAACCTATTTTTTCAGGGAAGGAAGATTTTACCCGATATTTTTTCTATTTATTTTGGAAGGGAATTTAGATCTGTTTTAAGTAAATAAAGTTTTACTTTTAAACATTATTAGTGATTATTTTCTTTTTAAAGAAAACATTTCTTTGGGAGAGGAGAGACTGCCAACGCAACATTAATCGTCGTATGTTGTTTAATTTTTATGTGTTTTACGAACTAACTATATTGTATAATCTATATTATTATTTACAACAGAGAAACACGCAAGTACTTTCAAACAAATCGATTTATCCATTTTTTTTTTTCAATAGTACAATTTGGGGCGAAAAAAACCCAATGAAATTTATTTTTTTAAAGATTGAATTAAAAAAATATTTTTCATAAGTTGGCCAAAAAATATCAATAAATTGTCAATAAACAATTCAGAGATCCATTTAATGTCGTAAAATTTCATACAAAATATCTGGCCTAGACCTTGGGAGTTGAAAAAATATCGGGTCAAATTTTCCTCCCCAAAAAATTAACTGGAGCAAGTTTTCCTAGGTCGGGCAAAAATATTTATTAAAATTAAAAATTTGAATAAAAAGGTGAAAACGTCTATATTTGAAATCTCTAACAAAAACAAACTGTTTACAATTTTAATATTCGATCATAGATTTTTTAAGATAAAGAAAGATATCTAATCTACTTTCGGTTCTAAAAAACAACAAATTAGTCAGAAAATCTAATTATTTGCTTTTTTAAATTAAAATTTAAGATATTTTCTTTAATTTAATTAAGTTTAAATCTCGGTTTAATTGTAGAATAGGGACCGCTGTTTTCTTTCGCTCATTTCGCTTGGTATTCACCCAAATTTTGGATGAAACTGATTGTTGGTCTTAATTGTATTTTTGGTCCTGAAATAAAATTCTCATTTACTTTTTAAAGTTTTGAGAATCTTTAATTCCAGGTTTTAATCGCTGGCGGCCATGTTGGTTTTTATTGTTTTTTTCCTTGGACTAAAGATATTTTTTCCTTGGATTAAATATATTTTTTCCTTGGACTAAAGATATTTTTACTGCTTTAACAATGTATTACACAAAAAAAAAAAAAACTGAACATTCTATTTACAAAAGCAAGTTTTAACGGAATTTAACGAATTTAAAAGCAAACATGAAAAGGTTAAAACATACTAGTCATGAATTTAAGAATAACAAAATGTCGCCGAAAAGACGACGGGTAAAAATGTGGCATAAAAGTTCAATTTGATATATGTTAAAAAATAAATTAGAATTTTTTGTCGGGACAACATGTACCATTTCACCCCAAAAATCGATTTTATCGAACATTTGGGTGAATACTGAGCGAAATGGGCGAGAAAATCCAACGGGCCCCTATAGTATAATTGAACCTAAAATTCTTTATTTAAAAACACATTAAAAGAAAAATTGGCTTATTTATTCAATCAGCAATAAACATCCTTGTCATAAATACAAAAAAAAGTACAAATTTGTAAGAAAATAACTTCAAAGACATCTATAGACTCACTGGCGCATTTGAAGACATTTGGTGCCAAATTGTCTCCTCCCTTAAGAAACTGTCCCATCAAAAAGTTAACATGTCGGTGTGAAACTTCAAATGTTTTGTTTTTATGCTTAACTCTCTAGTTCTTTCTCCCTCTCTCTCCCTTCCTCTCTCTCCCTTCCTCTCCCTCTTCCCCTCTTTCTCTCTCCTTATCTCATATAAATTACCCGAGATATAATTTAAAAAAATAACTGAGACTTTCTTTTCTTTTACTTTTTATTGCTGAATAAAAAACTAATGTTTTAAAAAAAAAAATCAAATAATTTTGGAGCGAGGAGCGCGAGCGCTAAAACCACCGTTCTTTAGTCCCAAATGGAGTTGCTCCCGCTGTACTCCCGCTGAATATAAAATGATCCCTCCTTTCCTTCGCTCTAGCAAAAAGGAGCGTGCTCCTGGAGCACGCTACTTTTTGGAGGGCTCCGTAAAGCCTTGTATATATATATATATATAAGTAAACAATGGTATTATTATATATATATTATTATTATCATTATTGTTATTATTATTATTAGATTATTACTATTATATATATTATTATTATTATTATTTATGTATGTATATTATTATATTTAGGCAAACATTATTAAATAACACGGAGTGGTTTTGTTTGATGCGACTTTTTTTAATTTTTTCAATTTTCCGAATTGTCCATCTAATGTTTCGGTCAAATTGATGTAAATATGATCCATGGGTTTCTTGTTCCATTCTTTTTTCTTTTTTGCAAGTACTTTCGACATTTTAAAGTGTCTAGCATAATAATTAACATTACCAAATTCTTAGCCATTAGGTAGTTATGCGTTTGAATTGTATGTACTTTCTTTAACGTCATTAATTTCTTAACGGTTTAAATAGTCAAACTTTTAAATCTCTCATATGTGTAGAACGCCATTACGCTCTCATGTACATTTCAACTTTACAGACGCTTTTTCAAGTTATAAACTACTTGCCGTTATAATTCAAAAATGAGCACAACAGTAAAGTCATAATTTGTAAAGACACTAAAACTAATACCGCCTGAAGATGATTTGACGATTCAAATCGGAAATTCAGATAATTCCGATTCTTGTGAAATTTTAACAATAGGTTTTAGACATGTTAATAAATACTCCCCTTATTTCAGTTTCTTTGGGGTATTTTAAAGAGTTTTATGGAGCATAATATGGGCACAACCTCTCATTTAAAAATTCAAATATATCAGATTTGAATTGAATTTGATCTATAGTCATTAGACACCGATTAAACAAGATTCCTCTGGTGCTACTAGATCAGGCTGTCTGAAGATACTGGCTTCCTGACTTAAAATGCACCAAACATTGATGTTATTGTGTTTTTTCTTTCCCTTTGCAAAGCTCAATCATGTTCTGCAAAAACAAAAACAACAATTTTCTTCTACAAAACACCATGAATAAATATTTACAAATATATAGAACTTGAAGAATAAAAACTTTTACTAAAATGACCGTATTCGCCATTAAATAACCCAAAAGGGTTGATATGCCATAAAAAAAACAAGTAAATGAAACAGCATGAATAAATATTTAAAGATATATAGAACTTGAAGCATAACAACTTCTACCAAACTGACCATATTTCAGCATTAAATAACCCAAAAAGGGATGATATGCTATAAAACAAAACAACCAAAACAACATTCCCTAAATTCCAATTTCTTCTTAAGACCTTAAGTTTAAGGGTTAAATTTTAGACATTTTCTCGAATCAATATTATGTAGTGTATTTTGATCAAAATTGGTATAAGGTTCCTAGACATAAGGTTTACTATCATTGTATCTTGATTTTAATCTTTGTAAGGGGGCATAAAAGTGGTGGAATTAATTTTACTTATCCTGGGATGGTTATTATTCTAGCGTATATATATATATATATATATATTCCTTCATATGCATGCTTGAACTTGAGTTGAGCATGGTTCTGAAGAAGGGAAGAGTTCCAGAAATATTATATCATACAGAGTTTCCACCAGACCATCTTGATACAGGTATTACATAACATTGTAACATTATGTAGATAGAAAGATATATGTGTGTTTGTGAAAAAAAAAAATAATAAAAAAATAATATATATATATATATATATATATATATATATATATAATGTGTGTGTATGTATACATTGTATTAAAGGTGAAACTATTTAATTTGTTCCACCATTATATGTCTTATTTGCTCTAACTTGTGTCTATCTGTCACACCTCTGCATTGTATTGCTTTCTAAGTATCACATTTATAAATACAAATAAACAATGCTTCAAGCAAACTACATAAACGTCTTATATATATATTTATATTTCAAATATAAATTTTTATAACACAAAGTTTTCCAATAGCTCGATAGTGTGGGACTAGAGCTGTAATAAAAATATTTTTAATATTATAAAAACCACATCAAATGTAGGGAAAAAATTCTCACAAATTCATCAAAAAATCAATTTTTTATTTGCATACAACTATTTCAGCCTGCCACCAATATATATCCAATGTTCGAAATGTATGAGGCATTTATTTTTCTTGATGACGTATCATCAGTGCTTTTAAAAAAGAAGGTAATCCTCCAGACAGGAAAAAAAACTGTGTTGCATTCCGCCTTCATTTTTTTTTTCTTTCTTCAATGGAAAGAAAGAAAAAACGGCAAAGACCGACACAATTGACAGTTAGTTAATACATTTATCTTTTACTTGTCTGTAGTGAAAGAAAAAAATCTATATAGATGACAAATGATAAAAGCAATTATGCTGGACGGTTAAGTCACATGGTACGAAGATGCTACGATTTGTGAGTACGGGTGCAAACAACCCCATTGAAGAAAGAAAAAATTTTTAAAAAGATATTTTCAGGACTAGTATATAATGAAACAAAATATAAAATGAATGCGGAATGCAACACAGTTTTTTTCCTGTCTGGAGGTTTACCTTCTTTTTTTAGGAACACTGACGAGAGCCCCATCAAGAAAACTAAATGCCTCATACGTTTCGAACATTACATATATCTTAGTTGTAGGCAGAAACAATTGTATGCAAATAAAAAACTGACTTTTTGGTGATTTTGTGAGAATTTGTTCCCTACATTTAACGTTGTTTCTATAATATATAAACGAGACTGACATGTGACTTCACATTTCCGAAACAGATGACAACAGAAGCTGAAGAGAGCTTGAAACCGACGGTATAAATGTTGTACTAATTTTTCTGTACCAATATATATATATATATATATACACACACATAGCGTGAGTTTGGTGGGTACATTCCCTAAATGGAAAAGTTTACAAAAGAATTAATGTGCCTATGTTACTGTAGCAGTTACCTCCTCTTTTCAAAACATAACTACACCGGTTTGCCGGTAGGTGTCGCTTTTTCACCGACAGGTGGCGCTGTAAAGTGACACCAGAGTTATCTGCCCTTCGGACTATAAAACCAGGTGCAAACGGAAATTCTCTCTCTTCTTCACCGACCAGCCTCGGCAGAACAACGCTGGCACCAGCGCTCCGTTTCACTCGCTTTTTCCTACTCAATTGGCCTCGACAGAACGACGCTGACACTAGCATTCCGTTTCACTCTTCTCTTCTGGTCAATTGACCTCGGCAGAACGACGCTAATACACTAGCGCTTCGTCTCATGCTTTTCTCTTCAAATGGCATCGGCATAACAACTATCAACACACGTGGTCAAACAACGGTAAGAGTTCTCAACTCGTTTTCTTTGTGTACGGCTTTCAAAGACTTTCCTCTCGCCGGATTCATTTCTTCTTATACCTTTTTAAGAACTGTTTTTCCATCGACACACATGCATACATCACACCCTTCATTATTCCACGTACACGCACGTTCAATAAACGTTATTTGAACTACCTCATTTTGTTTATTAATTATTACTCTGTCTTTTGCATGCAACATTGCTTGATTTACTGAACACGTTTATAATCAGGGGAACACGACCCTCGATCCTAACATTACTCACCGTGTTGTCTAGAATATATATACAATAATTTATAATGATCGGTTCTTTAATTCAGCAGTGATTCCTATACATAGAAATATATATATATATAAACATAAATTATCCTGATACGATAATTCTGACATCTCAAAATTTAAATTATAAGCGTTCTTCTGGAACTTCACCGGTTTGTTGTTTTGACGTCTTAACAACTTCACTTATGGCGTACCCGGCTGTATTTTGAAATACTTTTCTTTTCTCCAGCTTTTTGTTCATTTGTTGTTGTTTTCTTTGTCACCTGAAGATGATTCGATGAAGAATCGAAAGTGATACGTATACTTATGGAAGTTACAGTAATTTCTTTGATCTTGATACAAAAAGGATTATTAGAAAAATCGAAAGAATAAAAAAAATAGGTGCTTTCACAGATTAGGACCCACGCAAACTTTGACCCCATCGTTAGGGTCAAAGTTAGCAGAGGAATTCTGTTATGTTTAACAATCTTTTCTTACATATATAAACACATACACATAGCTAACTTTATATATAGAGAGAGATGCGTATGTGGATATATCTAGATATATTTATCATTAAATTAATATCATTTGAATTTTTAAACAAAATTTAATATATTTTAGTGCGTTTTGCTATAGCTTTGCAAACCGAAAGTCTAAGTATATTTTAATTTTTTTTTTTTTTTTTACTTATGCATATCTCGAAGATCTAGATGTGTAGGTCCGTAATTAAAGGATTACTCTCGGCTATCCCTTCCTACCCAGATATGTATATATTTCTTTTCAGTGGGAGTAAGTAGCAACTGGGAGTCCTTTTCCACTAAAACTTCGTAATTCAACCAGTTCTTAATTTATTTTTATACTTTGGTTTTAGAAACTTATTTTGAAAATGCAGAAATACAGAAATAAAAAATAGTACACCCTCCAGGGAAAGGACTGGGTCATTCAGTCCTTTTTGTTGTTGTTGTTTTTACCATTTTTAACTATTTGAACCATTCCAATGACCTCGGTGACGTTCTCACACCCCTCTTTTATTTAGTATATATATATATATATATATATATATATTATTTGTTGATCTTAGCATTTTTTTTCTATCTTTATTTCTTTTTTTTCTATCTTTCCATTTTAGTTTTCCATTTTTGTTATCTTTCTCCTCCTCTTTTTCTCTTTCTTCTTCTTCTTCTTCTTCTTCTATTACTGCTCCCTTTTTGTCTTTTTCCTTTTCTCCATCTTCTTCTTCTTCTTTTTCCCATTTCTTTTTTCTTCCTCTTTTCTTTTACTATATTTCATTTGTCCTCAGCGTTCCTCATGCTTACTTTTCTTTCTTCTGTTTTTCTCATTCCACTCCTCTTTTTCTGTCTCTTCTTCTCCTCCTCCTTCCTCTCCTAACCTTTCTTCTTTCTTTCTTTGTCTCAATATCCCCCATTCTGTTCTTTCTCTTCACCCCCTCCCTCGGCCTTCTCTTATAGAACCCCAACCCCCTTTACCAATTCCACCCTCATCCTCCACAATCTCAATTTCAGTTTCAGTCTTATGCTGCCAGTTGATACAGCCATATACATTACACAGATACACACACACACATATACATATATATATATATATATATATATATATATATATATATATATATATATATGTGTGTATGTGTATGTAGATCTTTTGATAATCTCTACCTTCAACCCCACAATCCTTGGCAGAAGTCACTTCCTCCTTTACCAAAAAAAAAAAAAACAAGATTGTTGGTCAGCTCCACAAGGAAGGAAGGTCCGTGCTGTTTGGTTTGGTCATTTCCCAGGCAAGAAAGAATTTGTTCGATGCTAACTAGCCACACTGGATAATCTTCCTTACCATTCTGGCTTAACTCTTAACCATGTTCACAATACTTTCCGTGTCGGTTCTTTTAATCCTTCTTGGTGTACCAAAAATACACGGTAAGTTTCGTTTCCTTACCCTTAATTTTTCCCCCTTTTTTTTTCTTTGAAAAGAGTTATTTTTTATTGGGGGAAAGGGGTTATTTTTTTAGTTCCTTCTTCTTTGAAATTACTTTTTGAGAGAAAAATGGGTGTTTTTTTATCTTTTTTTTTTTCCTTAGAACCCTTTTCTTTAACATTTTTGTCCTGTCTTTTTGATAGGCACGAAGGCTAACGCAAGGATTTATGCTTACCATGTGTCGACTTTGATATTAAATAAATACAAAAAATAAGTCATTCTATATTAAATTACATAAATGTTTTACCAGACTTATATATATATATATATATATATATATATATATATATATATATATATATATATGTGTGTGTGTGTCAAGCTGAAAGTTATATATGTGTGAAGATTTTCTAAGAATTTTAATCGATTTATTGATATTTATAAAAAAATATTTATTTTTTTTCTCTCACCCTCTTTTATATTAATGTGTCCATATAATAACGATGTTATGCATTTGTATATAGATGTATGTGTATATATATATATATATATATATATATATATATATATAATAGTGGATTACACTATGAAAACATTGACTGAAGAATCGGATACATTTGATATCTTTATCCCTGATGATAGAGTTTCCAGTGTTTACGTGAAACCGAAGGTATTAATAGAAGATCAAATTGTATAGTATCAATTGAAGTAATTATATATATATATATATATATAGAGAGAGAGAGAGAGAGTTATAGGAGAAATAACCAGAGTGCTAAATTATTTGTACAAGAGCATGAAATATTTTTTTATTTTCAATTGACACTATACATAAGTTTGATCTTCCATCGATCCATTCGGTTTCACGGAAACACTGGATTGAAACTCAGCCTTTGATGAACTTATTATATAGTTAAGATTAGAAATGATTTACGATAATATATTATGTATCATGCTGCTTTTTTTTTACATTAGTGTTTGCATAGGTAATACCATTAAATAAACGATTAATTCAGTCGACAGGACTGGGAATAAAAAAAAACACAAAGTGAAAAATGACACACGTACAGAATTCGAACCTGTGCCTCCAAAAGAGGGACCACCTGACGCAGATGTCATCTTGGACTGCCAGACTAACAAATTCAGCTTTCACTAACCATGCGACTCGTTAGTCAAGCGGTCAAAGATGAAACCAATGTTAGGTGATCATTCTTTCAAAGGCACAGATTCAAATTTTGTACGAGTCTTATTTTTCACTTTGTGGTTTTCTTTGTTTATTCGCAGCCCTGTCAACTAAATTAATCGTTTATTTAATGGCATTCCATACGCAAACACGAGTATCAACAAAAAAGCAGTGTGATATATTTTCTTTACATACACACACACACACACACACATGACAATTGCACTTAAAGGGACAGTTAGAATCTTTAAAAAGATCTCTCGGCTGGAGTGTCTGAAATAGCGAGTGAATATCTGGCATCCGGTAGGATGACTCATCTCCAGTAAAAACAAAAAGAAAAGAACATTCTTTTTAAAAAAGTGAAAATATATATGTGTATTTGTATATGTATGCGTATATTTGTGTTTATTTGTATATGTAGTAGTATGTGCGTGTTTTTGTATGTATATGTATTTGTATATATATATATGTGTGAGTGTTTATATGTATTTGTGTGTGTATATATATATATATATATAACTTCTTTTGTAAGATGGGGAAAAAATCCCAGCAGAGTGGTCGATTAATTGAGAAAATCAAAATTAAGAGCGTAATATTTATTTTTGGTACAGATTTTCTTTACCAGGTGACAACATAAGCTGAAGAGAGCCGGATGGTTAACGCCTTCTGAGCTTGAAAACATATATATATATATATATATATATATAGATGTGTGTGAGTTTGTGTGTTCATATGTATTTGTGTGTATGTATATATATATCTATATATATATATATAAATAAATAAAAGTAAAAAGGAAAACAAAAAAATATTTATGCATTCATCAACGTTTCGTCTTTATTGTGATGATGATTTGTTTGAAATATATATATATATATATATATATATATATATATATATATATATATATATATATATATATATATATATAGATGTATGTGTGTGTATACTACATTGTTTATCTGTGTATTTGTATGTA
>OY744532.1:33527023-33599523 GCA_963556195.1 Sepiola atlantica | reverse complement strand
TATACATATATATATATATATACATATATACATACATATATACATACACATATATATATATACATATATAAATACATATATACATATATATACATACATATATAAATACATATATACATACATATATACATATACATATATACATACATATATACATATATACATACATATATATATATGTACATATATACATACATATATGTATATATACATACATATATATATATGTATATATACATATATACATACATATATGTATATATACATACATATATATATAAGTATATATACATATATACATACATGTATACATATATATACATACATATATATGTGTATATATACATATATATTAACTCTCCATTTCTTAATATTTTTTCAAATGTTGAATTTTGGCTTTTCCACTGCCAACTTATCTTTCTATATAATTCCTCTGATGATAAGATTTCGATCTTTGAAAACCCTGGGCTTAAGGAAAGAATAAGAAACATACTTTTATTACATAATATACATTGCATTGAACAATTGAAGTTTGAAATAAATCAGGACACTCGTACATGTTTATCACTCTTCTTTCATCTATCTTTATAATTGCTCTCGTATATTGAGCTTAAACCATTTCACTATAGGTTCTTTCTACTAATAATTTACTTTTAGTTTCATACTTTATTCTATATATATACACACACATATATATATATATATATTTACTTGAAAATGGATATCATAAAAATTAACGGTAATTGCCAAAAGCTGTGACAGCAGCAGCAGCAACTACTGATTGCTTCTGCTTTATCAACCAATGTTAAAAATTTAATTATATATTGGTCAGCATTGGTTATATATATTATTAAATATCTAATTTCTTAATTTAGACATTAGTTGAGCCAACTATTACAGCTGCTGCTGCTTTCAAACAAATATACATATCTACAACTTCTGACGACTACTATTCGTCCTTTTATGATGTCTCACTGCTTTGGCAACTACCACTCATCCTTTATGACGTCATCTATTTTCAAGTAAGTATATATATATATTTCTTTTTTGATAATTTGGCCTTTGGGCTAGGATTGAAGTGAAAATCGCTTTTCGTTGGTCAGAGAAGGTTATATCCTTCTCGACTGGGGCAATTTAAAATTTTGTTCCATCTAAAGTGCCCCCTTTGGGGGAGCTGGATATCCTCCACATTAAACCGACCGAGGGTCACATCCGACCCTTGTGTGGAGGCGGTAAAAAGAGACAAACAAGTAAAAAAAAAAACAAGCAAGATCCACAGACTTTTAGTATAGAGAGGTATAACTACTGACCCAACGGGTCTATGAGTTATCTATATCTTTTTTTCTCTGTCTGTATATATATGTAAAAGGAGAACCGAAGCTCTTATCTTACAGTTTACGACTGACCTGGACGTTAGAACATGATAACACCAACAAAGGAAAAAATCAGTCCCCTTGGGGATGGTAACAACAGCCCAGACATGGATTATAAATGTAGAATATGTCACGAGGGATCAAGCACGGAGAACCTGGTATCACCTTGCTACTGCATGGGTACAGTTGGTCAGATGCATGCCACTTGCTTAGAGAAATGGCTAACTTCTACCGGAAGAAGGGATTGCGAATTGTGCGGGTATCATTACCATCTCTATCTGGAACCGCAGAGTTTTAAAGAATTCCTAAAGCACCCGGGAGATTCAAGTAAGGTGAGGTACTTAAAGTTTAACCTCTTTTTTTTCGCTCTTCTTACAATAACCGCGTTGACCTCGGTGTGTCTCCTTTTGTATGCCGCAAGCCTCATAGAATGTAAATTCTGCTTGCGTGTCGTCTGTCTCATCTCAGCTGCGTCTTTTGTCGCGACTTTTTACATAGCTTTGACCGTGTGGGCCTACACGTACCAGCGAAAGCTGTGGCAAAAATGGAGGTTTACCCATCAAATAGTACGACTCAAGAGCCCCTCAATGAACTACTGGGACTACCAGGACAGTCGACTGCCGTCAACTTTGTCAAAGGCAAACCTGACCGAGGCCCACAAATATTTGCCCACATCAGTGGCAGTTACCTCAAGGGAGGCCGAGTCAGACCTCTACGCCCTATCTCCGGAACTCCTATACCCTGGTGATCTGAAGTCGGCGATGTCCACCTGCATCTCTTTTGACGAGAATCGCTTTTCGCAGTCATATAGCGATATACGAGCTGCCCTACCCTCGTCCTCTTCTTCTACGTTTATGTCGGAAACTTCCCCCGTGGCGGAAGTTAATTTTCACAACGCCATATCAACGAAAACACTGTCAGAAAAAGGTTGAAATAAACAAAAAAAAAAACTTGAATAAAAGATTTGACTCTGATTCTGCGAACATCCAATTAGAAATAAACCTATCGATTTAAAAGGATATTTTTATATAGACTTCTTCCCCCTTCTTTATCATGATTGATCATTGTGTCCAAAGTAAATAATTGGGGTTTTGCCGTTTTTGTTGTTTTGCTTTTTTAATTTAGTTCACCCCAAGCAAGACAAGTTGCCATTGTAGACGTAAGAGGCTACTGAAAATTAGGGTGAAAGTTTTGGGTGATCATCCTAAATTGGGAGCCGTGCAGCGAGATGCTTCTTCACATTAGTTTTAAATTTCTGCATGTCGGTACAGTCGGGGAAACAGAAGGCAGGGAGGGAGGGAGGGAGTTCCAAAGGCCGGCAGCTCGAGGAATTAAGTTTTTGGAGTAAAACTATATAAACTCATACTATCTATTCCAATGTACGGCTGGCAGCCCCATTGAGCAGGCCTTCACTTGTCCGATGAGGCGGGTGTCTGGACACCCAGCAACACTAACAACAAGACCTTTCAAAGGGCGGATGAACTCCATGGCGCCATCAGACATCCATATTAAGGAGAGTAGAAAGTGAACTTTCAGCAGCCTCGTTAACGCCACTTGCCCCGTATTTTGTGCTTTAGTCCTCACGTTCTATGAGCAATGTTTCTGACAAAAGGGGGAAGAATTGCTGTTTTCTGGGTCGGCTGTTGTTTTGAGGAAGTGATAGATGAAGATTTTCAATCCTCTCATCATATTCATTACCATTTAACTGTCACTCTATCTATCTCATTAACCCTTTATCTTCAAGTTGTTTTTGGCCTTGATGGTGGTGGCTCATTAATGAAGTAACAAAAGTCAGGAAGAATCCAATAGCAATAGCGTTAGGGTTAGGTAACACAACACAACCATAGCTCTTCCACATTTGCGGGAGACTGTCGGAGCTTCAGTTTGTCGCAGGACAGCCCATTGTGCATCTCCTTAGGCCTCTGTTCAGTCTCAAGAAACAATAGATACCCACACCGCTCTAAAACCGGTATTGCTTGAGTCTAATGCCAAGGAGAAAAGTCCAGGATGATAGGGAACAATATTGGGATAAGCAGAGAGCCTCTCCCACATACGGCACCTGGTATTCCCAAATGGTCACCCATTTAGTACTGATCAGGCTCAACGTCGCTTAACTATTCAAAGATATGACACAATGGGAGTTTACTAATTTAAGAACACCTTTTACAAGTGTTTCTGACTTTTAGTACCTACCTTACTGTGCTACGACCATGATTTCAAAACTTACTCTTACTGTCATAAATTAATGTTCTTAACTTCTTTACTAACTCAACGTTTGACCTGTAAAGGACAACTTTAGTTGAACACTATGCATCTCATATAGAGATCAAGTATTAGCCCCAGGAAGGGGCCCCTTGATTTCTGAGAACTTCGACTGAAGTAAAATAAAATAAGCTGGAGATCTCTGCATCTCCACACACGTTCATATGTGTATATCACTTATCAATATCCGTTTGTGAGGTAAATGGGTGGAGAGATACTCATGATTCCTTGAAAATTTAGTGATGGATGAAGCTGCTGTTAATCCTTACATCAGGGCACATTTCATTAAAGATTCAGGGCAAAGTCTTTTCAACCTGTGTTTGCACTGCCATTTTGTGGTGGGCTAATGGCGCTTTTTCTCATGCTGATGTTCTGCATGCCAAAGAAAAATGGACTCTTCTTTCATCGCGTATATGGCAAATCACCTTCACCCCCATCCACTGCCAGAATATGGCTCCAATTCAACACTTCTACTACACAAATCTAATGTAGTCCCAAGGAGAGTAGAGAATGGACCTTGGGTTTACTTCCGACGGCCTTGTAACTCTCGTTTCCCTTATTTTGTCATTTAGTTCTCACATTTTATGAGTGATGTTTCTGACAAAGGGGGAAGAATTGCTGTTTTCTGGATTGGAATTTATCCATCTAACTTATCGTTGGCTAGTTGTTGACTTTGAAGTAGTATTTTTTTAGCTCCTTACATCAAGTGGCTTCATGCCTTGTCTGGAGCGATTGCCATAAAAAAAAATAAACGAAAGTTTCTGAATAAATTTTAGTGTTTATACTGCAAGACGCAGACTTTTTTTTTAAATTTAATTATCATCATTAGACATGGGCTCCAAACTCTTCTGATCTGCATAACAATCATGACATGGTCAGGTGAATGTGTGGCTGCGAACCGGGGGAGGGGGGGGGGATCCCATCAATTGTGCATTATTAGAAACTTGCTTTTGGTGAAATTATGGATGCCTTACACACTCAGCGTCTCATGTAGTTCGGCCATGTACAACATGCCACCTCTTGCATCAACTCCATAACATGCTTGAATATCCCAGGCACTAGACGGCATGGTACGCCAAGGAAGACATAGTTCAAATGTGTAGGTGATATAACAGCATGCAATCTGGCTTATGTTAACCCTTTGGACTAGACTGCAGTGTGAGACGTTGTCTGGTGTTGCCTACCCCAGAGTCTGAGACATTCACAGCACTATAAATACCAAAACTGGATGAAGAAGAAAAAGATGAAGAATCTTACCCTGGTTTATATTTGCAGATGAGAAGTGTTATCACAAAAGCTGCCATTAACACCCCGGAAACTGCTCCAGCTGTAAAGCATACAAAGTCAAATAAATAAAAATTAAGAAAAAAAATTACGAAACACTTATCTATAGATTAGTACCACTTTCTGTACCTACACATCTACCTATGTACCTATCAATGTTGTGCTATAAACAGGTACAGTAATAACTTAGAACTAAAAATTAATTGCAAAAATAAATTAAACATTTAAAAAAAAATCACTTATCTATAGATTAGTACCACTGCCTGTACCTACACATCTACCTGTCAACACTGTGCCATAAACAGATACAGTAATACCTTAGAACTCAAACTCAATTTGTTCCTGGAATCTGTTAGAGTTCCACAAAGTTCAATTCCCAAATATTCCCATAAGGAATAACAGAAACCGATTTAATTTATTCCTAGATGCTCCTGAAATACCATAACGATAGAGATTCACACTCACCGAATCCAAAATGCCCATGATGCCTTGCATGTTCAGTAGCCATTTGCAAGAGGTCAAAAGTGCATACTCAGTATTTTGGGACTTTGTAGGTTTCAGTATTTTGCATGCGTGAACGCAGACCCGTTTTAAAAAGTGAGATACATTGACATTTAGGGAGAGTAAAACTGTGATGCATTTGGTGCTCGTCATGGTATGTGGTGAGAGGAGCAATGGATTCAACAAGATGGAGCAACTTCTCGGACTGTTAATATCACTATGGAGTGACTGGATCGTCACTTTGTAGGTCGACTGATCAGCAGACACTGATTTCTAGAATGGTCATCACATTCATCGAATTTAAACCTCCCCAGATTTCTATCTTTGGATTTTCTTGAAAGACCATGTGTACCAGAACAATCCATAAACTGCAGAACTCGAGATAGCCATCATTCAGCCGATCTGTGGGATAACAATGAAAGAGTGTATCAGGGTATTCACCAACTTTTCCCAACGGTTCCAAGTTTTCACTCAGGGCAAATGCGCACATTTAGAACATCTCTTGTAAATTACAGTATAAAAATGTTGAAAGCCAAATAACCATGTGTTGCTTTTTTTCTCCAAAATATAAAGATTGAACAAGCTTTCGACTTTTAAAAGTCATTTTCAATTTAAGACATTTTCTTCTTTTTTTTTTTACTTCTATTTTCTTGTAAATCATCCTTCCCTCTTGGGTAGCTGTTTGCCGAGATGTTATTTGCAGTTGGTTTAAATGTCATGTGCCACACGTGGCTACGTGATATGGGTTCTTGTTCAATCTTTAAAGTAAATAAATATTTTATTTTAGAGGAAAAAAAACAACACATCGTTATTTGGCTTTCTACATTTTCATACTGTAATTCAAATTTAAAACGATATTTCCAAGTGCAAATATTTTATTTCATTAACCCATATCACGTAGCCGCATGTAGCACAGGACATTTAAACCAACCGCGCATAACATCTCGGTGGGAAGAATTGCTGTTTTCTGGGTCAGAATCTATCCATATAACACTTATTGTTGGCTAGTTTTTAACCTTGAAGTAGTAGGTTTTTTTTGCTCCTTACATCAAATGGCTTCATGCCTTGTCTGGAGCGATTTCCATTAAAAAGAAAATGTATTAATTTTGTTTTATTTTTTTCATCTATTGTTTATATATTCATCTCTGTCTGTATGGTGTATATTTTCTCTTAGTCTAATTTAGAATATTTCTCTATCTGTTAGTCGGTCTTCCCAGTTAATTAAGAGTGCTTGCCTTCTGTGAATGCATCCTTTGTAAACCTCACTCCTTTGGTTTAGACAAACTTTATTCGGATCATTAATGGTGCTTGTTATGTTCAATTTCTCTGCATTGCATAGGGAGCACTGGTTTAAGGCTGGAGAATATGACGGTCTGCTCTCCGCCTCCTTCTATTTGATGGTGAAAGGTGTCCCTTTGTCTTTTAACTCCCTTACCTGGGTTACTAGTGCTGTGTTTGCCTTGTTTCTATGTTTAAAAGTGTATCTGTGTGCATATAATCTCTGCTTGAAAGTGTCCTGTGTAATGCCTATATATGTTTCGGCTCTATCACTGGGTTGACTTGTGCTAGTCGCTTCATATACAAGAGATTTCACGTTGAAATTTCCATCAAGGGGCAGTTATCTTTGGACCTGCAGGAACAGCTCATGTTTTCTTTTGCCTTTGGTTCGATAGAAATAATACTCGGTCTCCTCACTGATGGGGTGCTGGAGTAGCTTATTTTAATTGTATTTCTATTAAACAATTTGTGCAATTTATGCTGTGGGGGAAAGTTTTTGTCTCGTAGCTTAAGGAAAATGTGGTCTAACTCTCTGATGGTGAATATGAAATAAAAAAATTTATATAATAATTTTTATGCAGGGGAATCTTAATTGATGACATTCATTTTAAGGACCTCATGAGGGTGAAAAGGTTAAGGAATGCTGCTCTAAGTGGATATCAATATAGATGAGGAAACGAAAAAAATAAACAAATATTCAACAAATAACTGTCCCAAACGCTTTAAAATTTACTTTCTACCTAATTGAAAGAAGAAAAGTACAAGAAAAGTCCCCAGACTTTGTAGACGTCGGCGGTCAATTATCAGCCATCTTTATTTTTCAGTCTAACGTAATATATTTGATCAAACTTTTTAATTGAAATAAAAAACAGTTATTTGTTGAATATTTGTTTTTTCGCCCCTTTTCTTTCTGTTAATTATTCTTGACAAATGCCAAAAGCGGAACGTCTCTTAGTCAAATAAAAGAATTATATATTCCTGAGTAATTTAAAATAGTTACTTTGTGTTTTTCGCTTTTATTATTAAAGACAGAAAAACAAAAAAACAAACTTAATGAGGATTTTTAAAAAGTATGAATCTAGTTTTTTTGTAATTAAAAAATTAACAAATGTTGGTAAATTTGTAGATTAACACCCTCAACTAAATTATCTACCAACTTAAAAAATGAGATTCTACTTTTTAGGGTAATTCTAACTTATTAGGGCATTAACTAATATATTTTTTAACACTAACCCTAAGTCTGACTGGAAAGGTTGCACAATCACACGTAATCGCCTAAAAAGGTGAATTCCCCCAAAGAATGATACATAGAATTTATCTCCAACAATAGCAAATAAAAATAGTTCCAGCTCGCTATCGCTTCGCAAAGTAAGTAAGGATTAAGTCACAGAGTGTATGCAGTACTTTGGTGAGAGTGTATAGCATAGAGTAAATTCAAGGTATTTTGGACAAAAGTTATGACTATCGACTCCACAAACAATGAAACTGAAAATTTGGCTTTGGTATAGCATGGTGAAAGGAGAGAGAGTGAAACAAAGTGGGAATGAGAGGGGTGGGAGCATCATCATCATTGTCAACAACAAAAACCAGAAGTTATCTTTCGAATTTTAAAATAATCATTTTGAATGTTTATATTTATATTAATATTAGCAGTAGTAGTAATATGACTTACAACGATTTAATGAACAAAGTTTAACATTCAAAATGATTGAGAAAAGTATTTGATTTATGTAAGGAAAGTGGAATACAAAAATAGAAATGAATTGTGCAGAATATTAATTTATTCGAGAGTGTTTATAAAATTATTATTCAAATGAAGCATCTTGGTCAGTGTGTTTTAGCAGTGTTCTGTTGGGTATATATAATGTGTTTGAAAATATATAACTGTAAAATTGAATTAAATAAGCTTAACGTGTTTTTATATGAATATAGTCGGGATAAATGGAAAAAACTTTCGCATTTATTCATTTAGATATTATAATACACCCTTTTAAGAAATTAAAGTCGAGCACTCTCGGAGATGTTAAAATAGACTGTCAAAAACCTCTAATGCAAAGTTTGAATACATTCGTTGAACACTCTCGACTAGACTAGTCTTCTCTCTGTGCCCGCATCTAGGTACATATAGATCTTGATTTCCCTTAATCACATGACAGTTTCCGGTGGCTGAGTAGATATGGCGACTGCTTGCAGATTCTAGGCTGACTCTGTGAACCGGGTTTGTGCCTCCCGACTGTCTGAAATTGTTACTTTTCTGCACTGATGAGAGCAATAAGCTTGAAACTCTAGCATCTGTAGGTATAAATAATTTAATATTTATTTATAAATATTAATATATATATATATATTAATATTTATTTATAAATATTAATATATATATATATATTAATATTTATTTATAAATATTAATATATATATATATATATATATATATATATTAGTCAACAGCTTGTTCAATCTTTATAGTAAATAAATTTATTTTTGAGAAAAAAAAACAACACAGCATTATTTGGCTTTCTACATTTTTATACTGTAATACAAATTTAAAACAATGTTTCCAAGTGCCAATATTTTATAACAAGAGATACTGAATAAACACAATTTTCTTGTCTGGTCAGAAGCACGCATGTCAATTTTTTCATAAAAAAATGATACATTGCATTGCACACAAAAAACAGTCAGGGATGTGAGTTCTCTGCTAATCGTTGAAAGTAGCTTTGCACACATTTTCAAATTTAATCTTCCTTTGAGGTCACCAAATCTAAGCTTGTCTTTAAGACTCACATTACACATCCATCGTATCATTCTCATATCATTTCTCTCCATTCAATGTATTTCGTCAACCCTCACTGGCCAGGTTTCACTTCCATACATCATCACACTGTGTACGCATGCCTGATAGACTCTTCCATTGGTCAATAGTGGTAACACTCTGCTGGTTAGTGATGGGAGAACTTGCAATCACACTAGCACCTACTCCTCCCTGTGCTCCAATTGTATATCCAAAATAACAAAAATTCTGAGCAACCTCAATAGCTTCACCATCCAAAACTGAGAACAATTATTATTTTTATCATTATTGCTTTGCTAAATTTATTTTATAGAAGTAGTTTCATTTGAAAGTGCTTCTTTTGTTTTGTTTCTTTTTGTTGTTTTTTTATGGACTAATGACTCACCGCTTATCAAGGCCCAAAAGCCACTTGAGGATAAAGGTCAATGAGTTTGTCAGGTGAACGGTGAGACACCTTAAGGATTGTTAACGATGGTTGAAACTGGGCAAAATTTGATCATTTAAGAGGACGACTCAACAAGAATTTGTTTACATTGAACTTGAAAACAGCTATGTTGTCGTTAGCTGGGAAGCAGCCCCATGATATTGTGTTCCACAGACGGACAGTTCTTGGAAAGAAATTTTGCTTATAGAAGTTATGTTTAGCTTTAGGTACACAGAGGAAGAAACGAAAATTATTTACAGTGGTTGTAGCTAGACGAGTTTTTGTTGTGAATGTTTCACAGGGGTGGGGGGGCAATAGATTGGAGCTCGGTCGAACACCTACAATGAAAATAACGAGTACAGAAAGGCTAGCAACATCTCTTCTTTGAGAAAGAAGCTGTAGTGAAGAGAAGAGGACTTTTGGCTAAGATCAAAGTGTAGTATCTGTTCCGATGGATACTGCACGCCTGTCCTGTGCAGTTCTAGGAGGTCCACCCTCCCAGGCTTCGCCTCCCCTCTTTGGGGAGGAGTAAGTTTATTGCTTACTGTCTGAGGCGCCCCTACCGGGGAATGCCGACGGGGCTGCCCAGGCAATTTTTAAATGGCCAGAGTGCTCACCTCTCGAGCGCTGGCTTTTAACCCCACTTACTCGACCCAAGCTGTGGTCACATCTTACTTGTGGGAGTAAGATAAAACTGGCCTTGTGCCTAACTCCTAGCGAAGGAGTAAATAAACATCACCCACTAGATTTAGAAGTTGATTTTGTACTCTGTCAAGGCAGGAAAGGGTGCTCTGAGAGATAACTCCCCAGATGTGGAAACAGTATTCCATCCATGTTTAAATAAAACATCTGACACTGACAAAAGAAATATCATAGTTACCTGTAACGGCAGTGTTCGATGAATAGATGACCTGGCTTGTGGAATTTTCAGCATCATTAAAGGCAGAGGTAGTCAGATTCATGATGTTATTCTTTGATCAGCAGACAAAATCATTCTGATAATCTTTCAAGTAGATACGCATTAAGGTAACGTTGAACGAGTCATCCTTTGAGAATCAAAAAAATTGCACTTTTCTGCATCGGAACTGAAGAAATTGCTTAATACGCATCCATGATTGGAAACTTGTGAAACTCAAGTTCCAGAACACTTCATTTGTGTCAATCTATATCAAAAATAAAAACAGTATATGAGAAAAAAGTAAAATGAAAAAAATTGTAAGTAGATAGGTATTAATATGTCCAATGATGTATGTTAGTGACAACCATTGTAATTTGTTGTAATGTGTCCATGTACATATGAATGAATGCGTAATATGTGTCCGGTAAGATGGAAAGAGTCTACTTATTGACGACTTCCAGTTTTGAAATCAGCAATTGACAACCGGTGTTTATCAAAAAACTGTTCCCCATTATATTATAGGTCAGATGTTTTTTGGGTTTTTTGCAATTAATTTGTTTTCAACCATTTTTTTAACACATAAGATAATTAAACTGTTTTTTATAATTGGAAATTTTTATTACAAATAATCAGGTCAAACTTTTTATAATTGGAATTTTTTTTCATTACAAATAATCTAATCAAATTTTGTTTATAATTGAAATTTTTTTTATTATAATCAAAGTCAAGTCAAACTTTTTTTATGATTGGAATTTTTTTTATTGCAAATAATCAAGTCAAACTTTTTTTATCACTGAAATGTATTTTTTCTTTTTAGTTTGAAAATATTTTTGGTACTTCTACAGAATTTGAACCAAACTGGGTTTTTTTTTTAACTCTAACCCTAAACTAACCCTAACCTAAGTTTTAGGTTTAGTTTGGCAAAAGTCAGTTTGGTTCGGTTCAAGTTCTGTAAAAGCACTATATATTTTAAATATTTTATTTTAAAATATTTTAAAAATCGTTTCTATACTATTTTTTTTTTTAGGGCTAACTCTCTTAATGAAATGTTTAACAAAACAAAGGTCTAAGGCTGGAAATACTTAAATTAAAAATTCTGCCAAAATTTAAACAGTCTAAAATAATGAGGGACTGTTTTTTGATAAACACTGCTTGTCAATTTCCGATTTCAAAACCGGAAGCCATCACTAAGTAGACCCTTTCTATTTGTATTGTTTCCTGAGGAAGCCTGCTTCCATCATCTTTAGGGATGATGAATAGATGATGAAGAAACTACACCTGTCTTATGTCCTCATTCCAGAGAAGTTGTCGTAGACAGTCGAAGTCGTGTTGCGTTTATAACACATAGCAGTAGTAGGTTTGACCGTTTCTCTTTGTTGCAGCCGTCTTCTTTTTTTTTTTTAATAACAGCAGTTGTAAAAGTTATTAATAACAACAGCACACAATCATTTGGGGTTCAACAAGTTTTTCTTTTACTCTATACATATGATACCCGGTAATCTTCTCCTAATGCATCCCTCATAGAAGGATGGAGCAGCCGTCCCAAACACGGCCATTCTCCTTCGCAATTCAAAAACAAGAGAAATATAATATTATTTCCACAAACTCACCCTTCGTATTGCTACACATGGAATGTGATATGAACGGTAATGTTTATAGCTTTTTAATTTAGTAAGTACTGAGACGCACAAATTTGATTTTAATGAAACCCTAGAAAATTTTATGGGGCCCCAAGAAATTAATGTTACGATTCCAGAATAAGATAAAAAAAAAAAAACGAAAATTTAATAAAGAAAATAGTCCTTATTAGTGTTGGGACAGTTAATCAGAATCGGGAATTGAAAAAATTGGAACTTTTTGGAGTATCAGAATCGGTAAAATTTGACTGTAATTTTCGATTCCAAAATCGATTCTTTTAATCTTTTTTTGTTTAAAATTTAATTTTTCATTGCTGGTACTAATGATAAAATGATAAATATTTATTTATTTTAAACTACCAGTAAAACTTAAATTTATAGATCATAATAACGAATTATGGTAAAAATAGCACCGGGAAAAATGCCACAAGTGAAAGAAAAATAGAGATGAAAATCTCACAATGCATTTATGAAAATCTTGGATAGAATAAAAAAAGGAAAAACATCAAGAAGTTTGTGAAATAAAAAAGAAAATTAAATCTACATTTAAAAGTTGATGAGGACCCTCCGATAAATACCCTCACACACACGAAATGAAATCTTGCTTTTTTTTTAGGCGATTTTAGAATTGGAATCGGTAATTGTATCGGAATTGGGAATTTAGAACAGAATCAGTAATTGTATCAGAATCGGGAAAAAATATTGGAATTGTCCCATCACTAGTTCTTATATTTTTTTAATGTTTTCTCCTACGTAAATAAAATAATATAAATGTGAATTACCCCCCCCCCCCCTTGCGACTAGAATTCAAAAAATGTATATTTCAAAGAATGGTTGGCACTACGAAGCTGCTCTTGATGCTTGTTTCAATGATAACCTGTTCCAGTTAGGAGTGAGAATCCGTGTTCACAGCCAGCAGTGTGTACAGCAAAGAAATGTATTTCTCTGATCCTGGTCACAAAATTAAATTGTTTAGTTACAAAGAAAACGGTGGGTCAAAGGTTGGGTCGACTGTCTTGATAGTTAGCTTTAAACGATGGAGGAATAAACAATGAAAGAAAAATAAGATTACATCCTTGCTGAGATCCTCAAACAGTGCAAATATACTAGAACCTGCCATCCATCACATTATCAACCGGGTCTGAGAGACTGAAATACTCCCCCAAGACTGGAGCGATGCAACACTGGTATCATTCTTTAAGAAACGTAAGAAGAGATGCTGCAGCAACTACCATGGTATTAGTCTGATCGATGTGTCTGCTAAAATATTCGCTTCAATTCTTCTTAAGACGATTCCAACCAGAACGCGACTCCAGAACAAGGCTAAACCAATGTGGTTTTCGTCCGGGTCATGGATGCACTGATCAAATCTTCATTCTAAGACGAATCCTCAAACATCGTTGGTGCTTCCAACAAAGGGGGGCAATCATCTGTTTGATTGATTTTGCTGCTTCATTCGACTGTTGACAGCGTCACCCTCTAAAAGGTTATCCAAGCAGATGGTATTTCGCCTAAACTTGTCAGTCTTCTTAAAGCATACTACTACTCAACACGATCCCGCATACGCATGTATGGTGAGGTTTCAGAACAATCCCAAATACGGTCTAACGTTCAGCAAGTATGTGTTCTTTTGCCAACACTTTTCAATTATGTGATTGACTGGGTCACTTCGAATGTCTTAAAAGAGTTTCCCCAGTCTCACTGTTGGATGCAACTTTGCCGTCAAGGACTTAGATTACGCAGATGATATCGCGCAATTCGATGAAACATTTGCTGATGTCCAGTCAGTCTGCTGACCTTCAGCATGTTGCATAACAGATTGAGATGAAAATAAATGCCTCAAAGACAAAAAATACTCGCTGCCGGCTTCGCCCCAACAGACAAAACACTCATCATCCTCAATCGTATCCAGGTTAATCAAAAGCACATGTAGGCTTGATCATCTGATTCTAGGCTATGTTCGAAATTCCATCCAGATTCTCGAGTTCGACAGAAAGATTCTCGAGTTCGACAAAATACACCTGAAGAAGGTGGGAAGTTACATTGGCCGAAACGTTGATGAGAACTGTAGTTAGAATAATCCAAATAATGCAAATTATCAATCCTCAACCTAAAAATTCCGAAACACGAAGTATGATTTGTCAGCTTAAATGCTATTTGAAAATCCGATAAGATACCTTTATATGTTAGACTAGTTTAATGATTAGCGATGAAAATGCTATTTCAAACTGAATCCTGACAAACTGATTGACGAACAGCGCCTCGTATAGGGATGATTGAATGCATCTAAAAATCATAGATGTCAATCATTTATTGTAATACAGCACATATAGTTTCTCATGACTGACCTTAGGAGTCCTTGTGGTGCTCATGACCTGCCTCACATTGAGGCTTGACCTTTTGTCGTATCCGGCCATTGTGGGGGGGGGGAGGATGGTGGGTAGAGACAAGCAAGCAAAAAAGGATAACATTTTGTGAAAGGAAGAGGATTAAAAAAATGACTAACTCTTTTCCCCTCAGAGGGAGCAGCGTTTGAAGCTTGTCGCAACCACAGGATACAGACCTTCATGTATTGTGAAAGGAAGAGAATACAACAAATGACTAACTCTATTCTCCTAAGAGGTGAGACTAAATAAGTTTGTTAAGACTAGTGTTGGGACGATTAATCGGAATCGGGAATCGGAACTTTTTGGGGGTATCGGAATTGGGAAAAATTGGAACCGAATTTCTGATTCCAAAAACGATTCTTGGAATTTTTTTAAAAACTTAATTTTTCATTGCTCGTACTAATAATAAAATGATAAATATTTATTGATTTTAAACTACCAGCAAAACTAAAATCTATACATCATAACGAATTTTGGTAAAAATGGCACTGGATGCAATGTTACGGTAAAAATGATACAGGTAAAATGGCACGAGTGAAAAATATAGATAAAAATCTCACAATGAGTTTATCAAATCACTATTTTCAATCAATTATGAGGAAAATAATAGTAAAAATAATTATAAAGATCTATTCGTGTAATGTAAACCCCCCCCCCGTGTATTTTTACTTTTGCGAAAATATATGCACATGTTACACGGGTTTTACAGTATTACGAAAATATAAAAATAACAACTCTATAACTAAATATTTAGAAATTTAAGAAGAATTGGGAATTTAGAACAGAATCGGGAAAAATATTGGAATCGTCCCATCACTAGTAAAGACAAAACCTGACCAGCGTTTCACCAATCCTCACACACTCTCCAATTTAATGGCCTTGTACCTAATTGTATGTATCTACAATAAATCTAAGCACGTTGCTAAAAACTCTTGTAAATTTAATGGCATTATATTTATGTTAAACTAATCAAGTTTTATAGCTTGAAGACATGGCATACAAGCTAAAAAGTTAAACGCATACGCTAGGAGCGTCGCTAACACACGTCTTTTAAAGAGCTAATTTTCTTTTGAGATTCTTCTCCAGTCATGAAAAGGTAAAATAAAATTTTGCATGGCTTTTCAGTCTTTTCAATCACAAACGATTAATTTAGTTTTTTTTAAGTTTAAATGTTTTAATACTTACAAGCCAACTATTTTGTATTTTTACGAGAGAAAAAAACGTGACCTGCTGTGTCCCATTGAGCTCGGCTTAGATTGTTGGAATTAGGAAAAAGTGAGTTTGTTAAGCCAGTTAAAGTTTTTTTCAAATAAAAAGGCAAAATCCAAAATTAGTCTCTTTTTGATTGCTATACACCTTCCTCCCTTCCCCCTCTCTCATTTTCTCTCTTTCCCTCTCCAGCTATGGGTTAAATAGTATTACCACCGGAATAATGGTTAGAGTGTTCGAGGCTGAGAGACCGGGGTTCAATCCTTGGTCGTCATACCAAAGACTCATATACTTACCTGACACAGCTGGAATAGGTGTTCGTATCAGTCGGGGGTACGTCCTTGACAATCAGTCTGATAATGGCTTTGTAGCTGTTGAGCTGAAGTATGGTTCTGTTCAGTTCTAAGAGGTCCACCTCCCAGGCTTTGTCTTCTCTTTAAGAAGGGGTTAGTTTATTGATAATTGTCTGAGGAGCCCCTACATGGGAATGCCGACAGGCCTGCTCATGCATTTTTTGTAGGCCAGAGTGCACTTACCTTAGTGCACTGGATTTTCAAAACCACAGCTGACCTTGTGTCTAACCTCCTAGAGAGGAGGTAAATAAAATATGAAAGACTAAAAAGAAATGGTACTTACTAAACACTCAGCATTATAGGGTGTGGATCAAGGGTAAGTGGAGTAATCCTGAGAAAGAAGTGCCGCACTCCCCTACACCTTCGTGTAGGAGCTAATGAAAAGGGAGCCTTCGGGTCGCCCTCGACTGTGGTCGACCACTTTACTTTTACTGATGATATATCTGTTTGTTTATAATGGACTCTTCCAATCTTGAGTTTTATACTTTGTTTATTAACAGTCAAAGGTTTCCCCGACTGTACCGACATGCAGAAATTTAAAACTAATGTGAACAAGCATCTCACTGCACAGTTCTTAATTTAGGATGATCCCCAAAACTTTCACCCTAATTTTCAGTAGCCTCTTACGGCTACAGTGACAACTTGCCTTGTTTGGGTTGAACTAAGTTTTAAAAAATAATAAATAAATAAATAAAACTGAGAGAGAGAGAGAGAGTAGCAGAGGCGAGAGTGATAGACACCATATAAAATAAGACCGGGAGGGAGTCAAACAACCGAGGGAGAGAGTGATAGATAGAGATTAAGTATGAGGTGAATTACTTAATTGCAAGTTACGGATAATTAGAACAATTCAAATTGATTTTTTTTCTTTTCAAACATAACTCAATCCAAAAACTAAGGAATATTTTGGCATGTATTTTGTATGATTAAAATATATAAGAAAAACAGCCCTGGAAAGAAAACGGTTACGTCATCTTTTGTATAATAATACATGAAGAGACAAGAGAGTCGTACTGCATAATGAAAAAAGTTTAGAAAAAAAGAATGGCAACTGCAGAACTATCGTATGGTTTAGATCTATAAGAAGAGATGTAGAGTAGATAGCCAAATGTGAAACCCTGATTCTTTCATTTTAATATGTCTGACTCCAAACTAAGAAATATTCTACTTGTAATAATTTATATATAGTATACAGCGTCCCCCCCCCTCACCACACAAAAAAATGCCACCCACTGAATCATTAATAAAATTCATAATCCTTTAATTTTTGAAAAAACTAATAAGTCACAAAGAGATGGAAAAAAAAATGGGAAATAACTAATATTTTAACCTCTAAATTTAAATAGGAATTATCTCCCTTACATTTTGAGCCTTTTAGGTCATTATTTAAAATTGTCTCCATTGTAATAGTCTTCCTTGCTGGAATGATTTTTTGGGGAAGGAAGCTGAAGCGTGTCACACTTTTTGGTGTGGGGAACATTCTGCAGATATGTTGGGGGGCGGGGTGGGGGTTTCTGGTCGGAATCAGATATTGATTTGTCAGATGTATTTCTGTTTGGATCCAACATGAAAAATCCAACAAAATAACTTTATATACTGGATAAGAAAATTAAAAAAAATTAATTTAAAAAAAAAAAAGGATATATGATAAAAAACACTACAAAGTAATAAAATATTTTTTTATATTGTGGTCCTGTTTACTTGCCTCCCAGTGAGGGCAGAGATAGACACAGGCCGGTTTTTAATGTGAGAAAAATCCAGTTCCAAAAAAAAGGGGCCCTACGGATAGGGACAAAAATTAAAATTGCTTCAGTCTAAAAAGATTTCTCCTCCAAGGACAGAACAGATACTACACCTTGATCCCAGCCCAAAGGCCAAGCACAACTTAATTCAAAATATAGTCCTATTTAACCTCCCTCCCCCCCCCCCACGAGGGCAGAGTTAGACAAGGTTGGTTTTTAATGTGAGGAAAATCCAGTCCCATAAAAAGGGGTACCCTGGATTTTGACAAAAATTAAAATTGCCTCAGGACTTCTCATTCACTGACCAAGGACAGAACAGATGAAGTGTAGTATCAGAACAGATACTACACATTTCTCCTAGCCAAAAGAACAAAGAAAATTTGTGTCATTAAGTGAGGATTATATTAAAAAAAAATTTTTTTTAATTCCATATTTTTTGTTTGGGGCATTTTTTACCATACATCATTTTTTGTTTTTGAGTGAGACTTAGAAAATTTTCACCCATTAGACTACTGAATCAATGAAATTGCTCCGACTCCGATTGTGACTCCACAACCCTGGTTATAATAACGCTTTTTTTCATGTACTAATGAGTCAAGGCCAAAAGCCACTCAAGGATAAGGGTTAATGATATGAAATGTTTGTCAGTTCAAAGATGAAGAAGATTATGTGAGTAAATTTCACCGGCTATTTCAGACACTCCAGCCTAGAGATCTTTTTAAGATTCTAACCATCCCTTTAAGTGCAATTGTTTGTATTTCTCTTGCACTCGGTTCATCGGGTATACTCGCCAGATAGCTTTTGAAATTCTTTTTCATTAGTCCTGTTGCTCCTATAATTACTGAGATGATGGAGATTTTCCTGAGATTCCAGTTTCTTTTCATGTCATACATTAGACCTTGGTATTTCGTAATCTTTTCCCTTTCAGTTCTGTTTAATCCTGCATCATTATGGACACTTACTTCAACTATGGTTGCTACTTTCTCCCTTTTGTCCCATATAACGATGTCAGGTTTAACAGCTCCGTTTTCTAGATATGTAGCTGTAAGGGATTGCATAGTCATAATGGATGGTGTATAAATTATTTCCAACTGTTCTTTCTGGTATATGCTCCCAGGACTTGCTGCTACACTGGATATTCAACTTTTTACATACAGTCCAGTGGAGATATTTACACACTCCGTTGTGTTCCATTGTATAATAGCCATCCCCCAGGAGAACCTTATAACTGGATGTCAGGTGGTTCACACTCTCTACTTCTGTGTGGCAGAACCTGCACTTGTTATTGTTGCTGGTCTAGCTAAGACTACAAAACAAACACCCACAAAGTTGGGAATTTCTTTGATCTGTGTTGCCCCGGTGGATAATATTTAAAATTTAGAAAACATTATTCATTCTTTGACCCTAAACTGGCGCAGATTTGATCACCCCCCCCCCCCAACCAACTCTGTCTGTTTTCCAACCACTAACTAAAGGGAAGTAATTCTGATTTTTTTCAGAGTTAATCCCATAATGCTGAGTGTGTGTGTGTATGTCCAGAGAGGTATGGGCATGGCGGATAAAAAAGAAGGGGGTGGGGAGAGGGAAGAGGAAAGAGAGAGAGAGAGAAGTTTTAATAGAAATATGTTGCACTTTTGCCCCAAACAACGCCGGGTAGCCCTGCTAGTGTCTAATAAGGAGGGATATCTCTTCTGTGAGAAAGGGGCTGTAAGGAACAGAACAGTCCAACCTTCGTGTTTGTTAGTCACGATAACAAAACACACACAATAGAGTTTGGAAAAGATAAATCTGAACAGGTGGTTGCGAAAAAAGTAAAAGTTAGGACATAAAATAATTGTTAGCCTTACAAGTCGATGATCTCTCTGGTTTGTCTTTTAAACTACAAACAATTGTGCTGACCTACAGCTCAATTTTAAACTTAGGATAAAAAAAACAATAAAGCTAACCTGCTCTTCTGGTAAATGAATCAGATTGCGAATTTACGAGAGAAGTGACAAGAAAATTAAAAAGGAAAGAAAGAAAATTGCCTCTTTAAACTGTGCGGTTTATTGGCAATTATAAAGTGTACTTTTACCTAAACAAGGCCACGACACTAATAAAGAAATGTCCGGTTAGAAAGTTGAATGATGAAAACTCATCATCATCATCATCATATCTATTAACTCCCACTGATGAGACCGATTGAACATGCCTTGGTTTTATAGTTAAGAAAATGCATGATTTAACACAGCCGAAAAGATTGTTTAGGAGTAAATACAAATGTTTTAAACTAAAAATTCGAACTCTATTCCCTTAATGGTGTTCTAATCTATTATTTATATGTATTGGTTTCCATATTGTATTAAATTCTATACTAGGTCTACATAGGAGGCCATTGTCGCCCAGCATAGGCGCTGCTTTTTTGAGATGTCTTATTCTCCACTGTTTTTCTGTCTATAATGTTTACTTCGTCCTACAAGGGTAGATACTTTCCCTTTTCTCTCCTTATGTGGTCAGCTACATATTAAGACATCTCAAAGAAACAGTGCATATGTTAGGCGACAATGGCCTAAGTAGACATAGTATAAAATTAAATACAATACGGGAACCAATAATTATAAATAGATTAGAACACCATTAATATATATATATATATATAATTATAAATATTTGTTTTTATCTACCTATGTATACGTGTCATCCTTTTGGGAATCGTCAGTGTAGAGAAGATTATCCATACCGGTCGCCGGACTCGAACCCCAGAACACGAGTCATGGTCTAAACTCAAATTCTAATGTGTTAGCCCACACGGCCATTATCAACAACCCGGTAAATCAGTGGGAGATTAAACCTATTTAAAGGCAGCCATCATCAACGTGTTCGACTACTGAAAGGAACACACACACATATATATATATATATATATATATATATATATATATATATAAAGTTAATCCAACAAAAGATATAAGAGGCAACTAATATCTTTAATTAGTGAACATCCGGATAAAACTGAAGCTCAATATACTGGATAGAGCATTAATAGCATAATATAAAATGAAGTAATAAAATAAGGTGCGAATCAAATTTTATTAGAATTCAATGTTAAAGCAAAGTGCCTTACAGTCCTTAACTCATGAGTTTTCAAAGAAAATTCTTCTCCTCAGAGGACCATTACCGCAATGACATTACTGCAGATAATAAAATGGTATTCCAAAAACGAAAAAGTTATCCAAGCAAGAAAACCGTTTGCAATCGATGCAGTAAATGACAGTGAAAAATGTATCATTCACTATTTGGATCACTTTTCAATCAACATCTTGGGTGTCTTTCCTGAATATGTTTTAAATTTTAAATTGTTTGACTTGGATGAACTGTATAGCGTTAACAAAAAAAAGTATGTTTTGGGCTGATATATTTGATGTTTTATATACTTTTATGTATTTTTATATATATTTTTAGATATTTTCAAAGTTTTATTTTATTATCTGCAGTAATGTCATTGCGGTAATGGTCCTCTGAGGAGAAGAATCTTCTTTGAAAACTCAGGAGTTAAGGACTGTAAGGCACTTTGCTTGAACATTGAATTCTAATAAAATTTGATTCGCACTTTATTTTATTACTTCATTTTATATTACTTTGAAAGATCATCGGGAGAGAATCCCAGTTAATAAAAAAAAAAATAATAAGAGCGCAGTATTTATTTATATATTGTATTACAGAATGTTGTTCTGATCTTAATGTAGAATTGGGTACACAAGAAGTGCAGTGAAATTACTGGTAGGTTGAGAGAGGATAACCAGTTTGTGTGCAAAAAAGTGCAAGACAATGGAGATGGATGCAAACTCAGATGTGGAGAAAGTCTTTTCTAAACTTTTTTTATCACACAGTGTGACTTATTCCTTCATTTATCCTTATACTAAAGCTGAGTTAATCAACGTTTGTTTTCCTAAAGCTTTTTTGCCATATATTTTGATCATACAAAATACATGCTAAAATATTCCTTAGTTTTAGGATTGAGTTATGTTTTTTTTTTAAATCCACTTCAAGACAATGGAGATGAATGAGAACTCAGATGTGGACAAAGTATAACTGAATGGCAAAGCTATTGAAGTTGTTGAGAAGTTTTGTTACCTTTGTGACACCATTGGAGTGCAGATGCTAGTGTGATTGCAAGAGTTAGGAGTGGATGGAGTAAGTTCAGGGAACTTCTGCCATTACTAACCAGCATTACTAACCACTATCGACCAAAGGAAAAACCTATCAAGCATGTAAATGCAGTGTGATGATGTATGAAAGTGAAAGCTGGTCAATGAGAGTTGAGTACATGCGTTGCATGGAGAGGAATGATATAAGATTGATATAATGAATGCATAATGTGAGTCTTAAAAAGAGGCTTAGATCTGATGACCTCAGAGGAAGATAAAATTTGGAGAGTGTAGGGAGATGTGTGCAGAACATAAGACTTGGATGGTATGGCCACGTTGAAAGAATGGATGAGAGTTCTTGGGTTAGTAGATGTAGAACAGTTGAGTAGCAGGTTCTGTTTACAGAGGAAGGCCAAGGAAAACATGAAAAGAAGTGATAAGAATGGGCTTCGAAGTCAATTTCTAAAAGGCGTCCAACACATGCGAGTATGTAAAACGGATGTTAAACTGAATATGATGATGATATATATTTAATAATAAGTAGTAAGACTATACAGGGTGTTTCAAAAGTCTTGGGAACATTACAAGTTATTAAAAATCGTTATGTTCCCAAGACTTTTGAAACACCCTGTATATCTAAAAACAAGATTAAGTTTAAGCCTCCCCAAATTCATACTATAATTGTCCACATGTGCACGTGACCCAACAGATAAAGTGTCTTGTGATAATCAGTTCTAAGTGATACTACAGTCTTCCGGAGGTTGATGGTTTAAAAAAATAAAAATTGCTTAAGACTTCTACCCGGTTAGGGCTGATCGAATGAGAACAATCTACCCCTATGGATTAAATAAAGGGTTCAGTTCAAAATTCCATATAAATTCCCAAGTTCAACAACAGTCATCTGAAAGTCACCGAACAAAACATTGTGAAAATAACACCTAAGATGAGAACATTCGTCTAAATAATCCAAATAATCAGCTGTCGAAATTGAGACAAGTCTACCACCTCTAATAGCAGACGATACTACAGACATATATTTGCAATATAAGACAACAGCACAAATGTACATAATAAATTCAGCAATTGACTAATAGGTGCATGAGAAAATGACAATTTTCCATGAGCGGATGGTGAACCTCATTATAAGTTCAAGATGTCCGCCATCACAATATGCAAATTAATCAAATTTTACAATTTATTTTTATAGTCCTACTTATATGCTATAAATGTCATATACATTGTTTTGAGTATTATTTTTATAATTCGCTACAAGATTTTACTTCGTTCACATACTCATTGTTTACGATCCAGGTTTTCATATGGCTCATGCTGTCATCGTTTTTTTTTTTGTATCGCTCAAGACGAATAAAGTATTAAAATGTCTTTTTTCCCCTATTGCTACGTAATACAAAATTGATTTAAACTTGAAAACGTTCTTAATGTCATAACCTTTAATACATTATATATATATATATATATATATATATATATATATATATATATATATCATGGTAATGGTCTAGTTTGGAGTTTTGTAATAAAAAATTATGTATAGGCAATGAAAATAGTTTTATATTGTTTTTTATTAATAATATTAAATGAGGAAGAACCATTTCAAGTAAAAATCTGCTTATTAATCGTTTTAAGATGTTTTAATACATTTTTCGTCTAAAACACGCAATATCGACATCAAGCATATGAAAACGTGGATTGTGAAGCATGGAGTACTGAAACGAACTCTTGTAGTGAATTATAAAAATAATTTATTTCAGAAGTTTCTTGATTTCAAAACTCAATAAAACAAAAATTAAAATGTCTTTCACCTTTTTTTTTTTCATACATACTATGATGGGAATTATTAAAATTCTGAGATAATTAAAGTGCTGGTTTTGTTTCGTCCCCCATTTCATTTTTCGTTAGACCCTACTTCCGGTGTTGTCGCGTCCATTTTCTTGCTTTTTCTATGCTATTTTGTAGCATACTTACACATTTCAACCATGTTTTTCTTCCGATTATATGAGTAATAATGAGTAGATTTTTACTCAAAATTGTTCCTCATTTAATACTATTTAAAAAAACAACAACATAAAACCATTTTTATTGCCTATACATAATTTTTTATTACAAAACTCCAAACTAGACCATTACCATAAATATATATATATATATATATATATATATATAAAACCATCCCAGTAATTTTAGTAGAAATTTTGAAGGAACTGTTTACTCCTTCGAACTGATCATTAACCTCAAATAAATGAAAAATGAAATTAGGAAAAAATAAAGCATTTTTAAAAGTTCTATTTAGGAAAAAAATTGTAAACATGACAATATTTTGAAGATTTGATATGCTGTCTTGTCTATTATTAAAATAAATATTTTTCTCTATTTAATTTTATTGCCTTAACCCTTTCAGTCACAGCAAAATACAATTATTTTTATCTTTCTCAATGTCGTCTGCAACGCTTTTGAAAGGTGTCAGCGAACTGAAAGGGTTAACAACCAACTCAGTTTTCACTTTTACAAATGGCGACGATTCAAGAGTGCTTATTCTTAAAGATAAAAATCATATCGGGGGCTCTGGTTAGAGATAGTACCTTTCAAGTTCCGCAAGCTGCATCCTACCTGGTAGGATGGACGGCATCACTCATCTCCTAAATCTCTCATATGCTGGCTCTAAGCACCATGCCCCAGGAAACCGCTTCAGCTAGTGGGCTAAACCATGTGAGGGTGTGGTGTGTTTACACGGCACTACTGGGCGTATGAATCTCCTAGACGCAGATCACTGGCCATGGCAGAAGAGTTCCAAGAAAAACTTTAACGACAACGTGAACCCCAGCCATTGGATTATGGCCCTACTGCCTTGTTGGTATCTCCGGGAGGAGAAAATGCTATGGAAGTAAACCCCAAAACTAAATCCGGAGTGAAGCCCCTAAAGTGTTTAGATATCACAATTACAATTTTTCGGCAGCTCCTACAGCTAAGCGGGTGCCAAATGTATTGCTCAGCTCTCCTTTGAACCACATCAGCGAGGCCGGGAGGAGAATCCTGATGTCTGGGCAGCCCAGGATCTCCATACAAATTGCCCAGGCTTGCGCACTGAAGAAGCCACTTCAGTGCCTCTGTTTGCAGCGTTAGAAACAACATGGTTGACAACAATTACGAGTAATAGGAACGATTAACATAACTCCAGGCGCTACGGGTTGTCTCCGATGGTGGGAGGGACCATCACAGTCCCACTCGTCAGCTACTGCCCGCCTCAAGCTGGGCAGCACCCAGCCAGAAAGGTGCTAACCCGCTACAGTCTGCCTGCTTCAATGGGTGCTTGAAGCTAGGGAAAATACCAAAAAGCAGGATGAAATCCCTGCACCAAACAAAAAAAAGAAAAACGAAACAATAAATCTTGCAATTAGCAAGCTGGAATGTCAGAACAATGTGCCCTGGCCTCTCTGATGGTTCACAACAGGTCAATGACTCCAGAAAAACAGCTATCATCAACCGGGAGCTCACACAAGGCTCAACATTGACGTAGCTGCACGAGACTCGCATCAAGCAGCAGCCTCAGAGAACAAAACTACACGTTTTTTAGCATGACAAGGAACCTGAAGAACCAAGACTGCATGGCTTGGATTCGCAGTGAAGAATTCTCTAATCACCACTGTAGAACCACCATCCAGTGGCACAGCCAGAATCATGTCTCTCCGCTTATCAGCTGTCTCAGGCCCAGTGTACATTCTGAGCGTTTACGCTTCTACTATATGCTCTCCAGCCAAGACCAAAGACCAATTCTATGAGGATCATGACACCACGATCAAAAACATCCTTGTCGCAGATAAATTGCATCTACTTGATGACTTAAATGCACGAGTGGGTTCAGACCATGACTCTTGGCCCAAATGCATTGGTTATTTTGGTGCCGGCAGACTCCTTGAGTTGTGCTCCTACCACAACCTCTGCAGAACCAACACATTCTTCGCCACCAAGCCATATCATCGAGTATCCTGACGACACCCTAGATCCCATCACTGGCACCAGCTGGAACTTGTCATCACATGTAGATCTTCAGTGAACTACGTTCTCACCACACATAGCTTCCACAGTGCTGACTGTGACACCGACCACTCCATGGTTGACAGTAAACTCCGTCTCCAGTCCAAGTGGATCCATCGAACCAAGCAGAATAGCCCTTCCTCGCATTACCACCAGCAGAACGGCAATACCAGACCTATGCAAGTGCTTCGCCAACACCATCGAAGATGCCCTCAAGACTGTCCTACTGCTGTAAAGAGGTGGGTTCACATCCGTGATGCCATCTACAACTCCTCAGTGACCACCTTTGGTAGGAAATAGAGGAAAAACACGGACAGGTTCGAAGCCGGCATTGCTGAATTAGAGCCAGCAATTAATGCCAAAAGAGAAGCCCTCGTTAACTACAAGAGGAAGCCTTCTGAGAAGACAGTCTTTGTCCTCGGGAAGGCCAGGAACGACGCTTAACAGATGTTGTAGCGTTGTGCCAATGACTACTGGCTGAACCTTTGTGAGAGTATCCAGCTCTCTGCTGACTGCGGCGACATTTGTGGCATGTACGATGGCTTGAAGAAAGCCTTTGGCGCAACCATAAACAAGATTGTACTCCTGAGATCAACTGCCGGTGACAAAATGTTACACCGCAGCAGACAGATGGAGAGGTGGGCTGAGCACTATCAAGAATTTTATGCGGTGGAAAACGTTGTCACGGACGTAGCCGCCGAGAGCACCATGAACCTACCTGTTAATGAAGAGCTAGACGTTCCCCCCTCTGTAACAAAACTAAACAAGGCTATCGACTCCCTACCCTGCGGCAAAGCTCCAGGAAAAGATGGCATCCCACCTGAAATCATCAAGGTGGGAAAGAAACCCTGTTCCACCACCTACTGCAGCAATACTGGCAAGAAGAAACAGTGCCCCAGGAGATGCGTGATGCAAGCATCATCACTCTGTACAAAAATAAGGGTGACCGCGGCGACTGCAACAACTACCGTGGAATATCTCTCCTCAGTGTTGTTAGAAGGGTCTTCGCCTGGGTCGTTCTCAACAGGTTGCAGTTACTTGCAGAGCGTGTATACCCAAAGCACAGTGTGGGTTTAGAGCAGGAAAATCATCCGTCGATATGCTCTTTTTCCCTATGACAGCTCCAGGAAAATGCTATGAACAGAGACAACCATTGTACATCGCCTTCATCGACCTAACCAAGGCCTTTGACCTTGTCAGCAGAAAGGGACTTTTCACTCTGCTGCAGAAGATTGGATGTCCCCCCAGGCTCCTGAAAATTATCACATCTTTCCATGTGGACATGCAGGGTACCATACAGTACAATGGCTCTTCCTCGGGTCCTTTCCTAATCAAGAGAGGAGTGAAACAGGGGTGCTTACTCGCTCCGACACTTTTTGGCATTTTTTTCTCTCTGCTGTTATCCTATGCCTTCAACAAGTCGGAGGATCAAGTGTATCTCCATACCAGAAGCAGTGACAGCCTCTTCAACCTTGCCTGCCTTCGAACTAAGACTAAAGTGCGAATGGTACTTATACACAAGATGCTCTTCGCTGATGACGGCACACTCTGAAGAGGCATTTGCAGCGACTCATCAACTGCTTCGCGCACGCATGCAGAGAGTTTGCCACGACCATCAGCTTAAAACAGACTAACATCCTCGGCCAAGATGTAAGCAGTACCCCAAACATCACCATTGGCGACTACACCCTCAAGGTTGTCGAGGACTTCACATACCTCAGCTCCACCATCACCAGCAATCTCTCCCTGGATGCAGAACTCTACAAAAACGTATCGGCAAGGTGGCAACAGACATTACTCGCTTGACTAAGATAGTCTGGAATTACAAGATGCTGACCACCAGTACCAAGATTAAGGTATACCAGGCCTGTGTGCTCAGCACGTTGCACTACGGCGATGAATCTTGAGCCCTCTACTCCCACCAAAAGAACAGATTCAACACCTTCTATCTGTGCAACCTCAGAAGAATCCTAGGAATCACCTGGCAGGACTACATCTCAAACAAGATCGTACTTGATTAGGCGGACATCCCGAGCATGTTCGCTCTGTTCACCCAAGAACGACTCCGGTAGCTTGGCCATGTCAGGCGAAAGGACGATGAGAGGATCCCAAAGGATATTCTTTATGGCAAGCTCGCAACCGGCTCCAGACCCGCATGAACACCTGTCCTATGCTACAAGGATATCTGCAAGCGAGACATGAGGGCAGGTGGCATCGACCCAACAGGCTGGGAGTCCTTCACTGAAGATTGCAGCCGCTGGAGAAGAGCTGTAAAGGCATGCTGCAAGAGAGATCAGCAATGGAGGGAGAGGAGAGAGCACAGACGGTAGAGCGCTGCAACAGAGCTCTCGCAATCAGACACCACCTACATCTGTGGCAACTGCAACAGAGCCTGTCGATCCAGGATAGGCTTGCACAGTCACAACAGACGCTGCAATTCGGCAACGGACAAATCTGAGGCGCAGAACTTCATTGTCTCCCGAGACAGACGGATGCCAACAATTCTTATAGATTACATTTTTTTTTGCTGTCAATTTTTTTGTGGGTTTAAAAGATTCTACTTATTTAGGTGATTACGTGTGGTTTTACGACCCGCCACTCAGACTTAGGGTTAGTAGTCAATTTTTTTTAATTAACTGCCATAAAAAGTTAAAATGATCCGAAAATAGGGATCATTTTATGTTAAATTTATATGAAATTGATTCCCCGCTCTAAATTCTAAATTTTTTTTTTTTCTTTATTTTGAAACAATACAAAAAAAACATTCCAATTATAACAAAAAGTTTGATGTTATTATTTGTTAATAATTAAACACATTTTTGAAAACAAATTATTTGCAACAAAAAAGATCCGGTCTAAAATATAATTGTGGATTTTTGAGGGGGGGGAGGAGGATAACACCGGTTCGCAGTTTCCGATTTCATATATGACAGCCATGATGAAGTGGATACATTCTATTTTACCAATTTCAGAAATAATAACGAAATTTGTTTTAAAAACTTGGTGTCTATATAGATCGGCCTCCATGGCTGCCAATATTAATTCGGTAAAGACTGCGGGGAATGATTGGGAATAAGCGGTGGGTGAAACTTAAAGTAATTAGGTCCTTTTCTGCCGACTTTAGCCAACGAGTCAACTAGAATCTAGGGCAGAAAAAGCAACACTAGAAGCTAGATTAGATCGGACGGTGGAGGTGGGGGATAGCACTAACGTAATTATACTTAAGGCGAAGCTGGTCTCCTTGGCTAGCAAGAAGAACCAGGTTTCAATAGTTAGAGCTAGGTTAAAACGAATGCCTCAGGAAGCAACAAATATGGCACCTGAATTGCGTGCAGAGGAGCGGCGACATGCTACAAACCAACGTGTCACATTGCAGGATGGACAAACCATGACCACAAACAAAGATATTTTGGAGGCATTTCAGTCTCATTTTCAAGATCTTTTCACCAGGAAGCCCGGTCTGTCATTAGCGCATTTCAACCCCTATTTAGTTGACTTTTCTCGCCTTGACGCGACCGAAGCGGCTAGGTGCAACGGTTGCATAAAGGAGGAAGAAGTTCAAGAAGCCTTGGGTCAGATCGGCCTGGATCGGTCTCCGGGGATCGATGGTTTACCCTACGAGGTGTATTTGAGGCTGTCGCACATTTTTGTACCCTTGCTGACAGTTTTATTTAACTCTTGGTTTAAGAACGGGTCTATACCTCAGTACTTAACCAGAGCATTGTGAAACTTTTCCGTAAGAGCAAAGACGGTGGGGATGGGATAGGATAGGTAATTTTCGGCCCTTAACAATGTTAAATACAGAATTAAAGATTTTGGCCAAGATTTTAGCCAATCGTCTGCAGGTTGTCCTGCCTGGTCTCATTAGCCCTGAACAGACTTGTGCTGTGAAGGGTAGGACTATTCAGGATAAGTTGCACGCGTTACGCTTGATCATTGAGAAAGTCGACTCAGAAGCTGCGCTGATCAATTTAGATCAGTCCAAAGCATTTGATAGGGTGGACCATCGTTACTTGGAGGCTATTTTGTCTTTGGACGGTTTTGGCCCCCATTTTCGCTATTGGATTCGCCTCTTGTATGCAAACCCCGGTACATTAGTGGAGGTGAATGGTTCGAGATCTGAGCCCTTTAAATTATCCAGATCTATTCGTCAGGGTTGCCCTCTTTCACCGAGGCTCTATGTGCTTGTGTTGGAACCCTTCCTTCACAGGCTAAGGATGAATCCGGTCCTACGTGGAATTGCTTTGACAAGTGCTTGCACCACGTTAAAGTACTCCGCCTATGCCAACGATGTAACAGTGCTTGTAACGAGCAGTGCCGAGATTAGTGTCATCGACAGAGAAATCAGACCGTATGAAACGGTAACAGGGGCCAAAATTAACTGCGACAAGTCAGTGGGCTTGTGCATCGGTGCCTGGAAGGGTGTATCCCTACATGGACCCTTCAGCTGGACTGACGGGCCTTGCAAGCTACTCGGCATCTGGTTTGGTCCGGATCTTCAGCTGGAGAAAAATTGGTCGGAAGTACTGAAAGCGATTCAAGTCGCAGCTGGTTTGTGGACCCGTAGAAAGCTTTTGTTAAAGGGGAGAGCGGAAGTGTGTGTTTCTCACATCTATCCACTCATCCTATATTGTCTATCAGTGCTTCAACTCCCGTCGGATACGCTGCTTGAATTGCAGCGGGCCCTCTTCAAGTTTTTATGGCTTGGCCGGTCCCCTAAGGTTCGTCGCGAGATCTGTTATCTGCATCCTTCTGAAGGCGGTCTGGGTATGCCTAGTGTTGAGATTCGTCAATATACGCTACAGCTATATTACCTGGATCGGATATGTACACAATGTGAGGAAAATGGTGGCTTCTGGAAGGAAGACACTAAGAAAGCCTTTCCGGCTTTGAAAAGTGTGCACTTGGATGAGGGGGAGGCACACAGGTTGCTCCGAGGCGAATGCTCCTTTTATCGCAAGTGTCGACGTGCCTTGAAGTTCCTTTTACGGGTGAAAGAAAGTCTCTCTGACACCCAGCTGTTGTCCCGAAAGACATTATATCTGGTTATACGATGATACGATTGAGGGGCTCGGTTTGACGAAGAGGGAGCTACGCTCAATCTGGCCATGGATGCCTGGGTTAAGATGTTTTGATAACGACGAGGCATCTCTGGCCTGGCTGATGATAAGAAATGCTCTCTGGGTCGGCAAGAGACTACATGCAGCTGGCTTTACAAACTCGCCTACTTGTGTCCAATGCGGTGACGAAGACGAGACTTTGAGTCACGCCTTCTTTTATTGCCGCATCGTTGTGCCGCTGATCAAGTTTCTTGCATGTCTCATGGTCCGCATTCTGAACGTCTTTCAACCTAGAACTAATTAATGTTTGTAGCAATTGGGCTACGACAACGGATAGGAAAAGACGTTTTGTCTTCCTAAGCTTACTAGCGATTACAAGAGGCGTCATATGGTCGACATGTTTGAAAGTGCTCTACGACGGGCAGACCTTCACTTCTCTCAGCCTTATTCGAATTTTTAAATATTATCTGAAGATTCGCATTAGGGCTGAGAAGGTGAAACTCCCGCCGGCAGAATTTGGTGAAAGATGGGAGAGAATAGCACGTGTTTGTCGAGTGATTGCAGCTGGCATTGAGTGGTATTTGGATGGCAAAGAATATTGAGTTTCAGAAACGACCATTGATAACGACCCTGTGGGTAATTCCATGTCAAATCATCCAGAAATTTTGGATTTTGAAACCCATGTCCTCAGATTTTGTTGTAACTTGCACCACAGATGGACATCATAAAAACTAAAAAATCCTGAAAATTTGAGGATGCAAATTGGGGCAAGAAAAAAAAAAAAGAGGGGAAGGCAAGGACAAAAATAAAACGGGACCCTAATGAAAATCATTCATACGCTAGCTAAGTTATGAACTTACATAACTAACTATACCGGATAACCTAAGCTAGTCTTGAACAGGGGTTATTCCATGTCACATCATCCAGGGCTTGAAACCCATGTCCTCAGATTTTGTTGTAACTTGCACCACAGATGGACATCATAAAAACTAAAAAATCCTGAAAATTTGAGGATGCAAATTGGGGCAAGAAAAAAAAAAAAGAGGGGAAGGCAAGGACAAAAATAAAACGGGACCCTAATGAAAATCATTCATACGCTAGCTAAGTTATGAACTTACATAACTAACTATACCGGATAACCTAAGCTAGTCTTGAACAGGGGTTATTCCATGTCACATCATCCAGGGCTTGAAACCCATGTCCTCAGATTTTGTTGTAACTTGCACCACAGATGGACATCATAAAAACTAAGAAATCCTGAAAATTTGAGGATGCAACTCCAAGCGGTTTCCGATTTAGAGCAGTTTCCGTGTCGCATAAATCGCGCAAGATGTCGCCCGGGCGACATTTTAATAATTACATTTTCTTTAATATTTTCAGTTTGGAACATGATGTGACGCTGAAAATTCACACAGGTATGTTTTTCAACCCAAGGAACCCAAAAATGGCATCAGCTTTGCTCAGAAATGAAGCCTTCTATAAGATTTTATCAAATTTTGAAATTTTTTACATGTGCATCAATATGGGGCAAAAAAATGATGTAGCTGATATGGTAACGGGTTTTTTTCTTTTGGACATTCATTTAGACACTATGAAGTACCTCTGGACCAAAAATGGTAAATAATACTCTTTTTGTTCACTCACAGTGTCTATTCAAAGTTAGGCCTTTTTCCGAGGGTTTAGAAATACCCTATTGGGGAAGCAACTAGTTTGGATATGTGAGATCAAAATTTATATAAAATTCACATTAAAATAAGTTTTAGAAAGTAAAAGTTAAAAGAGTCTCACAGTGATCAGATATTTATAATAAAAGTTGACTTCACAACAAAAAACCAGCACACGACAACATTATCTACATGGGTTATTCTCATCAATTTTAACTGAGAATAAATGTTGAATGGTTTTACTTATGACTTATAAGATAGATGAAGTTAGCACTGTTTGTGTTTATTTAATAACTGCATAGCAGTTTTTTCTAAGGTAAAAAGTTTCGGGTTATTAACACCATCCATTGTTAAATGACTGAGCGAAACATCGTCAAAATGTCCCATGCGCAACGGTGCTTTGGTCCAATGTCACTAGAATCCAATGATTATGCCAATTTTGGCTACTGAACCACAATAGCTGCTTAAATATTGATCATATTTCTTGTATAAGAAAATTTGCCTATAATGCCTGCATTAGTTGGTGATTAATTTTTTCAGTAAAACGTGTCCCACATGCAACGGAGCTGGATTAGTTCACCATAATGTACTGCAACAATCCTAAAATAATTTTAAATGAAAAACATTATCTATACCTAAAATTATATAATATATAATAGTGGTTGGTGCAATTGGTTTGTTCCATTATGCAGGCAAGAAAGTTAGGCAGCACTTGATTCTTATACCAAAAAATTAGCTGTAGAAAATATAAAAGAATTTGAGGTAGGCACAAATTTATGAATATTTTAAATGTTGATTTTCCTTTTAATTCACTGGAAAAATGTATATAAATCTGTTCACTAACTGCTTATTCATCCCCTGCTACCAAACTTTTATGACCTCCTCATCCCCTCCCTCCAACACAATAATCTCCCTTGCTAGTACTGTCCAGTCTTTGAGGTGAAAGCATACAAAGAAATTAGCTGTAGAATATATAGAAGAATTTGAGGTAGGCACAAATTTATGAATATTTTAAATGTTGATTTTCCTTTCAATTCAGTGGAAAAATGTATATAAATCTCTTCACTAACTGCTTACTCATCCCCTGCTACCAAACTTAAGTTACCTGATTATATATTCTATTTGATTGTTTTGTCTTCAATTCAACAGTAAACAAAAGAAAACAAAATGACTGATGTCGAACTCAATTTGGAATGTCATAAATTAGATTATGATCATTCCAAAGGAATTGAGAATCTGTCAGACTTGAACAAAGACGTTGTTGAGGAGAGCTGGGCTCAAGAAACATAAAGGCGAGTTATCAACCATCTGCTTTCATCACAAAAAATATTTTGGAAATGTGTTTGAACATAGAGCAAAGGCCTCAAAGGCCGCGGTGGATTATTACAACATAAAAGTAAAGTCAAAGGCGTACAGCTGATATCGTTGGTGATGGCAAAAGAGCTGGAGGTGAGAGGGTACAATGTAACACCAGGACACATTTGTCCTCAGTGTATGATGAAATATGTCCTCAGTGTATGATGAAATATGTGAGACTGATCGATGATACAGACAAGATAGATGCAAACTACACCTGTGAACTTTTGCAAACCCCACAAAAAAACTTGAATATTAGTCTGAAATACATGGACATTTCTCCTGTCGCTTTACATGGTGTTGCTCCTCATAGGCGTGTTCATAGTGCCAAAAAGAAATTAGAACAAGTGATTGGAACACTGAAAAGCGACCTGTCGACTGTATACAAAGTCGACGCTGAAGAATTGACTGTGTCAGAATCAGTGCATATTGAAAAAAAAATCAAAGAGAAAGCATTAGAATTGGATAGATTACATGATCTGATGAAGGAGAAATTTAAGAAAGCCTCGACTCCAAATCATGACAGTTGCTCCTGATTTGTGGTCTCGGGAATACTGTTCCAAATTCTTCAAGGTGTCAGAGTACGTTGTTCGAACTGCCAGAGAACTAAAGAATGTGAGTGGTATTCTCTCAAAGTCTGCCCCTAAAAAAGGGAAAAAGCTCTCCCCAGAGACAGCAGAACTGGTAGTACACATGTATGAAAATGATAAATACAGCCGTCAAATGCCAGGCAAAAAGGACTATGTTAGTATTGCAAAGGGTGTTCACAAACAAAATCATTTAATACTATGCAACCTGGATGAATTGTATTCTGCTTTTAAACAGAAGTATCCCAATGTCAAGGTGGTGTTTTCCAAATTTTCTCAGTTGCGTCCAAAGTGGTGTGTATTAGCTGGATCTAAAGGTACCCATTCTGTTTGTGTGTAGCATACATCAGAATGCGAAACTTCTTGTAGACGCCATTGGTTGGGACGTCACTTACAAGGATTTGATCTCAAAACTAGTTTGTGATTCTTCCAACAAGGAATGCATGATGCACCATTGTGAGGCATGTCCTGGCAGAGAAGCATTGCAGAAGTTCTTGGATGAAAAGCTGGTTGATGTGGATCCAGATGATGGATTTCATTTTAGTCAATGGGACACAACTGACCGTGCCACATTAAGTACTCGTACAACACCCACGACACTGCATTTGTGTATCAAACCCAGACAATGACAGTTCACTACATTCGTGCATTATTGCCCCATGTTAACAAAATGACTTACTTCAGTGATGGCTGTGGGGGTCAATATAAAAATTATAAAAACTTCATAAATTTATGTCTGCATAAACAGGATTTTGGGATTGATGCAGAGTGGATTTTCTTTGCTACAAGCCATAGAAAATCCCTTTGTGATGGAATCGGTGGTTCAGTAAAACGGCATGTGGCTAAACAGTCGCTTCAACGTCCTCTGAATAATCAAATCCTGGATTATAAAGCCATGCTAGAAGTCTGCCTGGAGATGTCTGCAATCAAGTTCTTTGATATTAGTATGGAAACTATGGAGGAGGTGAGAAAGTTTCTTGAGGCAAGATTTGCCTGGGGAAACAGTACCAGGAAGCAGAAGCAGCCACCATTTTGCCCCGTTTTCAACATCGAACATTGGTCATAAGCTGACCAGCAAGGATGAATCATATACAGACAATCATGATTTTAACTTGCCATCAATTCTTGAAATCTCTGACATTTCACCAATGTAATATATAACCTGTGTTTATAATTCTTTCTGGTGGATTGGCATTGTGAATGAAATTAATGCAGAGGAAGGTGATGTAACCGTCAAGTTCATGCACCCTCATGGACCACGCAAGACATTCAATTGGTCGCAAATTGATGATACATGGCTTGTTCCAATCAAGAAAATTCTTTGTATTGTCTCCCCAACAACATATACAGGAAGAACATACAAGATAACTGATGAGGAGTATGAAAAAACGATTTCTTCATTTCAGTGGCATAAAGAAAATAACAGTATGTAGATAATGTTGTCGTATGCTGGTTTTTGTTGTGAAGTCCGCTTTTATGGTAAATATCTGATCACTGTGAGACTGTATTACCTTTTACTTTCTAAAACTTATTTCAATGTGAATTTTATATAAATTTAGATGAACGGTCCCTCCAACTTCATCTCACATACCCAAACTAGTTGCTTCCCCAATAGGGTATTTCTGAACCCTCAGAAAAAGGCCTAACTTTGAATAGACATTGTGAGTGAACAAAAAAAGTATTATTTACCATTTTGGTCCAGAGGTACTTCATAGTGTCTAAATGAATGTCCAAAAGAAAAAAACCCGTTACCATATCAGCTACATCATTTTTTTGCCCCAAATATATGCACATGTAAAAAATTTCAAAATTTGATAAAATCTCATAGAAGGCTTAATTTCTGAGCAAAGCTGATGCCATTTTTGGGTTCCTTGGGTTGAAAAACATACCTGTGTGAATTTTCAGCGTCACATCATGTTCCAAACTGAAAATATTAAAGAAAATGTAATTATTAAAATGTCGCCCGGGCGACATCTTGCGCGATTTACGCGACACGGAAACTGCTCTAAATCGGAAACCGCTTGGAGTTGCATCCTCAAATTTTCAGGATTTCTTAGTTTTCATGCCGTCCATCTGTGGTGCAAGTTACAACAAAATCTGAGGACATGGGTTTCAAGCCCTGGATGATGTGACATGGAATAACCCCTGTTCAAGACTAGCTTAGGTTATCCGGTATAGTTAGTTATGTAAGTTCATAACTTAGCTAGCGTATGAATGATTTTCATTAGGGTCCCGTTTTATTTTTGTCCTTGCTCTCCCCTCTTTTTTTTTTCTTGCCCCAATTTAGTTTTGATAATGCCCCACCCTTCCCCAATTAGGTGACAGATAGTTTGATTTGCCAGAGATGCAGGTCACCCTTCGACATTTTCGAAGGAGGTGTTGATTTAATAAAGCGTTGGGACCTGCATCAACTTTCTTTTCGCTTTTGACTGGTAAATCAGCATATCTGCCACAGTTTAGAAATGGGAGAGGGGTCTTTTTACTAACACAGGGTTTTCACTGTACATATACTTAATCAATTTTTTTTTTTTTTTTTTTTTTTGTACATAAAATTTTATCTCCCAAACCCCTCATTGTATATCATTTATATATGGGTTTTAATAAAGATAGTCATAGTATAAGTTCTTTTGGTGTATGGTGCATGAAAGTAGTATGGATGTGGTATTTTGGTAAATGAAGGTCATAAATGTAACTAGGTAAGTTAGATAGGTTAGTAAAAGTTAGTAATTGACCGAACCTTTCCCCGACCCCTTTTTCGGCCTCGTGCCATATTTTATATATGTTTTGACATATATAAATAAATATCAATTCGGTAAAGCCAACCACATAAAATTAAATCCGGGTTCCTGAAACACAAAACGATAAAAAACACATTGCATTTTTTACTGATATATTTACATCGTTGCATTGTGTTATTGTTGATTGTTGCTTTTTATTTTGTAATTATTGTTTTCTAGTTTTTTAGGTACTAATGCAGTTTACGGACCGGGCTGAAATAATAACATTATACTTTAGAAACCCATTCTTAACATGGGGAGGTGGGGTTTGATTAACTATTCTTTACTTTCACCTAACAATTTGAAAATAAGTTTAAAACCTTAAAATGAAAATCAAACTTTTTTATTAAATTAAAAAACAATAACAATTTAATAAACATTAAACCAAAGATACCATAAAAATTTTATTTAATTTGAAAATCCTATCTAAAAAATAGCCCGATCCGTAAACTAAACTGCATTAGCACCCTTTTTTATTCACGTGGATATTTTATTTGTTTTTGTAAATTGTTGAATTTTTCTATTTTTTTAAATAAAAATTTAATAAAAATTCAAAATACAATGTAGCAATATATTTGTAAAAACCTTTTAGTAAAAAGGGCATTTATAACGACACCTAACAGAACGAAAAAGGGGTAAAAAAACAAAAAGGCAACAAATAAATGTTACGAAAGGCAAGATAAGTTACTCTTCTACTAACCTGGATAAGATAATTTGTGTTTTAACTTATTTTAAAGGGTTTTTTTGTTTGTTTGTTTATTTAAACAAACCTGGTTTCCACCTGTTCAGTTAGAACGGGGAAAAATGGCTGTTCGTAAGCCCAGCACAGGGATCCTTGATAATTGGTGAAAAATCGAAAAATAAACAAAATAGTGTTAGAAACACATCCAATAAATGTCCCCAATCGTGGGAAAATGTAATGTTCTACCAGTATTTTGCTTAATGTTCGTTTTTTGAGCGATTATCGAAACTATGTAATTTCAGCCATTTTCTTTCGTTCTAATTGAACAGGTGGACACCAGATTTGTTTGGGACAACAACAAAACGCTTAAAATAAGTTAAAACACAAATAAACTTATCGAGATTAGTAGAAGAGTAATTCATCTTGCTTTTCGTAATATTTATTTGTTGCCTATTTATGTGTCTTTTTTTACCCCTTTTTCGTTCTGTTAGCTGTCGTTATAAATGTCCGTAAAGGGCAAAAATAATAAATAAAATGTAAATAAATCAATGAGTGTATTTTTCGTTTGCTGTTCGTTTCAGAAACCCGGGTGTAATTTTGTGTGGTCGCCTACCGGCTGTTGGCGTAACACGTTTCCGGATTTATCGAACCAATATGGGAAGCCATGGGTACTGATCTATATAAGCACCAAGTTTTTGGGGTTTTTTTTGTAATGGGTTAATTAACATTAAGGTACCAGGTGCGTACCTACTTGCGTAAACCCCCCAAATTCTAATGTATTTAACACGTTTAGAAAAAAACAAGTGGTTGATTAATAATAATGAAAATTGTTTTGTTTTTTAAACGCCATTATTTAAATTCAAACAAGGATTAATTTAAATTAACATCTAAATTTACGCAAGGTATTTTCTTTTTAAGTAAACGTTACCTGTCATATAACCAAATACATTTGACTAGGTGTAAATATTAAAATAAGCTACGGTTTGGGGGTTATATATTTGGTAGGCCCTCTTGCTTATACCAGAGTGGAGTATGGTATGGTATGGTATGATATGGTCAAGTTTGGTCTCCGGACGTATTCCTCCCAGGCATTACCTCTTAATTTGAACCGTTCTTGGCTATTGGTGTACCTGTCAGAAGAGCTGGCTTTACCCAAATTAAACGGCCTTGCTGTGGTGGGAAGCTAGTAAACAGTCCCAGGGCGTATATTCTTCCCAGACATTAACTCCTTCTTCAGGGTTCGATCACAGCAAATTCTGTAGCCATCCAGAATGTCCGGGGGGAGGGGCTGGATCCCCCACGTTCGATCGACCTCATGTCTCATCGTCTCTTTGTGAGACCAGAAGGGTAAATAAAGCTTTACTTACCTTTTTAATATTTTCTTTTCCTTTGCAAAAACATATTTTAAAGTAGAAGTCGTCAATTAAGGTAAATTTTCAACTTGAAAAACAAAACACCTGTTTATCAAGTGCATTAATTTTTTTTTGTTTTTTTTTAAGCATAAGTTATAGATATTTTTTTCAAGTTTAGAAAATACAGGGGAGGGGGGAACTTATATATTTACCTTATTTTGTCGCAGGTTAATTATATTTCTTTTTGTTGTAAAATATATATAAACATATAGATATAGAAAGCTTGAAAGGAAAGTTTTTTATGTTAAAAAATAAATAAATAAATGCGCTTCGACCTCGTTCAATAAATTTTAGGGGGAAATAACTTTTGCTTTTCTTTTTTTTTCGGCTCTTTAAAAAAAGAAAAGTTTTTCAAAATATCTTTAAAATAATTAATATGTATATCACAAAATAAAAATAAAAATGTGACCTCTTTTTCAAGCCTTTTGTTTTGTTTATCTTAAATATATAAGATTAAAATAAAAATTAAAATTTCCACCGATTTTGAACACTGAACGCGCAAAAGACCCGTTTTTTTTTTTTAAACAAAAACACAATAAAACGAAATTTACCTGACCTTTTCCCTCTTCCCCAAGTAAGTAACTAAAAATACTTACATAATTTGAGTCGGCAAAAATTTACAGGTGAGACTAGTCAGTAAAGTAGTTATAGATAAATAAATAAGTCTATAAAAAAGGACATTGAACTTAATACTTCCACTTGCTTGTTCTATTGGATGACCTAATAAAACTTCAGAGATACAAAAAAAAGAACTGGAAGAAATGTAAAAATAAAAATAAAAATATATATAATTTTACTTGGTAAATTTGGAGATTAACACCCTCAGCTGAATCACCCCCACCCCTAAAAAATAGATTTTCCTTTTTTTAAGCGATTACAGTGTGAACACCCAAAAAAAACTTGGTAGAAAGAAGAAAAACGCTGCTTTCACAGATTAGGACCCACGCTAACTTTGACCCCATCGTCAGGGTCAGGGTGGGGGGTTAGGGTCAAAGTTATCGTGAGTCCTAATCTGTGAAAGTGCCGAAAAAACAAACAACAAAAAAACAAACAATTATTTTGGAATTTAAAGTGGGAGATCTGTTTCGCATTTAAATTTAACCTAAAGTGATCCCCCATTTTCGACCCATTCTATCTTTTTAGAGCTCTTAACTAACTTCTTTTTTGCTATAGGAGTGTTCCAGTGGCAAGCACCCCAAACCCCCTTAACTCTACCACTAACCCTAAGTTCGAGTGGCAACCCATAAAAAATTCCTCTTAACCCTACCACTAACCTTAAGTTCGAGTGACATACCTCTTTTGAACCGGCATTGCTTGAGTCCAGTGACAAGAAGTCTAGGATGACTGAAAACAATGCCGGGATAAGCAGAGATCCCTCCCACATGCAACACCTGATATTCCTAAATAGTCACTGATTTAGTACTGACCAGGCTCAATGTCCCTTAACTTTGATCATCAAACGGGAATTTCCCGAATATAGCACAATATTTATCAATTACAAATTACTCTTTATCACATTGTAATGTAGAAATTCCATGGAGAATTAACTGGCAAATATATTTTATGATTAGCTTATAGGATTGAAATGTATCTCAATCCTATACGTATTAATTGCCCACCGTGTGTAAGAACACACAAGCCACGCTTCGACCCCAAAAACACTCTAGAAAAACGAAATTACATTTTCATACAAACAGGCTCCCCACGAATATTTACAACAAAAAAAATGCTAAAATAGCAATCACGTGGGTGTTGTTTACTACATCTGCATGCTCGAAAGCATTTTTGTCACCCAAAGTAAAATCACTCTGTCGAGCCGGTTGCCAAGCATAAAAAGATAAGAATTTCAACATTCCAGACAGTTGGGTCGGAAACAAGACAGTCTGCTAACTCTATATTACGCGCATCTCTTCCGCTTTCTGAGGCAAGGGGAAGCAAATGACTATTCTCAACTCACTCACTCACACCTACGGCAATTCAACCCTTTTTTTTTGGGGGGGGGGGGGAGTCATTTAATCTCGAAACACAGTATCTATTGGAAACGATTCTGTGTTACGATTTATCGAACACAAGTTGCTATTGGGTGAGTATACCTTTGCCAACAGTATTTCTATTTGATTATTTGGATTAAAAATAGTTCAAATAAGACTACTGGCCTAAGCTTAAATGTTATTCTCACAACGTTTCGGCTGATGTAACCTGGAAATGTGGTGCAACGTATAAAGGTGTTGAGTAAAAATCCGTTCTAAGTCTTCTGGAGGTTAAAGGTTCAATCCTTACTACAGACAACTCGTCTAGCTACAACCACTGTAATAATTTCCCTTTCTCCCTTTGTGTACCTAAAACTAAACAAAGCTTCCATGAGAAAAGTTTCTTTCCTAGAACTACCCATGTGTGGAACACAATACTGCGGAGCTTCCTCCCAGCTAACTGCAACATAGTCATTTTCAAGTCTGATGTAAACAAATACTTGTTGAGCCGTTCTCTTAAATAATCGAATTCTGCTGAATTTCCACCATCATTACCAATTACGATGGTGTTGTCTCAACGTCCACCTGACACTCATTCACCCTTATCCTCGAGTGGCATTTGTGCCTTGATAAGTGGTGACTCTTTAGTAAAAATAAAAATGTATATATATATATTCCATGAAAAATGCCAGTATACTGAAATCATATGCCCTTAATAGGGTTAAGATGAAAATTCATATACACTAAATGTACAAAAGCAAGGAAATTCCCAAATTTTTACACTTTTATTGTCATTAATTAAGGGTATGACTACATATCAACCAAACCATTTCATTATCACATCACTACAGTATAAATCTCTATGCATGAGTGGATGAAGTGTGTGAGGTGCGCTGAAGAAAAATTCCTACCAGTAAAATACATAGCCCTGTTGTGCTTGCATACCCTTAATGACAATAAAAGTGTAAAAATTTGGGAATTTCCTTGCTTTTGTACATTTAGTGTATATGAATTTTCATCTTAACCCTATTAAGGGCATATGATTTCAGTATACTGGCATTTTTCATGGAATGTCACTACTTTTGTAAAGGCTATGTCTCAATACAATGCCTTCTCATAACTGATATAGTTGGTAGTTTGACTAATCAAGATATATGGTAAACTGAAATTAATATGCCATCAACTAGACACTAGAACCTCTATCTTTGCCAAAAATCAGCTGAATCCATCAAATGGTCGATAAGATATAAAATAAAGTGTATGAATACTGGTTATTTTTAAGGTGTTTTGGAATTTTCTGGAAAACTAAGGTATATGGTAAACTGAAATTAAAATGCCATCAACTAGACCCTAGAACCTCTATCTGTGCCAAAAATCAGCTGAATCCATCAAATAGTTGATGAGATACAGGGTGGCACATACGTACGTACGTACATACACACAGATAACATGATTTTATGATTGAACTTTCTGGATCTCTGGGTTGCCTTGACTAATGATGCTGAAATCCTACACACTTATAGAACCTATCAAATAAAAATGTTGTGCAAAGTTTTAACTAATTTGGTTTATTGGTTTTTGAGTTATGATTGATCAAAGAAATGAGATTTCCAGCATAGGCCATTCGTGTGGTCTATTACAGGATAGAGCGCTTTCGCGCCTCCCTTGATATATATTCAAAGTTGTGAATCACTTTCATTACCTGACTAATTAATAAAATTAATTCAAATGAAAAATAAACAAATCTTTTCTTTTTAGAAAAATACCGTTAACAGCATTTTTTTTTTTTTTTTGATGGAGAAAAGTGAAAGGATCTAATAGATCATCGTCAACATGAGAATAGGTTGTGCAAGTTTGTGAAAAACTCTTGTGAAACTCCAAAAAGTCTGCAAGGAGAACCCGTAGAATAGAAAGACAAAGTCACATTATTACATTCAAAACAACTTTATATCGGCCATCTTCGTTGTAGTGTAAGTAAAAGGGTATGTAAGAGAAAGGTGATAGTAAATTAATAAGTCCCGAAGACAAAGGTTAGAGAGTCCATGAGTAGGATAAATATCCTGTACGCAGAGAACGTTTACGAGTTCATGTTATAAGAAAGGCTGTACGTACGCAGGTGTTAAAGTCAGGTCGTGTCTATGTGTGTATGTAGTTATGTGTGTGAGTGTTACATTAAGTCTACGTGTGTGCGGCTGTCGCCATGGGGGCATCCTTGGTTCTTCTTATTGAACCCAGGGCCAGACGGCCCGAGGAGGGGGGGGGTCCTAAGAGAGAAGTTTTGTGGTAGTCCTAGCAATGTGGATGAGTTGTTGGCAGTGCCGTCTCGTGGCCAAAAAAGAGGAAAAAGGTGTCAAGTGTCAATTTTTTTTATTACCATTTCAGTTCGTATGAGAGATGGCCCCTGATTGAGCAAACCCTAGACGAAGTTAAATGCTTGCACCAATCAGGGCTCAGCTTAGAAACCGAGTATAGATTCAAAATATTGCAAACCGCGACTTGTCGCTGCTGCTGCTGTTGTTGTCGCTTGTAGTACCGCTGCTATAGAACAAGTTTGGAAACCAAGATCCATCGAATGACAATTTGGCGTATCCTGAGGAAACGATCATTCAAACGATCATTCAGTCTTTAAAAGCGGATGAAAAGCGGAAACATCCAGAATTCTGTGTTGAAATGCTATAGAAACTTGATTGATTGGTTGGTCGGTTTTTACAGCATATCGATCCTGTAAGGTCATTTAATGCCATGAAAGGTTATTTATTGTAGATTCTTATGTGTAGGTTATTTGCAGTAGAATTAGGTATATGGGTTTTCTTTTTCTTATTAAACGTATAGTGGTAGGAATATTTGGGAGATGGGTAAAGAGATTTTTGTGTTTTTCCAATTTTCTTGTAAAGTCCTGTAGCTTTCAGGAAATTGAATATTTTGTCTATGTGAACTTTGTTAAACAGATCCTTCTAATTGTCTATTTGGTAGTATTTTTTTTCTGATTTGTTGGAGATCTTTACAGGCAATGAGTATGTATCGACGGTAAACGGTGACTGGCACAGAACCTTGAAGAAGACGAGTTTGACAAACGTCTAATTTTCAGCGATGAAGCCACATTTCATACGAATGGAATAGTCAATAGACACAATGTTCGTATTTGAGGCGGAGAAAATCCCCATGCCATGATTGAACATGAATAGTGTTACCAGGGACCTGCCACAGCATGTTTTGTATGAGCTTAACTATCAAGTTATCATATGGTGCACAAATTGAACGCTTACTAAATTGATCCCAGAATAAATTTTTGATGTCCAACAGCTAAACTGTTCAATTTCATTGAGCTTTGACACACCTGTTCTTGTTAGATCACCAAAGTTAAATGATGTGGAGCCTGGCCAGTACCAGATGGGTGACCATTTGTGAATGCTAGGCGCTGTATGTCGTCTTCCCATGCGGCTGGGGACCGTTTGTGAATTTGATATTCCCTGTAAACTTCCTCCTTCGAAGGAAACTGGAATATCCCGTCCAGGGCTAATACCACAACAGGTATTACCGGTTGGTTTTTTTTTTTTTAAAGGTCAACGCAGTAAATTTGAAGACATGATCTTAAAAAGAAAGGAAAAATTGTAAGGAAAGGTTTTCCCTTTGATCTAATCAAAGACGCCAGGAGATAGATCTAATTCCAGACGATGATCCCAATATATCATTCTCATTCCAGAAAAGAATATGTTTACCACAGAGATGAAAGTAAAATATATTCATTTATTGAACGGAATATAAAAAGTTAACTGGCTTCAAGTCAAATTCCCTACTACTTATGGAACATGGATCTCCTGCACCAAGTAAACATTTTATTCTATCATGTAAAAACCTTAAATGATTTTCTATTGTTACATATTTGAAAAAAAAGAAAATTAAAAAAAGAAAACTTTGGAAACAAACACATTGGAAAACATTAAAAAAAATGTTTGCTTGTTTTTTGTAAATTAACCAACCCCTCAAAAGTCGATAAATAAATTCCATTTTTTATGGCTTGGGGTATTTATTTATTTACACTGTTGCAGAAGTTTATGAATTTAAGCCATTTTCCACCTATTATAAATGTCTAAAACATGAGACCTGTTTTGTTGCTGTTTAAAAACATTATTTTATTCAATTGAATGCAAATTAGAAATTAGATTAGGATAGGTTGTAAGTTCAACACTTGTAGAAATCATCTTAAAATGAAAGGAAACACTCTAAGAAAAAGTTTCCCTTTGATCTGAACGAAGATGCCGCGAGAGAAAACAGATTCAATTCCTGCTTCAAGTAAGAATTTTATTCTATAATGAAAAGTCAGTCGGCACAATAATTGCATTTGAGGCCTAGAAAATCCCCATGCCACAATTGAACATGCGTAATGTTACCAGAGAATACTCCAGCATGTTTGGCAAGAGCTTAACTACCAACTTAAAAATTCCACGATCGAATATCCTTGTTGATGGTTTTTTTGGGTTGTTCAACTTTCCTCCAACCTTCCACCTCAAGGTCTCTGAATTTTCTTATCAAAGAGTCGTTCCTCTCAACATGGCTAAATCAACATAGCTGACTGATCGTCAGAAGTTCATCAAGCTTTGGCATATTCAGCCTTACAAACAGGGTATCAGAACTGGTATACCTGGTATGATCTGACCCAACATTGCATATCTATCTGATTATTGCTTTATCATTATGCTGAAGACGGACAAGTGAGGACTGGGTGGTGGCCCAGCACTCACCTCCATACAGCATCACACACCTAACACAGCTGCTATATACCCTTCCTTGGAAGTGAGAGGGATAGCTCGTGATGTCAGTGTCGAACCACGTGCTGCCCCACTCGACGATCATCGACCCCAACGTTGTGTTTCCGGAGTCTTCTTCTTTGTACTCATCGTACAGCCGAGTCGTCTATCTACTGACGAATCGTCGAGGGCACAACACTGGTCCACAAGTTTAAATAAAAGAAACACAACTCTCGAGAAAGAACACAAACACATATACGTTGTATATAATTTTGTTTGAACTATGAGTGTGTGTGATCCGTCGCGTACTGTCGAGACCTCCATCGTCGTTGCTAAAGTCGTCAGCTCATCTCATCGTTTTCCCGGTCCGATCTGCTCTCTCGGAAGTTTCGATCCTAACTCTCGGGAGTTTCGATCCTAACTGTTCGTCTTCTCTCCGAAACACCAACTCGTCAACTTTTTGTCATAAACCTTACTGTCGTCAAAGTGTTGTAAAACTAACCAACCCCACTGTCGCAAAACGCTGTCACTCCCAAAATGTCGCCTGTCCTGAACAATGGAAATTGACCACTCCCACATTTACCTTTGTCTCTGTCGAGTAGTCATTTCCTATCCCGTATTTTCTTTTGTCTTTGTCATTAGTCACTTCCTATCCTGTCGGTCTTCATTGTATCACATCAGGAATGGCAAAAGTTTGCGGAACTTACTCCATGCCGATCTTATTCTAATGGTAGAGCTAAACTTACAATAACCTCCAGCACCCAACATAACCCCAAGATAACAAAAGGACCAAAATTCAAAATTTGGGGGATTATGCCTTAAAGCAATGGAGTCAAACTCAGGATTCTCCAAGAGCCATGTGGGTTCATTTGTGTTGTCATGAGGGCCGCACACTAATTGAAGTCGCGTAATAAAGTTTTTGAAGAATATTTTTGTTACTTAAACTTGGAAACATATAATATACACACACACATGAGTTTTTTTAATGGAAATTGCTTCAGACAAGGCATGAAGCCACTTGTTGTAAGAGGCTAAAAAGAACGAAAGATGATTAAGTTATATAATAATATAAAGGGAGAGGAAGGTCGAATCACTTCAAAACGAGGTAGTTTTTTTAACTGACGGTGATAAATTCAGAGGCAAAATAATCGAATCTAAAGTCAAAACATTAGCATTGCAGTGACGGACCCAGTCATCCACGCCGGGGATACCTCAAGAGACACACATCCATGTGCAACATGGCACCTGAAAATGGGCCGGCATTTAGTTAGTGAGTGCTGATAGAGAGGCCTCTCAAGGAGCCCTCTCAAGGAGCCACCCCTGATTCGGTCTACTGTACTATCAAGAATACTTAACTACCTTCATTATCTGTCAGTTATCAGACAAACTAAGCTTGAAAGAGACCCCCCCCCCCTCATCAGCGTTCAATCCCCTTGAATCCAAACAGGCTAGCCAAAAGGTAAGCTCTTGAAGATCCCAATAGGGCAGGAAGAGGTTACACAGCTGAGTGACAAAAAAGTCTACTCTTAAACTGGTTGAGTGGCTGACCAGAAACCAGTGTTTTTATAGTTACACCATCACTAGAATAAAAATATATGAATTCTCTTTTTTGTTTTGGTTTTCAAAAATGGCGATGCCAAACAAACGGTTTGCTTGTTCTTATATTCTTTCAAGGTTAACAATTAATTCACAACGTTTCTGCCGTTGTACTGTCTAACCTTCTGAGATGAGGTTAGGGTTGAAAGAGACACCAGACCCAGACGGTACTGACATGCAGAAATTTAAAACTAATGTAAACAGACATCCCACTGTGCAGCTTCCAATTTAGGGTGACCCCCGAAAAAAAACTCTCACCCTTTTTCTCAGTAGCCCCTTATGTCTACAGTGGCGGCCTGCCTTGTTTGGGGTGAACTATGTTTAAAAAACAAAAAAAAGTAACAAAGTAGTTTAACAAAAGAAAACATAACAAAATTTTAAACGTCAGCTACGACAAATGAATTGTACAAAAGTTCCAACAGTTTAAAATGAACATTTATGTAGCACTATTCAATCATTTCTAGTGTTTTGTCCTGCGGCTTGACACCTCTTTTTAATGACAATATTTGGTATGTCTGGATGAAATGGCTATGCAGTTCCGACTTAAAGCAGAAATGACACGTGTTGATCAATCAGTTCTTTGAGAAATCTTTGTTTATTTCATGAAGGAAAAAACTATTCACGCACATAAGTAGAACCAAATATTTCCATAATTCTTGTGGCAAACATTCTGAAGTTTTTCAACGTTTTAAGAAGTTATGAAAAAAAACTAGGTATTCCCACTTCAAGATACTTTGCTCTGAGTGTAGAATCCCACTGCATGCCTAATACTTCCATCTGCAGGCTTTCTTCTGTCTTGGCAACATCAACGGCAAACAGCGCTGAAAATAATGCAAAGTGATATTCAAAAGATGAGAAATCAAAGAAATCCTTTGTTAAATTCCTTTGACAAAAATTCCGGTGACATTCATACATAGCAAAGTTAAGTACAGGCTCGGTATCGGCAGTGTTATTCGCTTTTTGCATGGTGGGAAATGGACTCAATTTTCATTGGACAATTGTGACTTCCATAATCCTAAATTTGTAATGAAGCACTTTATGTTATCATACAACTGAGTGATAAGTTTATTTTACTGTGAAATATACAACATATCTTGTGTTAAGTAATGGGCGACATGTTTTCAGCAGAGGGGCATTAAAGTTCGAAGGTCACCTCTGACGGAAATTGACAGGGTCACTTGACTACTAGACGAATTCCTCTTTTTCGTTATTAGCCGGCAAGACTTGAACAAGGAAAAACGTGTTTTTGCATGCTGCCCCCAAAATTGGACCAGCACGTGTCGGCCGAATCATGGCCCCCGTTCAGTCTTGAGAGACAATGGATACCCCCTGTAAGGGGGACTGTGTGTGTAATTGTGAAGCAAGGGCTGCACTGAATCGGCACTGCTTGAATCCAGTGGCAAGGAGAAGTCCAGCACGGCTGGAAACAATGCCGAGATAAGCGGAGAGCACGTACAGCACCTAGGATTCCCAAATGGTCACCCATTTAGTACTGACCAGACTCAACATCGCTTAACTTTGGTGATCTAACGTATTAGTAATCTCTCTCTCTCTCTCTCTCTCTTTCTCTCGCTCTCTCACTCTCTCTCTCTCTCTCTCACACAGAATACAAAGTTTTTTGTTGTGTCCCTTGAATAAACCTTGTTATAAACTAACCAACAAGAGTCGGCATGGTTTTATGTCAGCGAACGAAAAAGCAACCGGGGATCACAACCATAATGGCGGTAGATGATCAACTCACGTGCACCATATCAACAAGTTGGGCTCCAAACAATTATGGTGGTAGCAGTGACGCTGGGGAGACGATCAACTCACTAGTATAAAGGACGTTATACACCCATCGATAAAGGCGTATATAACACTTGAACACATCTGTACCTGGTGCGATATTTACCCCGGGCGGGTATCTCTGAAAGTGGAAGTTTCTAGGAAATATTAAATTTACAAGCGGCCCCCAGTCACATATATATCCTGGTCAAGGGAGTTTACGATGTTAGATTTTTCAGTTTTTTTGCAGGGAGGTTTTTCTTTCTTTCTTTTTATGGAAATCAATCCAGACAAGACATGAAGCTACTTGATGTAAGTAGTTAAAAAAATACTACTTTACGGTCAAAAACTAGCCAACGATAAGTGTTAGATGGATAGATTTTGACCCAGAAAACAGCAATTCTTCCCCCTAATTAATTAAAATAGTTACATACTGAGTACAACAGTCATAACAATGGTTTCCTTGCTTATGCAATTCATCAGTATCTGTCTAGGGGATTTGGAATTATCCTTGGTATGACTGTATCCAGTATGTGAATATTTGTTAGTAACTGTTATTTACATGAGTGCCGTGACTGGAATGTGGCTGGATTAGTTCATTCTATGGCCAGGGTGCCTACCCAACCCAACATAATAAGGTCGCCTGTCCTACTCTACATAGATAAAACTTAAAGTGGTCAAGTTTGGCTTTTTGATGAAATAATAAATGGAAAACAATTATCCCCCCCCCCCTCCCAAATGTGTGAGAACTCGTTTGTAACAAATATGTCATTGCGATATAAGAAAAACAAATAACAAAGATTCGGATATATATCCAAATTTGGTTACTAAAACTCTGAATAGCTATAAAAATGCGGGTGCTTTTACACTTGAGCGGATACTTTAAATAAAACAAACTGAAGAATATCTGTTTGATGTACGTATCTGTCACGGAATGAAAATATCATATACCAAAAATCATGGAAATTGATCAAGTAGTTTGTTTTTTTCAATAAAAGAAAATTAAATTTTAACCATGTACGAAGAGGGCAGCCATTTTGAAAGTTTCCAAGGGGGTTTTGAAAAAGGGAATAACCATAACTTCAAAAATCACTCCATTTGATCACATGACGTCGAGAGATATATTTAACTTTTCCCATTTTTTAAAGTTAAAAACACAATTTTAAAAAAAACACAATTTCTGAAAGATAACACAGACGTACTATATAAGACAAAATGAGATACATTTAACTTTCCCATTTTTTTGTATCCCCCTTTTAAAACTTTCAATCCCCCTTTGGAAACTTTAAAAATGGCTGCCCTCTTCGTACATGGCTAAATTTAATTTTCTTTTATAAAAAAAACTACTTGATCAATTTCCGTGATTTTTGGTATACGATATTTTCATTCCGTAACAGATACGTACATCAAGCAGATATTCCTCAGTTTGTTTTATTTAAAGTATCCGCTGAAGTGTAAAAGCACCAAAATGCGTTTTTAATAATTTATTATTTTACTAGCTGTGCTTATTCGGCGTAGCTTAGGAGTGTATTTATTTCCATTTTTTTTTTCTTTTTCTTTTTCTGTTTCTTTTTTTTTAAACTGCCTTTTTTTGTCAAAAATATATATATTTTTTTTTAAAATATAATTTTAAAAATTAAATTGAATTATTACAGCATCGTTTGATTATTAAATTGCTAGCAGGAATACCCGACGTTGCTCGGGATTAAATTAGGATCACTACTATATACTTTTTCACTATGCTCATACCCCCATATTATTTTCTTTATTTTTACTGCCCCCTCCTTCCATTTCGCCCTCTCCCCTTATATAGTCGGAAGAAGCTGAAATGTTGGAAAACTCTCTGAATTAGTGTCTTATACCTATGGTTTAAATTTCATTGAAATCAAATATACGTATTTGAAGTTTTAAGGAGGTTCTGTCCCTTTGGGTCACTTAGAGATGGGCGCACATAGATGGTAACCTAGAGATTTGGCACCACTTCCATTGTCTCCCACAGAAAATTTTATACATATAACTTAAATTTCATCAAAATAGGATCAATTTGAAGTTTTAAGGGGATTATGCCCTCATGGCCACCTTAAGGATGCATGTAGAGATTCAGGAACACTTCCATTGTCTTCCTGAAGCGGAAATGTTGGAAAACTCTCTGAATTAGTGTCTTATACACATGTTTGAGTTCTGTTTGGGCTATTGCATCACTTTCACTAATACCCTTGAGAAAGGTATGAATCCATATATCTTCCCTCCAACTATTGATTAAATAGTAGGGTAGACTAGACTCCAAAGCCTTGTTTGTGGAACTTGTTTAGAAGAAGGAAAACTCTAAAAGAACGGCAGTCTTTCTCTGCTTCTCTAACTACTTGCAACTGAACTCAAGCAATGCCGGTTCAGAAAAGGTGCGGTTGGAGATTGCACAACTCTTGCTTCACGATAGACTACCCATGCAGACACCTTTACAGAGGATATCCATTGTCTCTCAAACCTAAAAGGAGGCAAAAAATAGAGAGAGATTGATAGATTACACTATTGACTACATTCTTGATCACGCTCTCCAAGGCTATCTGAGGGTGGCAGTTGGACAGGAGGTGAGTGTGTCGGACCTGGCTTATGCCGATGACATTGTATTGCTGGGATCAACTGGGGATGACAGTGTAGATTGCGTTGAACAGATTGCAGAAGACCACGATTTGCGTAGGTATGTGCATCAACACATCAATGACTAAGGTTCTCTCTTCCTTGCTATCTCTAGAGGATTGGAGACTGCTGTCTCTTAATGACATTGCATTGGAGGATGTGGTGTCATTTGTGTACCTTGGTTCTACCACTGTTCCATTCAGACAGGTCGACTGTCGAGTAGGGGCTGCTAGATCCACTTTTGTACGCCTCCAGCGGTCTTTATGGGGGCGTAGAGAGATTTAAATAAAGACAAAACGGCGTATTTATCAATCTATCGTCTGGTCGATCCTCCTCTATGGCTGCAAGGGTGGCTGATCGGCAGAAGCTGGAAGTCTTTGACAATGACTGCCTCCACCGCATCTTGCATTGCTGGTGGGCTGTGTGCCAACTGCTGTTCCCCACTAACACCCCAATCTTAAGTCTCTAGCATCTCTCCTGTTGAAGCGATGTCTTCGGTGGTTTGGACATGCAGATGATTGCCCGGAGCGAGAGTTAATTCATGATGTAATACTCTCTATCCCACTGTCTGGGTGGTGCAAGAATGTCGGTTGACAGCTTAGGATCTGAACAACAACCATCTGACTTGGTTGAACTCTCATGTCCACAGGTCGTCGGCCTCTGACGATGAAATTGCAAGTAGCTAACCATCTCGTGCAACCTTGCTCAGGATCGCCATATGTCGGCCGTTATAATTTGAGATGTAATGCAGGCCAGGGATGAAGTTAGCTCAACAACATACTAAACATTCCATTTTGTCTGAAATTTCATGTTTTAAACTCCTTCATATGTACTGGTGCTACCAGATCAGGCTGTCTGAAGATACCGGCTTCCTAACCAAAAATGCACCAAACATTAATGTTATTGTTTCTTTCCTTTCCCTTTACAAAACTCAATCATGTTCTGCAAAGCCAAAAACAAAAACAAAATTTTTCCTCTACAAAACAACCAAACAAAACACCATGAATAAATACTTGAACATATAAAGAACTTGAAACATAAAAACTTTTACCAACATTACCGGATTAGGCATTAAATAACCCGAAAAGGGTTGATATGCTGTAAAACAAAACAACCAGTCAAACCCTCATATGTACAGAAAGAGATAAAAAGATACAAGCTGATTGAGATATATAGATTGATGGGAACATACTGAGATAGATAGACAGATAGATATTAACAGACTGCGATAAATAAATCAGACCTTTTTTGTTCGTCCAGATGTTACAATTAATCTCTCATTGATTAACTGACTGACTGTAAAATGGGTTGAAATGAAAAGGAAAAAATAAATAAATAAATAATCCGAAACAAAAATGTAGTATAAAAAAATCATTGTTTGGCATTTTCTGAAAGAATTAACTTAAGCTTCTCTGTGAACCTCTATTGTTGAAATATACAAGTAATAACCATAACGCTATCATACTATTTGGATTATTAAGACCACTTTTCTCATCTTTGAAGATAAAATCAAGACAATATAAGGTGATGTGTGCAGAACAGGAGACTTCGATGATATGGTCATGTTGATAAACTGGACAAGCGTTCTTAAGTCAGTACATGTATAACGGTTAAGGTAGCAAGCCCAGTTCCCATGGGAGGAAGTTATAAACTGGACTTTAGAGAAAGAGGGGTAAATAAAGACCTGAACATATATAGGTTAGTTTTGAAGTCAATTTCTTAAAGCTGTGAAACGGATGTTTAACTGAATATGCTGCTGCTGATGATGATGATGCTGGTCCATATTTTTCTTTTTATCTGACTTTTTAAGTTTAACTGAATTCAATTGTTTATAATTATGACGTGCATTATTCGGATTATTCGGACTACTGTTCTTATCTTGGATGTTATTCTCACAACGTTTCAGCCGATGTAACCTCAGACCTTCTTGAGATGCATCTTGTCGAACTCGGGAATCTGTACGGAATTTTGAACAGAACCCTTTCTTTGTTCCGTCAGTTAAGAAGTCTTGAGTAATTCGTAAGTGTATCTTTAGTATTGCCCCGTTGATTAAATAAAGGGTTCCATTCGAAACTCCGTACAGATTGCTGAGTTCAACAAGTTGCACCTGAAGAAGGCCCGAGGTTACATCGGTTAAAACGTTGTGAGAATAACATCCAAGATGAGAAGAGTAATCTGAATAATCATGATGATACAAATTATCAATACACATCTCAAAGATTCCGAAACATAATAACCTTCTCTTTCTCTGTTTAGTTTTCTTCATATATATCTTACATATAAAGTTGCATGACATAATGAGCCCTTTTCTTTGCTGGGGCCACTTACATAAAACTAAAAGGGGAACACTTATTTGTCTTTTCGGTGAAGAATTCTCCTTGCATTTCTGGAAACATCTTATAAGGTTGGTTTATAATTAAAGACTCGAGAAAGGAACTTTCATCACTTACTTTATTTGATGTTACCATGTTTTCTCACACTCTTCTATTTCATATTCTGTCGGGGTCTCGAAGAAAAAGTCTGTAAGGTTAGTTTATAATTGAAGACTTGAAAAACACAAAAAGAATTTTCATCACTTACTTTATTTGATGTTACCATGTTTTCTCACACTCTTCTATTTCATATTCTGTTGGGGTCTCGAAGCAAAAGTCTGTAAGGTTAGTTTATAATTGAAGACTTGAAAAACACAAAAAGAATTTTCATCACTTACTTTATTTGATGTTACCATGTTTTCTCACACTCTTCTATTTCATATTATGTCGGGGGCTCGAAGCGAAAGTCTGTAAGGTTAGTCTATAATTGAAGACTTAAAAAACAAAAAGAATTTTCATCACTTATTTATTTGATGCTACCATGTTTTCTAACACTCTTCTATTTAATCTTTAGTGGGGGGGAGGGGCTCGATGCAAAAGTCTGTAAGGTTAGTTTATAATTGAAGACTCGAAAAACACAAAAGGAATTTTCATCATTTACTTTATTTGATGTTACCATGTTTTCTCACACTCTTCTATTTCATATTCCGTGGGAGGAGGGGCCCGATGTGAAAGTCTGTGAGGTTAGTTTATAATTGAAGACTCGAAAAACACAAAAGGAATTTTTATCACTTACTTTATTTGATGTTACCATGTTTTCTCACACTCTTCTATTTCATATTCCGTGGTGAGGGGGGGGGGCGATGTAATAGTCTGTGAGGTTAGTTTATAATTGAAGACTTGAAAAAACACAAAAAGAATTTATATCACTTACTTTATTTGATGTTACCATGTTTTCTCACACTCTTCTATTTCATATTCTGTCGGGGGCTCGAAGCGAAAGTCTGTAAGGTTAGTTAATAATAAAAGACTCGAAAAACACAAAAAGAATTTTCATCACTTACTTTATTTGATGTTACCATGTTTTCTCACACTCTTCTATTTCATGTGCCTTTATGTAGAGCTAGCATGGAAGATGTCCTTGCTATTTTATAAAAAAAATTCACTCTGTCGTTTCTCATATCCTAGTTATTCGATTGTTTATTTTTGTGCATATGTTAACTAACCCGCAAATCACTTTTGTATATTTTTCAAATTTCACAATATTGTATTTGTATTCCATCAACGTATTCTTCACTTAATTCCAAAAATTTATGTTGCACACAATTAGCCCTTACTCCAATCACACCAGGGGCAATCTTGTTTCAGTTGAGGTTCTTGTCTGTTTTTTTATTTGTTTATTCACAAACTCCTCCTCAAATTTGGGGATAGCCCCCCCCCCCCTCCTTCTGGCCATATATATATATATATATATATATATATATATATATGGTCTTTGGATAAGTATATTTCATTTTGATCCAAAGGAGTACAATATGCTCATAAAAAAGACACAACGGTTTACTTTATTTTATTTTATTTATTTATAATTTAAAAATTAAAAAAGAATAGGAATGTTTAGTGGTTCAGGGGCTTGGAGCAGGAGTGCGCAAGGGTCCTCTTTGATTCCTGGAAAACGCCGGATATGCCTTGAGGTGCGTAAAGACTATGAATTTCCCGAAATTTATTTCAATTAATATCATTTTACTTACATCCCCTCCTACCAAATCAACACTAAGAACATTCTTCAGGTGCAGCAGGTCAAACTCGGGAATCTGCACAGAATTATTTAACTGGTTCCTTCATTCAATCCTAACTGTAAACGATGTTAACTAAGAATAAAATAAAAATGACTTAAGACTTTTACCCGGTCGTGGCTGGCGAAGCAGGTGCAATCTGACTTCTTGGATTAAATTAAAGGTTTCAATTCAAGATTCCCGAGTTCGACAAGAGACGTCGGAGGCTACACCAGCCGAAACGTTGTGAGAATAACATCCAAGCAAGATGAAAATAGTAGTCCGAATAATCCATATAATACACACGAAACAGGAAAGACGAAAACAAATATGTTTCTTTGATAAAAAGCAAAATCTGACGGCAGTCACAATAGTGGCAGTAACATATTTTAATATGGCCATTTTTTACGCGCACCGACTCGCATATTTAAAAAATCTTTCTTCTTTTGCTTTTTTATCGTGGTGATGAGTAACTGATTACTGCAATGAAGAGAAGTGTATTCTCGATTGTTAACTATTATGTGCGTTTACCGTTTAAAAACATTATACAAATCGTTTCCATGCGTTAAAACTAGGCACGTTCTGTAGAGAATTTGATTCTAATGCGTTTTATATAAATGATGTGGTTTTTTTTGTTTACGAGTTTTCGAGTGTTAAATATTTTGTACATTTACCATTTAAAAACATTTTAGCAATCGCTTTCAGGCATTAAAACTAGGTGGAATCGGTAGAGAATTTCATTCTGATGCATTTTATATAAATTATGTGTTGTTCTTTTTTTTAGTTTACAAGTACTCGAATGTTAACTATTCTGTATTTTTACTGTTTAAAAACATCTTATAAATCGTTTCCATGCGTTAAAACTGATCGGTGTTAATTATTCAGCCTTTTAGCGTTCTTCTTCTCTTCTTTCATGTGAATCAGATGATTCTAGTGTTGGCATTAGTTTCCCCGATGTTTTTCTAGTTAGACATCTTTCTGGAAAGACATCGGGTACTTACGGGAAGGACCACGAGAAGGTTGCCAACATCCCTAAGTGAAAGTGGTACTGTGGAACCAACTGGATTCGAACTTGGAACACCCAGGTCTTTAGTCCGTGTCGTTATCCACTTAACCACCGTCACCCCCCCCCCTTTTTAGCGTTATTTAATGACGATTCACAATACCTTAAACACGATTGATTGTATTTGATTAAGTGATCACATTTCGGTTTGTCACTAAATATTTAATGTATAGAATTGATCAATTGCATAAGCAAAAACGCACTAGCAATGCCCGAAACACAAACTCTTACAAACGGAGGCTCCAGACAAGAAATAAGCAAACTTGCTAAAACAACAAATGTTTTATTAGAAACTAGCAGGGCTACCCGGCGTTGCCCGGGGCCATAAAAAATAGAAGAGTTTAAAAAGTGTGTCCAACATCTTTATATTAAAACTTCTATCTCTCTACCTATCTCAATCCGTCTCTTTATCTTTCTCTCTTACCCCCTTCTCCGTTTTTCAACACCCCTTTCCCCTACCCCTCTTTCACCTCCACCCAGCCTATTCCTCTCTCTTGAAAATAATAATAATGTAAGTCATTCACCTCTCCTTTATATAATAGATGACGTTGAAAATGGCTGAAAAACCGACACCCCCTTCCCTGACGAAAATGGCCCAGTTGACCCCAAAGAATGAATAATTTTTTTAAATTTTAGATATTATTTATCCAGAGCAACGCTGATCAAGAATATACCAACTTTGTGGCTGTTTGTTGCGTAGTCTTTTTTTTAACTTTTAACTGAACACACACAACTGCCCTTTATATAATAGATGGGTATATCACACTGACTCACTAACTTTATCATTTCGAACGAGCGGGAATCATTTTCACGAGTGGCAAATCTTATCGCCTATTTAAAATCCAATATATAACATATGGGATACATAATCTATTCTTCATAATGATGAATCATTGAAAGCAGTGGATAATAATTTGCTGAAAACTTTGGCTGTGACCATATGATAGGTAAGGTAAAGAAACTGAAAAAAAAAAAGCAGGGTTCCACATGAACTTAATGAAGCCCAGAAACTGTGCCCTTTTCTGGCATAGCTTGAGTCGTTGTGTTCTTACCAGCCGGGGATACATCTTCGACATCAGTCCGACGGTGATTTTGTTGCTGTCTAGCTGAGGTATGGTTCTGCTTAGTCTCAGGAAGTCCATCCTCCCAGGCTTTACCTTCTCTTTGAGAAGTGGTTAGTTTATTGCTAATTGCTTGTAGGCCAGAGTGATCTTCCTCTAGGGAGCTGGCTTTTCAAATCCCACTTTCTCGACCTTGTGTCACATCTTCCCGCCGTGAGAGGGAGATAAATAAGCTTCTTTTTTTTTCAAAGATCAAATAGTTGCAAGATTTTTCAGGCTTAGTGGTCAGAAATTCAGTAAATGTATTCATTCTCAAAGGGTGAGAAGGCAAAGCCTTGAGGTTGAACCTCCTAGAACTGCACAGGACCATAATTCAGCCCGACAGAGAACAAGCCACCTCAACAATGGCCTAGACTCTGACGATCTGATTTTGGTATGAAATAACTCTGGAGTTGAAAAAAAAAGGTGATTGCTTCAAATGAATCTCTTTTTTTTAATTAAATAACTGCTTGTTTGTACAAGCTTTTATTTTGATTGCAAAAGACGCCATTTTATGTGTATTAGAATTGAAGAAGTTGATATTCTATTTCGTCAAGCTTAGCAACACATGAGTAGAGTAATTGAATTAGTTCTCGGCCCACGTCAGGTGTAGCTAAGATTCGTTGGCAATAAAAAAAAATGCTGTGTGTGTGAGGGGGGGGGGGCAGACATTTAATTTATTAATAGTTTGTCTACGACATGCTACTAAGACAGTAAACGAGACATATATAGAGAGTCATGAATAAAGTATAACATTCAATATTATACCATTCTATAATTAAATAACTATTTCGAAACAAAATAACTTTTTCACAGGTTTCTAGAGGGGTTGGAAATAAAGACATGTAATCCAGGCTGCATACTCCAGCATCCCCTTCATCTAAAAGTCGACTTCTCTAGAAACATGTGTGAAGGTTATTTTGTTCCGGAATTGTTATTAAATAATACAATGATATAATCTTGAATGTAATACTTTATTTATTGTAAACTGTATTGAATATTTTAAATATTAAATATTGAGCTTAATTTTTGATTTTGTAAATTGATTCCTATTCGATCTTAACTATATAAATTTGTTTTTATATTATTACCTGTTATATATATATATATATATATATATATATATTATACGTACATAAAAGTAATCCATGGACAGCCGTCATCAGCATCAGACAAGGATCGAACCTTCGATATTGATGTCTATAGTCAAGCGTTTTACCATCTGACCAAGACGCCCTGTCTAGAAATATGTACGATTTTTATCACCTAAATATTTAATGTATTTTTATGTAATTATTTTTATTGGTGATTGCAGCGTTCGTTGTTTTTTTTGGGTTTTTTTGCCCACTACTACTTTGATTGTCTCACTTTCCTAAGTGATTTAGATGCAGAAAATTGCATTATTAGTCGCCCTTAACTTTATAGGACGTATTTTTCGTTAATATATATATTTTCATTTATTTTATAGTAAAAACTAACCCCTTCTCAAAGAGAGAAGGTAAAAACCTGGGAGGATGGACGTCCTAGAACTGCGCAGAACTATAGCTCGGCAGGACAGAACACGGCTCCGACTCTGTCGGACTGATTGTCGAGAACATATCCTTGACTTGGTATGAACAGCCTTAGCGCAACGTTGCCTCTTTGAAAATACATAGAATAACATTCTGACCCTAACCCGAAGATAAGAACATGTGTTGAAAGCTAAATAAATGAAAATACATATTTTTGCTGTTGAAACTGATCAGTATTAAATAAAACAAACACTAAGAGGTAAGTAAGATTCATGGTGTGTTACATTACGTTAGCGGTGGTATATAAACCGTTATACACCTGTGTCCTCTTTGTGAACCCAGGTTGTTGACAAAGAGCACGCGGGCCGATATTGAAATTATGGTTGCCTTTCGGCTGTTGACAAAAACCATGTGGACGACTATAGGTATTTATTTATATATGTATTACAGAAGATCAGAACAACATTGGTACCGTCGGTTTCAAATCTGACAAAGAGGAACAGCACGTGATCGTCCTTTGTGGACTCTCCTCAGCCTCTGTTGTTGTCTGTTGATTTGGAAAACCTATGTATGAGAGACAGACAGGCAGACAGACAAGCATACAGATAGATAGATTGTCTCGTTACACTGTATACTACCACCCTTAACCTCACTGGGACTCCGGGAACGGTAACGTTTCTCGTCCGCTTGCTTAAGTTGTTAGCCAAAAAGAGACCAAAGACTTACCCCCACCCCCACCCCACCCCCGGCCTAAAGTCTTGTGGTTTCATCGACTTCCGCTTTTAGGTTACTTCTGACTTTTAGGGTGTCGCTCAAATCCTTCCATCCAAACACCTCCTTCGCTATCTAACAGGTAGATGTCTATAGAATGCTATGGTGAAAAAGTTGTTTCATTGTTTTCCTACAATGAACAACCCTCCCCCCCTGAGAATTTTTTTTAATCACTTAAAAAAACCCTCATCCTTTTTTTGTTGTTGTCGTTTGAAAGGGTATTGGTCGTCGACAGTCAATTAGTACATAGGTTAGGGTTAGTTTAGGGTTAGGATTTTTTAAAAAACACTCGTCCTGTATACATTTCTTTTCTTTCATGCAGTTCTTGCAAATTTCTTTTTTTTTTTTGTATAAGGTTTTTTTCCTTGGAAGAATTCAATTACTTCTTCGGGAGCCTGTGTTAACGTTGTTAAATTAACTTTAGGTTTAACGTCTTTAATTGTCGTCTGCCACAAATTTATTCCGTAACTTCCGGTTCGTAAAATTATCCGTTTGTTTCCGGCTGGTTCCGGAAATCTGTTTCGGTAAGAGTCGGTTTAGTTTGGTTTGTATTGTGTAGAAGTACCTATAATTCCTTTTGAAATAATGTTTGTCAAGGTTAATACAATTAAGAAAAAAAAATTGCTCTCTCTTCTTCCGTAAAAATAATTGTCATTGTCAGTTAAATATTCTTTAAATAAATAAAACGAATATGTCTCTTCTTTATTTATTTATTTAAAATTGTAGCAATTTAATCTTTTTTAAAACAATAAATATTCTCTGTCTTCTTACGGAGATTATTGTCAGCTAAATATTCTTCAAACCAATACAACGAATGTCACTATTTGAATTGTATTTATTTAAAATTGTACTGTTTTAGTCGACAGGATGACGGAATTAGATTTTGGAACAATTCATTTTAAAATGGGTAAAATCGAAATTTTTAAAAACTTTAGCAACATCAGATTAATCACCAATCACCATCTTTGCTGACCGGACGATCTCATTTCTTTTAATGTAGGTGAAAGGTGATAACGTACGTATGAACATATAAACATCCTTGTGCTTGATTTGCAAATACTTAAATGGAATGTGCTCCGATGAACTTGCTGCTCTCGTGCCCCTCAACGTAAATACACTCGACCAACCCGATAATCAGCTAAATCCCATCCATTCACTGTAGAGTTCCGGAGATCCTTCTACTCCAATAGCTTCTTTCCTCGAGCTGCCAGCTTTTGGAACTCCCTCCATGCTCTCTGTTTCTCTGACTGTACCGACATGCAGAAATTTAAAACTAATGTGCACAGCTTCCAATTTAGGATGACCCTCTAAACTTTCACCCTAATTCTCAGTAGCCCCTTATGTCTACAGTGGCAACTTGCCTTGTTTGGGGTAAACTAAGTTAGAAAAAAAAATTTATATTAAGCACAGCAGAAATACAACACGTCACTACCCTGCCACGTTCGCTAACCCACTAGTTTGAGGGATAAACCTTTTTAAATTCCGGTGTTTCTTCCATCCCTCTCACTCATCCCTGTCACTAAATAAACACCCAGCGAAGGCAAAATCCCTGAATGGGCGGTTACAGGTGGATGCGTGGGTGTCACAAATTATTATATAAACTAAACCGAAATTAAGATTGATAGTTGACTGGCGATCGGGTTCAAGGAAACCACTCCGTCAATTCCTGTGCCTCCTCCTGCCTCACTAACCACCACTCGTTCACCGCCACCGGCAATAAACATATGTCATTATATTTTTATTCAGTGTTTGTCGCCATTCCTTTAAACACAACAGAAATACAACATGTCGGTTGAAAGGTCGCTGTTATTTTGTCATGTAACTGGGATCGACTTTCTGTCTGTTAACGAGCGTGTTGGTTTTTATATCAATCGGTCGGTTCCCAAACTTGTTGTACTGAATCTTGCTGGGAGATGGGGGAGGGGGCTCTCAGATTGGTTAATCAAAATTCGATTATTTTATTGCAATTTGATTCTGTGACATGTTTATGCGGATATTATTGTAAACCATTTTTTCTTTGTGTCTCTCACTTCCACTTCTTGCCAAAGTTGCTTTTGACGATAGGAAAAAAAAGGTGAACGAAAGAAGAAAAACAGAAAGAATTAAAAAAATATGAGTAGAAAAAGAAAGGCAGTGGCTTAGCAAGCTAGTAATTCATATTGCTTGTTTGAGCTTGCCACCACTCTTTCAGTCACAAGGCAAGCTGTTTTCACTGCCACCCGCTAGAAAAGAAAAAGAGTTTTAAAATAAATATCTATTTCACTTGATGTGACGATGAACTAGAGATAAGCTTTAACGATTGTATTAATCTTTCCATCAAATCTTCTGACAATGTAAGCACTTCAAATAAAATGGCGGCCATGTTTACAATCGAATGGACACCAAAAACAAATGAGGATACTTTTATTATTATATATTATATTTTTTTTTTTTTTGCGTTTTTTTAATTTTTTGTTTTTTTGTTTTGTTTTTTTGGTTTTTTGGTTTTTTTTTGTTTTTATATGTGGATTGGTTTTCGTATGTTTATTGATTAATTGATTTATTATTTTATTCATATAATTCTTTTTTTTTTAGCTTTCATGTTTTCACTAGTCGTTGTATAACAGCTGCGGGTAACAGCCATAAGGCCTGTTGACATATTGAAAATGATCGTGCGGGTTAGTGGCAGTGGTAAAAAAGAAGATAAGGATGCTGCTGGAAGTTGTGATGGTCAAAAAATATTGATTACGTAGGAGGTGGTAGATATAAGAAATTAATAGTGGTTTGATGAGGTGGAGGTATTTGGTACTAGTTAAAATACGTATGATGCTGGAGTTTTGGTGGGGAAAATAATAATGATTAGGTTAGAGGTTGTAGAGAGAAGAAATTAATGACGATTTGGTAGAGTGGTGGGTAAAAAAATATTGATGAGGTGGAGGTATTTGGTGCGAGTTGAAATAAGTATATTGCTGTAGGTTGTGGTGTGTAAAAGAATATTGATGAGGTGGAGGTATTTGGTGCTAGTTAAAATAAATATATTGCTGTAGGTTGTGGTGTGCAAAAGAATATTGATGAGGTGGAGGTATTTGGTGCAAGTTAAAATAAGTATATTGCTGTAGGTTGTGGTGTGCAAAAGAATATTGATGAGGTGGAGGTATTTGGTGCTTGTTAAAATAAATATATTGCTGTAAGTTGTAGTGTGCAAAAGAATATTGATGAGGTGGAGGTATTTGGTGCTAGTTAAAATAAGTATATTGCTGTAAGTTGTGGTGTGCAAAAGAATATTGATGAGGTGGAATTATTTGGTGCTTGTTAAAATAAATATATTGCTGTAAGTTGTGGTGTGCAAAAGAATATTGATGAGGTGGAGGTATTTGGTGCGAGTTGAAATAAGTATATTGCTGTAAGTTGTGGTGTGCAAAAGAATATTGATGAGGTGGAGGTATTTGGTGCGAGTTGAAATAAGTATATTGCTGTAGGTTGTGGTGTGCAAAAGAATATTGATGAGGTGGAGGTATTTTGTGCTAGTTAAAACAAATATATTGCTGTAGGTTGTGGTGTGCAAATAAATATTGATGAAGTGAAGGTATTTGGTGCTAGTTAAAATAAATATATTGCTGTAGGTTGTGGTGTGCAAAAGAATATTGATGAGGTGGAGGTATTTTGTGCTAGTTGAAATAAGTATATTGCTGTAGGTTGTGGTGTGCAAATGAATATTGATGAGGTGGAGGTATTTGGTGCTAGTTAAAATAAATATATTGCTGTAGGTTGTGGTGTGCAAAAGAATATTGATGATGTGGAGGTATTTGGTGCTAGTTAAAATAAGTATATTGCTGTAAGTTGTGGTGTGCAAAACAATATTGATGAGGTGGAGGTATTTGGTGCTTGTTAAAATAAATATATTGCTGTAAGTTGTAGTGTGCAAAAGAATATTGATGAGGTGGAGGTATTTGGTTCTAGTTAAAATAAGTATATTGCTGTAGGTTGTGGTGTGCAAAAGAATATTGATGAGGTGGAGGTATTTTTTGCTAGTTAAAATAAGTATATTGCTGTAGGTTGTGGTGTGCAAAAGAATATTGATGAGGTGGAGGTATTTGGTGCAAGTTAAAATAAATATATTGCTGTAGGTTGTGGTGTGCAAAAGAATATTGATGAGGTGGAGGTATTTGGTGCTAGTTAAAATAAATATATTGCTGTAGGTTGTGGTGTTCAAAAGAATATTGATGAGGTGGAGGTATTTGGTGCTAGTTAAAATAATTATTATGTTTATAGAGGTGGTGGAAAAACTATAAGGAGGTGGTCAAAAGAATGGTGTTGGTGGAGGTAGTGTTTAAAATAATTATAATATTGGTGGAGGTGGTGGGTAAAAGATTTGGTGGTGATGGAAGGCTGTAAAAACTCGAAAAAATGTGACTCGTTTTGTCAGTTACTAAGGCATTGATTTAGCGACAGTTGTATTCATGTCTGCAAATGACCTTTGCAGTTAACTTTTTCAGGTGTTTTTATTTTTATTCATCAAATCTGTAGATATTTTATTTTCTGAAAAGTTGTGTTTCTGTGTCAATCAACCGGGTTTTGTTTCTTCCGGTCAGGTGCGTGTCTGTGTCTAGAAGGTTTTATTTATTCCTGCCAAGTGCCATTTCCCATACACCAGCTCCGATGTTCAACAGGTGAAGTATCTAAACTGAGGAGTTTGAGTAAGAGACGTGTATTAAAGGCAACCGGAAAGAGATGAAGTGATTTTTGTTTCAATCCAGAGTGCCCCTTTTTAGTGAACTGGATTTCTCAACATTAAAAAACTGACCTTGTGTCTAACTATGCCCTCTAGGCTGGAAAAATATAGTCGCCATCTTTATAAACAAGTCGAAGAAAAGAGCTAGCTCAGGAAGAAGAATAACTCATGCTCATAATCATGTGCTTTAAGTAGAAAATTATAAACTCAATTCAGTTGTAAGGAATGTTGAGTCAATGTTGTATTTCAGCTGTGTTTCAAAGGATGATGACAAACACTGACATATAAAAATATAATGATATATTTACATTGTCGGTAGCGGTGAAAGAGTGAGGGTGAGTGAGAGGGGTGGAAGAAGCACTGGAATTGATGGATGTTGATCCCTCAAAATCAATAGCCAGTCGACTCTTTTGATCTCAACTTGGGCTAGTTTATATAACTATTTTGGACAAGTATTCTGTGATTCCATTTTCGCCGTCAATGTAGCAATGCTCTGAGGGCATCTATTTAGTAATGGGGTATTCTACTCTTCAGGTCACCTTTGCAGGTGTTTTTTCATCAATCACCAGATATTTTATTTTCCGAAGAGTTGTGTTTCTGTGTCAGTCAGCTGCGTTTTGTTTCTTCTGGCCATGTGCGTGTCTGTGTCGAGTAGTTTTTATTTCTGCCAGGTGCCATTTCCGATACACTAGACTCAATGTTCAACAGGTGAAGTATCTAAACTGAGGAGTTTGAGTAAGAGACGTGTATTAGAGGCAACCGGAAAGAGATGAAGTGATTAGTCACCACTTACTAGGGCCAAAAGCCACTCAAGGATAGGAGTTAATGAGATGGATAGATTGTCAGTTTAATGATGAAGAATATTACGAGAGGATTGAAAATGATGAATGGAAATGAACAAAGTTTGATTACTTATAGGGAACAGTTTATGACAAGTATTTGTTGAGATTAGATTTAAAGACAATCGTGTAGTCTGCAGGGAAGCAGTCCTGTGGTAATGTGTTTCAGAGATGGGAAATTCTTGGAAAGAAACTCTCTTCATGGAAATTCCGTTTGATGTTAGACACACGGAGAAAGAAAGGAAAGTTCTTTTCAGTTGTGGTAGAAGACGAGTTCTTGCTGTGAATATCGTACAAGGAGGAACCGACAATAGGGGCTTAGTCGAGCATCTTCTACAAAACAAAGACAACTACAATCAATGACCACTATCGTTTGACTCACATTTCCATCTATTATTCTTTTAAATACAACCTTTACAATATTATTATATTCTTACTTACAGTGTGGCATAATTATTAATTATTTAATACCAACTGTGCGTGTCGACTCTGGTCACAGCATTTCCTTCCATGAACGATAAGTCATCTCTGCATCTCTTAAAAACTAGTGATTTTGATGCTGTGCTCAAAACAAAAGTGGTCGGAATACTTTCTTATATTAGGTATCCAAAACCAAAATTTTATTTTTATTATATCTAAAAACGATTAATGTGGGTACATAGATATTTGCAAAACACAAGCAGTAATATCACATTTATTTTCGTAGCACAATTAGTCTGCGAATTATGACGGTTCAAAGTTTGTTGGAAATCAGAAAATTTGTCATCTTGTGTGCTATTGGTCCTGAAGCCAATTTTCATAGTGTATAACTAACAATGCAGGCTATGAACACGTGAAAATTCCTTACAAATGAAATGTCATCTTATGGTAAATGTAAATTAATCATAATGAAAGCAATAATTGTTAAATCAACCAAGCTTAAACATTGGCATTAAATAACCCAAAAAGGGTTGATATGCCGTAAAACAACCAAACCAAACCTAAACATTTGGGAAAATCCCATTACTTCTTGAAAAAACATACAAAAATGACATAGAAACGCACTTTTTACTGTTCACATAAGACTCATTTCAACAGCTAACACATTGAATCTTTGTAATATGATTCATCGCACAGTAGAGATCAAGCTAGATTTTTCTTTTAATAATAAATACACAAAGAAACACAGATTTGGACCATGTAAATACAGATGGAAACACAATTTGATAATAGAGTAAAAATTTCATTCCCTAAAGTTTTCAAAGACAACTTAAAACCCTATATTAATCCCACCATATTGACAAGTGACCCTTTTTCTTTAAGGTGGGATTGTTTTTATATGGATAGCGACACACAATGTCTTGCGCATTAAAATTAAGAAATAAATCGCTTGTTACTGAAAATAGTAACCTGACTTGAAGTAACCTGCAAAAAAAAACTATTAATGGCACAAGAGAAATAATTGTACATTTATAAAGAGAAAAGATCAAATGTTGTTTACATAAAGATTTTACTAAAATAACCTCCAAAATAAATGAGTTACCACAAGTTGAGATTGAAGAGAATTTCACTATATTTACCCGTTTTTGAACACTAACTAGCTGGTTTGTGATGCCTACTTATATTCAAAATAATTCACTAGATCAGGCTGTCTGAAGATACCGGCTTCTTGACCAAAAATGCACCAAACATTGATGTTATTGCTTTTTTCCTTTCCCTTTGCAAAGCCAAAAACAAAAACAACATTTTTCCTCTACAAAACAACCAAACCAAACACCATGAAAACATATAAAGAACTTGAAACATCAAAACTTTTACCAACATTACCGGATTAGGCATTGAATAACCCGAAAAGCGTTGATATGCCGTAAAACAAAACAACCAAACCAAACACTATGAATAAATGTATAAACATATAAAGAACTTGAGGCATAAAAACTTTTACTAAAATGACTGGATTCGGCATTAAATAACCCGAAAAAGATTGATATGCTGTAAAACAAAACAACCAATTAAAAGAATTCAGATAACTCAAGAAAGGATCGTTTATTGATGCATACCACTAATTTAGTTATAATTAATTATATTGTGGCTAATCATATCGTACCCGTAATGATCGCTTAGTGGCAGAAGAAGAGGGAGAGAGAAAGAGAGAGGTGTTCATATGTTAAGCGTATCACTTAATTATATTATCGTTTTATTTAACCATTTTTAATGTCTGATCGATTGATCGCTTCTGACTGACTTCAAAATCATCCCAGAATCCCATCAGCTTCACATATGTGACGTTATTTCTGCCAACTTTATCGACTTTCTGTTCTCACGGTCTTGATATGTCATAATCCCACTGACCTCATTCATGACCCCTCTCTGAAACACTTCCTGTTTTCTAACATAACTGCCAATATATATATCAGCAATATCTACTAGCTAATATATCTACTAGAAAACTTACCCACATCAGTATTAAACAACAGAACCTCAGTAAACTTGTTAGAGAATAAAGTGGGGAAGGAGATACGGATTGGTTAAACAAGGTCACATGATAACCTAGAGAGGGGATATTTTCGAAATAGTTGATGAGAAAAGATGCAGTCATACAGGTGGTTGTGTGGGACAATCTTCCTCATAACCACTTGGATAATAAAATATTGAAATCACCTAGGATTGTATGAGACATCCAAATGCATGCTGTTTGTTTTTTGAATTAATAAATATTTTTTTTAAATACATGGCACTTGTGCAGTTTAGTAAACAGAGGCAGATAATCCACAGAAAGTAACGACCAATATGTTAAAAGATTTTAATAAATTTATTTAATAAAATATAATTTCTGAAAGAAAAACATTGTAATAAAATGAAGTTTATTTTCAATAAAGTAACATTTTGGTCAAAACAGTGTAATAAAATATAGTTTCTGAAATTGACAGTAATTTTTTTAATATAATTTACAATATTATGAAACGAATATAATAAAATTATATTTTATTACAATTGTTTTGGCCAAAATGTTACTTTATTGAAAATAAACTTTTATTACACTGTTTACTAAACTGCATTAGTGCCAAATATATTTATAAATTGACATAAAAGTTCAATTTTATACACGTTAAAAAGTTTACATAAGCATTGCTTTGTTGTCTTCCTATTCTAAATAATCTGTTTCAACTGTCAAATTTAAAAAAGTCTTTGTGGATATATAAACATGTGCAACACTGCATGTTTAGTGGGTTACATAGTTGCAATGCCTGCAAATAATAGGCTTGCTGCAAGTGAGAAATATTTGACTAAAGGAAGAGAAACCACACACGACATTTGAAATATGTATTATCTAGAGTTTTGACCACCCAGAATTCGATTTCTCCTTGAAAAAGTTAATGTCTCTTTAAATGGAGGTTTATGCTGAGAGATGATGCCCCTGAAAAAGTAGCATCCCTTCAGATATGAGGTTCCCTGCTGTGATTATGACCAACTTGAGATGTTCCAAAAGTTACGATCATCCAAGGTGATGGCATCCCCTGCTCAATAGTTTTTTTATGTCCATACATTGGCAGCTGACTAATTCAAGTGGTCTTTCTGTGGTGGTCTCAGTCATATCTATATATATTCCAGCTGATGGGCAGTTGGTTTTTGTTGGTTTTCAGAAACAGATGGTTTGTTTAGTTTCAGTTTGACTTGTGTTTTAATTTGGTCGGGCTAAGAATTTTTTTTTTTTACTCTTGTTCACCCCAAACAAGGCATATTGCCACTTGGATGAACAGGGTTACCATTAGGGACCATGCTTACAGGGACACTTTAAGTAGGGAATTGAGCATTGAGATGTCTGTTCGCATTACATTTAAATTTTTGCATGTTAGTACAGTCAGGAAAGAAGGAAACTGGGAGGGAATTCCAAAGTCTAGCAGTTCGAGGGAAGAAACTTTGGGACTTCTAAGAGAAAAGGTGGAATTTTGCTGCTTGTCAGGTTAGTCGGGGATATTTACGTCGAGGGGGCACAAGTGCCACGAGTTCATCATTTGCAAGTCTGTTGTTCAGTAGAAGAAAACGAGTATCATTGCAACCTCCAAAAAATTAACTGTTATTACTTGCCACATTGGAGACCATTGTGATTTGACTTGGCCCTTTGAATGCCTCTCCATCACCCTTCTTCTAAGGAAAGCTTTGACTCTGCATTCTGATCAAACTTCTTGATGTTTCTGATATATCCACAAAGGCTTTTTTTAATTTTTCAGTTTAAAACAAGTACCAACGGTTTATTTTTTGGAGGCGGTTGAGAAAGTCTCGTGTGGCGGGACCAATTGCTCCACGGTGATCAGGTGGAATCCAAATCTGTCAAGAAGACCAGTGTATTTTGATTTCTTATGGCTCTCCGCTGAGGCCGCCACATGACCAGGGTTTGTTGCTGATTCTGTTATTGACAACAGCGCAAAAGTGTCAACGCAGGTCGCATTCCATAATAACGCCGTGTGAGAAGGGAACAACTGTCGGGCCATTTGCCATCCCTTTTGCTGAGGTGACCAGTTCAAGGATCGATGGTAAACCATCGATGTCTACGGCCCGTCAGACGGCATCGTTGAGAGTGCTGTGCCTAGGGAATTCACCAGTGATCCTCCTATGCGATAGGATATGGAGTCCATACAATATACATAATAAATTAATATTTAAAATTTTCTAACATCATTTGTAGTTATCAATCCATTCCGATGCAGATTCCATCTACAAAGAAAATCACATTGTGGCGGTCAAATAGTCCTTTGCCTTTAGGCTAGAAGCAAAGTGTAATATCTGTTCCGGTGCTACACTTCGTAATTTCTTTTCTCGGTCAGTGAAGGGGAAATCCTTCTAGACTGAAGCAATTTTTAAAATTTTTGTTCCAATCCAGAATGCCCCTTTTTGAGGAGCTGTATTTTCCCCACATTAAAAACCGACCTTGTGTCTAACTCTGTCCTTATGGGGAGACAAGTAAATAGGAACCGCATGAGGGATTTACATGAAGTCACATCATGGAAAGGAATATAAAACATGCTGAGACACAAAATATAAGGAATTTAGTCTGATGATTTCCTTCGGGAATGAAACGCAAATGCTCATGTGTATTTCATTGCGATCAGCGACCATTTAAAAACCTGTATGTAATACAAGTAAGTAGCTACTGCTCGTAGCCATAACTTGGTCTTTCTTTTGTTTTGTTTAGATGAAATCAATCGATAGTCTTAAGTGGAAATGAGGCATTCGATCATTTATATTTTGTATCTGTTATCGATAGCAGCCGCCGAGTCCGTACAGATTTTGTGATTGTCGTGTAAAGGTAAGAAGGCATCACCTTTTTAAAACATACACATTTATAGATACACTAGAGAAAGAAAAAGTGACCTGTTGGGTCATCCATTCAGCTTGGGTCAGATTGTTTAAATAAAGAAAAAAGTGAGTTTGCAATAACACAGCTAATTAGAAAAATTCAAATGGAAGTTGTTGGGTTTTTTTCAAATATAACTCAATCCCAAAACTGAGAAATATTTTAGCATGTATTTTGTGTCAAGCAACATACAGTGAGAAAGGGTGAAAGTTATATATAGAAAGTTAATAAGAGATGGGTCACTTAGTGAGTTAATTGCAAATCACAGCTAATTAGAAAAATTAAAATGGGAGTATTTTTCAAACATAACTCAATCCCAAAACTGAGGAGTATTTTAGCATGTATTTTGTGTGATTAAAATATATAGCAAAACACCTTAGAGGAAAAATATTGATTAACTCGGCTTTAGTATAATAAATTACAAGACTGGCGGGACAGTTATAAAAGTGGGGAGCTCTCCTAAAAAGTGTGTGTGTGTGTGTGGGTGGGGGGGTCCCGGTTAAACACA